>OX451737.1:1252624950-1253265608 GCA_948472305.1 Vicia faba | reverse complement strand
GACGTTGAAGAGTAGAGTTCTTCGTTTCCGCTGGGGATAATGGTTGTAAGAATAAACCGGTAGGAGAAGATGACTCCGTCGGGGAATAAACTTGTTGGAGAGATTACTCTGCGGGGAATTACTCTGTGGGAAGAGATACCTTGCTGAGGTTTTGATGATAACCCTGCTGGGGATTTCGTTGATAAGCTCTGTTGGAAGATTTGATGAACTTCGTTGGGGATAGGAAGAGCTTCGCCGAGGACGATCTTTCCGTGGTAATTAGTTGAGGATAACCCAATTATAAGTTCTGGTGAGGAATAATCTTTGAATAAAGCCGGGGAGATGCGTTCGTACTCTGCAGGGATCAGCTTCTAGAATCTACTGGGGATGAGCTTCCAGAATCTACTAGGGAGATTGATTCAACTCTCCTGGGGAGACTTTTGAACTATACTGGGGAATAGTTCCACTGGGGTGTCTGGTATTCCGCCGGGGAATAATCTTATATTGAGACGGCCGGGGATGCTTGCTTAGGAACATCTGTACACTCCGCTGGGGAATATTGAGATTTTCTGGGGATACCCAACTTCCTTAAGGCTGACAGTAGATTAACTCTGCTTGGGGAGAGTGTTGTTGACTTGCTGGAGATACTATGCCTTTTCAGGGCTGATGAGAGACCAACTCTGCTCGGGAGAGAGTATTGCTGAATCTTATCTTACTCTACGGGGAGTGAAGGTATCTTGGTCATGTTCTTCAGCTGAACCTACCTTGGTACCTTGGCGGACAAAGCAACTAGATCGCTCGGACAACTCATTATTGCCCCTGTTTCTGCGGGAGAAAAAAGACCTAGGAGGTGCTTGATAACTGCTGATTGATGAACCTTCTTCTGGTAGGCAAGTCACGAGATACCGGGACATAGTCGTACGCTTTGATCCCTAACTTTTGCCTGGACCGCCTTTTCGGGTTTTCAGTCCACCAGGATACCCATTTTTGCCCAAGCCGCCTTTTCAGGTTTTCGACTTGCCGGGTGTACAATTTTTTTTTATTTTATCCCTTATTTTTGCCTGAACCCTTTTGGTTCGTCGGGAAGCCCTTATTTTTTCCTAGGTGTGTCAACTTAGCGGGTCTTCGATTATGCGCATTATTTTTTCGACTATGTCCACGCTCTCAGGATATAGGGAGGTGCCCCTGTTATTGTATTGTGTTGCCATACTACCATAAGATGTTTGATCGGACCAGATTCGTCGCTGGAATTCATGTCCAATGCCCCAAGTGATTCAGATGGAGATCTACCCCTGGCTATTTGGAATTTTGAGAGATTCTCCGAATCTTGACCTAACTGCCCCAGATGTTGGACAATGACCATGCCATGCCCCTTGCTTGGAGGTGCTTTTGTTCATTATACATTCGTCGTGCGAACTTCTATGTTGTTCAAACAAATAGTCATATGCAGGCAATATTATATTAAAAATGCAAAGCTTATGTCTGTCTTGAAGTTTTTGAAAATGCATTTTTTTCAGTAAAACAAGCAAATTATGTAACATGTGATGTCAACTCAAGATTTTACAGCGAGCCTTAAGGAGTCAGGATACCTTTGGAACAGTATGCTTTCGAATTAACCCATGCTTCAGCTAGGACTTTTGAGGGTTATAACGTGGCCTGGTTCACGGTTTAAGAAACAAAGGATAAAGGCTCAAATTTTATTTGTACCCACCCGCTCTTCGTGATGTTCTTCAATCCTAAACTCAGCCGATCGTGCATTAGACTTTGTTTGAGTCTTTGCTATGATGTTTCGGATGTTGACATTTTATTTTGAATAGGCAGTCATTTCCTTGTTGAGGGTTTGCAGGTCCTCTTTTCTTTTTGATTTCGTTATCCCTGTTTTTTGCCTGAACTGTTTCTTTTGTGATTACAGTCAGCGGGATGCCCCAGTTTTGTAAGTCTCCTTCATAGGTTTTGACTTAATGGGCGTTTATTTTGAGGGATAATGACTGCCTATCTTTATGATTATTCAGAACCATCACTGTCTTTTGTTTTGTGAGGACCTCTTTGGTGCCATTCGTTGTGCACTTGGATCAACTGAGAGAACTACCCTGCCCCAGGTTATGATTAAGGGTTTTAATTTTCGAAAAGAAAAAACTCCTACTTCTTTGGCTCAGAGGGGTTGACGAGGGATTATCTTCCTTATAACTCCAGTGTTTAGGAATTGAAACAATGCCTGTACCTCATCAGCGAGGTTTGTTCAAAAGCATACTGTAGATTATGGTATCGTTTTCGTCATCCTCCCTCAAGAGGCTTAGAATTTTCAATTGAGAGTTGAACATCAAGAAAAAATAAAAGCAATTTTGAATATAGAGAGCACAATTACTTCAAAACAGACACGTGTAATGCATTAATGAAATAATAGAGTTTGACATGATAATTGTTTGAATAAGCATAGAAAAATACAATATCAGAATTTAAATGAACAAGAGTCTCTCAATCCTAGCCATGTTTTGGCAAGGGAGCAGTGATCACATCGGGAGTCTCAGCAGGCTCGAATTCGATCTCCTTGGCGTCAATCATGTTCTGAATCTTGTATTTCAGCGCCCAACAATCCTCAGTATCGTGCCCCGGGCTTCCAGAATGATAAGCACACCTCGCATCTAGGTTGTAGTTTGGATAAGAGGTCTTAGGATTTGCAGGAGGGTTGATCACCGCAATCAGATTCATTTTCAACATGTGCTGCAATGCTTGTGACAATGGCATATTGATGGTGGTGAATTGTCTTTTAGGCTCGTCCGGCCTTCGCTGATTTCCCTTTGGCGGTTGTCGGCGTGACGCAGAACCTGAGATCATGACTGCCCCTACGTGTTGGTCACGACAATCCTTCTGACTGTACGCAACATTGGACTCTTTCTTGAATGGTTTCTTCTCAGCGTTCAAGGAGTCACCCTTTTGTATCTTCCCGGACTTGATACCAGCTTCTATTCTCTCACCAGTTAAGATCAGATCTGTGAACCCAGCAGAAGAATTCCCAATCAGATGGTTGAAGAAAGGACCAGACATGGTCCCCAAGAACATGTCAACGACCTCACGGTCAGTCAACGGTGGCTGCACCCTGCCAGCTAGGTCTCTCCACTTTTGCGCGTACTCCTTAAAACCTTCACCCGTCCCCAATGACATACCCTGGAGTTGGGTACGCGTAGGAGTGAGGTCGGCATTATACTGATACTGCTTATAAAAAGCAGTTGCCAAGTCCTCCCAGTTACGAATACTGGTTCCATCCAGCTGATAGAACCATTCGAGCTGAGTCCCTGAAAGACTTTCCTGGAAGAAATGGATCCATAGATTCTTGTCTGCCGTGTAGGGCTGGATCTTCCTTGCGTATGAACGGAGGTGAAACTTAGGGCAGGAAGCCCCGTCGTATTTTGCAAAGGCAGGGGCCTTGAACTTGTGTGGGATCACCACCCCAGAAGATAAGCCTAGGTCTCCAAAGTCCAACCCGGGCACCTGTTGAATCTCCATGGCCTTTAGACGGTCCTCTAGTTGCTTGTACCTGTCTTCAGCAGGAGGGTACTGTTCGTCGTTGTAATTTGTCTCGTTGTCGTAGACCACGGGACTAGGAACCTCTCTCCCTTGTGGGATGTCTTTCCCAGCAGATGGGGTGGTCATCTCAGCCTCATCTTGTGATCTATTCCCAGATCTGCGTCTAGGGTTGAACAAAACAGTTCTCTTCTTCTTCTTCAACAGCAGAGTCTTCAATTCCTGTTGACCCTGGGCTAAGCTCATGACCAGCTCTTGAAACTGGGCGTTCTGGGCCTGGAGGGCCTTGATAGCTTGTTCATTGGATGATTCAGGATTCATGATAATGGCTGAAATAAACAGTGAAGAAGATTAAGCAACCTGTAGAACAGAGTACCTGTAATGCAATGATATGTAAGTATGCATGCAATGTTTTCAAAGATCTCGCGGGGTAAACAAGAAAAATTGTTAGAATCTGGTAGCTTGATTGAAGGAACTTCATGTTGTTGAGAGTCCTTCTTCAAGAGTTAAGGCTCACCATATCCAGTGGGTCATAGCCCCTGACTCAGGTCATTAACCTTGGCTAGAGGAAAATAAATCCCCTTTGCCCCTTGCTAGACATTTGATTCATCATGACCTGCATCATAAACCCTTGAGATCCTTGAAATGGATTAATCCTCATGTAGGATGTATGCAATGGTATGATGTTATGCTATGTGTGGAGTGATGTAAATAAACTTTATTATAAGCCCAGATTAAGGACTGTAAACAAAACCTGCAAGGAACTCATGTGTCAGATAACAAGCATGCAAGTAGTCAAGTTTGAAAGCACACAAGTCACACAAGACAGCCCTTAGAGTTTAGGCCAGCATGAAGTTTGGGGTACTACCCTCTTGAAGTTGGTGGGCTCAAAAACCTGTCCTATCAAAAGTAACTGGGTTCTAAGGATCTCAATATCATTGGGTTGTTTTCTGTGTTCATTGTCTTGATTTAGCCACTGAACTGGCGATCAAAATATTCCAAGAAAACAACCCTCAATGAGTGTAGTATCGAGTATCTACCAACTTCGGACTGCACCAAAGTCGGTCATCTCACTACCCCTAAAGAGGCCAGGATGGTCAAGTAAGGTTCCTAAAGTCAGTTGATGCTTCATGACACCACGCGGCGGCCCCGTACTCTCCTTGACTTGACTCAAGGGTTACCGGTACTCACCAAAGTGCCACATCAACGTAGCAAACTGCTTCAACCGTGTCGGTATACCCCGCACAGTTCCCTCACAGTTTGTTGCTACTTTCTAGAAGGTATCCCCCAGATCCGGGTTAGGATCCATGAAACTTCCAAGACAGACCCATAATTTTAAAGCAAACAAAACAAGCAATTGAAAACACAAGAGTGGTCTAATCCTAAGGTGCACCTCACTTTTAAGTATCCCCAGCAGAGTCGCCAGTTCTGTGATCGGTGGGAACGAGAACTGACTGTTTTGAAATGTTGGTTCGCGAAATGTCGCGGTAAGCAAGAGTCGCCACCGTCTTTTATTTTATCCAACAAGGAAAGGACAAAAGCACAGCAAAATTCCTTTTCGAGATGTTTCTCGGTTCGGGAGGTAGATTATAGAAAGGGAAGGTGTTAGCACCCTTTCTATCCGTGGTTATCCACGGGCTCTTAGGTACTTGCTCACTATGTTTTCAAAAATGTTTGCTTTTCTTGTGTTTGTGGGTTTTGAAAAAGTTCGTTTGGAAAACTTCTAAATAACTCTTGTATCAGTCCTCAAGAGTGTATGAAGTGTTTTGTTTGAAAACTTTTGAAAGTGTGGGGTGCGAAAAGTTGTTTTTGTTTGTTTTGAAAAGAGCAAGTAATTAAGAGAAATCTACCTACTCTAAGGAATTAGGCTGTGTAAGAGTCCTTTAGATAATGCTATCCCACCATTGAGAGGTAGGTAGCACCATCGTTGGAGGTATTCGGGTCAATTCGATTATTAGGGACATTATGGTCACCGAAGCAATGGTAGGACACCTTAGTGGTAACCCTAATGTCCTAGATCCTTTTATCCGAGGCAACCGTTTCGAGGCAACTGGATCTTAGACAAAAGGGCGACCTCTAAGACACCCTATACTTGATGACCACGTTCGAGGCAACCAGTGAGGCGTACCCTAGGAGTGGCATGTGCATGTGTGTTCAATTTCAGTTTATGTCTTTGCATGTTATTTGTGAGCTACGGATTAATTTTATTTTTCATACATTCTTTCATGCATTTTTTAACAGTTAGGAGTGCGGAAAATAAATTGCAGAAATGTAAATCTAGCTATTACAAGGTGCGGGTCTATACATCGCCAAAAACAAAAACCCGTTTTGAAAATAAAGTGCGAGAAAAGTAAATAAAGCGGTAAAAACCTAATTAACTATTACATATCTGGAGACAGTTACATAAATAATCAAAATAAATAAATGCGCGCGAATAGAAATTTAATCGGGAACGTCCTAAGGGTTTTGACCCTTTTAAGAAAAGAATTGAATTTTTGTCCTTTTTTTTGTAATTAATGAAATTAAAACTAATAACTAACTAATTAATTAATTAATTAAAAGAAAAAATGTTTTTTTGTGTTTTTTATGTTTTTAATGAAATAAAAACTAATAACTAACTAATTAATTAATTAATTAATTAAGAAAATGATATTTTTGTGTTTTTGATGAAAATAAAGAGAAAATAAATAGGAATTAAAAGTTAGCAAAAACCTAATTCTAAATTGTTTTTATTTATTGTAAAAAGTATTAAAGTTAATTAATTAAGCTAATTTAATTTAATTTACATTTATTTACAAAATAAGTTAATAAATAATAAAATGTTTTTTTTTTGGTTTTTCTGAATTTTATGGGAAAAATTAGTTTGGGTTAATTAAACAATTAATAAAACTAATAATTAATAAAAGGGAAATTATAAAAGAAAAGAAAATAAAAAAGAGAAAAAAGAAAAGAAAATAAGAACCCAGGGGGTGTTGGACCCTTAGGGAGGTGAATCAGGAATTTAGGCCCATTGTCTCAAGCCTTTTTGACTTTTGAATCGTCCAGAGGCGCGTTGACCAGGGAGCATGGTATGGAGCACCCTTTGGCCTTTGGATTGATCTTTTGAGACACTTGGCGCGCATCTGTATGAGGCCTATGGTGGAACGCGTCTAGGAAGCTGCATGGGAATTTGTTAGAAAAAATAATATTGAGACTTGGGGGGGGCCTGGGAAAACTTACAGCGTGGTATGATGGACCTTAGGACGTGGCAAGGGTTGCTTTAGCTTCAGAGTATGGCAAAGAAGAGAGTCATGTTCTCCTTTTGGCCTGAAAATGCTTGCAACACTCCTTTTGATCTCACACTTTTTTTTGACACTTTTTGGATTTTGCTCTGGCCGTTTGTGCACACTCTACGTCGTGAATGAGGCTTTGTTACACTTGCATATGTAGTAATGAATGATAATAGGTCACATTATGAGCTAATGATCCCTTGCAATTAAGTTTTTGGATTCTTCATAACCACCATTAAAGAAACATTCCAAGTTTGTTCAAATTTTGAATTTTTATGCATAAAATGGCCCTAGCACGAAATTGGTAGGTTGTTCATGACACATAAAAGTCATTCAAATCAAAAGATGTTATTTAATTAATTTTTTTTATTTTATTTGAATTTTATGGATTTAAAATGAATTAAATCAAATAAAATTAAATAAAAATAGAAAAATTAATGTTTAATCTTGAAATTGATCATGGGACACGCGGGTGGCATGACAAGGCTGAATCAAGTGGAAAAAAGTGGACCCTTTTGTCAAAAATTGAAGTTTCAAGGACAGTTGACTTTTGCCATTTCACAAAAATTTCCCAACTTCTCCAATGCATATCTTGCTCAATTTTGATCATATGAACATGTTCTTGGAAATTTTGGAAAGGTCTTGAAGTCCTCTAACCAATGCCTTTGGTCTAATGTCATTTGAATTTACCAATCTCAAGTTATGGTCTTTGACTTAAAATGCCTTTTTGTTGACTTTTGAAAATGACCTATAATGTTGAAATTGGTAACTTTTTGTGAGAGCATTTCTTGGACTTGGAATGTGACGATGAGTTGTAGGAAATGTCCTCCCCTTCAAAATGAGCATTGGATGGGATTTTTCGGATGAACCATGAAAAAGTTATGCCTTCGTCAAGTTACAGTTGACTTTTCAGCTGTCCAAAAATAGAAACTTTTGCATCTTGATGATTTTTGAGCCATTCTTGTGAAATCACGGTCAAGTTTTGACCAAATGATGATTGTGGCTTAAAAATAAGACGTTGACCAAATTTTTTGACTTTTGACTGCCAAATGACCATTTTGCCCCTACAGTTGATTGTGAGGCAATTAGGGTTTTTGACTGTGCAACTTGACCTTGTGAGCCTTGAAACTTGGCATGTAGATGCTTGACAATGTTTATAGGCATGTGGAACTTGATTGAGCCCTTGAAAACCTCAACTTCCTTGCAAGAACCAAAATCCTAATTTGACTGGCTTATGAGGGTGGTTTGACTGTGCAACCCTTGAGTAGACTTGAGCAAATTGAGATGATGCTTGTCAAAACTTTGAAGAATATGGGAGGGAAAATTTTGGGGTACAACAATTGCACATTCATATTATTACTGTTGTTTGTGAATGATTTAATGTGTTACATATAAGCTACAGCGCAGAGATGAGATTGTGCCATTGCTTGGGCACAATCTGAGTTTCTCCTTCGAATCCCAGGATAAAACAAACCCAGACCCAGATTCAGCAGGTGCGAATAAGAGAGAGATTCGAACCAGGGGGGTAAAATCCCCCCCTGGACCTTTAACATCTGTTTCATTTTGTAGGAACTACATTCTCAGATTCCTGTTCAGAGTTTCGAAGCTCAGCAATTTAGCTTCGAACTGGACCCAGGATTTCCAGATCGAAGGATGACCTGTCCAGATCGAACACCCTCAGAGTGCAGCTCCTCGTGCACCTTCGATCCAGCCTCTTCACTGGGTCGAAAGACAGCCTGCACCTCTTTCGACCCAGACCTCCAGAATTATATTTTTTTCTTGTTTTGCTGCTTGGCCCATTTGTACTTTGTTTACTTTGTTTTTGTTTATTTCTTTTAGTTTTTTTTAATCAACATAAAAAATCATAAAAATAAATAACTTAGAATTAGGATTTGATTTAGTTAATTATTTTAACTTATTTTCTTCAATTTTAAAATCAGTAGACTTAGGATTTATTTGAATTCAATCCTTTTCATAAACAAAAAAATGCAAAAAATATTAGGAACGTTTTAGAATTAATTTTAATCAGTTTTTTTTTTATTAATTAAATTTGACTCAATTGAACATTTAGCATTTTCCCAAAAATAAAATAAAACAACAAAAGTTCGTATTCTTAGGATTTTTTTAGATTCGCGCGCGTTTATTTTATTGTAACTTCTTACTGGGATGTAATAGCTTAAACTAAGACCTTTTTCTTTACTGCTTTTATTTCCCCAATTTTTGGACATGTAAATAATCCCCCTCCCCGAAGCTTTGTAATAGCGTAGGATCTACAATTCCCGCACTTTAAATTCCTGTACATATACTGTTTAGATGTATGCTAACTAGGATTGCATGACAAGATTAACTCTTAAATTAAAATCAACCGTAGCTCACCATGACATGTAAAGATAATACAACTGAAAATTGACACACTTGCACATGCCACTCCTAGGGTACACCTCACTTGGTTGCCTCGAGTGTGGTCATTAAGTATAGGATGTTTTAGAGGTCGTCCTTTCGTCCCAAGATCATAAGTTGCCTCGAAATGGTTGCCTCGATAAAAAATGATCTAAGACATTATGATTACCACTAAAGCGTCCTAACGTTGCTTTAGTAACCACACGTCCCTAAAATCGAATTAACCCGAAAAACTCCAACGATGGTGCTACCTACTCCTCAATAGTGGGATAGCACTGTCTAAAGGACAGTTGCATAATTAAAATTCCTTTTTTGAGTAGGTAGAGGTTCTTAAGTACTTGCTCCTTTTAAAAACAAAACAAACTTTTCGCACTTACACTTTCTTCAAAACAACAAACTGTTTTCAAAACCCACAATCACGATGAAAAGAAAACTTTTGAAAACATAGTGAGCAAGTACCTAAGAGCCCGTGGATAACCACAGATAGAAAGGGTGCTAACACCTTCCCTTTCTATAATCTACCTCCCGAACCCGAGAAACAATCTCGAAAAAGAATTTTTCTGTGCTTTTGTCCTTTCCTTGTTGGATAAAATAAAAGACGGTGGCGACTCTTGCTTACCGCGACACTTTGCGAAAACAAACGCAAACGCGAACCAGCATTAAAAAACAGTCAGTTCTCGTTCCCACCGATCACACCTTGGAATGAAGGTCGCTCTAAAATTTCTGGGTTGAATCTTTGTTCTTGCCATTTTCCACTTTTTCCAGCAGCTTCACGTTCTTCTCAAATCCTTATTTCCTCTACTGCTTCTTTCTTCTATTCTAACAACAAATAATAAAATAACCTAATATTCTATTATTCCTTAGTGGGCTCCAAACTTACACCCCCTTAATACATCTACTATCTCAAATTAAGTCCACCTTAATAATATTACACTTCTAATATTATTTCACCACATAATAATATTATACATCTAATATTATTATTTCTCCACTTAATAAAATAAATCCAATTTAATAATAACATATCTACACAAATATTCCAAAAATAATTTAATTAATAATTAATTAAATTACGGGCGTTACAACTCTCCCCCACTTAGAATATTTTCGTCCTCGAAAATTTACCTCAATCAAACAATTCAGGATAGGAGTCTCGCATCTTGCTCTCCAACTCCCAAGTCATGCTTTCTCCTGCAGCTCCTAACCAAACCACTTTAACCAAGGCAATCTCTTTTCCCCTTAGAGTCTTCATTTCACGATCCGTGATTCGTACAGGCATCGTCTCCACCGTAAAATTATCTCGTACTTGCACATCGTCCATATGAATCACATGAGATGGATATGAAATATACTTCCGAAGTTGCGACACATGAAACACATCATGCAAATTCGAAAGATTAGGCGGTAAAGCCACTCTATAAGCAACATTCCCCACTCTCTCTGAAATCTGATATGGTCCAATAAAATGAGAAGTGAGCTTCTTAGACTTCAATGCTCGCCCAACACCAGTCACAGGTGTAACTCTCAAAAACACATGATCACCGGCTTGAAACTCTAAATCCTTCCTTCGCTTGTCATGATAACTCTTCTGTGTACTTTGGGAAGCTTTCATCTTTTCTCGAATCAACTTCACCTGATCGGTAGTCTCGCGAACAAGTTCAGGTCCAAGCACTACACTTTCACCAGATTCATGCCAACATAACGGAGTTCTACATCTCTGACCATACAATGCTTCAAAAGGTGTCATCCCAATACTAGAATGGTAATTGTTATTATACGTGAACTCTATCAATGGAAGATAAGTATCCCACGAACCTCCCTGCTCAAGAACACATGCCCTCAACAAGTCTTCTAACGATTGAATAGTCCGTTCAGTCTGACCATCTATCTGAGGATGATACGCTGAACTCAACCTCAACTTAGAACCCAACGCTTCTTGCAAACTCTTCCAAAAATCAGAAGTAAATCTTGGATCTCTATCTGACACAATGCACAAAGGAACACCATGCAGCTTCACAATCACACTAATATAAATCTCAACCAACTTCGGCACTGGAAAACTGATGTTAATAGGAATAAAATAAGCTGACTTCGTAAGCCTATCAACAATCACCCAAATTAAATCATGTCCTCTTAAAGTATTAGGAAATCCTGTCACAAAATCCATTGAAATGCTATCCAATTTCCATTCTGGAACTTCCAATGATTACATCAATCCTGCAGGCTTCTGATGTTCAACTTTCAACTTCTGACAAGTCAAACATGCACACACAAACCGAGCCACGTCACTCTTCATCCCAGGCCACCAAAACAAACCTTTCAAATCATCATACATCTTTGTAGCTCCTGGATGAATACTCAACTTACTTCTATGTCTCTCTTCAAGTATCACCTTCTTCATCTCGGCATCATCAGGAATAAAAACTCGGTTACGAAATCTCAACACACCTTGCTCATCTAACTTAAAATCACTATTCTCAGATTGATCAATCCCCACATCAAATCTACCAGTTTCACATCCAACTTCTGAGCTTCTTTGATACTGTCTAAAAATTCATTATTAATCTTCAACATACCCAACATAACACTTCGCGGAGTAACCTCGCAAACTAAGCTCATATCTCTGAACTGATCAATCAATTCCAACTCTTTAATCATCATTGCTGACATGTGTAAAGTTTTTCGACTCAATGCATCAGCTACCACATTCGCCTTTTCTGGATGATAATTCAAACTGAAATCATAATCCTTTAGCAATTCCAACCATCTTCGTTTCCTCATATTCAGCTCTTTCTGATCAAACAAATGCTTCAAGCTCTTATGGTTACTAAACACTTCAAATCTAGAACCATAAAGATAATGCCTCCAAATCTTCAACACAAAAACAACAGCAGCAAGCTCTAAATCATGCGTAGGATAGTTCTTCTCATGAGTCCTCAACTGCCTTGACGCATAAGCAACTACCTTACCATTCTGCATAAGCACACCTCCCAAACCCATCTTAGAAGCATCCCAATAAACCATAAAAGGCTCTGCTGGATTAGGTAACGTCAAAATCGGAGCCGACGTCAACCTCTTCTTCAATTCCGTAAAACTTTCTTCGCATTGAATATCCCATACAAATGCTCTACCTTTACAAGTCAACTTAGTCAACGGAAGTGACAACTTAGAAAATCCTTCGATAAACCTTCTATAATAACCAACTAATCCCAAGAAGCTTCTAATATCAGTAGCTGACTTTGGAGTTTCCCATTGCAACACAGCATCAACCTTCGATGGATCTACAACAATGCCACTACCTGAAATCACATGACCAAGAAAACTAACCTCTTTCAGCCAGAACTCACACTTGGACAGCTTTGCATACAACTTCTTCTCTTTCAAAATTTTCAATACTACTCTTAAATGCTCAGCATGCTCTTCTTCTGACTTAGATTAAATCAAAATATGATCAATGAACACCACTACAAACCGATCCAAATAAGTATGGAAGATATGATTCATATATCCCATGAATACTCCCGACGCATTAGTAACACCGAAAGGCATCACCAAATACTCGTAATGTCCATAACGTGTTTTAAAAGCCGTCTTCTGAATATCTTTATCCTTCACTTTAATCTGATGGTAACCCGACCTCAAATCAATCTTACTAAACACACGAGCATCCACCAATTGGTCCATTAAGTCATCTATTCTTGGAAGCAGATACTTGTTCTTAATCGTCACCTTATTCAACTGTCTATAATCAATACAAAGCCTCATACTTCCATCTTTCTTCTTCACTAACAACACTGGAGCTCCCCACGGTGATACACTTGGCCTTACAAACCTCTTCTCAAGTAACTCTTCCAATTGCTTCTTCAACTCTGACAATTCAGATGCATACATCCTGTATGGTGCCATAGACACAGGTCTGGTACCAGGTACAAGATCAATTGTAAATTCAACTTCCCTCTCTGGCGGTACATCAGGAATCTCATCAGCGAAAACTTCAGGAAATTCACATACCACTTGCAATTCCTCAATTATAGCTTGAGTCTCTACAGATAACGACACCATCAAGGAGAACATCAGTACTCCCTCTTGCATCAACTTCCTCAACTGTCTAGTAGACAACAAACCGTCTTCCTCTTCTTCAGGAGTAGAAAACTTCACTGACTTGTCATAACAGTTAATATGAACACAGTTATGCTCTAACCAGTTCATACCCAGAATCACATCCAAACCTCTTAACGGTAAACAAACCAAATCATCAATAAAGTCTTTGTCGAAGATCGACAAGGGACACTTGACACACACCAAAGAAGTAGTCACCGACCCCTTGGCTGGAGTATCGACGACCATTTCTCCATTCAAAGAAGACAACACAAGACCCAATATCTCAACACAATCAGTAGCAATAAAACGATGCGTAGCACCAGTATCAATAATAGTGATTAAAGGAGTACTATTAATGAACATGTACCTCTAATAAGTCTGTCCTTAGCAGCTGTCTGATCTTCCACTAAAGCAAACACTTTACCACTTGACTGATCCCTCTTTGGTTTCAGACACTGGCTACCAATGTGCCATTCTTCTTTACAGTTGAAACAAACCACACTCTTGTGCTCACACTCAGATACAACATGTCTGTTCTTGCCACAACGGAAACACATCTTCACTTCAGCAATGCACACATTACTCTTGTGCCCAGGTTTCCCACACTTAAAACAAACCACACCAGCAGGAGCATCTCCCCCACTAGTCCTCTGACCATGAGCAACTCTCTGCTTACCCTTACCAGCTGGGGCATCATAAGGTTTACCACGATTCTGTGGATGCTTACCACTCTTCTCACTAATAATCTTGTAATGTGCATTATTGTCTTCCTCATAAATCCTACAGCTATCAACCAAATCAGCAAAAACACGGATTTTCTGATATCCAGCTGCTTTCTTAATCTCCGGGCGCAACCCGTTCTCAAACTTAATACACTTTGAAAACTCAGCATTTTCCTCAGCGTAATGCGGATAAAACTTGGCCAACTCAGCAAACTTGGCAACATACTCAACAACTGACAAATTTCCTTGCTTCAGCTCAAGGAACTCAATTTCCTTCTTACCACGGACATCTTCAGGAAAATACTTTCTCAAAAACTCCCTACGGAACACAGCCCAAGTGACATTCTCACCTGCAGCTTCTAACTTCTGGCAAGTCTCTAGCCACCAGTCATCAGCCTCGACTGCTAGCATATGAGTCCCATAACGAACCTTCTGCGCTGAAGTGCAATCCATCACGCGAAAGATTCTCTCAATCTCTTTCAACCATTCTAATGCTCCGTCAAGATCATATTTTCCCTTCAACGTAAGTGGATTCTCTCTCTGGAAAGTCTCCAAGCTACGAGATCCAGCATTCCCATCATCATTTGGCTGATTATCCATGGCATGAGCCATTGCTTCTAAAGCAGCATCAAGAGCAACATCATTTCTTCCAGCCATCTCAACTTCTTACTTCAACATAAACAACGGTAAGAACATCAAAATAATAATACTCTATTGTTAGACAACTACGACTCGACGACAAGGTCGGACCAACCTTTTGCTCTGATACCAACTTTGTAACACCCCAATTCTACCCCAAGCAATTACGCAAAATAAATCAGAGTTATAAAATTTCAATCATACAAATGAATCGAAATGTCACAAATTCTTTTAACAAATTCATTGCATTCACCATGGATATATAACACTTTTTCAAAACATCGGATGAACCATCAACATGACATCTTTCATTAATTAATTTAACAACTACGCAGCGAAATTCTTCAATAACATCTTTAAACAAAACATCAACTACGAAACATCTCATATGCAATAATCATGTATTTAAAGTTCAGCAATTGAAAAACAACAGTCTAAAATCAACAAGCGTTCATCCCCCCGAGCGTTACATATCAGAGCAATGACACTGATTCGAACTATTGAAGGTATACAGCCTTCACTCTCGATTACCTGCACGTTACCAACATAAGGGCAACATTCAAACAGAAGGGGTAAGATATCTAACTATATAATAAAGTGCATGATAATTAATATATTAAATTAGATCAATAACATCACCACTTCTCATATCATAATCAACAACAATCTCAACAATAATAAACATTCATCAACATCAAAACACACTTCTTTATGAAATCATATAATGCGACTCAATACTATGCAAATGCATGTGGTACAATTGGAGCAAAACTCCCATCTCAAAAATTTCCAATTAATAGAGGCATCAACAAGGCATAGCCTTCATCTCAAAATTTGCCAATTCAGGCCATCTCAACGAGCATAAGCTCTATCTCAAAATGCAATGTATGCGACTCATCATGAATGTAATAACAACACCCAAATTACCAACATCTCAAATCATCTCAAAACAACACCATCTCAATTAACATTTCAATTAACATAACAACATCTCAATCATCTAAAAACATCTCAATTACAGCATCTCATAAACATCTCAAAATAATTTATTAAACATCACTTATTTATCAACGACGTTGGTTCATCATAATTATTGAACACCATTTTAGTAACAACATCTCACTAACATCTCGATGATATATTAGTACTACAGTAATCCATATTGTTATTCTGCTACTGTACATCATTACTGTCACTAATCCTACTGTCATAATTCTAACAGCGGCCTCTAACATCTCATATTCATCATTTTGTCCAAAAATCAGCACAACGGTCATCTACGGGAATTAATTCTAAATCCTAAACTAGGTACTAGGACTACACTTCTTAATCATGATCTAAATCATCTAGGATAAAGTTCATCGTGTTAGTAAATCAACACTTCAAACGACATCTCAAATAGCATCCTAAAACTCAAGTTACAGCAATTAAAAGCCGATTCTGTCAAAAACCAGACATTATGTATCGACACAAAACCTTATGGATTGACTCATCCTGATTCTCTGTACACTATGAGTCGACACATCCTCCTTATGGATCGACTCATCCTGGCTTTAAATCACAGCATGTATCGACACATGCACTCCACCAGTCGACTCATCCTGAGTCTCACACACTCATGTATCGATGCAAGTCCTTCTTGTATCGACTCATCTTCAATCAATCAACCTTCATGTATCGATACATCCAATTTGGGGTTGACACATCCTGCTACAGTATGCATAATTTTTGTGTTTTCTTCTGTAATTTCACTATGGGAATCATGTTACAGTCCTACAAACCTCAGTATAAACATGATATTTCATCTCCTAACATTATCCTCTATTACGACATCGATCAAACAACATAATAGCATCATTATTCATCAGGAATTCATCAATTTTCATCATGCATCATTCATAATACATCCAATTCAAGAACAAAACAACAATCCTCTAACCCCACATATCAAACATCATGAACCCAATTATAAAGTCAGAACCCCACCCTTACCTTGGATTGAAGGTCGCTCTACAATTTCCGGGTTAAATCTTTATTCTTGCCGTTTTCCACTTTTTCCAGCAGCTTCACGTTCTTCTCAAATCCTTATTTCCTCTACTGCTTCTTTCTTCTATTCTAACAAAAAATAATAAAATAACCTAATATTCTATTATTCCTTAGTGGGCTCCAAACTTACACCCCCTTAATACATCTACTATCTCAAATTAAGCTCACCTTAATAATATTACACTTCTAATATTATTTCACCACATAATAATATTATACCTCTAATATTATTATTTCTCCACTTAATAAAATAAATCCAATTTAATAATAACATATCTTCACAAATATTCCAAAAATAATTTAATTAATAATTAATTAAATTACGGGTGTTACACTTAACATCTATTTACAATGGTTTATTTATAATACAAACAAATAACTTCTCCTTTGGTAGGTACTCTTCGTCTAAGCGCCATGTGCCTGCTAAATCCCCTATTTGTCTTTCACATGTTCCCATGTTTCAAAACCCAACTACAACATAATTTTTTTCTAATGTCTGTCTTTCCTTCACTTCCTGTCGCCAATGATATCTTTGCATCGTCACCTCAGTTATGTCGACTTACCTTTCTTTACTTTTATTTCCTTGTCGCTTTTGATTACACTTGTACCCTTTAGCTGGATTTGACCTTTGTCAAAATCTTGGCTAACACACTCCAATGCCAACAAACTGAAACTTGGATAAAGATGTAAATAGTAAGGATGTAGATGTGAAGAAATATAGTGGTATGATTGGATCTCTTCTATATCGTACTGCATCTAGGCTCGACATTATGTTTAATGTTTATATGTGCGTCCGATAACAATTGGCTCCTAAGGAATCACATTTAAAAGCGGTTAAGTGTATCCTTTGATACCTTTATGGTACATATGAGTATGGGCTTTGGTATTTCAAAGGAAGCGATTGTAGTTTAGTTGGTTCTTTTGATTCTGACTTTTCCGGTTGTAAGTTAGATAAGAAAAGTACTAGTGAAACTTGTCGCATGTTTTCAAATTCCTTAGTTAGTTGGCATAGTAAGAAACAAGTTTTTGTTGCTTTGTCAATGGATGGGGCGGAATACGTCACAACCAGCAATTGTTGTGCTCAAATTTTGTGGCTCACACAACAATTACTTTACTTTGATAAAAATTAATGTATTTTTATCATGTGCGATAACACTAGTGCGATTAACCTAACCAAAAATCCGGTGTTAAATTCTCGCACTAAGCATATTGAGATTCGTCACCACTTTCTATGTGGCCATGTTGAAAAAGGGGATGTTGTATTTGAGAATGTTGATAGTAAAAATCAACTTGTGGATATCTTTACAAAACCTCTTGCAACTGAACTATTTTTTAACATTCGAAGAGAATTTGGGATTCTTGATATCTCAAATGTTGCCTAAATACATTTATTTCATCACTCTATATACATTGCTCTAACTTTCATTTGAGAGTTTCATACTATGTGAGTACATCCTCCATTCCATTCATCTATGATGTAATTTTGTTCTTTTTTTCTCCTTGAAAGTAATATTTTTTCAATGCAATGTTGTTTATGTTCCAAATGATTGATATGCTCAATATATGATATATTTCATGAATGTTCACTTCCCAAAATTTTAATTGTTAACTGTAATATCTATCAATTTATATGCTTATAGTGACTTCATGCTATTGATTCTTTCTCATTTGAAGTATATGTTCTTGTTGTACAAGCATGTTTTCTATCTATTCGCGCATAAATTAATTCGAGCATGTTTTTGTGCAAATTCAATTCTTGATCAAGTGATGTCACATGTTACAAGAGAATCTTTAGTTTTGGTTTTAGTGGTGATGTATTTTTTTCCAAGCTGGGCATATGCATGTGTAGCATCAGGAGCACCATTGTGAAGTATTGCGTAATTATGACATTTTTGAAGTCACTCAAGAGTTTTCTAATGCATTGTAATTCATTATCTTTCATGCCTTTGTATTTGTTTTTATGGTGATGTGTATTGCATTTTATTTATGTTTAATTTTTACGTCACACACACACACACACACACACACACTATATATATATATATATATATATATATATATATATATATATATATATATATATATATATATATATATATATATATATATATGTGTGTGTGTGTGTGTGTGTGTGTGTGGGTATATATATGTGTGTGTGTGCACGTTCTTAATTTTGCAAAACGCCTATGGGTGATATATTAGCATTTGTATGATAAATGATACTTCTCATGGTGTACTTTGTCTCTTTTTGATGTTGTTAATGATGGAGAAACACATGCGAGACGATGTTGGGATGCACATATTCAAGGGGATCCTTCATGAAGACACAAAATGCATTGTTGCAAGTTTTTCCATCAATAAAAAGGGGGAGTATGTGAGTGCACTTGCCTATTATATGTTTTGCATGATGTCAAAACTAGGATAGCCTTAGCATTTATGTATATTGAATGGTATCTCTGAGTTTTCTTGTGCACCTTTGCATTACAGATCTTAAAGTGGATTAGAATATGTTTAGAAAAGGTATCATGCATTAAAAATCAGTTTTACATGAAAAGCAGGTCTATGTACCGACACTTACGATATATGAGTCAACACATGTGAATCAATAATAAAGCTTGTAGCTTCTGTAACTATGTGTCAACACATCTATCTATTCACGTTAAAACACACTTAAAGTTTTCATCTATGTGTCGACACATACGTATTTCAGGTCGACACACATACTGCATTTTTAAAGCATGTAAGTCTCTATTTCGGTGTGTCGACACGTGACCTTAAATAGGTCGAAACGTGTTATTACATGAGTCAACATATAATTTATACGTGTCGACACATACTGTAATCTTTCAGAAAATTTTCATTTCTTTTCAATTTCCAAGCCTTCCCTTTTGCCTCCAACTTTCACACATATAAATACTTCATACATGCATCATTTCAAACTTGATGAAACTATAAACACATAAAAAAATTCTTACCATCTTCAACCTCTCATCTATGCATACACACAAACAAAGTACACATAATCATTCATTGTTTGGGTTCCATCTAGACTTATGTTGATAAGGTTCAATTTAGGTTGGTGTAACCTAAGATTGAGTTGAGAATTTTGGGGGGTTTTATCAAAAAAACTGCGAGGGTTTTTCCTCCAAGATCAAAGTGTGGATTTAGGGGTTTTGATAAGATTTCTCAAATTGGATTCGACCAAGTGAAGATATTTTAAGAACGGGAGGTTCTTACAAAGGAGTAGAATGACACGGTGAATCATTTGGTAATCTTGGGTGACAATAATTCACAATTTGGATTCGGTCGAGTGAAGGCTTTGAAGAATGGTGGCTCTTGCAAAGGAGTAGCGCGTTACGGTGGACCAAATTCTTGTGTTCTATCTCTTTTTATCTCTCTCTCCCCCCTCTCTTTCTCTCTCTCTCTCTCTCTCTCTCTCTCTCTCTCTCTCTCTCTCTCTCTCTATATATATATATATATATATATATATATATATATATATATATATATATATATATATATATATATATATATATCATTTACTTTGTATAACAAATTATTCAATTCATTGATTGTGTAATCGATTCGTATAGACATACCCTTTGATTGTTAAATATTGCGTTGTTGATTACATTATAATCAATTACATAATAAGTGGTATTTCACATCAACAAAGTCAAAGAGAAAATCTGAAAAATCGATTGCACGCCAAGTGTTCAATAATTTGCTTGTTTTAGCCTCATCAATAATTTCATTGGAAATTGGTTAACAATTATGATCATTATAAAACAATTAATTAAGAAATTATTCTATTGAGTCTTATAAGCATTTTAGATTTCATTTCATAGTTTACGCATATTCGAGTTTTCAATAGTCGGTTTGGTTTAGACGACTTATTTGATCTCGGCTTAATCTTCCGCTTGCCATAGTTTTCTATTTGCTTTCAAAATAGAATTTTAAAAAGTAATTTTTACCTTGGGTATCTAATGACCCCCCTCTAGATAAGTTGTTGTTATCTAACACATGCCTAACAACATGCTCTGCATATTTATAAAGTAAGGAGGTTTCAAATGGCCCTCCTTGATAACTCTATAATGGGGCATTCAGATTGTCTTCCTCCTAGGCTTCGGGGTCAACAATGGTCTTAGGATCCGCATGTTCTATTGCATCATATTCCTGAGATGCATGAGAGAGTTGGCTACGAGAACTAGACAATCGGGGATGCAAAATAGATGTAGCATCAAATGAGTTATCAACAACTAGTGGCCTTGTGGTCCTCGCTGCAGGCCTCTCTCGTCCTACCTGTGTAGTTTGGGACACACACTGAGCCTAATCTAACCAATTTTGTCTTCACCCATTGCACCTGCATTATAAACAGAGACAAATATAAATAGAATATCTGGAGAAATTCACAAATTCCAAAAAATCACCCAAATTTTTGACTGGGTTCAATTCCGAGATGCATCTCCAGAAACAATTCAGAGCAAATCCGGAGATACATCTCAGGATAAACTTTCAATTGTCTTCCATGGCAGAAACCCATTTTCTACCGTAATAGTTCCCAAAAAACATCATTGCATGTTGTTCTAACCTACCAATTTCGTTTACACTACTACCTAAAGTTATTAAAACATCTAATATATCCTAAAAAACTAACTACAAATCAAAACATAAAAAGAAAATAAAATTTGAAAAACTTACCATATGGAATTGAATGATGAGAAAGATAAGCTTCGATGTTATGAGATGCTAGAAAGGAGGAGAAAAACTCTAATGATACTTCAATGCAATGAAGAGATGCTTCAATGGTTGGGAGAGGGAGAGGTGAGATGTTTATGTTTTAAGGGCTTTTCAAAAAATGAAGAAGGAGGAAGATGGAATGGTTCTGGCACAGGTTATGAAAGAAAAGCTTCTGGAGATGCATTTCCGAATCACCTAAATATTTTTTTAATAAATGGTGTTAACGAAGATGCATCTTCTAATGCACTTTTAATACATATGAAGATGTATCTTAAGATTAAATTTTAATGTAAAAGGGGGTGTCTATTCAAGTTGGTATGAGAAATGGAAAAAATAAGCGTTTCTGTTGATGCATCTTTGAATGCTAGGGATATTATGAACTTTTCACGGTGGTGTGAGAGCACCCATAAGGGTGGAAAGAGCATTCTAGTTATTTATTATTTTAAATGGACAAACCAAAATCTGCAATGAAAAACCTATGAAAATTCTTCTTGCCACCCCTATTTTAAAGCTTAGACCCCATATTTAATAATAGCGAAGTTACCCTTAATGCAAATGGAGTAAAAAATATGGACGAAACATTTGGTAGTTTAAATGTAATATCTGGTACATACCAAAATATATGGTAGTGTATACGAAATATCCGGTGCACCATATTAAAATATATCTGAAACATTTATGATGTACCTTTAAAAAAATGGAAACTACCTGATATTTAACTCTTTCTTGAAAAATACGGTGGTTATAAAAGGGCAAACGAACGACTACGATTTTGTTGATACTTTTAAACTGTTGTGATTGCACCGACCGTATTGTGTGATCCAGAATGACTCCAAAGTTGTATAAATAAAGGTCATTTGGTGTTGTTCAAAATAAAATATTACAATTTCTCTTCCTCGATTTTTGTCTAGGGAAGAAGTGTACTGCAATATAGCAGAAACCCCTATAGAGTTTTGGGTTCCGACAGACACTGCATGTCTCGACGTCTTGATATCCAAGTTGAATGAGTTGTTGCCCGACACGGATAGCAGAAAGGTGAGAAAGGTTGAATTTTGTGAAGACTGGATTGATACCAATAAAAGGGTGAAATACAAACTTAGTTGAAGACCGAAGAAGATTTGAAAGCTATGTGGAAATCATATAACCGTAGGCTAACTAAGGTACTAATCAAGTTTGATGCGACCATTTCTAGATCTGAGGACACCATAATCAAGATGTTGAAACATCCAAAATCATCTAATAGTGATGAGGTTTACATGTTCCTTATTGTTATTTTATGATTGTTTTAATGCATTAAGTTGTGTTCATCTTCCAAACATGTAATTGACAAAATATATTATGTAATAAAAAGTACGATGGAAAATAGTCGGAGTCACAAAATTTTATGATTGTTTTAATGTGTGCCTACACTGCCAAACTATAAACCTCTTCATATGGGTTCACCAAACTCACGGGGTTATCCATAATAACTGCTACCATCTGCAAATGTGGAGTGTCATTTGCACCATGTGGAGGCGGTAGAGGTGGTACCATGCCATCAATAGGTACCCTAGCATTAGCATGAGACGATCCATTATGTGTAGATCCAACATGAGAAGGTACAACATCATTTCCATGATACGCAGGTGGGATGATATGAGGGTGTGATACACTAAGGTATCAATCCAAATACCCATCCACACATTTCACAGAGTGTAACACCCCTTTTTTGTTAGATAATTTCATTTAATTTATTTATGTCTTTAGTGTGAATTATTAGATTATTATGTGTAGTAATTAAATAATTGCGAGTTATATGTCCTCGGAGTTGGGAACATTTGTTTGCTTATTATATTTTATTGGAGTTTAATTATGTATCCGGTTTATGTTGAAGTTGTTAAGAGTTGAATATGATAACTCTTTATTTTGAAAATAATTTATTATAATTTGAAGTTTGAGACTAAAGGTCTAAGTTGCAATGTTTTATTATTTGAAATAAGATTGATACCACTTTAATGATACCCTAAGTGAAGGTGAAAATGTGATAATACGTGTTGTATGTCATAAATATTTTTTGTCGCGTGTTTGTTAAATGTTTGCATTGTTAAAATATTATCGTTGGTGACACCTTAAATTATCGTGTAATGCTTAAAATATAACTTTCAGGGTTTATGGTGTTACACAGGAAACTGAGCGACCACTGCACGATCTCTAATGGCACATGCAGAACTCATAATGTTGCCACAAATTCAGCTATCAATGCCCCCATATGGAATAATAGGGATTGGTCTTGGGATGTCCTGATCATATTCATACTGGCGCAGACACCTCTCAGGTAAGTGTCTAGCCACTAACCCCTCCCATCGCAGGTAACCAGAAAAAATATAGCATACTCGATCTCTTTCTTAAGTCTATCTGCTTTATGCTCTGTGTAGGGTGTCTAGATGACATCATCTAGAGTCAGCACATCATTCCTCTTCATGTACTCCACAACACCTACCGGGTGTGCATGTCTGCTCCTCCATCTCTTGCCCCGTGGGGACTCAACAATGGTAGCAACAACTCACATGTCAGAAATGGACAAGAAATGTTCGTATATCCAACACTGCACATAATAAGAAAAACTCATATACCACCATCTCAACGTCATCCTGAGTTAGTACAGATGATGCCTGAACATCAATTGGTTCATCCTCATCACCTCTTGTCCATCTAGTAGCATTCCTAGATCTTTGACGCCTGAACGTGCGGGGTGCACGAAATTAAGTCTGATCAGGCAACAACCTTCTATAAGAGTCAGTCGGTGCCACACCCTCTGTCCCGAAAGACGAGTCCTCCACATCACCTCCCCTATCTCGACCCCGTCGTAGCAGCAACTAAATCACGCTGTCTACCGACTATCGAACCATCTGTTCCCCTGGTCTACACTACAACAAAAAAATTACATTACTACCAGAGTTTTCAAAAGATTCAAAAATTATGGACTTTCTGATTATTTCAAATATGTGGTAACGAGAAAAACAAAATAACCGAATTTTCAAAATATCCGATTTAACTTCCGAATTTTTAGAAATGACCATAAAAATCTATATATTTTTATCAGATATTTTGAAATATCCAGTATAATATATACATTTTTGTGTACTTTTCTTATATATTCGAAAATGCTCATATATTTTTACACAATTTTTTAAAAAGTATGATTAATCGTATGAGTTTTAAAAATATTTAAAAGAATAATTATTTTTACCGAAATTTTTAAAATATCTGTGAAAAAATATACAAAAAATTCCATAAAAAACCATACTCATCTTAAAGCGAAAATATCTATAATCTATCTATTTTCCAAAAGATTATTATAGTAAAAGTATAGACTCGGATAACACATTTTTCTCTTGCAAACACAAACTCGTGTACAACATCACTATTCTGTCCCTCCGTGTTCGCGAGAATTTCTCAGCTGAGTCGAATCCTTCTTTCCCTATCCTAACACATAGCCAGTGTTAAAGAACAAATTATCTCGATGAAAACAATCGATTTGGTTATGCCTAGTGAACAATTTCACAAAGAAAATTCTAGATTAAGATTCTTCCGAAGGAAACCCCTGATTCTGTCCCTTGATAATGTTACAAAACTGAAATCTACTGGTTCTAACAAATACCTTACAACTGTTTTCGAAACTTCTGGTTTGAATGGTAAATCACAACATATTGATAAAAACCCTAATGTGTATAATTCTAGTGGTGTGATAGAATCATCCCATAATAATGGTTCAAGAAATCTAGAGGAGTTAGAGAGCACTAATCATCTTCGGAAATTGGTTAAAATCGGAGAATTAGAACTAGGTTTCAGGTTTCTAGAGAGTGTTAGTTACAAAGGAGATATTCCGGATGTGCCTCATTCGCCAGTTTTGCAAGACTGGTAAAACTATGGAAACTACACGGGTTATGAAAGTTCTGGAAGATTCTGGTGCTGTTCCGGATATTTTAGCCTACAATATTTTGATTAGCGGTTTATGTAAATCGGGGAGATAGAGAAAGCTTTGGAGTTTCTGGAACGGGTGAGTGTTTCGCCTGATGTGGTTACTTACAATACAATTTTGCGTAGTTTGAAGCAAGCTATGGAGGTTTATGATAGGCAAGTGCAAAGAGAGTGTTATCCGGATGTGATTACTTTCAATGTTCTTATCAATGGTATTTGCGAGGAAGGTAAGTTGGATGAAGCGATTAGGTTTTTGAATAACATCTCATCGTATGGTTGTGAACCGAATGTGGTTACCTATAATATTATTTTGCGTAGCTTGTGTGGTACTGAAAGATGTGGGGATGCGGAGGGGTTGTTCTCCTAGTGTTGTTACTTTCAATATCTTGATTAACTTTTTGTGTCGGAAAGGATTGCTCAGTAGGGCAATGGATATCTTAGAGAAGATGCCAAAGTATGGTTGTACTCCTAATTCCTTGAGTTACAATCCATTGCTTCATGGATTTTGTCTAGAAAAGAAGATGGATAGAGCAATTGAGTATTTGAATGTAATGGTGTCTAAAGGTTGTTACCCGGATATTGTGAACTATAATACTTTGCTTACTGCTTTATGCAAAGACGGGAAGGTGGATGATGATGTTGAGTTGTTGAATCAATTGAGTAGCAAAGGATGCTCTCCGGTTGCAATTACTTATAATACAGTTATTGATGGGCTTTTGAAGATGGGGGCAACAGAGCGTGCTGTGAAACTCTTGGATGAGATGTGTCGGAAAGGTCTTAAACCCGGTGCAATTACATACACTTCGCTGATTGGGGGATTTATCCGCGAGGGAAAGGTTGACGGTGCTATCAAAATTTTCCATGACTTGGAAAGATTAGGTATTAGGGCCAGTGCTGTCAATTACAACTCAATCATGTTGGGACTTTGTAAGGCACGTCAAACTAGCCGTGCTATTGATCTTCTGGCTCATATGGTAGCAAAAGGATGCAAACCTAATGAACTTACATATACAATTCTTATTGAAGGCATTGCTTATGAAGGATTTGCTGAGGAGGCTTTGCGGTTATTGAATGAGTTGTGCGCCAGAGGACTTATATAGAAAAATTCTGCAGAAAAGGTAGTAGTAGTCAATGTGTAGAATGGATAAAATGCATTTGTTTGCCTTATACTCCTACATGTCTGTGTTATACTTTTGTGCACTTAGATTTTGTTAGATTGCTTATGTTAGCGACTTCCTGCTCTGAATCTTGTGTTGTTATTCTATTGTTACTTGGCGATGATATGCACTAGTCACGTTTCCTGTTTCTCAGTGTTTTTGAATTTCATCTTTCCAAGATATTTTAGTCTGATTATTTGACTGCTAGGCTCGCCAAATATATAACATGATTTGGTGCTTTATTGTTTCGATCGTGATAGGGAACTGGATTGGAATTAAAAGAAAAGATGGAGCACAATGAGTTATATCTTGAACAAGGAGGCTTGTGACTTGGATATGGAAGCTTCCTTCATAGTAGTGTTAACTTCAAGAAGTTGGAACTTCTCTCCGAGTTTCTCCGACCGTCTTAAACCAAGCATAGCATCTGCTTCCCTAAAGTCAAATGGAAGGAAATAATGGACCATACTTGGTATCTTCATCACCATCCCTTTTCGTACTTTTTGATTTGATTCTATCAATCTCTTTTGTACAAAATGGGCAGTGCTAGTAGCCCTTTTACTACTTTTTTTGGCTATGAAATCGAGTAACCACACTCAATCAATACGATTTTCTTTCTTTTGATCTCAATCTTCAACTGAATTTTTTGATGATATATAAGGATCTGTCCTACGTCTCATGCTTCTCTTCCTTGTTTACTATATCGTTCATCTATCATTCTCTTCAGGGAAAGGCTTATATTGATTGTGTTTTAGTTCAATTTGTTGGTACCGAATATTATCTGATATGGTTATATTGTCCCTACTGCGAGCCGATTATCAGATTTTGCCCCTATTGCGAGCCAATTGTCCAGGTGGTTGATCATTCTGAGGCATTTTGGTCTGACAAATAGTACTTTTCGAGTTTATTTCGCCGTTTCAGTGTCGACTATTTGTTATTTCATGCTGATAGATTTTGATTCTATCACAGTAATCATATTTTTTAAAACTCAAAGTTGGTGTTTAAGCAATTCTGGTACATAGAATTGGTAATCATTATGATACCGTAAGCTATATTATATGTGGACAAGTTGTATCTTGTGCGAATATGCTCTTTCAAAACTTCCAAAAGCTTGACCCAAACCTATCATAACATCAAACAAATAAATCCCTTTCTCACACCAAAAACAGATAATACCTACTAGCCATAGTAGCGCATACTTGAAGTTGAGCGAGCGAAACATTGATGTTGTATGTGGAACAAATCTTAAGAGGACAATGGTATATTCTATAAACAAAACAAAAAGGTTTTGTCTCAAGTTATATTATTCTCTACCACACACTTAAAATCCTTACAAAATATTCACAAGTTGTGAATAAAAAAAGATCCCACAAAACCTTACACACTAAGCTTTTCATTCAATGAAGCTATCTATCTCAAATTAGCCAATAATGGAAACAAGTTCATCTCCTAGAAGAAGCAAAACAAATGGAGGAGGGTTATTTTCATGTTGGAGGGGTCTCAAATTCAAGATTCCATGGAAGAGAAGAACAAACAACACTTATAAGTATGACCCTTTAAGCTATGCTCAAAATTTTGATGATGGCAATTGGGAAGAAGACGATGAAGAATCTTTAGGCCGCGGTTTCTCGGCTAGATATGCTGCACCTTCGGCTAAAACATTCAGGCAATGAAGTAAGGTATATAGATGCGCGATTGAGGTGATAATCATGATTTTAAATTGTGATTGTAATCGAGAAGATTAAAAAAATAGTCATTCGTATATATTAGATAGAATTTTTGCAAAATTTCGAGTCATTTTAATTTTCCACTTTAAATAATCACACGGTTATTGAAATTATTCATGTTGATGCACTAAATTAATGCAGAGTACATATTAATCTGCATTCTGCATCTATGTATAATGATTTTGTGCAACAAACACCAATAGGGATTGTTCTTGTTAAATGGAATAAATGACATTTCTCTTTGTTGTGAACTTAAAAACTTGTATTTGCAATTAATGTTAGCATGCCTTTAGTAAGTAGTTTGTCAATTCCTCTTATGTACTATTATGATGGGTTGAGAGTTCATTAACAAAATGAAGGATTAGAGAATGTTGTTATGCTAATACTGTGATTAAATAGACATTCTCTAAATTGAATAAATAGTGTTTAAGGAAAAACATATTATTCTTGTGATATTTGATATATGCTTTGAAATGGATCTCTATATTTCCTTATTGATGTCAACATAAGGCCACCTCATTGCTCTATCTTACTATTATATTTGTATTTTTAAATACAAATTATATGTGTTTTTATATTTGTTGTATTTTGATATTTGAGGTTGTAGTGCATTCACTAAAATATATTCAATCTTATTTGTTGCAATTAATCATTTCACATTAGTTAAAAGAAATAAAGCAATTTTACTTAATTATTCATATTAACTATTAATATATTTTAAATATCATAGATACAAAATAAAAAATAATAATTAATTAAATGATACAATTAAAAAATACACTATTAAAGTTACAATGAAAATTAAGAATGATAATTATTTGAGACAATTTTTAAAATAAATATGTTCGGAGCCGAATCAAAGGATTAAGAAGGACAAATTTTTACCAGTGTAAATATCTTCATTTTCAAGCCAAAGTAGGTAGGAGATTCTTTTTTCAAGATTTCACTTCATCTTAAATTTTCTCATAACTAACTTGAGTATCAGAGTGTTAAACTTGTAGGTCTGTCTCCTTCTCTACACCAGGGCTACAAGCATCGTCATCAACATCAAGACTTACTTATCTAATTCTCATTCCATAACAAAATATTGGCGTTTTCTGTGAGAATCGACAGTTAATTTCGGCTAAATCTCATAATTAGACCTTCCCATTCCAAACCTCCATAGATTCAACAATCACATTGAATTGAGGCAATTTCAGAGGTTCATGGACTAAGTTACTTCTCGATACTCCCTATTGATACCATTGGAGAAGGTCCATTCAATCGAACTAAACCTCTTCTGTCAACTTCGAAAGGAGACACACTTCACCTTAAGTTTTTTAAGTTGTTTGATAGTAAGAAAGCGACACGGGGTGTTCAGAGAGATTAAGAGATTAGGGTGTACTTTTCTTCTAAATGATGAGGTTGAGATTAAGATATTGCTGGGTCTTAAATCTAGAGATTGGCAGTTGAGATCTGCTAGATTATCTAGGAGTTGTATTCAATGTTGATTGGGTTTTTTAATATATGTGGCATGGGGAGCCAGATTAAAAGAAATAAAGTTAGAGAGATCTCGCCCAACAAAGCTCTCCCATCAGAGCTCTCCCAAATAGGGCTCGCCCGAACAGAGCTCTCCCACACAGGGCTCGCCCACTAGGGGCTTTCCCATATAGAGCCCATCCACATAGCTGGCTAGCATAGAGCTAGCCCACAAACATCTTCGTTCAATATGGTAAATACACATTATGACACAAAGGGGACAAGAAAACCGTTAGGATAATTACCGTGAATACTATTCATGACCTTGTACATATGATACACTATAAATAGACAAGCTCCAGGAAGGAAAAGGGACCCGCCACCTAACACACAATACATCCCAAATATATTGCGGCCTCTCCCGACCAATTTCGGGGAGGTTATCAATATTATTCTATCAAAAAAGTTGGCGGCCACCGTGGGGCCTAGTAAAACTCTCCCAGACCTCAAGTTTTGATTCCTTGTGACGATATTTGTGACGCTACCGGCGGGATGATACCTCCAGGATGACGATAATGACGTTAATATTGTCATCAATGACAATAGCAAAGGTTTTGATCAAGGAGTAATTTATACGAATATTGTCATTTATCAACCAATTCTACATTTCTAATTCATTCAAATTATTACTGTTCCATTATTAATAACATAAAATGCAAGTATGAAAATAGAGCATGCATGGCTCATCCGAACAGGGTTCACCCACAGAGGGGTCGCCCAAAGAGGGTTCGTTTACAAAGGGCTCATCCACAGAGGTCTCATCCACAAAGGGATCATCCATATATGGCTCTCCCATAAAGGGTTCGTCCGTAGAGGGCTCACCCACGAAGGTTTCATCCATAGAGGGATCGACCACGAAGAGCTAACCCGCGAACATATAAGTTAAATGATGATTTCAATGCATATATTTTTCTTGAGAGGATAGAACTGCAATGCATATTAGGTAATAATTATTTCTATAAAGGCAGTGTGCATGTTAAATGATGGGAAAATACTCATTTTAGTCCCTTAATTATAGGTCATGGTTCACTTTGGTCCCTTGTCTTTTTTTTGTGCCAAATTGGTCCCTTAAGTTTCAAAATGTAACCACGTTAGTCCTTCCGTTAATTGGCCTCCAACATCCGTTTATTTGCGTGAGGTGGCAGGTGAGCTGGCAGATTTCTTCATCTTCTTTATATGCAGAATGCATTTTTCACATTGCTGCAGAATCTCCTTCACAAAATTTTCTTAACGTTCATCATCTTTGTACCCATCATATTCTTACATACCCATCATCTTCATATTTACGTTCTCCTTTCCAAAATTTTATGTACTTTCTTCATCTTCGGCCCTTTCTCCATGAATACGAAGCATTCATCTTCCCCAATGAACCTGAATCAATCTGAAAGTGTTGGGTCATGTGTATACAGTAGCTCGCGAATTGCACCATTTTGCCATTGTGGAGACAACGCTTTTCTTTGTAGGGCAACCACTGAGAATAATTATGAAAGAAATTTTGGGTTTGTCACAATTACAAGGTAAGCCCTAATTTTGGTTTGGGTATGTTAGAAGATGGTAAACAGAGTTTGATCAATTTGTGAAATTTGCAGGGATCATTGCAAAAAGGATGTGGCTTCTTCGATTGGTTTCACGGGGAATTTGCAAAAGACATAAACCAAGTATTGAGTAATAGATTGGAAAGCATAGAAAATTATTTAGATGAAACCAAGAATCAGTAAGAAAATTGAGGGTTAGAAATGAAGAATTAGGGGATGTTGTGTTAGAACTTCAAATTCAACTGAACAAGATGTTGAAGTGGAAATAAAATTGAAGATTATGTGTTTTGTAATGTTATGTGTATTTGTCATTAAGTTGTATTAGGAGTAGAAGTATGTAGCAACTTTGTGTGTAATTTTATCGGTTTAGGAAATTTATGTGCAAGCTTATGTGTAATTTTAACACATGTTATTAGTTTAATAAGACTTATTTTGTTTGGCATATCATTAATCAAAGCATATCAGTTTGGCATATCGTTAATTGTAGAAACATAATTTTGGGCACATGTTATCAGTAAATGAACACATCAGATTACTTAAACTGAAAATACGTAGTTGGCATGTTACATAAGTATGTTCCAAAATGTATACATGTTACATAGACATGTTCCAAAAGGTTGACAGAATGACATGTTACATAGACATGCTCCAAAAGGTTGACAGAATGACACGTTATATAGACATGTTCCAAAATACATAAACCCTAAAATTATAACTAGATGGTCCTCTTTGATGTGCTTCTCTTGGTTAGAGTAAATCGCCTGGTGGTAGGACCAGTTGCATTCTTGGTTGCTGAGAGTCTTATTGTTGGTCCTGGGGGTACAAAGGGCCTTCTCACACCTAGTTTTTGTAGCTTTCCAGTTCCTCTAGCTTTCTCCTTTGTACCTTGCCCTAGTACTGCCTTTCCTTGTGAAGACTGAGTTGCATTCGTGTATCCCTGTGCAACTGATGCTTGTGTTGTTGTAACCTGACTTGCAGTGGTTTAAGATGAAAAAACTTGTCTTGTCCCAATCTGAGTTGCATTGGTACCAATGTGACTTGCATTGCCTTGCCTTGCAGTGCCTTGTGTTGCATTGCCTTTCCTTTCCTTGAATTTCCTTGAGTTACATTGCCTTGTGTTACATTGCCTTGAGTTGCATTGCCTTGTGTTGTATTGCCTTGAGTTGCATTGCCTTGCCTTGCATTGCCTTGAGTTACATTGCCATGAGTTTCATTTCCTTGAGCTGCAGTGGTTTGAGATGCAGTGCCTTGTGTTGCATTGCTTTGAGTTGCGTTGCCCTGTGTTGCATTGCCTTGAGTTGCATTGCCTTGCCTTGAGCTGCAGTGGTTTGAGATGCAATGCCTTGTGTTGCATTGATCTTGCAGGTTTTCTTGTTATGTCCAGTTTTCTTGCACCTAGAACACTTTACAATAAAACCAGTTCTTCTCAATTTTCTGTCAGTGCCATCAATCTCCCCTTGCTCAAGGTTTCTCCTTTTCTTTGATCTACCATGCATCTTTCTAAACTTAGGTGGCTGCACATCAGGATATGGAGTTTTGACCCACATATTGGATAAAGCACAAACCTATATATTGCCTTGTACCTAGATACCCTATAATAATCTGGAATGTAATCATCAACTTCAAAATTCCTACTCTTCATGGATGACATGGCATAGACACATGGAAGTCCTGTGAGTTCCCACCTTCTGCAAGAGCACAAGTAATCCTTCAAGTTCACAGTGAATGTTTTAGCTGGGTTTACCACATGCCTTACTTCAAACATATGCTCATCTGACATTCTGCAATTAATATTAACAATAATAATTAACAGTCTGTAATTAACAATTAACAGACTGTAATTAACATTAACAATAACAGACCATACCTAACAAGCCATAAGTTTGTAAAGGCACTTGTTATGTCCATCTTATTTCTAATGTTGGGAAAAATATCATTACCAGATATTTCTTGGAACCTCATTCTGTTTTTTTCCCATCTCTCCATCATATAAGTTCTGACCTCCTAAAGCATTGTTACTAGTGGTTTAGCCCTAACTTCAACAATAACACTATTAAAGGCCTCTGACATATTGTTCAGCACATCATCACACTTGTTGGTAGTCCTAAAATATGATTTAGACCAATATCTTGGTGGAGTCTTCATCATATGGAGACATGCCTCTCCACTGATCATTCTCATTTCCCTCATCTCTCTTTCCCATGTTTGTGAGTATGTATATTTAACAACCTTCCAAATAACATCCTTGAATGTTTTTCCAGGATACCTCTTCCTGAAATTGTTATACAGATTCCTAACACAAAATCGATGTTCAACATTGGGCAGCAACTCTTCCATTGCAGGTAAAAGTCCCTGTAAAATACATTCATAAATAATAGTAAATTATCAAGAAAATAATCAGATAAATGTAAAGATTCAGTGAAGTATTTAGTGTACCTTATTTTGTTCTGAAATGAAAGTGTATGAGCGACATTCATGTCCACCTCCCAGATCATCAATCAATAGATTCAAAAACCATGTCCAACTATCTCTATTTTCACCTTCAACAAATGCAAGTTCTATAGGAAGCATCTGATCATTAGGATCCCTTCCTATAGCTTCCAAAATTTCACCTCCACAAAGCCCATTCAAAAAGCAACCATTTAATCTTATCACATGCCTACATAATTTGAAACTTTCCTTGTATCCTTCATAGCAAATGTAAAGCCTTTTAAAAAATGATCTCTGATCATCAGCACCTTCTGGAGCAAGTTCAACATTCATCTTAATTGTTGACCCTGGATTGGCTCTTAACAGTTCATGACAATAGTTATATATCCTAGTGTAATCACCCAAAAAGGAACCATCAACCCTATGCCTTGCAACCACTCTTGCTCTTATTGCTTTAGTCTGGTTTACACCTACATTCCACTTCCTCAATTCCTTTTCTTTAATATCATGGACCTTCAACCTAGGGTTGATTTTCAATGCATTCTGAATCCTCTTGCTCAACCACTTTGTGCTTAACATCCTCATAATATACTCCCTACTGTAGTTATGATTGTCAATTACTTTTCTTATTTTCCAGGTTTCCTCATTTAATAACTTGGCAAAATAAACCTCCCACTTACAACCTTCCTTACATCTCACCCTCACCCTTTTCTTATCATTTTTTATGATCTTGAGGGCTCTTCCATTTTGAACAGCATATGAGGCAATTGCTTCCTTAATGTCATCCTTTGAAGTAAAATACATTCCTAGTTTCCATTTTTAATTGACCATATCTTTTATCTATTTAAAAATTGGTTATTTATTCCTTTTAACCCCACTACTGTCAATACTGTCACAACCACTTTGAAGATCCTCACTGTCATTGTCACTCCCCTTATATTCCTCTGTATCTTTGCTGCACTTTCCTTTTACTTTTTATATTTCATTATTGTCATACACAGTTAGGTCTGCAATTTCATTTTCATCAATATCCTCATAACCATTAGATTCATCATCAAATGCTACTTCTAGGGAACTATCATACTGGTAACTATCATCCTCAATGTCATCAGAATTGGATTCATCGTACACCTGACCATCAGTATTTGGCTCCAATTCAACTGGCTCCACTTCAACATTTGTTGCTTCCACCCCTACATTTGCATCATTCAATCCAACATTACTTTGTTCCACGGAAACACTTGGATCATTCAATCCATAATTAACTTCATCCACACCAACAACAGTCTCCTTTAACTTTCCTTCAGTGTCATCATGCAGCTTGCTAAGCAACTCCTTCATCTCATCTACATTGTTCTCAGGCTCCTCAACAGGACCATCACAATACTCAAGTTGAGACAAACTGTGTTGAATGTAAACATGAACAATATGGTGCACCCTATATAGGTCTGCAATTTCTAGGGAACCTTTGTCATCAACTAGTTCATTCATCCCAAATTGTGGGTCTTTATAATAAATTTTCTCTACATTGTCTGTATAACCTAAGTCTTTCAATACACCAACTAACTAGAAGTAACTCCACCTATCAACATCTACTGACAATTCAGATACCAGGCCTCCTTCATCGACACTAAGCTTTGGATCAACAAACTCACCACTGTGGTGGATTATGAGTTTCAGAAATTCATCCATTAAACCTAAATCCCATAAATCCCATAACAAATATTCAGAATCCCATAACAAATATTCAGTTACGAAGACAAAACACGAATGACATACCTAAATCCCCAAATCCCTAAATACCAATATCCAATGAGTATGAGTATAGTTACTTGGAAATCAATCACCTTCAGAATCACCTTCTCAAGCTTTGCAAGCCTCTTCCTCTTTCCTTTGGCTTTTGTTTTGGACAAATTGAACATGCATATGCTATCTTGAGCTTTGGGGGGTTGTCTGTCCTTATTCTCTGCCACGTTGCCTCCAACAAACCACTTCAAGCATGACAAATGCCACCTGGAGTCTACTTTTTGTATTTCACTAACGTTTCACTAACAGAAGGAATAACGTGGTTGCGTTTTGAAACTTAAGGGACCAATTTGGCACAAAAAAAAAATTCGGGACCAAAGTGAACCATGATCTATAGTTAAGGGACCAAAATGAGTATTTTGCCTTAAATGATTAAACGCTAATATTCCACTGGCTAATATTATGAATGCTAGTAAATTTCATATCTGTTCTGAAATGTGAGAAGTGCAAATTTCATAATTGGTAAATACTCTTTAAAAATAGATGTGAAGCCTTCATATGTTCTCATTGTTGGTGGATAGTCACGAAGTATATGTCATTTTGATTAATGGAAGATAATCATTAATTATATATCGGAATGTAATATGTTACCTCATGTTTCATATACTTTAATATGAGTTCAGACAACAAGTGTGTCATATACTGATAATTATGATGGCTAACAAGGAGTTCAAGTTGATCATTGCACATGATGATAAACGAATAGCATAACCATAAAGGATTTTTCCGAGTTGTTATGCAAAAAGTTAAAAAAATCATCAACTCACCCACATGGAGGTGAAATGTGTCGGAGTGCAACCCGAGTGTCAAAATAGAGACTAGAAGAAACTAATATTGGAAACATCAAACGAGAAAGGTGTCCAGACCAAAGGATTAGACCTATACGAATTATAAGTTTTAATTAAATATTATGTTTATTATTGGATAATGCGAGTTATAGTCCCTTCTACTTTGTAATCATTTTAAAGTACTATTTAGAGCTTACTTTAAGAAATGGGTGTCGCTCAATTCCTCTATGCGGGCGGAAGTCATCTCCTCTTTATCGAATTGTAAAGATTAGTCATGATGTTCGCAGGATGTCAGAAAAGTCGATGTCTTGCCAAATTGGATGAATTCTCATGGAGAAGCTGGTGCACGCTATAGACAAAAGAAACTAGGATGACATATAAATCGGAAATCATTAAGGATAAAATCGAGTTATCTCACCAGAGAAAGAAACTGACATTGAGCTTCTTATCTTAATATTATTACTAATAATCGATTATGTTTTCTCTTAAGCTTGGATAAACACTCACTCTCCAACAAAAGCAAGGGCGAGAACATCGAAGACCTCTACTGGGAAACAAACGATTACCCTCAAGCAGACTCTTAACTAAAAAGTTCACCCCCAGGAAGGCTCTGAACCTGGTCACCCCCAGGCGGGTTATGAACTAAAAAGTTCACCCCTAGGCAGGCTCTGAACCTGGTCAACCCCAGGCGAGTTCTGAACCAAAAAGGTCACCCCCAAGTGGGATCTGAACCTAGTCACCCCCAAGCGGTCCCTGAACCAAACTTAAAAGGTCACCCCTAGGCGGGATCTGAACCTGGTCACCCTTAAGAGGGCTCTGAACCTAGTCATACCTAAGTGGGCTTTGAACCAAACTTAACCAAGTCACCACCCTCAGACAGACTCTGAAACTGGTCACCCCCAGGCGGACTCAAAACCATAAAGTTCACCCCAGGCAGGCTCTGAACCTGATCACCCCTAAGCGGGCCCTAAAGAAAACTTAAAAGGTCACCCCGGGTGGGATTTGAAGCCACCCCTAAGCGGGCTCTGAACCAAACTTTAAAGGTCACCCCCAAGTGGGCTCTGAACCTGGTCACCCTCAAGCGGGCTCTGAACCAAATAAAAAGGTCACCCCCAAGAGGGATTTGAACCTGGTCACCTCCAAGTGGGACCTGAACCAAACAAAAAGGTCACCTCCATACAGGCTCTGAACCAGGTCACCCTTAAATGGGCTCTAAACCAAACTTTAGGTTACCCCTAGGCGGGCTCTTAACTAGGTCACCACCCCCAAGTGGACTCTGAACCGAACTTTAAAGCTCACCCTAAGGCGGGCTTGAACCTGGTTATCCTCGAGCGGGCTCTAGACATCAAGGAGACTACAAGTCAGCCAACAAGATCCCGACCACGAGAAGACTACAAGTCAATCAACAAAAGCCCTACAACAAGGAGATTACAAATTGACCAACAAGAGCCCAACCGCGAGGAGACTACAAGTAGGCCAACAAGATCCCGACCTCAAGGAGACTACGAGTCAACCCATAGGGCTCGACCATGAAGAAACCACCAAGTCGGCCAAACACGGCTCGACCGTGAAAAGACCACCAGGCCAAACACGGCTCGACCGTGAGGAGACTGTAAGTCAGCCAACAAGAGCCCAGCCGTAAGAAGACTACAAGTCGGCCAACAAGAGCCCGATCATGAAGAGATCTCCAAGAAGCAAAGGTCTCTTCAAAAATCAAGTCGAACCACAAGGATCAACCAAGAAGAGACCCCAAAGTCGACCAACAAGGCTCGACCATGAGAAGAACACCAAATAGACCCACATGGATCGAACACGAAGAGACCACCTAGTTGACCTACAAGGCTTAACCATGAGAAGACCACCAAGTTGACCCACATAGATCGACCACGAGGAGACCAACAGGTCGTTCTACAAGGCTCGACCCCGAGGAGACTACCAAGTTTACATTACGAACTCGTAGCGAGATCTCCGGTCACATCGACAAGGCACTATGAATATTTTCGCCACAAATTCATTCAACTACACCTTACTCAAAAAGCTACAAGGTGATTCCCATTGATTAGATGTCTAGAATAGACAGGAAACTACAAAAGACCCCCCTTTGGGGAAACAAACACTTAAGAGCATCACCCTTAACAGACCTTGCGCTTAAGGGACTTATGTGCATCAGGGCCCTATGCCCCGGATGTACCATTAAATCTCTCGCCCTTAACATACCTCGCACTTGAGGCAATTATGTAAATCCGGGCCCTAGGCCCCAGAAGACCATTAAATCTCTTCTCCCTTAATAGGCCTTTCACTAGAGGGACTTATGTATATCCGGACCCTAGGCCCTGGATAGACCACTAAATTACTTCGCCCTTAAAAAGCTTCGTAATTGAGGGACTTATGTACATCCGGGCCCTAGGCCCCAGATAGACCACCAAATCTCTTCTCTTTTAATAAGCCTCGCACTTGAGGGACTTATGTATATTCGGGCCTCAGGCCCTGGATAGACCACTAAATCGCTTTTCCCTTAACATGCCTCACACTTAAGGGATTTATGTAGATTCGGGTCTCACATCCCGGATAGTCGAGGAAAGGTCACACCTTATAAAAGGACACACCCTCATGGGAGGGCTCTCCAAAGAGAAAAGGGATATCCCACACTTGGAATAGGCCCTTCCAATCATACTAGGAGAACAACCCGACAACCCAATAGAGCTCACCCAACAGGGCTCTCCCGATAGAGCTCGCCCAAAAGAGATCTCCTAATAGGGATCTCCCACACAGGGATCGCCTACCAGGGGATCGTCCATAAAAAGCTCGTTCACAGAGTTAAACAGTATAGAGCTAGCCCACAAACATCCTCATTCAATATGGTAAATGCCCATTATAACATAGAGAGGACAAGGAAACCGTTAGGGTAATTACCATGAATACTATTCATGACCTTGTATATATGATACACTATAAATATACAAGCTCTAGGAAGGAAAAGGGATCCGCCATCAAACATACAATACACCCTAAATATAAAGCGGCCTCTCCCGACTAGCTTCAGGGAAGTTATCAATATTGTTCTACCGGGCCCTTTTTATCCAGGAGACTAACCTTTTTGGTGTATCTACCTCTTTGATTCATTCTCCTTAGAGGAATCCTTTCTGTAAGTAGAGTTTTTCCTTATTTAGTGGTAATAGTGGTGGATTTATTTCTATGTGTTGTAGTTTGAAAGGTGTACATTCAGGAAATATTAACCTCGACCGAGTTATTAAATCGTCTGAAAAGAGGACAAGATTAGTAAGCCAACCCATAATAGGAAAGATGTACCCGAAGGGAGATGTAACTCGGATTTAGGGTTCAAGTGATAATCATACCCGGATAGCAGCCTGTATGTGTGATCAGTGGTTTTTTCACCTTTATTTACAGTTTATTTTAGTTATAGTTTCTTTATTTTGTCAAGTGTTTTAGTCCTTTCTTCTATGTGTTATGCGTTGATTGTGTATTTTGTTGTTTTCAGGCTCAGAGGAATAAAACCAGGAAAATCAGTGCAAAATATGCAGAATTCAAAGTTTCGGAGGAAGACTCATTAACCAAGGTACAGGGTACCTGATACGGCCACCCATGTCGCCTAACACGGGCCATGTGAGGAGAGGATGCTCAACAGGCGGTTTGAGAGGCAGAGGACGACACGAGTTCCTGTGTCAACTGACACGGCCCATGTTAGAAGGTCTGGGCAAGAGGATTTGTTGGCACGATGGGCACAGAACTAACGGGTGCCCGTGTCTGGTGACACGACCTGTGTCGGCTAAGACACTGACTTTGAGTGTTTTCATGATTTTCACGATTTGGGACCCATAGGGGTGTTTTGGGCATTTCCGACCGAGACGAATGGATTATTCACTATTTAACCACGTTTGAAAGAGGAATGAGGGGACTTTTTTGGCAGCGGAGAATATTTTACACGACGGGAGATTGGAGAAGTCAAGGTTTTCAGAGAGCAGGAGATTTTCATGCGCGGAAGCAATTGAAGATCAAAGTTCATCCAAATCCTTGTAATGTTTATATTTTGTCTTGTGATTATTTTGAACAATATGGGTAGCTAAATCCTCCAATTCTAGGGGGTTTTCCTGATTTGACTCTGTAAACGATTTTGATTCCTAATTTTCTTTTATATAATAGTTTTCTCTATTTGATTTAATTGTACAATGTTTTTATGCCTTCCTGATCCGATAAATAAGGATTAATTTATGGTTAACAACCAGCTGGACCACAGTTGTTAAGGTTTTTGTATAATTAGGCTATAGTAGATATCACCTAGGACTAGGGATACCCTATTGTGATCGGTGGATCTGGAACTGACTGTTTAACGCTGGTTCGCGAAATATCGTGGAAGCAAGAGTCGCCACCGTCTTTTATTTTCTCCAAATGGAAAGGACAAAAGCACAGAAAAATTCCTTAAAGAGATTGCTCTCGGTTCGGGAGGTAGATTATAGAAAGGGAAGGTGTTAGCACCCTTTCTATCCATGGTTATCCATGGGCTCTTAGATACTTGCTCATTTGTGTTTTCAAAAATGGTTTGTTTGCTTTTCAACTGTGTTTTAAAAAAGTTTCTTTGAAAATTCCAGTTCGACTCTTGTATCGGTCCTCAAGAGTGTTTGAAAAATTGCTTTCGAAAGCTTTTTGAAAAGGTGTCGGTGTGAAAAGTATTTTGGATTTGTTTTTGAAATTAGAGCAAGTATCTACGAGAACCTACCTACCCTAAGGAATTCGTCTGTGTAAATGTCCTTTAAAGTAGTGCCATCCCACCATTGAGAGGTAGGTAGCACCACCGTTGGAGGTGTTCGGGTCAATTCGAGGTTCGGGACATGGTGATCACCAGAGCAATGGGAAGACACCTTAGAAGCTACCCTCATGCCAGGTTCCCGGATCATGAGGACTTACTAAGACATCCTCTACTCGACGATCACCTTTCGAGGCAAGGCAACAGTGAGGCGTACCCTAGGGGTGGTGTGTGATTTGTGTGTCAGATTCATTTATTTTTGTCTTGTCAGGTTATGGGTGATCTATGCGTTTGTTTTTATTTTTTTGTCATTCATTCTTGCATGCATTTATTTAACAGTTAAAAAAGATGCGGAAATTGAAAGTTCTAAACTATTACAAAGGCGCGGGTCCACATCGCCAAAATTAAACCAGGACCCGATTTGACAGGAAAATAAAGAAAGTAAAAGAAAATAAGGAATTAAAAATGCGAGAAGTTAATTACAAGGCTTCGGGAGAGATACATGAATATTTAAACGAAATAAAACAAATATGCGAATTAATAAGAAATTAAGAACGAGGGCGTTGGACCCTTTTGCAAAAAATTGAATTAATGATGGAGTTAATTAATTAAAAAAAGAAAGAACTTATTTTTTGGTATTTTTTAGTATTTTAGGATTTAATAGAAAAAGGAATTAATTGAAATTAAATGCTAACCCTAATTCTATTTTATTTTTAACTTATTAAGAAAACATGTTGAAGTTTTTAACCTAAAATTAAACCTAATTTTTATATACAATTTAATTATAAAAAAAATAAATAAAATAAATAATATTTAATATTTGATTATCAAGAAAGAAAAATAAAAAGGATGAAAAATATTAATTAAACCCTATTTCTACAAATTTTTTAGATTTTTGTTAAAAGTATTCACATTAAACCTAATTTACACTAAATTTAATTATATACATTTATTTATGAAAATACTAAAAATAAAAAAATATTTATGATTTTAATTCTTTTCTGATTTTTTTTAAGTGTTTTGTATTTTATGAAAATAATAAAGCTAATTAATAAATAATAATTAAAAGAAAATAGAAAAAAATGAAAAAATATGGCAAACCTAGGGGGGTTGTAGTCCCCAACATGGAGGTGAAAGTTTAAGAATTCTGGCCCATTTAGCATGGCCCTTTTGACTTTTGCAGGACACGTATGATGCATTGACTAGGGTGCATTGTATTCCTTAGATCTGAGCCTTTGAGTTGATTTTGAGAGGGACGTGGCAGGCCTGATTTGGAGGTGCATGGTGTGCCTCAACATGGAACCTGTATGCGAAGATCAATTGAAAAATAATATTGAGGATACTGAAGACCTGGGGCTCGAACCCAGGTCCTGTACTTTGCCAACCCTTACGCTTGCCAACCGTGCCAGTAGCGCGCTTTGTATGTAACATAATAAACAAATAATATAAAACAAAACCAAATCGTTAGTGGGTTAGAGCGCGTAAATTCAAACTAGCCTATCACATCTTGCCACGATATCGTCTTCTTCTTCGTCCCTGAAACACAAAAACAAAGGCCACGGTTTTCTGAGCGTTTTCTTAGGCCGGTTTTGGAAAAATAACGACTAGCCCTATGACGCTCATAAATTGAGCGCGAGGGTAGCTTCTCCTTCGTCCAGACACATTGAATTCAATGGCTTTGGTCTCAGCCTCCAATTTTTCCTTGTTTCAAAAGCCCTAATTCCAAATCCTGTAAACCCTAAAAAATTGACAATGGTATATTGGCACACAACACATAAAAACACAATTGAATCATTGGGTTAGCTTTAGAATTGCATGAGGAGTATGAATCAATAATTAAAATGCCATGAAAATGCATAGATTTTAAAACACGATTATGAATTTTTCATGAGATATTCCAAGTTCTGTATACCAATTCTTGAGGTTTTGAGGAATGTTTTTGATTGGGAAACGTTCAGTGAACCTTGAGGAAGCTAATGAAACAAAAATTCTGCCTTGAATCGCCCTAGAATGTGTTTTTCAGTTTTGAGTTTCTTGACAAATTTTTCAAGTTTGTGAATGGTTTCTGCGCAGCTTCAATGATCCTTGGCATTAGGTTTTCGTTCAGGCTTATGTATAGAATAGATTAGGTCAACAAAAACAAAACAAATCAATTGCATTCATGGTTTTGAGATTTGATTTTCAAGATCTTTTTTCAAATATTTTCCATGTGTTTTTGTACCAATTAAGATCAATTCTTTCCAAATCTTTCCCTATTTAATTTCACACGAATTATTGAGTAGATTTTGTGCACAAAAAGATTTGTTAGGTTAAGTTAAATATTTTTCATATATTTAATTGATTTAAATGAATTATTATAAATAAAAATTCAAATAAATAAATAAAAAATGAAGAAATACTTCCCTTTGGGCCAAGTGGTCGTGCACATGCTTGGAATGATGAATTGTGGAAGAAAAATGGGCCCATTAGCAATTTTAGGTCATTTGAATCAATGTTGACTTTTCAAAATATCCAAAAAGTTCCCAACTTCCACAAGGCATAACTTGCTCAATTTTTAAGCTTTTCTCATGTTCTTGGACATTTTGGAAAGGTATTTGAGTTCTCTAACCAATGCCTTTGGTCCCATGTCATTTTGATTTACCAATCTCAAGTTATGGCCTTTGACTTAAAGTCCCTTTTTGTTGACTTTTGAAAATGACCTATAATGTTGAAATTGATAACTTTTTGTGAGAGCATTTCTTGTACTTGAAGTATGAAGATGAGTTGTAGTAAATGTATTTCTCTTCAAAATGAGCTTTGGATGGAATTTTTCTGATAATCCATGTGAAAGTTATGCCCTGGTCAATTTACAGTTGACTTTTTCAGTTGTCCAAATAAGGAAACTTTTGCATCTTGATGATTTTTGAGCCAAGCTTTGAGAATCACGATCAAGCATTGATCAAATGATGTTTGTGGCTTCAAAATGATATGTTGACCAAAGATTTGAACTTTTGACTGTCAAATGACCATTTTGCCCCTATAGTTGACTGTAGTGCAATTTAGGGTTTTGACTGTGCAATTTTGAGCTGTAAGTCTTGAAACTTGATATGAGGATGTTTGACCATATTTGTAGGCATGTGAGACTTTATTGGACCTTTGGAAACTTCATTTTCTTGATCAGAACAAAAACCCTAATCTTGACTGTTTAGGAGACCCTTGCACTGTGCAACCCTTGGGGAACTTTGAAGCTTTGACTTGGCAATTTCTTGGAGAATATGGGAGGGAAAATTTTGGGGTACAACAGTTGCCCCTGTTCAATCTTCTTAGACCTGAGGATGCAGATTGTCTGACGTGCCTTTCATAATCCGAGGGTAGAAGATGATTGAACACTAGAGTGCCCAGAAATTTGCGCTCACATAGTAGCAGTGTGATGGAAATGGGCTTATAGATGCCATTTGGAGATTGATGGGGGATGATGGGCTTATAGATGCCATCTGGACGTTGATCGCATAAGAGATTCCTTAGCGAGAACTTGCGTGCCTGCAAAACAGAAAAATGAGTACCTGACATGTTGCAGGAGTTGGTTTTCGGATGTTTGGTATAGATATGTCCTGACTGGTTACAGGAGCTGAATCTGGAGCTTTACAAGATGATGAATGAACCAGGGATGGTTACTACCTTATCATGAATGGTAAGAGAACCTTGGGTGACTTTAACTTCAACAACGCTCGTTGAGAAAATCTTGGTGGGAATTATCATCTTCGCAGTATCGGGACGAGAACCAATAGGCAATTATAATCTCAAAGGGAATTACATCTCACGCACCGTCGGGGAGAGGACCATAGGAAATTATAACCTGAAAGGGAATTACATCTCACGCACCGTCGGGGAGAGGACCATAGGAAATTATAACCTAAAAGGGAATTACATCTCAGGCACCGTCGGGGAGAGGACCATAGGAAATTATAACCTAAAAGGGAATTACATCTCACGCACCGTCGGGGAGAGAACCATAGGAAATTATAATCTGAAAGGGAATTACATCTCACGCACCGTCGGGGAGAGAACCATAGGAAATTATAACCTGAAAGGGAATTACATCTCACGCACCGTCGGGGAGAGGACCATAGGAAATTATAATCTGAAAGGGAATTACATCTCACGCACCGTCGGGGAGAGAACCATAGGAAATTATAATCTTAAAAGGAATTATCACCTCACGCACCGTCGGGGAGGGAACCATAGAAAATTATAACCTGAAAGGAATTATCACCTCACGCACCGTCGGGGAGGGAACCATAGGAAATTATAATCTCAAAAGGAATTATCACCTCACGCACCGTCGGGGAGGGAACCATAGGAAATTATAATCTCAAAAGGAATTATCACCTCACGCACCGTCGGGGAGGGAACCATAGGGAATTATAATCTCATAACTTCTACTGAGTCTTCATCAGAAAAATCTGTTGGGAGTCGATTTAGCTGGACTAGAGAAGGCCTTGGACTGGATAAGAAATCTTTGGAGTCGATTAAATGAACCGGTCTAGGTCTTTGAAATATGATTGAGAATTTAGCTGAATCTTTCCTGAAAGGTAAAGGTCAGTCATATGCAATGCATGATATGGACCAAGCAATGATGTTCTCAACATAAATGAGATTTGTAAGATATGATGCGTCTATGCATGCTATAATGATGTATGTGATGTTTTATGAATGTGTTTTTCGTCTAGGAAAGTAAATCCTTGACGGGTTCCGGGAAGTCATGTCCTGGGCTGATGTTTGAAGAATAGATTTCGCTTCCGCTGGGGATGATAACTGCAAGAATACCGGTAGGAGAAGATGACTCCGTTGAGGAATAAACTTGGCAAATGGAAGATTCTGCGGGGGAGAAAAATACTCTAGCGACCATACTGGGGAGAAATACTCTGTGAGGAGAGAGATACTTTGCTAAGTTGTTGATAATAACTTGCTGAGGATATCTTTGTTGTGTTGGAAGTATTGATAGACTTCGCTGGGGGTGAGAAGATTATGTCGACGACGATCTTTCTGTGGCTTTTGGCTGAGGATAACCCAGTTATATCCTGTTAAGGAAATAACTCTTTAAATAAAGTCGGGCGACGCGTTCGTGCTCTGCGAGGGATAAGCTTCCAGAATCTACTGGGGATAAGCTTACTGCTTGGGGAGGCAAATTCCAACTGTCCTGGGGAACTGGATTGGACTCTCCTGGGGAAGTTTTAAACTGCGGAGGAAGTGACTCCTTTGAATGTTTGATATGCCGCCGAGGAACAATCTTAGACCAAGACTGCCGGGGATGCTTGTTATGAGTATGTATGCTGCTGGGGAAGGTTGAGATCTGCGGGAGGATACCCAACTTCCTTAAGGTTGATAACTCCGCTTGGAAAAGAATGTACTGACTGCTGACTTACTCTTTGGGGAATTAAGATGTACTGATTATGTTCTTTAGCTGAACCTACCTTGGTACCTCGGAGGATAGAACAATTAGATTGCTTAGACAACTCTTTATTGCCCCTGTTTCTAGTGTTACCTGTAATTAATCCTTTGTTTCGTATGCAAATATTTATGAGTTAGCAAATTATTGTCAATGCATATATCACAAATTGAACCTTGGACGTTCTTCGCAAAACAAAACAGAAAAAGAAAAACAATTGGCACGTTTTGACTGAAAAATATATTTGTATTGATTTTGAATGGCCTGAAAATAGGCGTTTTATGTACAAGAGGCTGACGTCCTAGTAAGAGAACGCCGCCGAGCAAAAGAGTTTATACGAATTTTGTACAAAAGGAAATAAAACAGCTGTGTGAAATATGAATGATCCCACTGGGTTTCAACTCTGTTATTGCCTTTATAACTCCGAGCGTCTCATCACTTGATGACCTTGGTTGAAGGTGAAGCTGACTGATCGATGCCGTCTGAACTTGATGTAGATACCGGATTCTGGATGCAAAGTGATCAATGAGACATAGTATTACGCTTTTATCCCTAACTTTTGCCTGGACCGCCCTTTCGGGTTTTCAGTCCACCGGGATACCCATTTTTGCCCAAGCCGCCTTTTCAGGTTTTCGACTTGCCGGGTGTACAGATTTTTTCATTTTCATCCCTTCATTTTGCCCGAACCCTTTTGGTTCGACGGGAAGCCCTGATTTTTGCCTAGGCATGTCAGCCTAGCGGGTCTTTTTCATGCGTAGTATTTTTTTACTATGTCTGCATTGGCGGGGTGAGGAAGGTCGTCACCATCCATGTTGGTCAATATCATTGCTCCTCCTGAGAACACATGCTTAACCACAAATGGCCCTTCGTATGTAGGGGTCCATTTGCCCCTTGGATCACTCTGAGGAAGGATGATTCGCTTGATTACCAGATCCCCAACTTGATATTCCTGTGGTCTGACCTTTTTGTTAAATGCCCTGATCATCCGTTTCTGATACGTCTGACCATGACAGATAGCAGCAAGTCTCTTTTCATCAATAAGGTTGAGCTGATCAAGTCGTGTCTGGATCCAATCATCCTCGTTCAGATTTGCATCCTTCATTATCCGGAGAGAGGGTATTTGCACTTCGATCGGTAAGACTGCCTCCATACCATAAACCAAGGAGAAAGGAGTTGCCCCGGTTGACGTCCTAGCTGAGGTACGGTACCCATGTAGAGCGAACGGTAACATCTCGTGCCAATCCTTATAAGTCACTGTCATCTTCTGCACGATTTTCTTGATGTTCTTATTTGCTGCTTCTACAGCCCCATTCATCTTCGGTCTGTAAGGAGAAGAATTGTGGTGCTGTATCTTGAACTGCTCGCAGAGCTCAGCGATCATCTTGTTGTTCAGATTGGTACCGTTGTCTGTAATAATTCTCTCTGGGACGCCGTATCGACAGATCAGATTATGCCGAATGAACCGTGCCACAACAGTCTTGGTTACCGTAGCATAGGATGCTGCCTCGACCCACTTTGTAAAGTAATCAATCGCCACTAGGATGAAGCGATGCCCATTAGACGCTGTAGGTTTAATCTCGCCGATCATGTCTATGCCCCACATTGCAAACGGCCAAGGCACAGTCAGAACATTCAGGGGAACTGGAGGAACATGCACCTTGTCTGCATAAATCTGGCACTTATGGCATGTCCTAGAATGTTGGTAACAGTCAGCTTCCATTGTGGACCAGTAATATCCTGCCCGTAGGATTTTCTTAGCCATAGTGTGTCCACTGGAATGCGTACCAAAGGTTCCTTCATGTAGCTCTTCCATGATCCTTTCTGCTTCAGTCTTATCCACACAACGCAGTAGGGTTGAATCATGGTTTCGCTTATACAAGATGTCGTTGCTAAGGAAGAATTTTGCCGCGAACCTTCTCAGGAACTTCTTATCATTGATAGAGGCACCTTCAGGGTACTCCTGAGTTTCCAGATATCTCTTCACCTCATGGTACCAAGGCTTCTCAGTCACCAATTCAGTCTCGAGATCACAACAGTATGCCGGTTCGTCCAGTTTCCAGATGATGATCCGGGGAGCCTCATTATCCCATTTGACCTTGAACATAGAAGCCATTGTAGCTAACGCGTCCGCCAGCTGATTCTCTTCTCTTGGAAAGTGTTCAAAGGTTATCTCTGTAAAGTGGGGGACCAGGGTCAACACACATTCTCTGTAAGGGATAAGATTCGGATGTTTCGTATCCCACTCTCCTTTGATCTGATTGATCACAAGAGTGGAATCTCCGAAGACACTCAGAAACTTGATCCTTAGGTCAATCGCAGCTTGAAGACCCATGATGCACGCCTCATACTCCGCCATGTTGTTGGTACAGTTGAAACATAGCCGGGCAGTTAGTGGAGTATGAGTACCTTGAGGTGATATGATTATAGCGCCGATACCGTTTCCCAGGGCGTTGGAGGCTCCGTCAAAGTGCATAGACCATCGGGATCCTGGTTCAGGTCCTTCATCCGGTCCAGGTACTTCACAATCAGTTACTATCATGATGCTTTCATCCGGGAACTCGAAGTTCATTGACTGATAATCATCTACGGCCTGATGTGCCAAGTGGTCTGCCAATACACTTCCCTTGATGGCTTTCTGGGTCGTGTACTGAATGTCGTATTCCGTCAAGATCATTTGCCATCTTGCGATTCTCCCAGACAGAGCGGGCTTTTCGAATATGTACTTTATAGGATCCATTTTTGAGATCAACAAGGTAGTGTGAGTCAGCATGTACTGTCTCAGCCGGCGAGCAGCCCATACCAAAGCGCAACAAGTTTTCTCAAGCAGTGAGTATCGGGTCTCACAGTCGGTAAACTTTTTGCTAAGGTAATAAATGGCATGCTCTTTTCGGCCAGACTCGTCATGCTGCCCCAGCACACACCCCATTGAATTGTCGAGCACTGTCAGGTATAATATCAGAGGTCTCCCTTCAACCGGTGGCATAAGGATGGGTGGTTCTTGGAGATACTCTTTAATTCTGTCAAACGCAGCCTGACATTCATCATTCCAACGTACTACCTGATCTTTCTTCAGCAGCTTGAAGATTGGCTCACAGGTAGCAGTTAGGTGTGAGATGAACCGAGCAATGTAATTCAGGCGTCCTAAAAATCCTCTGACTTCCTTCTCTGTCTTAGGAACTGGCATCTCTTGAATAGCTTTGACCTTGGTAGGGTCCACTTGAATGCCCTTGTCACTTACAACGAAGCCTAGCAACTTTCCAGATCTTACCCCGAAGGTGCGCTTGTTCGGGTTCAACCTCAGCTTGTACAGTTTCAACCGGTCAAACAACTTTTGCAGATGATCTAGGTGCTCTTCCTCAGTTTGGGACCTTGCGATCATGTCGTCCACATACACTTCTATCTCATGATGAATCATGTCATGAAATAAAGCAACCATGGCACGTTGGTAGGTTGCCCCAGCGTTCTTTAGTCCAAAAGACATGACCTTGTAACAGAAGGTGCCCCACTGAGTAACAAATGTAGTCTTTTCCATGTCTTCAGGCGCCATCTTGATCTGATTGTAACCTGAAAAACCATCCATGAAAGAGAATACCTTATGTTGAGCTGTATTATCCACAAGGACATCAATGTGAGGTAAGGGGAAGTCATCCTTGGGGCTGGCCCTGTTCAGGTCCCTGTAGTCGACACACATTCTGACCTTACCGTCCTTCTTTGGTACCGGCACCACATTAGCAACCCACTGAGGGTAAGAAGTCACTGCAAGGAACCCAACATCAAACTGTTTCATAACCTCGGCTTTAATCTTTTCAGACATCTCTGGACGCATCCGACGGACCTTTTGCTTAACTGGAGGGCAGTCTTCCTTAGTTGGCAAGTGATGGACCACAATATCGGTATCCAACCCGGGCATGTCTTCGTAGGACCAGGCAAAGATCTCCATATAATCATGCAGCATTTGAGTTAACCGTTGCTTCACGCTGAGCTCTAGGTTAGCACCAATCTTTACCTCTTTCCTGTCTGCCTCAGTACCCAAGTTTATTGTTTCCACTGGCTCTTCATGGGGTTGAATTGCCCTCTCTTCCTGAAGCAACAGTCTTGCAAGCTCGCCAGGCACTTCGCAATCATCTTCACCTTCGTCTTCGGCTAAGTTGATCGGATTTTCGAAGTCATAACTGGCAGTAGCAGAGTTGTTACCAGTAAGATCCAGAGTGGATTGAAACCTGTATGAGTGAGTGTGTGTGTAAATACAGCTGTTTTGAAATATATGTAAAGGAAAGAAAGACAGAAAAGGAGCATAAAATTTGCGATGCGAGAAAACGTCCAAGATTTTTATTTATGATATATGAAATGACAATTTATATGCCCTCACAAATGAAACCACGGTGCCTCGGGTAAGACACCGGGCTATAGAGTTTATTATTGTTTATTACAAAATAATGAAACAAAGAAATTTATTACTGCGTCACAAAGGTAACAGGAGTATGGTCTTTAGCAATCCAATTGGTCAATCCGCCTTCAGTCGTTGGATAGATCCAGCTATTAAACTCTGCTTCACCCACTTCGTTGTCTTCCCCAACAGCATTCACTCCTGGACTTGTAATGAACACAGGAGGTCTTCCGATCTTCGCCTTCCGCATAGCTTTCTGACCCTCTGTGGTAAAACCCAGCCCAAATTTATCAGTCTTCTGTGTGAAGTCTGGGAGCCTGCCCTAGTTAGCACATTCACCCTTCTGAACTACAGCCCGGGCATCCCTCAGGGAGGCCATCTTCAAAGGAACACTTTCTTCCGCTGCTGTTTCTGCTGCTGTAATTGGAAGCACTTCCTCGAAATGCTGAAAGGGGGTTTCAATAAACTCCCCATCCATCTCAATGTATCTGAAGGAGTTCAGGTGGCTTACCATATACTCCTCCTCTCCCTGCACAGTGACGATCTTCCCTCTGACGGGGTACTTCAGCTTCTGGTGCAAGGTAGAGGTGACTGCCCCAACTTTATGTATCCAAGGTCGACCCAGTAGACAAGAGTAAGATGGACGGATATCCATCACATAAAATGTAGAGTCAAACACCTGAGAGCCCACACGAATCGGAATGTCAACCTCTCCATGAACCATCCTTTTTGAACCGTCAAAGGCTCTGACGATGATATTGCTGGGTTTTAATTCCAGGCCTTCACAATCTAAACGGTCCAAAGCCTTCTTGGGCAGCACATTCAAAGAAGAACCAGTATCCACCAACACATGTGCCAAGGTAGTGCCCCTGCATTCGATAGAGACATGTAGTGCATCATTGTGGTCTCTTCCTTTTGCAGTCAGGTCAGCATCTGAGAAACCCAAGCCATTGTCTGCTGTCAGATTTGCTACGCAATCAGTGAACTGGATTGCCGATGTCTCATGTGGCACGTGGGCCGTCTTGAGGAAGGAGATTAAGGCCTTGGCATGGGCCTCGGAGCACAGCAATAAAGAGAGCATGGAGATTTTAGAAGGCGTGTGCCCCAGCTGTTCCACAACATTAAAGTCACTCTTCTTTATAATTTTCAAGATTTCCTCCATCTCTTGTTGGGAGGCTTCAGCAGTTACGGGTATAGGTGCCTCCATCTGGGCAGGCTCAACTTCCATTCCTTTGCCCCGAGCATTGGATGACTCGGCAGCAGGAGAAACAACTTGATCGGCAGTAGGAACAGGTACACTTGTAGGAGTTATAAGAAGTGGTCTTCGAGCAGCAGGCGGTGCAGTCAGGCGAGAAGAGCCTGCCACTGCGGGTGACTTTGGCTGGGCCAGTGATATCACAGATGCTGGCGCCAGCGTTGAATTCTTGCTTAATCCCGTTTACATACACATCGGCCCCATAATGCCAAGGGACAGCTTTATCAGATACATAGGGCAGGGGCCCTGGAACAGTGATAACAACAGGTGCAACAGTCATGATTGAAATGGGCTTCTTCGGGAGAGCCGGGATTGGATTATTGAAGATAGTCACCACAGAAACTTCTTCCACCGGAACCAACTGAACATCAGACTTCTTAAACAGAATCTCCTTGCTATCCATTAGGCTTTGGATGCCTAACTTCAGCAAGGGACAACCAGATAGGGATACAGCACATAACAGGCAACCCTCACTACAACCCGGAAATAAACCGGCCAGCAGCAGGTTCTTCTTGACAGTCTTCAGAGGAGTGGCTAGATCATCCACAGAAGCAGCATAAACATCTTCGTCAACAGCATTTACCCCATGCTGAGGCATAGGAGCAGTTACTACATTTGGCCTCTCAGGCGCTTCGAACTGTATCTCCTTCGCGTCGATAAGGTCTTGCACCTTACTCCTTAATGCCCAACAGTCATCGGTAGAATGCCCCGGGCTATCTGAATGGTAAGCACAATGAGCATTCGGGTTGTACTTAGGAGATGCAGTATTGGGGAACTTTGGAGCCTCCCTGACAGTCACTAAATTGGAGGATAGCAACTGTGGCAAGATCTGCGACAGGGTCATGCTTAACCGGGTAAACTCTCTCCGGGGTCTTTCAGCCCTTTGAGGATTGGTCGGCCGAGGAGCGGCAGCAGGCTTGGCAATAGTTACCGCACTGACAGATTGGCGGCGCTCAGGTCTCTCTGATCTCCTGGAACCATACACGGCACTAGCCTCCTTCTTGAAGGGTTTCTTCTCAGAATTAGACGATGCACCCTTCGGAATCTTTCCAGACTTCAACCCAGCCTCAATTCTCTCTCCAGTCAGAATCAGATCAGTGAACCCTGCAGACGAATTCCCGATAAGATGGTTGAAAAACGGCCCAGATAGGGTCCCCAAGAACATGTCTACCAGCTCCCGATTGGTCAATGGTGGCTGCACCCTGCCAGCCAGGTCTCTCCACTTCTGAGCGTACTCCTTAAAACCTTCGCTTGAACCTAACGACATACCCTGGAGTTGGGTACGTGTAGGGGCAAGGTCGACATTGTATTGATACTGCTTGTAGAAAGCAGTAGCCAACTCCTCCCAGTTACGAACCTTGGTCCCATCCAGCTGATAGAACCATTCGAGATGAGTCCCTGAAAGACTCTCCTGGAAGAAGTGGATCCATAAATTCTTATCCGCAGAGTACGGTTGAATTTTCCGAACATAGGACCTGAGATGTAGCTTGGGACAAGACGCCCCGTCGTACTTAGAGAAGGATGGTGCTTTGAATTTGTGAGGGATAATCACACCAGTAGACAAACCCAGATCTCCGAAATCCAGCCCAGGTACCTGTTGAATTTCCATAGCCTTCAACCTGTCCTCCAACTGCTTGTAACGGTCTTCTGCCGGAGGATATTGCTCTTCATCAAAATCAGTCTCGTTGTCGGAGACTACTGGACTAGGAACCCTTGCTTCTGCCTGAGGAGTACTCTTGCCAACAGAAGAACCAGCCTCTTCCTGCTGCAGAGCATTGCCAAACCTTCGGCCCGAGTTGAACAGAACAGTTCTTCTCTTCTTCTTCTTCTCCTTTTTCAGGAGCATAGCCTTCAGCTCTTCTTGGCCTTGAGCCAAACCCTTGATTAACTCCTGAAACTGCGCATTCTGCGCCTGAAGAGCCTTGATGGATGTCTCAGTTGATGACGAGTCGGGATTCATGATGCTGAAATAAACAGCGAAGAACTGTAAGCAACCTGAAAAGAGGAAAAACCTGCTATGCACATGATGTATGAAATGTGTTTATGCAATGCATTCAAGGGTTCGAAAGTTCAAATTTGTTATAGACAAAAAAGAACACACGTTATCATTAAGGAAATAACTGTTTAGTACATCAAAGCCTCATGGGCAAAGTAATACAAAAGTCAAATCAATCCCAAAATATGCTACGCATCCTCTTTGGAGCTATGTAAGTGTTGAGATTCCTCTCCTCATGCAACAGGTGGGTGAGCTCCAAGACCTTCTTTTCACTGGCATGTAGACTGGTCTCAAGAGAATTCCGTTCTTCCTTAAGCTGGATCCAGCTCTTCTGCATCTCTTCCCAGGATGTGGGCATATCAGGGTGATGAATAGTATAGGACACTTCTCCTTCCAAGACTGGCTCTTTGATCATAGGGAGCATATGGGGATAAGGCATCACTAACTTCTGGGAGCGGGCTCGTACCCACTTGAGATAAGGTTCCAACGGGATGGAGTTCCTGTGCCCCAGTGTCTTGCTGTCTATCCTACTGGGCATCTTCCAGGCTCTGATAAATCTCTGGCGAAGTCCTTGAGTATCGTTGTCAAAGTCAAAAACTATGTCCGAAATTAACATGTCATGAGGACCATCCCTCCGAGCATAACCAAACTGTCTCCAAGCCAGGCATGGGCTGTAAGTAATACCTCCTCTGATTCCAAGTAAGGGAACATTAGGGTACTCCCCGCAACGATCAATGATAGTGACATCTTCTCTGGACCTAGGGCACCAATGTATATCCGCATGTGTAAGAGTCATCAACCGTTGTGACCATCTCAAACCCCGCTCATTCTTCAGGACTGATTGTGGAAGGTGCGAAATAAACCACCTTTCCAGGAGAGGAGTGCAGCACATAAGGACACCTATTTTTCTCATGGTTCGAGTGTAACATGAGTGAAGGATATCCCCCAGCAACGTAGGTATAGGATTCCTGGACATAAAGATCTGGACGGCACTGATATCAATAAGCTGATCTGGGTTAGGAAACAACACCAAACCATAGACAAGGAGGGCTACCACTTCTTCAAAAGCTTGCAAGTCAAGGGAGTTCCAACATTCATGGGCCTTTTCAAATAGAAACCTGGCTAAGAACCCTTTGATACCACTTCTCACTTCCCAATGTCCCTTGAGGTCAGATGACTGTAGGTGCAAGGCTTTAGCAATCTCTTCAAGCTTAGGTTCCTTTTTTGTACCGTTGAAGGGTAGCTGATCAAGGATAGGGATCTTCAGGAGCCGGGAGAACTCCTCCAATGTAGGTACCAACTGATAATCCAAGAAGGTGAAACAGTGATGCAGAGGGTCAAAGAATTGGAACAGGACCTTTATCATGTCTTCCTCAATGTTGGTGTTGGCCAAGCTGATGAGGCTTCCATGTCTTTCACTGAATGATGAGTTCTCGGGAATCCTGGATATAAGCTCCTTAAGCTGAGGAGGGATCCTTACAAGACTGATTTGAATTGTCTTTCTACGAGCAGTTTCCATGTCCTACAAAACAAGAACAAAGATGAAAATTCGAACCCCTGAAATGGTTAGTCAATGCATATGATGCTGGATGATGTCATGATGCTATGATTAAACACACCACAGATATTTACAAAGACAAACATGTAAGGCACACAAGGCACACAAGACAAGCCCTTAGGGTTTAAGGCCAGCATGGGGTTTGGGTAGTACCCTCTTGAAGTTGGTGGGCTCAACCTGTCCTATTAGAAGTAACCGGGTTCTAAGGGTCCCAATATCACGGGATTGCTTTCATTGTTCATCGTTTCGATTTAGCCACTGAACTGGCGATCGAAATATTCCAGGAAAGCAACCCTCAATTGAGTGTAGTATCGAGTATCAACCAACTTCGGACTGCACCAAAGTCAGTTATCTCACTACCCTAAAGAGGCCAAGATAGTTCAATTAAGGTTCCTAAGGTCTGTTGATGCTTCACGACACCACGCGGAGGCCCCGTACTCTCCTCGACTGAACTCAAGGGTTACCGGTACACACCAAAGTGCCACATCAACGTAGCAGACTGTTTCAACCATGTCGGTATACCCCGCACAGTTCCCTCACAGCCTTGTTGCTACTTTCTAAGAAGGTATCCCCCAGATCCGGGTTTAGGATCTATAGAACTCCCAAGCAACCCACAACTTAAAGCACACAAGGAAAACAATTGAAAACACAGTTATTAACTAGCCCTAAGGTACACCTCACTTTATAAAGAGTCCCCAGCAGAGTCGCCAGTTCTGTGATCGGTGGATCTGGAACTGACTGTTTAACGCTGGTTCGTGAAATATCGCGGAAGCAAGAGTCGCCACCGTCTTTTATTTTCTCCAAATGGAAAGGACAAAAGCACAGAAAAATTCCTTAAAGAGATTGCTCTCGGTTCGGGAGGTAGATTATAGAAAGGGAAGGTGTTAGCACCCTTTCTATCCATGGTTATCCATGGGCTCTTAGATACTTGCTCATTTGTGTTTTCAAAAATGGTTTGTTTGCTTTTCAACTGTGTTTTAAAAAAGTTTCTTTGAAAATTCCAGTTCGACTCTTGTATCGGTCCTCAAGAGTGTTTGAAAAATTGCTTTCGAAAGCTTTTTGAAAAGGTGTCGGTGTGAAAAGTATTTTGGATTTGTTTTTGAAATTAGAGCAAGTATCTACGAGAACCTACCTACCCTAAGGAATTCGTCTGTGTAAATGTCCTTTAAAGTAGTGCCATCCCACCATTGAGAGGTAGGTAGCACCACCGTTGGAGGTGTTCGGGTCAATTCGAGGTTCGGGACATGGTGATCACCAGAGCAATGGGAAGACACCTTAGAAGCTACCCTCATGCCAGGTTCCCGGATCATGAGGACTTACTAAGACATCCTCTACTCGACGATCACCTTTCGAGGCAAGGCAACAGTGAGGCGTACCCTAGGGGTGGTGTGTGATTTGTGTGTCAGATTCATTTATTTTTGTCTTGTCAGGTTATGGGTGATCTATGCGTTTGTTTTTATTTTTTTGTCATTCATTCTTGCATGCATTTATTTAACAGTTAAAAAAGATGCGGAAATTGAAAGTTCTAAACTATTACAAAGGCACGGGTCCACATCGCCAAAATTAAACCAGGACCCGATTTGACAGGAAAATAAAGAAAGTAAAAGAAAATAAGGAATTAAAAATGCGAGAAGTTAATTACAAGGCTTCGGGAGAGATACATGAATATTTAAACGAAATAAAACAAATATGCGAATTAATAAGAAATTAAGAACGAGGGCGTTGGACCCTTTTGCAAAAAATTGAATTAATGATGGAGTTAATTAATTAAAAAAAAGAAAGAACTTATTTTTTGGTATTTTTTAGTATTTTAGGATTTAATAGAAAAAGGAATTAATTGAAATTAAATGCTAACCCTAATTCTATTTTATTTTTAATTTATTAAGAAAACATGTTGAAGTTTTTAACCTAAAATTAAACCTAATTTTTATATACAATTTAATTATAAAAAAAATAAATAAAATAAATAATATTTAATATTTGATTATCAAGAAAGAAAAATAAAAAGGATGAAAAATATTAATTAAACCCTATTTCTACAAATTTTTTAGATTTTTGTTAAAAGTATTCACATTAAACCTAATTTACACTAAATTTAATTATATACATTTATTTATGAAAATACTAAAAATAAAAAAATATTTATGATTTTAATTCTTTTCTGATTTTTTTTAAGTGTTTTGTATTTTATGAAAATAATAAAGCTAATTAATAAATAATAATTAAAAGAAAATAGAAAAAAATGAAAAAATATGGCAAACCTAGGGGGGTTGTAGTCCCCAACATGGAGGTGAAAGTTTAAGAATTCTGGCCCATTTAGCATGGCCCTTTTGACTTTTGCAGGACACGTATGATGCATTGACTAGGGTGCATTGTATTCCTTAGATCTGAGCCTTTGAGTTGATTTTGAGAGGGACGTGGCAGGCCTGATTTGGAGGTGCATGGTGTGCCTCAACATGGAACCTGTATGCGAAGATCAATTGAAAAATAATATTGAGGATACTGAAGACCTGGGGCTCGAACCCAGGTCCTGTACTTTGCCAACCCTTACGCTTGCCAACCGTGCCAGTAGCGCGCTTTGTATGTAACATAATAAACAAATAATATAAAACAAAACCAAATCGTTAGTGGGTTAGAGCGCGTAAATTCAAACTAGCCTATCACATCTTGCCACGATATCGTCTTCTTCTTCGTCCCTGAAACACAAAAACAAAGGCCACAGTTTTCTGAGCGTTTTCTTAGGCCGGTTTTGGAAAAATAACGACTAGCCCTATGACGCTCATAAATTGAGCGCGAGGGTAGCTTCTCCTTCGTCCAGACACGTTGAATTCAATGGCTTTGGTCTCAGCCTCCAATTTTTCCTTGTTTCAAAAGCCCTAATTCCAAATCCTGTAAACCCTAAAAAATTGACAATGGTATATTGGCACACAACACATAAAAACACAATTGAATCATTGGGTTAGCTTTAGAATTGCATGAGGAGTATGAATCAATAATTAAAATGCCATGAAAATGCATAGATTTTAAAACACGATTATGAATTTTTCATGAGATATTCCAAGTTCTGTATACCAATTCTTGAGGTTTTGAGGAATGTTTTTGATTGGGAAACGTTCAGTGAACCTTGAGGAAGCTAATGAAACAAAAATTCTGCCTTGAATCGCCCTAGAATGTGTTTTTCAGTTTTGAGTTTCTTGACAAATTTTTCAAGTTTGTGAATGGTTTTTGCGCAGCTTCAATGATCCTTGGCATTAGGTTTTCGTTCAGGCTTATGTATAGAATAGATTAGGTCAACAAAAACAAAACAAATCAATTGCATTCATGGTTTTGAGATTTGATTTTCAAGATCTTTTTTCAAATATTTTCCATGTGTTTTTGTACCAATTAAGATCAATTCTTTCCAAATCTTTCCCTATTTAATTTCACACGAATTATTGAGTAGATTTTGTGCACAAAAAGATTTGTTAGGTTAAGTTAAATATTTTTCATATATTTAATTGATTTAAATGAATTATTATAAATAAAAATTCAAATAAATAAATAAAAATGAAGAAATACTTCCCTTTGGGCCAAGTGGTCGTGCACATGCTTGGAATGATGAATTGTGGAAGAAAAATGGGCCCATTAGCAATTTTAGGTCATTTGAATCAATGTTGACTTTTCAAAATATCCAAAAATTTCCCAACTTCCACAAGGCATAACTTGCTCAATTTTTAAGCTTTTCTCATGTTCTTGGACATTTTGGAAAGGTCTTTGAGTTCTCTAACCAATGCCTTTGGTCCCATGTCATTTTGATTTACCAATATCAAGTTATGGCCTTTGACTTAAAGTCCCTTTTTGTTGACTTTTGAAAATGACCTATAATGTTGAAATTGATAACTTTTTGTGAGAGCATTTCTTGTACTTGAAGTATGAAGATGAGTTGTAGGAAATGTCTTTCTCTTCAAAATGAGCTTTGGATGGAATTTTTCTGATAATCCATGTGAAAGTTATGCCCTGGTCAATTTACAGTTGACTTTTTCAGCTGTCCAAATAAGGAAACTTTTGCATCTTGATGATTTTTGAGCCAAGCTTTGAGAATCACGATCAAGCATTGATCAAATGATGTTTGTGGCTTCAAAATGATATGTTGACCAAAGATTTGAACTTTTGACTGTCAAATGACCATTTTGCCCCTATAGTTGACTGTAGTGCAATTTAGGGTTTTGACTGTGCAATTTTGAGCTGTAAGTCTTGAAACTTGATATGAGGATGTTTGACCATATTTGTAGGCATGTGAGACTTGATTGGACCTTTGGAAACTTCATTTTCTTGATCAGAACAAAAACCCTAATCTTGACTGTTTAGGAGACCCTTGCACTGTGCAACCCTTGGGGAACTTTGAAGCTTTGACTTGGCAATTTCTTGGAGAATATGGGAGGGCAAATTTTAGGGTACAACACCTATAGCTACCATATTTAACCCTTGATAAAATATAGGCTTGACTCCATCAGATATCTCTAAGGACTTAGGGTGTAGGATGGATGGTTAAAGGTTTTCCCACTAAGTACTTAGGGGAAGATAATCTAAAGGGATGGTAATTAAATGTTATGAAATTGTTGAAGAGATCAGGATTCAAGGTTTTTACAGCGAAAATTATACACCATACCCTAGCATGCTCCTCATATATATGAAAAAGCCCTAGTTTACATTTTGCTTATTTTTATTTCTGCTTAGTGACAATTCCTAAACCAAAACCCTAGTTAAATTTTTTGTTTAATTGAACGTGAATTGAACTTAATAATTGCATGCAGTCCTTGAGATCGACATTCAGAGAATTCCCATTATTACTGCAAGGCCAAAATAGTACACTTGCTATTTTTCCCATCAAGTTTTTGGCGTCGTTGCCGGGGACTTCCTAGTTATTGAGTCTAATTTGAGTTCAATTAGAATTTTGTTGCTCTACAACTAAAATTTATTTTCTCTAGTTTTTATATTTTTGTTATTCCTGAATTTTCCTAACCTTTCCATGCAAGGAAAGCCCTCAGTTGAATTTCCTTTTGACGCAAAAATCAAAAGAACTTTTCATGCAAGGCGCAATCAAGCTTGGTTAGTTAGACAAGAATCAGAAGGTTCATCATATCATTCAGGTTCAGAGTCGGAAAAGGAAAAACAATGGTTGAAGACCCACCACCACCAGAGAGACTTCTTAGGGATTACGGAGGAGTAAATGCTCCAGCAGGTCGATTAACTATTATGAATCAACCGGTCAATGTTGCAAATTTTCAACTGCATCCTTCAACCATCCTCTAGCTCGAGAGCAGATCTTTCATTGGAAAGATCAATGAAGATGGTAATAAGCATTTGTAGAGATTCCTCACCATGAGTACTAATTTGAAGATTGAGGGGCACTCTAAAGAAGCCAGGAAATTAAGGATGTTCCCATTCACGCTGTATGAAGATGCTGAAGAGTGGTTTTACTTATTGCCTGATAGAAGTATCACCACTTAGGAACAAATGGAGAAGACTTTCCTTGATGAGTACTTTCCTGCTTCTGTTTATATTCGCAAAAGATATGATATTGTGAATTTTAAGTAGAAGGAATGAGAGTCACTAGGTGATGCTTATAAGAGGTTCAAGAGGGTATTAGTATCCTATCCCACTCACAACATGGGTCAAACGAAGAAAATGCAAATGTTTGTAAATGGCCTTCGAATTAAGACAAAGCAGCTTATTGATACAGCAGTTGGTGGCTCATCCAACTTTATAATAGCCATTGGTGTGAAGAAGATTATTGAATCCATTGCTGCAAATGAGCATTTGAAGCTATATGATAGAGTTATAAACCAGCCAAAGGGGTGATTGATTTGAAGTTGGAAATTAATAAGCAGCTGAAAATTGAAGAAGCAATTGTTGTAGAAGTAGAGAAAAAGCTTAAAGCAATGAACGTGGGTACTCAACATGCAGCTTAGGTTCAACAGGTACAGAAGGTTGTTTGTAAAATTTGTAGTGGACCACACCTTACTGTGCAATGTCTTGCAACTCCATAACAAATTGAGGGGATAAATTTCTTGAGGCAAAATAACCCATATTCTAACACCTATAATCCTGGGTGGAAGAATAATCCTAACTTCTCTTGGAAAGATCAACAACAACAAGCTCCTCATAAGGCATAGTGGGAGGTGGCTATTAAAAAGATGGTTGTCCATACCTCTCAATTTCAAGAATAGACAAGGAGTAATAACAGGAATACCACAACTTCAATCAAGAATTTAAAAGTTCAAATGGGACAGATTGCACAACAGGTAACGCTCCGAGCATAAGAAAATCAGAAAAATCATGAGAATGTTAATGTTGTCACAAAAAGGAATGAGAAAGCTGCTGAAGAGAAGAAAGATGAGGTAAAATTTGATGATAATATCATAGAAGTAGAGTTAGAAGTGAGAGAGAACAAGAAAAAAATAGGAAGAAGTGGTATCACATGTGAAGCCAGTTGAAGAGAAGACTAAACCAGTGATCAAGTTACCATATCCATCTCGAGTGGAAAAGAAGGACACAAAAGAGAAAAAGTTTGATAAATTTTTCCAGTTGTTCAAAAATCTAGAGATGAATATACCATTCTTTGAAGCACTCGCGAAAGTGCCTTTGTATAAAAAATTCAAGAAGCAGGCATTATCAAAGAAGAGATCAACAATAGAGGGATCAACACCATGTGATGAGAAATTGTGTGTAATTTCACTTGAGAAGAAAATACCTGTAGAATAGAAGAATCCAGGGTAAGTTGCAATACCATGCACCATAAAAGACGGAACTTTCAAGAGGGTTCTAATTGATTCAGGTTCTAGTGTGAGTTTGATGCTATTGTCTATTTTCAAAAATTTGGGTATTGAGAAGATAAGTGAGAGTGGGACAAAATTAAAATTTTCTGATCACACCATCAAATAGTTACATGGGATAGCTGAAGAGGTATTAGTAGAAATTGATAATTTTGTTTTCCCAATTAATTTTCAGATCATGGACATATCTAAAGATGAAGAGACTCCTATCATTCTTGTGTGAACATTTATGTTGACTAGTCGATGCAATTTTAATATCGAGACAGGTAATTTGACACTGAAATCATTTGATGAGGAGATAACCTTGAAGGTGTTGGAAATCAAGAAGCAAGGTGCAGGTGGAAAGAATAAATATTCAGTTGGGATGATCAAAGTAGAAGGAGAAAACAACTATTCAAAATCACTCCCAGAAGAAGTCTCAGGAAAAATCTCTCAGGTGGCATTAATAAAAATTCCTAAGCTCAGTCAAGAAGAAAATAAGAGAAAGAAGAAATGGGTTGATACTTTTGATCTGAATGAGTTCTAGATTGCGGAAAAGACAAGCAACAAGGTATGGAAGAGGAAGTACCCCTATAAGGCGATGAACCGTCGAGCCATGCAATGTTAAATGGAGCACTTCGTGGGAGGTAACCCACGCTTCTAATAACTTAGTTTTTCTTTTTGTTTTGTTTGCAGGTAATAAAAAGGGAGTCTTACTGGTGAAAGCTAGGAGGCAGCAGCATGTGTTACATTACTCTCTGAGTCACCTTCTCGAGCTTATTCTGAAACATTGAGGTTAATGTTTAGTACATGTTTTGGAGGTTTTATTGCTTTTCTTCTTTTCGAATTATTTGTTAGTTCTATGTGAATTGCTATGTAAATCCACGAGTTGAAGTCCTCCAAATTTTGCCAAAAATTTCTGTTTTGTTCAAAGAACTTGTTTCTCATAGAGTTCGCGAATAGTATATATAGACAAAGGGATGGTTATTGGGAGGTAGAAAGTTTGAAATAATAAGACAGTGATACGAGTCTAACGTGGAGATTTGTACCATAGTACTTGAATCCTGAGAAGTACTCCCGAAGTAGTTTATCCTTACAGTCTTGCATAACGTATATTCACATGCATGTATGATTGATGGAAAAAGAATAAATTTGGCACCAAATGATGAAAAGGCGGTAAAAGGAAACTGGCTTGCTAAGTTGGTTAGCCCTCATCCGGTTATTCACCCCAAAGGGGGTTGATCCCTAAACGTCGTCCAAAAGGATAATATATAACTTCAAAGTTTGAAAATTTCATCGCTAATTAAAAGTATCCAATGCTGCTATTTGGTGCCTAAGCAAAAATTCTTGATTAGTCTTGTGCATGTGATGATCATCATAATTCTCATTGCCTTAATTTGACTGTCCGAATGAAAAAAGAGGAAAATCAGAAAGAGACTTTAAGTATAAAGCATAGTTAGAGAGGTATATGAAGAAGAAGCTATAGATTTAAAGATTCTTAAACAAACTCTTTGCGTCATGTGAACATCAGAAAAACTGCTTTTTGGTCAATTTGAACGGATGTCTCACGTACGAGTACCAGCTGCTGTAATTTTCATGAGTTCTTGTAATGGTATCTTGAGGTCAAGCAACAATTTAAGTTTGGGGGAGTTTGAACAAAGGTTTTTACACCTTTATTTACAGTTTATTTTAGTTATAGTTTCTTTATTTTGTCAAGTGTTTTAGTCCTTTCTTCTATGTTTTATGTCTTGGTTGTGTATTTTTTTGTTTTCAGGCTCAGAGGAATAAATAAGGAAAATTAGTACGAAATGTGCAAAATTCATAGTTTCGAAGGAAGTATCATTAACCAAGCTTAACAAATTCTAGATACAGTTTTACACTGACTCATCCTGAGGCAACCCTACCCAGGTTCCTTCTTACAATTTCTAGATGCAGTTTTACCCGGACTCATCCTGAATCTGCCCTACCCAGGCTCCCTCTCATATATCTCCTAAAACAGCCCTACCCAGGTTCCTTCTCATACACTTCCAGATGAAGTCTTACCCGAAATCATCCTGAAATAACCCTACACAGGTTTCTTCTAATACATTTCCATATAACAATTAATTTCATTCTCCCCAGCAAATTACTATGAAGCCTGGATTTCAACCAGAAAACAACAAACTTTCATCTCTCCAATCCAGAGATAACCCCTCAGTAGAGTCATGGACAACTTAAGTTCCTAGACTCTATTCCCTATAGAGTTTTCCTCAAACAGGAAAACAACAAAAATCAACATCCCCCAGTGGACTCCTCCTCAGACAACAGGAACAGGAATCCCCACAAAGGGACAATTTATGACTCTCAGTCATCTACTTCTGATGGCATCTTTAATCCCATCTACGACGACTCTCAGTCATCTACTCCAAATGGAATTTTTAAGCCCATTCCCAATTAGCATCAACCAATAGTGTTACTTCATGCGAGTGCAAATTTCTGGGCACTCTAGTGTCCAATCCTCTTCCACCTTCAGATCACGAAAGGCAGATAAGCCAATCTAAATCATCAGGTTTAAGAAGATTGAACAGGGGCAGCCATTGTATCCAAAAATTTTCCCTCCCATTTTCACTCAAGACATGCTTATAGAGGTCCTCAATTGCTCAAGGTTGACCAAGAATTGATCAAACAAACTCTCCTCCTAAGCAATGAACCTCTAATTAGGGTTTCACTTTTCATCAAGATGTGTAAGCTAAAAAGGTCAAAAATGTTTTCCATGGTCCTAATATGCCTTCAATATTGTCCATGATAAATTTCATGCATTCCACTACAAGTTTGCTCAGTCAATTTCTCAAATGCCCGAAAATCAACTATACTAGGTCAAAAGTCAATTGTGGCCTATATACAGTCAAACTTCAAGATTTTTGGTCAACATCAACATTTTAAGTGATATTCATAATTTAACCAAGGGTTGATCATTATTTCTCAAGGAAAGTCCTCATATCATCAAAAGTCAAGATTTGCTAAATTAGGGTTTCCTAGGAAAAGTCAATTGAACTTTGACTAGGCATAACTTTCACATACTTCATCCATTTTTCCTCAACCAAAGCTCATTTTTAAGAGAATCCAATTACCTACAACTTCTATTTTATCCTCAAGTTCAATAAATTCACCATTTGAAAGATACAAGCTCATACATTACAAGTCATTTTCAAAAAGTCAACAAAAGACACGTTTTGTCAAGACAAATTACATCAAGATAATATCTTCAAAATCAAAAACGATCAACATAGATATTGTAGAGGACATATTGGGATTTCCAAAAAGTCCCAGATCATCTTCAAAAGATGAAATTTGAGAAAGTTATGGTTTGCACAAGTTGGGAAAATTTGTGAAAAATGCATGAAGTCAACTTTGAGCAAAATTGCATTTTTAGGTTAATGGACCTAACTTTTAGGGTTCAAACATGTTTATGACATACCCAAGGACCTCTAAACCTAACCATGCACTATTTTGATTTTTATTTCTATTTATTTGAATTTTTATTCATTTAAATATGAATTAAATCAAATAAATTAAATAAAAATACAAAGAATAATGGGCCATGACATTTGGGTTTGATTTGATCTATTAGAAGGCCCATATTTTCATGAAATATACAACCAAATGGTCTAGGTTCATTGAACATTCAAAAAGAGACAAGGATCTTCAAAAATGGCAAGAACAAACTCAAAAAATGGAAAGTTTTCAATATGTTTGATTTTTGTTTTATCATGGTTTGATTAATTAATTCCTTGCCATGTATGTTGCCTAATTCACACCTCTATATAAGCATAAGTAAACCATATGCAAAGGGGTACGGAATTACTCTTCAAAAATCTCTTCAAAAGCTCTTCACAAAGCTCTCTCAAAATTCTCAAAATCGTTCAAAAGTTGTGAAAATTCAAAATATGATCTTCAGCTTTCCTCCATCCAATCTCGTGCCATCTTTGCACTCATGAGGTCCCTAGGAGTCATTTCCATTCCTCACCTTGGCCTGGAGCGCGCCCGATTCGTCCATACAAGTTGCATCATTCGGTATAGTTTATTTAAATCTAATCTTGTTAATCTACATTTATTAATCTATTTGACGTTTGCATACATGTTTGTAGTCGTACATAGAGCATGTTGGACGTGAATCATGTAAGTTTTGAGGCCTGGTTCATGAGATGCCATTCTCAACACCGATCGGAAGCTTGTCTTTGAAACGCAAAATTCAGAGACCTTTAGCCAAAACTAATGCCAGATTTCTTTATTTACTTCTTTTTATATTTACTTTTTCAAAATCATTTTTATTTAATCATAAAATATAAAAAAAATAGATTTAGGTTTTTTTATATATAATTAAATTTAATTTGTCAAGTTAATTAATTATATTTTGATTTATTTCAAGTAATTTAAAATCAATTAGAACTTAGACTTAATCATTTCAAATCTTTTTCTCAATAATAAATATCCAAAAATGTTAGAATTAGTTTTCTTTTGATTAGTTTTAATTGCATCCTATTTATCACTCTTTTATTTATTTAGTTAATTTTTTTTTAATTGAAGTATTTTTCTTAATAAAAATGACAAAAAAAGTGCTTAGTATGTAGAAGTATTTTAAGGCTTACCTCGCTTTCCATATTCGCGCGCCCATTTTAAATTTCGTTCATTTTATATTTATGTAACTGCAAAAGGTTGTAATAGTTAAATTTAGGACTTTTTACTTTTTGTTTCCCCATTTGGACATGTAAATACCCCCTCCCCGAAGCATTGTAATAGCGTAGGATTTACAATTCCCGCACTTTAAATTTCTACAAGATATTAACGGTTAGTAATTAGGCTTGTATGGAAAGACTGTAAACAAAGTGTTAGCAAACTTAACACAAGACTAAAATAACTGAAAACCAACACAATTGCATATATATACACCTCTAGGGTACGCCCACTTTGGTTGCCTTTTAGAAAATAACATTCATGTCCCTCGAGAATAGGGACGCTTTAGCAAAGATCCTTTGAATCAAAATATCATAAGTCCCTCGATGACCCTACAGTGTTGCCTTTCGGTAAATGAGCTAGTCCCTTAAGCAAAATTGCTAAAGTGTCTCCACATGTTTCCTTTATGATTGTACGTCCCTTCGATTGTCCCTCAACATCCAACGATAGGGATACCTACTCACTAATAGTAGGATAGCACTGTCTAAAGGATAAGGAGGAAAAGAATAACCTTTTCGAGTAAAGTAGATAGTTCTTAGATGCTTGCTCAAATAAAAATTTTTTTTTACACTTACACACTTCAAAAACAACTTTGAGAAAGACATTTGATTTGTCAACACTCTTAAGGACTGATACAAGAGTTAACGCAAAGTGAATGTCCGCACTAAGGCATTTCAAAACATTTTTCAAAACACACAAAGCACAAGGTACTTTTAAAATGAGCTAAGCATCTAAGAGCCCGTAGAAAACTATAGATGGAAAGGGTGCTAATACCTCCCCTTTGCATAATCTACCCCCCTTACTCAGAAAACTCTTGAAAAGGTCTTTTTCTGTTCTTTTCACCCTTTCCTTTGTTGGATAAAAGAAAAGTCAGTGGCGACTCTTGCTTACCACAACATTTGTGAATACAAACAAAAAACCAGTATAACAGTCGGTTCTGCCACCGTATCACATGGTGCAATCATGTTGATGGATTATTCTGGCATCATGGGCCTCATGCAAGGGATAAAACTTGTGTTAATTGGTCTCGGGAACACATTGATATCGTTAGTTCAAATCAAAACATTGCAAATAATAAAATATGAATTTCATGAAATATGTAAAACCATCAATGTTAGGAATGCATGTTTCAGGCACATTTGATCATCAAGAATGATCAATACTTACTCTATGAGACCTCAAGAATTATTTTGAGTGGTTGTCTTGCCTTGAGGATGGCTGCAAATTGGAATTTGATTTCAACCTTCTTTGCAAATTTCAACTTCCAAAACCCTTTTTTTCTTGGCGGACACATGTGTTGTTCTTGGTCTGAATATGAATTCTATTTATAGGAGAAGAGATTAGGTTAAAAGATGGGCTTGGACATCATGTGAAACATATATTTTGATTTTGTTTGAAAATATGTTGGAATATGACAAAACCATGAATATTTGATTGGAAAATATGTTCGCGCGATTTCTTGCTTGTCCTTGGGCCTCCAAAAGATTCAAATCACAAGCCTTTATGCCTTACACATTTATTTAATATTTATTTGATTTAATTTTGAATCTAAATGAATAAAAATAAAAATAAATGAAATAAAATTAAAACAATGCATGAATAGACTTAGAGGTCCTCTAAGGTATCATGAACATGTTTAGACCTTAGAAGATAGGTCCATTAGTCTAAACATTCCAATTTGTTCAATTTGAGTTTCATGCATTTTCTCAAAATTGCCCAACTTGCACAAATCACATCTCACTCAATTTTCATCATATGAAGGTGATCTTGGACTTTTTGGAAACCTCAAGATGTCCCCCTACAATGTTCATGTTGTTCATTTTTTCATTTGAAGACTTTAACTTGATGTAAATTGCTTTGACAAAAAGTGTCTTTTTGTTGACTTTTAAAATGACATGTAATATTTTGACGCATATATGTCAAATGAAGCATTTTTGGCCTTGAGCTTAGAGAGACAAAGATGTAGAGAATTGAATTTCCATCACAATGAGATTTGGTTGAGAATTTTCTGATGAAGCATGTGAAAGTTATGCTTGGTCAAAGTTCAGTTGACTTCTTCTAAAGAAAACCCTAATTTAGTAACTTTTGACTTTTGATGAATCTTGAATTTTCTTGATGAATCATGATCAACCATTAATCAAATGATGAATGTGACTTCAAAATGTTGATATTGACCAAAAATCTTAAAGTTTGACTGTAAATTGGTCAAAGTTGACTTTTTGTCTAATACAGTTGATTTTTAATCTTCTGACTAATTGTTTGAGCAAACTTGTGCTGCAAGGCTTGAAACTTAGTATAAGGATACTTTGAAGCACATGAGAGACCATAAAGTCCACTTGAGGCATTAGAAGTCCAATCTTCCTTGAGAAAAACAAAACCCTAATTGTAGGTCACTATTTAGGAAGATGATTCATCTGATTAATCCTTGAATAGTCTTGAGTGTTTGAGACCCTTAGGAGCATGAAAATATATCTTGAATTAATTTGTCTTGAAAAATGGGATGGAAAATTTTGGGGTACAACACCTTCCTGGCTTGGTTGACCTCAGAGTAGGTGTTGTTGTCACCGAACTGGGTTAACAATTCTTGTATTTTTTATGCTTTTCAGTACTGTTTTATATTGTTTGTGGCTTGCCATGTTGTTTCTGTCAGAACAGATGTCGCGACATCCTATAGGACATCTGAGTTCTAACCTTTTAGAATTTCACCCAACACTATTTGGGGAAGTCTCATCAAAAGTAACATGGACCGACTCCTCAACAATAAGTAATATTTAGTTATAAACTATATATGCCTTGCTAGATTGAGAGTATCCAAGAAAAATACCTTCATCGGCTTTCACTTCAAAATTTCCAAGATTAACCTTTCCATTATTTAAAACAAAACATTTACATCCAAAGACATGAAGATGAGATAAATTTGGTTTTCTACCTTTTAAAAGTTTATAGGGAGTTTTGTCAAGAATGGGACGAATAAGTATCATATTCAAGACATAACACGTCGTGTTAATAGCATCGGCCCAAAAATATTTTGGTAGACCATAATCATTGAGCATTGTTCTTGCCAACTCCGCTAAAACACGATTTTTACGCTCCACAACACCATTTTGTTGCGGAGTTCTAGGAGCTAAAAAGTTATGTTCAATTCCAAATTTATCATAATATTCTTCAAAGAGATGATTTTCAAACTCACCTTGATCACTTTGAATGGCAATAATTTTTTAATTTAATTTGTCTTGAGCTAAATTGAAAAAACATGTGAAAGTCAAGAATGTTTCATCTTTGCTAGAAGGTTTTATCTTTACTACGCAAGAAAATAGTCCAATAAAATCTTGAGTAATCATATACAATTACAAGACCATAGTAATTTCCACCTAAGCTTTTATTTCGTGAAGGACCAAATAAATCCATGTGAAGGAGCTCAAGAGGTCTAGATGTTGAAACAACATTTTTTGATTTAAAAGAGACCCTCGTTTCCTTACCCTTTTGACATGCATCACATAGATGGTCTTTCAAAAAATTCATTTTTGGTAGACCGATTACTAAATCTTTTGTAACTATTTTGTTAAGTAGATCAAAGTTGACGTGAGCCAAACGTCTATGCCATAGCCAAGAGTCTTCACTCAAGGTAATAAAACATTGGGCATTATTCAAGGAAATTTCTCTTAAGTAGGGCATATAGATATTACTAACCCTCGCGCCCTTAAACATACAATCCTTCTTTTCATTATAATCTATTATGCAACAATCTTTGGCAAAAGTTACCTTATACCCATTATCGCATAATTGACTAATACTAAGAATATTATGTCTAAGACCTTCAACTAACATAATATTTGAGATAGTAATAGTTGAGGGATTTCCTACACTACCTTTTCCGAGTATTACACCTTTTTTGTGATTACCGTAGGATACAAAACCTTTCTTCTTCACCACAAAGTCGGAGAAGAGAGATATGCATCTCGTCGTGTGTCTTGAACATCCACTATCGAGAATCCATTTTCCCATCATAGCATCTATACACACATACTACAAAAATCAAACAAAAGTCGTAGGTACCCAATTCCAATTGGGTCCTTGAACGTGAGTTAAATAATTGTTGCATTTGGGCAACCATTGGAAATTGCCTTTAGGGACCAAAAAGCACCTAAATTTGCATTTTTCAATAGTGTGGCCTTTTTTGCAACAATAGTGACAAAATAACCTATGATGAGAATTACATATGCTATTAGACTTCTTTTTAATCAATTTTTAATTTTTATGAAGCATTTCAACCTTTGAACATCTAATAGCAATAGTATCAATGCGATGATTTATTTTGTCTAATTTGGTTTCAAGATTACTCACTTCTTGTTACCAATTTTGACAAGTTTCACATCCAAATTTACAATATTGTTCATCCTCTTTTACATAATTTGAATTATCTACCATGAGTTTCTTTAATGCCTCAAATTTTTCATTTGTTTCTTCAACCTTGGCCTCCGAATAAGTAAAAATACTTTCTTAGGATACCAACCTTTTGTTAGCATATAAAGTCTCTTTTTGTAGATTTTAAAATTGATTCTCAAATCATTAAAAGACAACTTTGCAGTATTAGAGTATTTAGAATGACTTACATCCTTTTTCTTGCTTTGACGATGATTTCCCGTGAAACAATAGTGTGATCGGTGGATCTGGAACTGACTGTTTAACGCTGGTTCGCGAAATGTCGCGGAAGCAAGAGTCGCCACCGTCTTTTATTTTCTCCAACATGGACAGGACAAAAGCACAGCAAAATTCCTATTGAGATTATTTCTCGGTTCGGGAGGTAGATTTATAGAAAGGGAAAGTGTTAGCACCCTTTCTATCCATGGTTATCCATGGGCTCTTAGATACTTGCTCATTTATGTTTTCAAAATGTTTGTTTGCTTTTCAAAAGTGCGTGGGTTTGAAAAAGTTTCATTGAAAACTTCAATTCAACTCTTGTATCAGTCCTCAAGAGTGTTGTGAAGCGTTTGTTTTGAAATCTTTTAGAAAGTGTCAGTGTGAAAAGAGCTTTGATTTGATTTGTTTTGAATTAGAGCAAGTATCTACGAGTCATCCACCTACCCTAAGGAATTAGGCTGTGTAAATGTCCTTAAGGTAGTGCCATCCCACCATTGAGAGGTAGGTAGCACCACCGTTGGAGGTGTTCGGGTCAATTCGAGGGTTAGGGACAGTGTGGTCACCAGAGCAACAGTAAGACACCTTAAAAGCTACCCTTATGCCATTGATCTTTTTATTCCGAGGCAACCGTTTCGAGGCCACTTTTCCGAGGCAACCAGATCAACGGACATAAGGACTCACTAAGACGTCCTATACTCGACGACCACGTTTCGAGGGACAAGGCAACAGTGAGGCGTACCCTAGAAGTGGTGTGTGAATTGTGTGTCATTTTCAGTTATGTTTTATCTTGATCATGCATTGGGTGAGCTACGCTTTGATTTTATTTGGGCCATTCATTCTTTCATGTGATTAGCAGTTAAGGGGTGCGGGAATTAAAATGCAGAAAATAAAGGTCCTACACTATTACAAGGTGCGGGTCTATACATCGCCAAATTAACAAAGACCCGTTTTTTTAATAAAATGCGGAAAGTAAATAAGTTTCCTAAACTATTACAAAGCTTGAGCGATTACATTATATTTAAACGGAAAATAAGGACAAACGCGCGAAAAGAAATTATATTCGAATGTGCGAGGGCGTTGGACCCTTTAAAGAAATTAAATGAAATTAAAAGTTGATTAATGATTAAATAAAGAAAAGAACTTATTTTTATGTTTTTTGGTATTTATGAAATAAAGAAAAATTAATTAACATTAGAAATTAAATGGAACCCTAGTTCTAAATTATTTTTAATTGTTAAAGAAAAGTATTTAAGTTTTAACCTAATTTACCCTAATTAATTAATGACATGTTTATTTACAAAATAACTAATAATTAATAATAATAATAATAATAAGAGGAAATTATTTTATTAAGAAAAAAAAAGGGAAAAATACTAAAAACCTAATTTTTACATATTTTAGTTATTTAAAAAAAAATTAAAATTTGAAACCCTAAATTAAACTAAATTGATTATTAAAAGATTTATTTACAAAAATTAGTGACTTAAATATTAAATAAAACATATTTTTATTTTTATGGTTTTCCTGGTTTTATTATTATGAAAATTAATTTTGTGGATTAAATAAAATAATAAAGCAAATAAAAGAAAAAAAAAGAGAATTAAAATAAAAATGAAAATATGCAAACCATGGGGGTGGCTGACCCAATTGAGAGGTTTGTTGAAGCAATTTGGCCCATCAGAATGAGGCCCTTTTGACTTTTCCAGCGCATGTGTGGAACGGTTGACTAGCGTCCATGGTGAGCTGCATGTTCTGGCCTTTGGATTGGCCTTCTGGACACTTGGCAGGTACCCACGTATGCGTGTATGGTGGATCATTGGGTAGAAACTGCACCTGATCACGTTTCAACAAAAGTTATAGAGAAATATGGGGGACCTGGGAATCGAACCCAGGTCCCAATGCTTACCAGCCACGTCCTCTACCAATTGAACCACTGCATTCGTTTGTTAACATATTGATAAAGAAGCATAATATACGTAACATGCCAAGTATACTGAAATAATGAAAAAACGCGCCAACGTTCAAATGTTCCAATAGCACCAAGCCACGTCTATCTTCTTCTCCGTTTTCCCTGTAATTATAAAACAAATAGCGGGGGTTTTAAACCCCCACTAACTGTAATACACAAAAATAACGATTAGCACATAAGCGATTATAAAAAGGGCGCGAGGGGTGGTTTTGCTTCGTCTGGATGTCCTGAATCCAATGGTATAGGTTTTAAGGCCTGATTTTACCATATGTAAAAAACCCCAAATCTGGAACTCTGAAACCCTAAAAAGCTTCCATGGTGGATTCTTGTACAGGGCTTAATAACTCAATTGAAGCATGCCATTAGCTTCAGAACACTCATGTTAGTCCAAATCAATGATTGAAAATCACAAATAATGCATGGATAATGAAACACGATTATCAAAATTTTCAAGAAAAGTCAGACTTTGTTATACCGATTCCTTGAGTATGGAGGGTTGGTTTCGATTGAAAAAGCTTCCTGGTAGTGTCAAGGTTGTATTGGAATGCTTTTTGATCTTTGAAACAAGCTCTAGGTATCAAAACAGTTTTCCACTTTTTTGTCAAAAAATGCAATCTTGTTCTTTGACTTGGGCGCAGCTTCTGTGTTCTAATGCATTAGGTTTTTGTTCTATATGTATCAGAGCATGATTAGGTTAAGAAAAACAAGCCCATAATCCATGCATTGATGACTTTGAATATTTGATTTTCCATGATCTTTTTTCAATCTTTTTCATGCTAATTATGCCAAATCATGGAAGATTCTTTCCTTTTAGAATGTGCACGAAATCTTGAGCTCATAATGGACATATTAGTTGCATAAAAAGATTCAAAACACATGCTTTAGTATTTTTCTCATAATTAATTTTAATTAAATGAATTAATGGGATTAAAAATTCAATTAATTAATTAAAAATAAGAAAATAACTCCCTTTTAGCTTAATGGGTCGTGCATGGCCTTTGGGTAATTATTCATGGAAGAAATTGAGGCCCATTAGCAATTTTGAGGCATTTGAAGCAAAATTGACTTTTCAAAATTCCCAAAAATTTCCCAACTTCCACAAGGCATATCTTACTCAATTTATAAGCTTTGATCATGTTCTTGGACATTTTGGAAAGATCTTGAAGTCCTCTAACCAATGCCTTTGGTCCCATGTCATTTTGATTTCCCAATCTCAAGTTATGGTCTTTGACTTAAAATGCCTTTTTGTTGACTTTTGAAAATGACCTATAATGTTGAAATTGATAAATTTTTGTGAGAGAATTTCTTGGACTTGAAGTGTGAAGATGAGTTGTAAGAAATTTAATTCTCTTCACAATGAGATTTGGATGGAATTTTTCTGATAAACCATGTGGAAGTTATGCCCTGGTCAATTTGTAGTTGACTTTTCCAACTGTCCAAAAATAGAAACTTTTGCATCTTGAGACTTTTTGAGCCATGCTTTGAGAATCATGATCAAGAATTGATCAAATGATGTTTGTGGCTTCAAAATAAGATGTTGACCAATTTTTTTGACTTTTGACTGTCAAATGACCGTTTTACCCCTGCAGCTGACTGTGAAGCATTTAGGGTTTTTGACTGTGCAATTTGATGCTGTGAGTCTTGAAACTTGACATATGGATGCTTGACAATGTATGTAAGCATGTGGGACTTGATTGGACCCTTGGAAACCTCAATTTCTTTGCCAGAACCAAAACCCTAATTTTTTACTGTTAGGAGGCAATTGGACTGTGCAACCCTTGAGTGATTTTGAACCTTGATCTTGGCAAATCTTGGAGAATATGGGAGGACAAATTTTGGGGTACAACAGTTGCCCCTGTTCAATCTTCTTAGACCTGAGGATGTAGATTGGCTGGCGTGCCTTTCGTAATCCGACGGTGGAAGATGATTGAACACTAGAGTGCCCAGAAATTTGCACTCACATAGTAGAGTATCAGCAGTATGATAGCGGGAATGGGCTTACAGATGCCATTTAGAGAGATGATGGATAGGAGTGGTGATGGGCTTATAGATTCCATCTGGAAGTATGGCAGGACCTTGTCGGGAATGGGCTTATAGACGCCATTTGGAGACCGTTGGTATGTGGATGGGCTTATAGATGCCATCTAGGTGTCAATCGCGTAAGAGATTCCTTAGCGAGAACTTACGTACCTGAGAAAAGAAAATAATTACCTGGCCTGTTACAGGAATTGATCTTCCAACTCTTCAGACATGCCCTGGCAAGATATAGGAATCGATTCTGGAATTCAGAAAGGTTGGTGAGTTGTCTCTACTGACAGGTTATTTCCATGGACGGGTGGTCTTTAACGACGAGTGTCTATAACGACGAGTGTCTATACGACGAGTGTCTACAACGACGAGTGTCTATAACGACGAGTGTCTATAACGACGAGTGTCTATAACGACGAGTGTCTATGACGACGAGTGTCTATGACGACGAGTGTCTATAACGACGAGTGTCTATAACGAAGAGTGTCTATAACGACGAGTGTCTATGACGACGAGTATCTATGACGACGAGTGTCTATAACGACGAGTGTCTATAACGACGAGTGTCTATAACGACGAGTGTCTATAACGACGAGTGTCTATTACGACGAGTGTCTATGACGACGAGTGTCTATGACGACGAGTGTCTATGACGACGAGTGTCTATGACAACGAGTGTCTATGACGACGAGTGTCTATAACGACGGGTGTCTATAACGACGGGTGTCTATAACGACGAGTGTCTATAACGACGAGTGTCTATAACGACGAGTGTCTATAACGACGAGTGTCTATGACGACGAGTGTCTATGACGACGAGTGTCTATGACGACGAGTGTCTATGACGACGAGTGTCTATGACGACGAGTGTCTATGACGACGAGTGTCTATAACGACGAGTGTCTATGACGACGAGTGTCTATGACGACGAGTGTCTATAACGACGAGTGTCTATGACAACGGGTTGTATCAGAGAAATCTTTAGGCATTGATTTAACTAGATTTGTATTCTTTGACTGGGTTGGTCTCTTTTGACTGTATTCGTCTACATAGCTGATCATTTAACTGTATCCTTCCTGAAAGGTAAAGGTCAGTCATATGCAATGCATGATATGAATCAAGCAATGATGTTCTCAACACATGAGATTGTATGATATGATGCGTATATGCATGTATCATGATGAATGTATCCTCGTCTGGAAAATAGATCCTTGACGGATGTCGGGAAGTCAAATCCTGGGCTGATGTTGAAGAGTGAGATTCTTCGTTTCCGTTGGGGATGATGATTGCAAGAATACCGGTAGGAGGAGATGACTCCATTAGGGAATAAACTTGGCGAATAGAATACTCTGCGGGGAATGCTCTGTGGGGAAAGAGGAACTTTGCTGAGATGTTGATGATACTCCGCTGGGGATACCATTGTTGAGCTTTGTTGAAGAATATGATGAACTCCGCTGGGGATAGGAAGACTTTGCCGGGGACGATCTTTTCATGGCAATTGGCTGAGGATAACCCAGTTATATCCTGGTGGGGAAATAACCTTTGAATAAAGTCGGGGGAGCGTTCGTACTCTGCAGGGGATGAGTTTCCAGAATCTACTGGGGATAAGCTTCCTGCTGGGGAGTTTGATTCCACTTTCCTGGGGAAACTTTTGGACTGGACTCTTCTGGACAACTTATTATTGCCCTTGTTCCTGAGGTGAGGGAAGAAGATGCCTGTGGAGGTGCTTGATGACTGCCGATTGACAACTCTTCTTCTGGTAGGCAAGTGACGAGATGCCAGAACATAGTCGTACGCTTTGATCCCTAACTTTTTCCTGGACCGCCCTTTCGGGTTTTCAGTCCACCGGGATACCCATTTTTGCCCAAGCCGCCTTTTCAGGTTTTCGACTTGCCGGGTGTACAGATTTTTTTCATCTCATCCCTTATTTTTTCCCGAACCCTTTTTGTTCGCCTGGAAGCCCTTATTTTTGCCTAGGTGTGTCAACCTAGCGGGTCTTTGATTTTGCGTAGTATTTTTTTCGACCATGTCCACGCTCTCAGGATGTAGGGAGGTGCCCCTGTCAGTAGTGTTATGTTGCCGTACCACCAGAAGATCTTCGTTTGATCGTCCGATGCCCCAAGTGATCCGGATGGAGATTTGCCCCAAGCTGGTTGGCCTTGAGAGATTCCTTGAATCTTGACTGGACTGCCCCAGATGATGAACAATGATCATGCCTGCCCCTTGGTTGGGAGTGCTTTTGCTCATAATATATTCTTCGTGCGAATTTCTTTGCTGTTCAAACAAATAGTCATATATGCAAGCAATGTTATTTCAAAAATGCAAAGCTTATGTCTGTCTTGAAGATTTTGAAAATGCATTTTTTCATAAAAAACAAGTGAATTTTGTAAATCGTGATGTCAACTTGTTATTTTACCGCAAGCCTTAAGGAGTCAGGATACCTTTGTAACAGTATGCTTTCGAACTAACCCTTGCTTCAGCTAGGACTTTTTAAGGGTTATAACGTGGCGTGGTTCACGGTTTAAGAAACAACAGATAAAGGCTCAAAGTATTTGTACCCACCCGTTCTTCGTGATGTTCTTCAAACCTAAACTCAGCTGATCGTGCGTTAGACCTTGTTGAGTCTTTGCTTTGATATACCAGTGATGGTTCGGATACTGACAGTTTATTTTGAATAGGCAGTCATTTCCTTTTGTCGAGGGTTTGTTGGACCTCTTTCTTTTGAGTTTATTATCCCTGATTTTTTGCCTGAACTGTTTCTTTTGTAATTACAGTCAGCGGGATGCCCCAGTTTTGTAAGTCCCTTTCATAGGTTTTGACTTTTTGGGCTTTTCATTTATTTTTTTGATAATGACTGCCTGTCCTTATGATTGTTCTGAATCATCATTGTCTTTTGTTTTTGGAAGGACTCCTTTGGTGTCATTCGTTGTGCACCTAGATCAGCTGAGAGAACTACCCTGCCCCAGGTTATGATTAAGGGTTTTAATTTTCGAAAAGAAAACTCCTACTTCTTTGGCTCAAAGGGGTTTGACGAGGGATTATCATCATTATAACTCCAGTGTTTAGGAATTGAAACAATGCCTGTACCTCATCAGCGGGGTCTGTTCAAAAGCATACTGTAGATGTCGTGGTATCGTTTTCGTCATCCTCCCTCAAGAGGCTCAGAATTATTAATTGAGAGTTGACATCAAAAAATGAAAGCAGTTTTAAGCATAATAAACATAATTACTTCAAAACAGACACGTGTAATGCATTAATGAAATAACCAAGTTTGTCATGAAACAAAATGTTTGAACAATCAAAAGAAAATTACAAATTGAACATTCGAATGAACAAAAAACAAATCCCATCCTAGCCATGTCTTGGCAAGGGAGCAGTGATCACATTGGGAGTCTCTGGAGAGTCGAGCTGGACTTCCTTTGCGTCAATCAGATCTTGAACCCTGTTTCTCAAAGTCCAACAGTCATCTGTAGCATGCCCCGGGCTGTCAGAATGATAGGCGCAGCGAGCATTGGGGTTGTACCTTGAAGGTGTCCTGTTAGGATTCTTCGGGGGATCCATGAGGGTTACCAACTTGGTTTCCAACAGTTTGGCAATATCTGTGACAAGGTCATGCCGAGGGGAGTAAATTGCCTTTTAGGTCTCTCTTCCCTTTGTTGATTGTGACGCTGAGGAGCACCGGCCAGCTTTGCAATAGTTACCGCGTTGACAACACTAGATTCTCTCTTGGATGGTTTCTTCTCAGTGTTCGAGGAGTCACCATTCTGTATTTTCCCTGACTTGATGCCAGCTTCTATTCTTTCCCCGGTCAAGACCAAATCTGTAAACCCAGCAGCAGAATTCCCAATCAGGTGGTTGAAGAATGGACCGGACAGGGTCCCTAAGAACATGTCGACGAGCTCGCGGTCAGTCAGAGGTGGTTGTACCCTTCCAGCAAGGTCCCTCCATTTTTGAGCATATTCTTTGAAACCTTCACCTGCACCCATAGACATTCCCTGAAGTTGAGTGCGCGTGGGAGCAAGGTCGGCATTGTATTGGTACTGCTTGTAGAAAGCAGTGGCCAAGTCCTCCCAGCTGCGGATGTTGGCTCCATTCAGTTGATAGAACCAGTCGAGCTGAGTCCCTGAAAGACTCTCCTGGAAGAAGTGGATCCATAAGTTCTTGTCGGCCGTGTAGGGCTGGATCCTCCTCGTGTATGACCTGAGATGCAGCTTTGGACAGGATGCCCCGTCGTACTTTGCAAAGGCAGGTGCCTTGAATTTGTGTGGGATCACCACACCAGAAGATAGACCCAGGTCTCCGAAATCCAACCCAGGCACTTGTTGAATTTCCATGGCATTTAGACGATCCTCTAGTTGTTTGTACCGGTCCTCAGCTGGAGGGTACTGCTCATCATTAAAATCAGTCTCGTTGTCGGAGACCACTGGGCTAGGAACTTCTCTCTCATGGGGACTGTCTTTCCCAACAGATGGGGTAGTCAGTTCAGCTTCATTTTGTGACCTATGTCCAGATTTGCGTCTAGGGTTGAACAGCACCGTCCTCTTCTTCTTCTTCTTCTTCTTCAGGAGCAGAGTCTTCAAATCCTGCTGGCCCTGGGCTAGACTCTTAATCAACTCCTGGAATTGGGCATTCTGGGCCTGGAGGGCCTGGATGGATTGCTCAGTAGATGCTTCAGGATTCATGACGATCGGCTGAAATAAACAGCGAAGAAGGTAAGTGACCTGTCAAAAGGGTACCTGTAGTGCAATGTATGATATGCATGTGTGATACGGTGGGAGAACTGACTTGAGGTTTTGCGTTTGTTTCCGCAAATGTTTCGATTGAGCAAGAGTCACCACCGACTTTTTATTTTATCCTAAGGAAAGGTTAAAAAGCACAGCAAAAACCTTTTGAGATGTTTTCTTGGGTTCGGGGAGTAGATTATAGAAAGGGAAGGTATTAGCACCCTTTCTATCCATGGTTATCCATGGGCTCTTAGTTACTTGCTTAGATCACTTGCCTTTTGTTTTCAATTATTTGAAATGGTGCTCTTGTGTGTGTGGGTTTGAAAATGTTTTGAAAAGAAGCCAATGTGGTGGCAACCTTTGTAATGATCCATGTTGGGATGTATACAAAGGTGTATGTCTTTTGAAAAGGTTTTTATTTGTTTTTGAAAGTTTGTTTTGAAAGTGTTGTGAGGTGTGGTTTTGGAAAATAGGCAAGTGTTTTGTTTTTGCAAGTTTGATTCAAGTAACTAAGAGGTTATCTACTCCTAAATTTCTCAAAGATTATTGCTATGTTTTAACCCTTTTAACAAGTTTGTTCCACCATTGTATTTGGTGGACAATCTCATGTTAGGATGTGAAAGGGACGGGCGCGGGTCATCGTTTAGACCATAATTGCAATGGTGCCAAGTATCTTTGGGCAATTTTCCTTTAAGGGACTTGATCATTTTTAGGCAACTTTTCGAAAGCGTCATCGAGGGACTATGATCATTTGATTGTTTGTTTTGTTTTTGCCCAAGGGAACCTAACATGCAATATGGCCCATTTATTGAAGGCAACAAGTGGAATACCCTAGGGGTGCAAGTGTGATTTGTGTGTCCATTTTCATGCTTGTTTGTCTTGAGATTAGGTCATAACTATTTTGTCGTTTTTCGCATACAAACCCTAATTCTAACATGGTATAATTGGAAAGCAATAAAGTGCGAAAATAAATTTACTAAGCTATTACAAAACCAAATATGGGAAGGGGGGTACAAATGTTCAAATGGGGATTTTGACAAGGAATTTAAACCTAAAACTATTACATCAATATTAAAATTTACAAGATAATTTAATTGCACAAATTAAACAAGATAAGAATGAATATGCAAAATGTAAAAAATGGTTTTTGTATGTATGAAAAAAAAAGTATTTTTATGTGTCAAATAAATAAAATAAAAAGATATTTTTTGGAGCTTTTTCATGTTTAGGATTAAACCCTAATTTATTAAATAAATGTATTAATTATTGAATATGTACAATATTTATTTATTGTATACAAAAATAAAATAAAAATGAAGTATATTTGTAAAAAATGTATTTTTAGTGTTAAATATTAATAAAATAAAAATATGCATATTTTTGGTATTTTATCCTAAATATATTATTAAAATATATATATATATATATATATATATATATATATATATATATATATATATATATATATATATATATATATATATATATATATATATATATATATATATATATATATGTATTATTTGCTAAATATGTATTATATATGCAAAAATAATAATATTTAATATTTTCAAAAAAAAGTATTTTTTTATATAAAATATTTTCAGAAGATAAAATGAAATAAAAATGAAAATAAAAATGTATTTGCACTATTTAGTTATTTTAAACAAAAAATATATGTGTTTATTTACTTATGTACAAACTAAAAGAAAACAAATAAATGCCTAATAAATTCAAAAATGGTGAGAAAAATATTTTTTATATTTTTAATATCATGAGAAAAAATAAATAAGTCAACCCAAAAAAGAAAATGTCAAAAAATCATAAAAATAAGCCAAATGGGCCCAGGGGGTGTGAAAGCAAAAGAGTGGTGCAAACAGAAATAACCAAACAGGCCCAGCCCAGAAAACTCCTTCTTCAACCTCCAGACTGTATGAACAACAATGAACATGCGTTTTCTATCTTCCAATTCCTGGACTTTCAAGCAAAACTCATAACATGAAAAATGTAGAGCATTAAGAGACGAATTCAGGGATATAAAGAACTTGACTTAACTCTCTAAGATGAGGGAGAATTTCTTCTCCCCCAATTTCTGACCTAGTTTTTCATCAATGTTCAGAACCAAAATTCTCTAAGCATACATAATATAAATGAAATCTAATCATATGGGCATGTTCAGGGCTATGATTGTGACATGTTTCCTTCACAAACCTAAAGCTAGCAATGCCTATACTGAGAGATAGAACTTCATGAATATACCTGTTCAGTTGGAATCGTGCTTTGCAATGGAGGAGTTTTCAGAGCAAGATGATGATTTGTATAGCTTCCTTGAAGTGTGAGGATGCTATTCCAAGTTCTACTTTGTCTTGAAACTCCCTGAATCGTACTAGAGAACTTCAACTGCAAAATAGAAAAATAAAAATGGTGAAGTGGCTTGGAGGTGTTACAGATCGTGTTAGAGGTTTGAAATAGCTTCAAGGGATATTATGGGATGTGTTTGATCAGTTTTTAGTAAGAAAGCATGAGAGGTTTGAGCTATGGAACTCAAACTGCAGTGATGCCTTGTTTTGAGCAGTTTTTTGGTGATTCTGAGTTTGTGGAGGTATTGAAGGTGAAAGGGTCGTGCTTCAGCTTAGGATCAATGTTTGGAATGTGTTTGATCTCTTTCTCTAAGGCTTGGTTTGCTGATATGAGAGTTGGTACAAGTTATGGCACTTTTCTTCACACTTAAGCAACAAATGTCCAAGTTGTGTTTTTAGCTTCTACAGGCCCCTCTAATGTGCTGCATAACTCAGTCTTGATCAGTGTAATTTGTCCATAAACTTGTGCCAAAGAGATTTCAAATGTACTTGCTTGGATTTGCTTTAGACATAAAGTGTAACTTTTCAAGAATGGCTATTTTACTTTTTCCATTTATGGCTTAGTTCTCCATGTAATGTCCAAATGCATAGAACAACATCTTGGCACAATGGTTTTGCATTGAATTATTGAGTGAAAATGGGATTAGAGGCCTGCAATGTAGCTTAAGCATGCTGAATTCAAAATGGCACCAAAGTATGAACATGTCTTGGCCAAGAACAAAAGTGACTTTTTCCCATTTTGCAAAATTCGAATCTCTCAAGTTATGAGGTTGTTTGATGAGTTCTTGGACATTTTGGAAAGCTTGGAATGTGTACTATAATCCATCTTTGAAATGCAACTTGAAATTCCAAGTGGAAGTGTATGAAAAATGGTCTTGAAGTTAGGTAAAAACTTGTCCAAAATAGGTCAAAAATTCACTAAGTTAAGAATGGTTTAGTGCCCTTATTCAAAAATTTGTAACTTGAGATACAAGCCTCATTTGGGAAAACTTTGTGAATCAAAGTTGTATATTATGCAACAAGCTACAACTTTCATGTTTTGACTTTTGTTTGAATCCAAATGAATCTTGGTGAGAAAGTGGGGCAAAGTTGGGAAAAAATTAGGGTTTTCCATAACTTAGAAAAATTCTAAGTTATGAAAAATTCCCATTTCAAACCCTAATTTGCATTTCTTGGTTTCTTGGTGAACAAGTTTCATGATTTGGCATGTTCTGATGAAAAATGAATCTTGACTCTTGATTTTGACCAAAAAGTCAAAGTTTGACTTTTCAGTATACAGTCAAAATTGATCAATTGACTGGGAAATTCAACTGTCAATCTTGTGTACTTGGGATTTTTTTGAACTTGTTGAACATGTCAAGACAAATCCATGGGGTCCTTGAGTCCATATGTGATCTTGGTTTGCCATTGGCTAGGTCAAACAGTCAAAAATTGCCTTTGTGCAGTCAAAACCCTAAAAATGACCATTTTGCCCTTTTGGTGATCTGATCAAATTTCTTATGGAATTGTGATCCAAACTTGATCAAATTGTCCATGTGAGTTTATAATGTTGATGTGGGTCAATTTCCATGAGATTTGGCTGTCAATTGGCCACAGTTGACTTTTTCCCCAATACAGCTGATTTCTAGGTCAACTGTCCAATTGACTGGGTAAAACTTGGAATCAAGACTTGAAACTTGGTATGGGTAAACTTAGGAGTCCAACATGAAGCATGAAAGTCATCTTAGGCATTTTAGGTCAAAATCTCTTTGTGCAAACACAAACCCTAATTTGGGTCAACAATGCAAGGAGAAGTTTTGAGCAGATGAAACCCTAACTGGAGCTTGATCTTCAAGGGTCTTGTGATGAGAAAATGTTGAGGAAATGGGAGGGCAAATTTTGGGGTACAAAAGTTGCCCCTGTTCAATCTTCTTGAACCTGAAGATTTAGATTGGCAAGTTTGTCTTTCGTGACTCGAGGGTAAAAGGAGATTGGACACTAGAGTGCCCGGAAATTTGCACTCGCATGTTGGAGTATCAGCCATGTGATGACGGGAATGGGCTTACAGATGCCATTTGGAGAGATGGTGGATAGGGAGATGGGCTTATAGATGCCATCTGGAGATGTGACAGGACCTTGTCGGGAATGGGCTTATAGATGCCATTTGGAAGTGTTGATCGCATAAGAGATTCCTTAGCGAGAACTTGTGTATTGAGAAAGACAGATGTTTTCCTGGCTTGTTACAGGTGTTTGATCTTCAATCTCCTCATGCAGATATGCCCTGGCTAGATACAGGTGTCGAATCTACAATCGGTTGCTCACAGATGTGCCCTGGCTGGATACAGGAGTCGAATCCGGAAATAGTCGTCAACAGATATGCCCTGGCTGGATACAGGAATCGAATCTTTGAACTCTTCAGACGTGCCCTGGCTAGATACAGGAGTCGAGTCTGGAAATGTGGTCAACAGATATGCCCTGGCTGGATACAGGAGTCGTATCTGGAAATGTTGTAGTTGATAGATGTGCCCTGGCTGGATACAGGAATCGAATCTTCGAACTCTTCAGACATGCCCTGGCTAGATACAGGAGTCGAGTCTGGAAACTGATCACTCTCAGATGTGCCCTGGCTGGATACAGGAGTCGAATCCGGAATTGCGACAGTTGAAGGTAGTTGTCTTTGGGATTGTCTTTTTCCCTGAAAAGGCAAAAACATAAGTTATATGTAATGTCATGATGCATGATGTCATGATGTTCAACATGAGATATTGTTGTATGCACTTTATCATGTATGTAAGCAAGATGTATGAAAATGTGAAATGTTTATGAGTGTAACTTCGTCTTAGGAAAATAAATCCTTGACGACTGGCCGGGGAATTGCTCTGTGGAAGAGATACTTTGCTGAAGTTTTGATGAGAGGCCTGCTGAGGACTTCAATGATGGATTCCGCTGGGGATAATGATGATAAACTCCGCTGGGGAATACCAAAGACAGACTCCTGCCGGGGATTGAAAGAACCTTGCCGAGGGCGATCTTCCATGGCAATTAGCTGAGGATAACCCAGTTATAAGCCCTTGTGAGGAATAACTCTGAATAAAGCTCGGGAGAGACGTCCGTATTCTGCAGGGAAAAGCTTCCAGAATCTACTGGGGATAAGCTTTTAGACCTGCCGGGGAAAGTTGGCGACTTCACTGGGGAAAGTATTGCTGAATCTTGTCTTACTCTGCGGAGAGTTGAGATCATTTGGTCACATTCTTCAGTCGAATCTACCTTGGTACCTTGGCGGGCAAAGCAACCAGACTGCATCAGACAATTCCACATTGCCCCTGTTTCTGATGTCACCTATAATTAATCTTTCATTTCATATGCAAATATTTATGAATCAGCAATTTAATGTCAAATGCATATATCAAAAATGAACATTGGACGTTCTTCGCGAGACAAAACAGAAAAAGGAAAAACAATGGCAATTTGTATAAGAGAGTGGATTTGTATTGATTTTGAATTTTGCCTGTGAATAGGCGTTTTTGTACAAGAGGCTGACATCCTAGTAAGAGAATGCCGCCGAATAACATAGAATTTACAATTTTGAAAAGGAAACAAAACAGCTATGTGAACAATCCCACTGGGTTCCAACTCTGCTATCGCCTTTATGTCTTCAAGCGTCTCATCGCTTTGCTGCCTAATTGAAAATGAAGCTGATTGGTCGATGCCGAAGTCTGAGCCAGATAGTTGATGCCGAATTCCGGATGCGAAGTGATCCAATGAGACATAGTGTTACGCTTTATCCCTAACTTTTGCCTGGAACGCCCTTTCAGGTTTTCAGTCCACCGGGATACCCATTTTTGCCCAAGCCGCCTTTTCAGGTTTTCGACTTGCCGGGCGTACAGATATATATTTTTTTTTATCCCTTATTTTTGCCCGAACCCTTTTGGTTCGCCGGGAAGCCCTTATTTTTGCCTAGGTATGTCAACCTAGCGGGTCTTTTATTCATGCGTAGTATCTTTTCACTATGTCTGCATTGGCGGGGTGAGGAAGGTCGTCACCATCCATGGTGGTTAGGATCATGGCTCCTCCTGAGAACACATGCTTAACCACAAATGGCCCTTCGTATGTAGGGGTCCATTTGCCCCGGGGATCACTTTGAGGAAGGATGATGCGCTTGATTACCAGGTCCCCAACTTGATACTCTTGTGGTCTGACTTTCTTGTTAAATGCCCTGATCATCCGTTTTTGATACGTCTGACCATGACAGATAGCAGTGAGCCTCTTTTCGTCAATCAGATTTAATTGATCAAGTCGAGTCTAGATCCAGTCATCTTCACTCAGATCTGCATCCTTCATTATTCGGAGAGAGGGTATCTGGACTTCAATTGGCAAGACTGCCTCCATGCCATAGACCAAGGAGAAAGTAGTTGCCCCGGTTGACGTCCTTGCTGAGGTATGGTACCCATGAAGAGCGAACGGTAACATCTCGTGCCAATCTTTATAGGTCACTGTCATCTTCTGCACAATTTTCTTGATATTTTTATTAGCTGCCTCTACAGCCCCATTCATCTTCGGCCGGTAGGGAGAAGAGTTGTGGTGCTGTATCTTGAATTGTTCGCAGAGTTCAGTGATCATCGTGTTATTGAGATTGGTACCATTGTCCGTAATGATTCTTTCCGGGACGCCGTACCGATAAATCAGATTATGCTGGATGAAACGTGCCACGACGCTCTTGGTCACCGTTGCGTAGGAAGCTGCCTCAACCCACTTCGTGAAGTAATCGATCGCCACTAAGATGAAGCGATGCCCATTGGATGCCGTCGGTCGGATCTCACCGATCATATCAATCCCCCACATTGCAAAAGGCCAAGGTGCCGTCAAGACGTTCAGAGGAACTGGAGGAATATGCACCTTGTCAGCATAGATCTGGCATTTGTGACAAGTTCGGGAGTGTTGGTAACAATCAGCTTCCATTGTGGACCAGAAATATCCTGCCCGAAGGATTTTCTTAGCCATGGTGTGCCCACTGGAATGTGTCCCGAATGTACCTTCATGCAGTTCTATCATGATCTTCTCTGCTTCAGTCTTATCCGAACAACGCAGTAGAGTTGAATCATGATTCCGTTTGTAGAGAATGCCGTTGCTGAGGAAGAATTTTGCCGCAAACCTCCTCATGAACTTCTTGTCGTTGACAGATGCACCTTCAGGGTATTCCTGAGCTTCCAAGTACCTCTTCACCTCATGATACCAAGGTTTTTTAGTCACCTTTTCGGCTTCAAGATTGCAGCAGTATGCTGGTTCGTCCAACTTCCAGATGATGATCCGGGGAGCCTCATTGTCCCACTTAACTTTGAACATTGGAGACATTGTAGCTAGTGCATCCGCTAGCTGATTCTCCTCTCTTGGGAAGTGCTCAAAAGTTATTTCTTCAAAGTGGGGAAGCAAGGTTGACACATACTCCTTGTAAGGAATAAGATTTGGGTGTTTCGTATCCCACTTGCCTTTGATCTGATTGATCACGAGAGAGGAATCTCCGAAGACACTCAGAAACTTGATCCTTAAGTCGATTGCAGCTTGTAAACCCATGATACATGCCTCATATTCTGCCATGTTGTTGGTGCAGTTGAAACACAATCGGGCGGTGAGTGGAGTATGAGTTCCTTTGGGAGATATGATTACAGCGCCGACGCTGTTACCCAAAGCATTGGAGGCTCCGTCAAAATGCATAGACCATCGGGATCCTTCCTTAGGTCCTTCATCCGGTCCAGGTACTTCACAGTCAGTTACCACCATGATGTCTTCGTCAGGAAAATCAAAGTTCAATGATTGGTAATCGTCCACAGGTTGGTGTGCCAAATGATCCGCCAGTACACTTCCTTTAATAACTTTCTGAGTTGTATACTGGATGTCATATTCTGTCAAGATCATTTGCCATCTCGCTATCCTTCCAGACAGAGAAGGCTTTTCAAATATGTACTTGATGGGATCCATCTTTGAAATTAATAGAGTAGTGTGAGTCAGCATATACTGTCTCAGCCGGCGAGCAGCCCATACTAGAGCGCAGCAAGTTTTCTCAAGCAGTGAGTAACGAGACTCACAATCGGTAAACTTTTTGCTCAATTAATAAATAGTGTGCTCTTTTCGGCCAGACTCGTCATGCTGCCCCATCACACACCCCATTGAATTACCAAGTACTGTCAAGTATAATATTAGAGGTCTTCCTTCCACTGGTGGCATAAGAATAGGTGGCTCTTGGAGATATTCCTTTATCTTTTCAAAGGCAGCCTGACATTCATCGTTCCAGCGTACTACTTGATCTTTCTTCAGTAATTTGAAGATTGGCTCACAAGTAGCAGTTAGATGTGAGATGAATCAGGCAATGTAATTCAGTCGTCCCAGGAAGCCTCTGACTTCTTTCTCTGTCCTTGGAGTCGGCATCTCTTGTATGGCTTTTACCTTGGCAGGGTCCACCTGAATACCTTTATCACTTACAATGAAACCTAGCAATTTTCCGGATCTTACCCCAAAGGTGCATTTATTGGGATTCAACCTCAGCTTGTATAACTTGAGTCGGTCAAACAGCTTCCTCAAATGATCAAGGTGCTCCTCCTCAGTTTGAGACCTTGCAATCATGTCATCAACGTATACCTCAATCTCATGATGGATCATATCATGAAATAAAGCAACCATGGCACGTTGATAGGTTGCCCCAGCATTTTTCAATCCGAATGGCATGACCTTATAACAGAAGGTGCCCCACTGAGTCACAAAGGTAGTCTTTTCCATATCCTCCGGAGCCATCTTGATCTGATTATACCCTGAAAAACCATCCATGAAGGAGAAAACCTTGTGTTGAGCGGTATTGTCAACAAGAACGTCGATGTAAGGTAAGGGGAAGTCATCCTTGGGGCTTGCCCTGTTCAGGTCTCTGTAGTCGACACACATTCTGACTTTACCGTCCTTCTTCGGCACTGGCACCACATTGGCAACCCACTGAGGGTAAGAAGTTACTGCTAGAAACCCGGCGTCGAATTGCTTCATAACTTCAGCCTTGATCTTTTCAGACATCTCTGGGCGCATACGGCGGACCTTTTTCTTTACCGGAGGGCAATCTTCCTTGGTTGGCAGGTGATGAACTACAATGTCGGCATCCAAACCAGGCATATCTTCATAGGACCAAGCAAATATCTCCATGTAATCCTGTAGCATCTGGATCAATCATTGCTTCACGCTGAGCTCTAGATTGGCACCAATCTTGACCTCTCTCATATCTGTCTCAGTACCCAGGTTAACCGTTTCCACTGGCTCTTCATGTGGTTGAATAGCCCTCTCTTCCTGGAGTAGCAGTCTTGCGAGCTCACCAGGCACTTCACAATCATCTTCACCTTCGTCTTCGACCAAGTTGATCGGATTCTCGAAGTCATAACTGGCGGTAGCAGAGCTGTTACCAGTGAGATCCAGAGTGGATTGAAACCTGTATAAGTGAGTGTGTGTAAATATAGCTGTTTTGCAATATATATAACACAAAAAGAAACAGAGCACAAGATTTGAAATGCAACAAACGTCCAATGTTTTGATTGATGATATATGGAAATGTCATACAAAAAACCCTCACAAATGGAGCTACGATGCCCCGGGTAGGACACCGAGCCAACAAAGTTTTAACATTTTGTTTGTTACAAATTGGAAATCAAAAGAAATTAATTACTGCGTGACAAATGTGATAGGTGTAAAGTCCTTTGCCGTCCAGTTGCTCGGTCCGTTGCTGGTAGTCGGGTAGATCCAACTATCAAACTCTGCTTCCTCTACATCCTCCTCAATAGCATTCACCCTTGGGTTGGAGATAAACACCGGAGCCTTTCTGATCTTTTCCTTGCGCACAGCCCTCTGAGCCTCTACAGTAAAGCCCAGTCCAAACTTGTCGTTCTTTTGAGTGAAGTCAGGGAGCTGACCCTAGTTCGCACAATTGCCTTTCTCGATTACAGCCCGGGCATCCTTCAAGGATACCATCTTCAACGGAAAGTCTTCTTCAATCACTGCCTCAGCCGATGCCAACACTGGAGGTACTTCCTCAAAATGCTGAAAGGGGGTTTCAATAAACTCCCCGCCCATCTCGATATACCGGAATGAATTCAAGTGACTCACCATGTATTCCTCCTCACCCTGCACAGTAACAATCTTCCCTTTGACATGGTATTTGAGCTTTTGGTGTAAAGTGGAAGTTACTGCCCCCGCTTTGTGAATCCAGGGTCGACCCAACAAGCAGGAATAAGATGGACGAATATCCATTACATAGAATGTTGAGTCGAAAACTCTGGAACCCACACGAATAGGGATGTCTACCTCACCGTGCACCATCCTCTTAGAACCTTCGAAGGCTCTAACAATAATGTTACTAGGTTTCAAATCTAGGCCCTCACAATCCAAGCGATCCAATGCTTTCTTGGGCAAGACATTCAGGGAAGAGCCGGTATCCACTAACACGTGTGCGAGAGTAGTGCCCCTGCATTCTATGGAAACATGCAGGGCATCATTGTGATTTTTCCCTTTGGCGGTAAGGTCAGCATCCGAGAACCCTAAGCCATTGTCAGCCGTCAAATTAGCCACACAGTCGGTGAATTGATCCGCGGACGTCTCTTGCGGCACATGGGCCGTTTTCAGAAATGAAATCAGGGCTTTTGCATGGGCCTCTGAGCATAGCAGCAATGATAACATAAAGATTTTGGAAGGAGTATGCCCCAACTGTTCAACAACGTTAAAGTCACTCTTTTTGATAATTTTTAGGATTTCCTCCATTTCTTGTTGGGAGGCTTCCACAGCAGTCTTCTTTTTTGGTGCCTCCGTCCTGGCAGGCAAATCGGTAGCAACTTCCTTGCCCCGAGTATTAGAAGACTCGGTGGCAGTAGTAGACACAGGAACTTGAACTGGAACATGCACACTTACGGGTGTGATGGTGAGAGGTTTTCGGATAACCGGCGGTGCAATGTCAGGCGAGAAGAGCCTGCCACTGCGGGTAATCTTGGCGGGACCAGTGATGTTACTGATACTAGTATTGGTGTTGAACTCCTGCTTCACCCCAAGCACATACACGTCGGCTCCATAATGCCATGGAACAACTTTATCAGACTTATACGGGAGAGGCCCCGGGACAGTAATAGTGATGGGTGCAACAGACATAATTTGGACTGGTTTCTTTACGGGAGCTTTGGCAGGATTGTAAATCGTGACAACAGATATTTCTTCAATGGAAATAGACGGAACAACAGTTTTCTTGAACAGAATTTCCTTGCTATCCATCAGGCTCTGGATGCCTGATTTCAGCAGTGGACAACCGGTAGGGATAACAGCACACAGGAGGCAACCCTTACTACAACCCGGAAATAAACCGGCTAGTAGTAAGTTCCTCTTAACAGTCAAAAGAGGGGTAGCAACATCATTCACCGAAATAGCATACAACTTTTCCTCAATGGCATTTACTCTATGCTGGGGCATAGGAGCAGTTACAACATTCGGTCTCTCAGGCGCTTCAAACTGAATTTCCTTCGCGTCGATAAGATCTTGCACTTTGTTTCTCAAGGCCCAGCAATCATCAGTAGTGTGCCCGGGACTATCAGAATGATAAGCACACCGGGCATTCGGGTTATATTTAGGGGACGAGTGTTGACGACCTTAGGAGCTTCTTTGAGGGTCACCAAGTTGGTTCATAATAGTTGGGGTAAAATTTGAGATAAGGTCATACTCAGCCGAGTATATTGCCTCTTGGGCCTTTCACTTCTTTGTTGATTGTACTGCTGAGGAGCAGCAACAGGTTTTGAAATGACCAAAGCATTGACGGCTTGGCGACTTTCGGGCTTGACTTGTCGTCTGGGACCATAGACGGCGCTTGCTTCTTTCTTAAACGGCCTCTTCTCAGTACTTGTGGAGGCAGCCTTTTGTATCTTTCCTGACCTGATGCCAGCTTCAATTCTTTCTCCCGTCAGAATCAAATCCGTAAACCCAGCGGAGGAGTTACCAACCAAATGATTGAAAAACGGACCAGACAAAGTCCCTAGGAACATATCAACCAGCTCGCGATCAGTCAATGGAGGCTGCACCCTGCCAGCCAAATCTCTCCATTTTTGTGCGTATTCTTTGAACCCTTCACCCGTTCCTAGAGACATACCCTGAAGTTGGGTACGTGTTGGAGCGAGATCAGAATTGTATTGATATTGTCTGTAGAATGCGGTTGCCAAATCTTCCCAGTGTCGGATGCTAGTTCCATCTAATTGGTAGAACCATTCGAGCTGTGACCCCGAAAGGCTATCTTGGAAGAAGTGAATCCAAAGGTTCTTATCCGCCGTGTAGGGTTGGATCTTCCTTACGTACGACCTTAGATGCAGCTTTGGGCAGGAGACCCCATCATACTTGGCGAAGGCAGGTGCCTTAAACTTGTGTGGAATTACTACCCCAGAAGATAACCCCAAATCTCCGAAATCCAACCCCGGCACATTCTGAATTTCCATGGCGCTCAAGCGGTCCTCCAATTGCTTGTATCTGTCAGCAGCAGGTGGGTATTGTTCGTCATTGTAGTCCGTCTCGTTGTCGGAGACTGCGGGACTAGGAGCTCCTCCCCCTTGGGGACTGTTTTTCTCAGCAGAAGAAGTGGTTGGATCAGCTTCATTGTGGAGTGTGTTCCCAAATCTGCGTCCGGTGTTGAACAATACAGTCCTCTTTTTCTTCTTCTTCTTCAGGAGTAGAGTCTTCAACTCTTGCTGACCTTGAGCCAGGCTTAGGACCATCTCTTAAAACTGTGCACTTTGGGCCTGAAGGGCCTTGATTGCTTGCTCACTGGATGAGTCTGGATTCATGATGACTGTTCAAAATAAACAGCGAAGGAGATTAAGCAACCTGTGAAATAGGGTACCTGCTATGCATATGGTGCAATGGAATGCGTATGTTTTATGTTTTCAAAGACAAACAAGATTCAACTTTGTAGACAAAAAGGGAAACACACTTCATTAGATTAAAATTTTCAATTGTTCAACAATTCGCCCTTAGGCATTACAGGAATGAAAAATACTGGAAAGGAAATAAAAGCTATAAAAGGAAATATCCAAAGCCCATCAATGCTCCCATGGCCTCCTTTTCTCAGTGTTGATGTAGTTGTTCAGGACTCTCTCTTCTTCCAATTGCTTAGTCAGCCTTTGGATCTTCCGTTCCTGCTCGTTGAACTTCTCCCGATAGAAATCCCGTTCTTCCTTTAGCTGCGCCCAAGATCTCTTCATTGTGTCAAAATCAGTGGGTATCTGAGGAGGGAGGACAGTTGGAGGAACCCCATCTTCATCAGGAGATTCAAGAATGAGAGGTCTAATAGCTTCGTATGGCATACCCAACCTCTGAGCACGGATGCGGACCCACTTGCAATAGGGTTCCATTGGTAGAGAAGTCTTTGGTCCCAACTCATGTGGGTCAGCTTTGTGAATTCTGTCCCAAGCTCTAATGAATCCATGGCGTAGTTTGTCACTGTCTGCCTGAAACTCAAAATGGAAGTGAGGAACCAGCATTTCATGAGGCCCATCTCCTCTGGCTCTTCCAAACTGACGGAGAGCTAAGCATGGATTGTAAGAGATTCCTCCTTGGATACCAATCAACGGAACATTAGGGTATTCTCCACAACGGTCAACAACAGCTACCTCATCCAAACCTCTGAGAGTCCAGGTGATGTCATTATCAGTGAGAGACATTAACCTCCGAGCCCAACCTTTTCCTTCTTCATTCTTCAGCACGAACTTAGGAAGGTGCGAAATAAACCACCTTACTAGCAAAGGAGCACAACACCACGGAGTTCCCCATTTTCGAGCAGTACGAGCATAGAGTTGTTGTAGAATATCACCCAAAAGAGTGGGTACAGGATTCCGAGACATGAAGATCCTTATGACATGGGTACTGATAAAGGTGTCAGGATTGGGAAACAATACCAGACCATAGATCAAAAGAGCCAGAATATCCTCGTACGCCTTGAAGTCCAAGTCATTCCAGAAATCATTAGCCTTGCCAACCAGAAATTTGACCAAAAAGCCCTTGACCCCATTTCTAGTTTCCCAGTTAGCTAATACCTCTTCTTTGGTCAAGGGGAGAATTGCAGCAATCTCTTCAGGTCTAGGAGTATTTTCCAAACCAGTGAATGGAGTTTGTTCCAAGACAGGGATCCCAAGCAAATAAGAGAATTCTTCCAGGGTAGGAACCAGTTGGAAGTCTTGAAAGGTGAAACAATGATACAGAGGGTCATAAAACTGGGTCAGAACACTCATCAGTTGTTGGTCCCATTTTGCAGTGACCAAGCCAAGGAGAGAACCATGTCTGTTGATGAAGGAAGAAGTGTTTGGAATCCTTCCAACCAAATCCTTGAGCAAAGTTGGTGGTTGAACAAAGTTGAGTCGGACAATATTCCTACGCACGGGCATCATGATGTCCTACAAAACAGAGCAAAGATGAAACTCTTTTGTCTTTGAAATGGGTTAGTCCTTTATACAGGATGCATGCAATGGTATGATGGCATGATGCTATGATGAAGCACACCACAAGTATTCACATAGGCAAGCATGGTAAGGCACACAAGTCACACAAGACACCCTTAGGTTTCAGGCCAGCATGAATTTCAGGTATTACCCTCTTTTGGTTTTGTTGGTTAAAACATGTCCTATCAAAAGTAACCGGGTTCTAGAGGATCTCAAATCATTGGCTACCCTCAATCGGTCATAACTCCAGCATCGCAATCTTTTCTCGCGGCCAGAACCATCTCGAGAGTTTAGCCTCAATGAGTGTAGCATACTGCTACTGTCCTAATAGCCAAGTAGGTCAATTTAGGGTTCTAAGGTTGGTTGGTGTTTAATGACTCCTTAGAAGACCTATATTCTCCCCGTTGCAACACAAGGGATATAGGTACAGACTAAGATGCCACACCAACGTAGCCACTGCTTCACCCATGTCGGTCTACGCCGGACAGGTCCCTCACAGATTATGCTACCTAAAAAGGGTATTTCCCAGATCCAGGTTAGGATCTATGAAACTCTGATGCAAAGCCCACAAATATAAAAGCAACCAAAGCAAACAATTGAAAACAAAGGTGATCTAAACCCTAAGGTTACTCCACTTTTAAGCAAGCATCCCCAGCAGAGTCGCCAGTTCTGTGATACGGTGGGAGAACTGACTTGAGGTTTTGCGTTTGTTTCCGCAAATGTTTCGGTTGAGCAAGAGTCGCCACCGACTTTTTATTTTATCCTAAGGAAAGGTTAAAAAGCACAGCAAAAACCTTTTGAGATGTTTTCTTGGGTTCGGGGAGTAGATTATAGAAAGGGAAGGTATTAGCACCCTTTCTATCCATGGTTATCCATGGGCTCTTAGTTACTTGCTTAGATCACTTGCCTTTTGTTTTCAATTATTTGAAATGGTGCTCTTGTGTGTGTGGGTTTGAAAATGTTTTGAAGAGAAGCCAATGTGGTGGCAACCTTTGTAATGATCCATGTTGGGATGTATACAAAGGTGTATGTCTTTTGAAAAGGTTTTTATTTGTTTTTGAAAGTTTGTTTTGAAAGTGTTGTGAGGTGTGGTTTTGGAAAATAGGCAAGTGTTTTGTTTTTGCAAGTTTGATTCAAGTAACTAAGAGGTTATCTACTCCTAAATTTCTCAAAGATTATTGCTATGTTTTAACCCTTTTAACAAGTTTGTTCCACTATTGTATTTGGTGGACAATCTCATGTTAGGATGTGAAAGGGACGGGCGCGGGTCATCGTTTAGACCATAATTGCAATGGTGCCAAGTATCTTTGGGCAATTTTCCTTTAAGGGACTTGATCATTTTTAGGCAACTTTTCGAAAGCGTCATCGAGGGACTATGATCATTTGATTGTTTGTTTTGTTTTTTCCCAAGGGAACCTAACATGCAATATGGCCCATTTATTGAAGGCAACAAGTGGAATACCCTAGGGGTGCAAGTGTGATTTGTGTGTCCATTTTCATGCTTGTTTGTCTTGAGATTAGGTCATAACTATTTTGTCGTTTTTCGCATACAAACCCTAATTCTAACATGGTATAATTGGAAAGCAATAAAGTGCGAAAATAAATTTACTAAGCTATTACAAAACCAAATATGGGAAGGTGGGTACAAATGTTCAAATGGGGATTTTGACAAGGAATTTAAACCTAAAACTATTACATCAATATTAAAATTTACAAGATAATTTAATTGCACAAATTAAACAAGATAAGAATGAATATGCAAAATGTAAAAAATGGTTTTTGTATGTATGAAAAAAAAGTATTTTTATGTGTCAAATAAATAAAATAAAAAGATATTTTTTGGAGCTTTTTCATGTTTAGGATTAAACCCTAATTTATTAAATAAATGTATTAATTATTGAATATGTACAATATTTATTTATTGTATACAAAAATAAAATAAAAATGAAGTATATTTGTAAAAAATGTATTTTTAGTGTTAAATATTAATAAAATAAAAATATGCATATTTTTGGTATTTTATCCTATATATATATATATATATATATATATATATATATATATATATATATATATATATATATATATATATATATATATATATATATATATATATATATATATATATATATATATATATATATATATATATATATATATATATATATATATATATATATATATATATATATATATATATATATATATATATATATATATATATATATATATATATATATATTATTTGCTAAATATGTATTATATATGCAAAAATAATAATATTTAATATTTTCAAAAAAAAATATTTTTTATATAAAATATTTTCAGAAGATAAAATGAAATAAAAATGAAAATAAAAATTTATTTGCACTATTTAGTTATTTTAAACAAAAAATATATGTGTTTATTTACTTATGTACAAACTAAAAGAAAACAAATAAATGCCTAATAAATTCAAAAATGGTGAGAAAAATATTTTTTATATTTTTAATATCATGAGAAAAAATAAATAAGTCAACCCAAAAAAGAAAATGTCAAAAAATCATAAAAATAAGCCAAATGGGCCCAGGGGGTGTGAAAGCAAAAGAGTGGTGCAAACAGAAATAACCAAACAGGCCCAACCCAGAAAACTCCTTCTTCAACCTCCAGACTGTATGAACAACAATGAACACGCGTTTTCTATCTTCCAATTCCTGGACTTTCAAGCAAAACTCATAACATGAAAAATGTAGAGCATTAAGAGACGAATTCAGGGATATAAAGAACTTGACTTAACTCTCTAAGATGAGGGAGAATTTCTTCTCCCCCAATTTCTGACCTAGTTTTTCATCAATGTTCAGAACCAAAATTCTCTAAGCATACATAATATAAATGAAATCTAATCATATGGGCATGTTCAGGGCTATGATTGTGACATGTTTCCTTCACAAACCTAAAGCTAACAATGCCTATACTGAGAGATAGAACTTCATGAATATACCTGTTTAGTTGGAATCGTGCTTTGCAATGGAGGAGTTTTCAGAGCAAGATGATGATTTGTATAGCTTCCTTGAAGTGTGAGGATGCTATTCCAAGTTCTACTTTGTCTTGAAACTCCCTGAATCATGCTAGAGAACTTCAACTGCAAAACAGAAAAATAAAAATGGTGAAGTGGCTTGGAGGTGTTACAGATCGTGTTAGAGGTTTGAAATAGCTTCAAGGGATATTATGGGATGTGTTTGATCAGTTTTTAGTAAGAAAGCATGAGAGGTTTGAGCTATGGAACTCAAACTGCAGTGATGCCCTGTTTTGAGCAGTTTTTTGGTGATTCTGAGTTTGTGGAGGTATTGAAGGTGAAAGGGTCGTGCTTCAGCTTAGGATCAATGTTTGGAATGTGTTTGATCTCTTTCTCTAAGGCTTGGTTTGCTGATATGAGAGTTGGTACAAGTTATGGCACTTTTCTTCACACTTAAGCAACAAATGTCCAAGTTGTGTTTTTAGCTTCTACAGGCCCCTCTAATGTGCTGCATAACTCAGTCTTGATCAGTGTAATTTGTCCATAAACTTGTGCCAAAGAGATTTCAAATGTACTTGCTTGGATTTGCTTTAGACATAAAGTGTAACTTTTCAAGAATGGCTATTTTACTTTTTCCATTTATGGCTTAGTTCTCCATGTAATGTCCAAATGCATAGAACAACATCTTGGCACAATGGTTTTGCATTGAATTATTGAGTGAAAATGGGATTAGAGGCCTGCAATGTAGCTTAAGCATGCTGAATTCAAAATGGCACCAAAGTATGAACATGTCTTGGCCAAGAACAAAAGTGACTTTTTCCCATTTTGCAAAATTCGAATCTCTCAAGTTATGAGGTTGTTTGATGAGTTCTTGGACATTTTGGAAAGCTTGGAATGTGTACTACAATCCATCTTTGAAATGCAACTTGAAATTCCAAGTGGAAGTGTATGAAAAATGGTCTTGAAGTTAGGTAAAAACTTGTCCAAAATAGGTCAAAAATTCACTAAGTTAAGAATGGTTTAGTGCCCTTATTCAAAAATTTGTAACTTGAGATACAAGCCTCATTTGAGAAAACTTTGTGAATCAAAGTTGTAGATTATGCAACAAGCTACAACTTTCATGTTTTGACTTTTGTTTGAATCCAAATTAATCTTGGTGAGAAAGTGGGGCAAAGTTGGGAAAAAATTAGGGTTTTCCATAACTCAGAAAAATTCTAAGTTATGAAAAATTCCCATTTCAAACCCTAATTTGCATTTCTTGGTTTCTTGGTGAACAAGTTTCATGATTTGGCATGTTCTGATGAAAAATGAATCTTGACTCTTGATTTTGACCAAAAAGTCAAAGTTTGACTTTTCAGTATACAGTCAAAATTGATCAATTGACTGGGAAATTCAACTGTCAATCTTGTGTACTTGGGATTTTTTTGAACTTGTTGAACATGTCAAGACAAATCCATGGGGTCCTTGAGTCCATATGTGATCTTGGTTTGCCATTGGCTAGGTCAAACAGTCAAAAATTGCCTTTGTGCAGTCAAAACCCAAAAAATGACCATTTTGCCCTTTTGGTGATCTGATCAAATTTCTTGTGGAATTGTGATCCAAACTTGATCAAATGGTCCATGTGAGTTTATAATGTTGATGTGGGTCAATTTCCATGAGATTTGGCTGTCAATTGGCCACAGTTGACTTTTTCCCCAATACAGCTGATTTCTAGGTCAACTGTCCAATTGACTGGGTAAAACTTGGAATCAAGACTTGAAACTTGGTATGGGTAAACTTGGGAGTCCAACATGAAGCATGAAAGTCATCTTAGGCATTTTAGGTCAAAATCTCTTTGTGCAAACACAAACCCTAATTTGGGTCAACAGTGCAAGGAGAAGTTTTGAGCAGATGAAACCCTAACTGGAGCTTGATCTTCAAAGGTCTTGTGATGAGAAAATGTTGAGGAAATGGGAGGGCAAATTTTGGGGTACAACAGCATGCAATGTTTTCAAGGACCTCGCAGGGTAAACAAGAAGATTGTTAGCATTTGAATCTTGTAGCTTGATTGAAGGAACTGCATATTGTTGAGAGTCCTTCTTCAAGAGTCAAGGCTCACCATATCGAGTGGGTCATAGCCCCTGACAATCTTGGCTCGGGGAACTTTCTTCAAGTGTCAAAGCTCACCATATCAAGTGGGTCATAGCCTCTGACGACCTTGGCTAGAGGAAAATAAATCCTCTTTGCCCCTTGCTGGGTGTTTGATTCATCATGACCTGCATCACAAGCCCTTGAGGTCCTTGAAATAGGTTAGCCCTTATGCAGGATGTATGCAATGGTATGATGTTATGCTATGCATGGAGTGATGTAAGTAACCCTGTTGTAAATCCATATTAAGGACTATAAGCAAAACCTGCAAGGAACTTGAGTGTCAGATAACAAGCATGCACATAGTTCGAAGGCACACAAGTCACACAAGAGAAGCCCTTAGAGTTTAGGCCAGCATGGGGTCTAGGTATTACCCTCTTTCAGTTGGTGGGCTCAAAACATGTCCTATTAGAAGTAACCGGGTTCTAAGGATCCCAATATCACTGGATTGCTTTCATTGTTCATCGTTTTGATTTAGCCACTGAACTGGCGACCGAAATATTCCAAGAAAACAACCCTCCACTGAGTGTAGTATCGAGTATCAACCAACCTCGGACTGCACCAAAGTCAGTTATCTCACTACCCTAAAGAGGCCAGGATGGTCCAATTAAGGTTCCTAAGGTCAGTTGATGCTTCACGACACCACGCGGAGGCCTCGTAATCTCCTTGACTGAACTCAAGGGTTACCGGTACACACCAAAGTGCCACATCAACGTAGCAGACTGCTTCAACCATGTCGGTATACCCCGCACAGTTCCCTCACAGCCTTGTTGCTACTTTCTAAGAAGGTATCCCCTAGATCTGGGTTAGGATCTATAGAACTCCCGAGACAGGCCCACAATATTAAAGCAAACAATTCAGACAATTGAAAACACAAGTGATCTTAGTCCTAAGGTACACCTCACTTTAAAATTTATTCCCCAGCAGAGTCGCCAGTTCTGTGATCGGTGGATCTGGAACTGACTGTTTAACGTTGGTTCGCGAAATGTCGCGGAAGCAAGAGTCGCCACCGTCTTTTATTTTCTCCAACATGGACAGGACAAAAGCACAGCAAAATTCCTATTGAGATTATTTCTCGGTTCGGGAGGTAGATTTATAGAAAGGGAAGGTGTTAGCACCCTTTCTATCCATGGTTATCCATGGGCTCTTAGATACTTGCTCATTTATGTTTTCAAAATGTTTGTTTGCTTTTCAAAAGTGCGTGGGTTTGAAAAAGTTTCATTGAAAACTTCAATTCGACTCTTGTATCAGTCCTCAAGAGTGTTGTGAAGCGTTTGTTTTGAAATCTTTTAGAAAGTGTCAGTGTGAAAAGAGTTTTGATTTGATTTGTTTTGAATTAGAGCAAGTATCTACGAGTCATCCACCTACCCTAAGGAATTCGGCTGTGTAAATGTCCTTAAGGTAGTGCCATCCCACCATTGAGAGGTAGGTAGCATCACCGTTGGAGGTGTTCGGGTCAATTCGAGGGTTAGGGACAGTGTGGTCACCAGAGCAACAGTAAGACACCTTAGAAGCTACCCTTATGCCATTGATCTTTTTATTCCGAGGCAACCGTTTCGAGGTAACTTTTCCGAGGCAACCAGATCAACGGACATAAGGACTCACTAAGACGTCCTATACTCGACGACCACGTTTCGAGGGGCAAGGCAACAGTGAGGCGTACCCTAGAAGTGGTGTGTGAATTGTGTGTCATTTTCAGTTATGTTTTATCTTGATCATGCATTGGGTGAGCTACGCTTTGATTTTATTTGGGCCATTCATTCTTTCATGTGATTAGCAGTTAAGGGGTGCGGGAATTAAAATGCGGAAAATAAAGGTCCTACGCTATTACAAGGCGCGGGTCTATACATCGCCAAATTAACAAAGACCCGTTTTTTTAATAAAATGCGGAAAGTAAATAAGTTTCCTAAACTATTACAAAGCTTGAGCGATTACATTATATTTAAACGGAAAATAAGGACAAACGCGCGAAAAGAAATTATATTCGAATGTGCGAGGGCGTTGGACCCTTTAAAGAAATTAAATGAAATTAAAAGTTGATTAATGATTAAATAAAGAAAAGAACTTATTTTTATGTTTTTTGGTATTTATGAAATAAAGAAAAATTAATTAACATTAGAAATTAAATGGAACCCTAGTTCTAAATTATTTTTAATTGTTAAAGAAAAGTATTTAAGTTTTAACCTAATTTACCCTAATTAATTAATGACATGTTTATTTACAAAATAACTAATAATTAATAATAATAATAATAATAAGAGGAAATTATTTTATTAAGAAAAAAAAAGGGAAAAATACTAAAAACCTAATTTTTACATATTTTAGTTATTTAAAAAAAAATTAAAATTTGAAACCCTAAATTAAACTAAATTGATTATTAAAAGATTTATTTACAAAAATTAGTGACTTAAATATTAAATAAAACATATTTTTATTTTTATGGTTTTCATGGTTTTATTATTATGAAAATTAATTTTGTGGATTAAATAAAACAATAAAGCAAATAAAAGAAAAAAAAGAGAATTAAAATAAAAATGAAAATATGCAAACCATGGGGGTGGCTGGCCCAATTGAGAGGTTTGTTGAAGCAATTTGGCCCATCAGAATGAGGCCCTTTTGACTTTTCTAGCGCATGTATGGAACGGTTGACTAGCGTCCATGGTGAGTTGCATGTTCTGGCCTTTGGATTGGCCTTCTGGACACTTGGCAGGTACCCACGTATGCGTGTATGATGGATCATTGGGTAGAAACTGCACCTGATCACGTTTCAACAAAAGTTATAGAGAAATATGGGGGACCTGGGAATCGAACCCAGGTCCCAATGCTTACCAGCCACGTCCTCTACCAATTGAACCACTGCATTCGTTTGTTAACATATTGATAAAGAAGCATAATATACGTAACATGCCAAGTATACTGAAATAATGAAAAAACGCGCCAACGTTCAAATGTTCCAATAGCACCAAGCCACGTCTATCTTCTTCTCTGTTTTCCCTGTAATTATAAAACAAATAGCGGGGGTTTTAAACCCCCACTAACTGTAATACACAAAAATAGCGATTAGCACATAAGCGATTATAAAAAGGGCGCGAGGGGTGGTTTTGCTTCGTCTGGATGTCCTGAATCCAATGGTATAGGTTTTAAGGCCTGATTTTACCATATGTAAAAAACCCCAAATCTGGAACTCTGAAACCCTAAAAAGCTTCCATGGTGGATTCTTGTACAGGGCTTAATAACTCAATTGAAGCATGCCATTAGCTTCAGAACACTCATGTTAGTCCAAATCAATGATTGAAAATCACAAATAATGCATGGATAATGAAACACGATTATCAAAATTTTCAAGAAAAGTCAGACTCTGTTATACCGATTCCTTGAGTATGGAGGGTTGGTTTCGATTGAAAAAGCTTCTTGGTAGTGTCAGGATTGTATTGGAATGCTTTTTGATCTTTGAAACAAGCTCTAGGTATCAAAACAGTTTTCCACTTTTTTGTCAAAAAATGCAATCTTGTTCTTTGACTTGGGCGCAGCTTCTGTGTTCTAATGCATTAGGTTTTTGTTCTATATGTATCTGAGCATAAATAGGTTAAGAAAAACAAGCCCATAATCCATGCATTGATGACTTTGAATATTTGATTTTCCATGATCTTTTTTCAATCTTTTTCATGCTAATTATGCCAAATCATGGAAGATTCTTTCCTTTTAGAATGTGCACGAAATCTTGAGCTCATAATGGACATATTAGCTGCATAAAAAGATTCAAAACACATGCTTCAGTATTTTTCTCATAATTAATTTTAATTAAATGAATTAATGGGATTAAAAATTCAATTAATTAATTAAAAATAAGAAAATAACTCCCTTTTAGCTTAATGGGTCGTGCATGGCCTTTGGGTAATGATTCATGGAAGAAATTGAGGCCCATTAGCAATTTTGAGGCATTTGAAGCAAAGTTGACTTTTCAAAATTCCCAAAAATTTCCCAACTTCCACAAGGCATATCTTGCTCAATTTTTAAGCTTTGATCATGTTCTTGGACATTTTGGAAAGGTCTTGAAATCCTATAACCAATGCCTTTGGTCCCATGTCATTTTGATTTACCAATCTCTAGTTATGGTCTTTTACTTAAAATGCCTTTTTGTTGACTTTTGAAAATGACCTATAATGTTGAAATTGATAACTTTTTGTGAGAGCATTTCTTGGACTTGAAGTGTGAAGATGAGTTGTAGGAAATGTCATTCTCTTCACAATGAGCTTTTGATGGAATTTTTCTGATAAACCATGTGGAAGTTATGCCCTGGTCAATTTGCAGTTGACTTTTCCAACTGTCCAAAAATAGAAACTTTTGCATCTTGAGACTTTTTGAGCCATGCTTTGAGAATCATGATCAAGAATTGATCAAATGATGTTTGTGGCTTCAAAATAAGATGTTGACCAAAATTTTTGACTTTTGACTGTCAAATGACCGTTTTACCCCTGCAGTTGACTGTGAAGCATTTAGGGTTTTTGACTGTGCAATTTGATGCTGTGAGTCTTGAAACTTGACATATGGATACTTAACAATGTATGTAAGCATGTGGGACTTGATTGGACCCTTGGAAACCTCAATTTCTTTGCCATAACCAAAACCCTAATTTTTTACTGTTAGGAGGCAATTGGACTGTGCAACCCTTGAGTGATTTTGAACCTTGATCTTGGCAAATCTTGGAGAATATGGGAGGGCAAATTTTGGGGTACAACAAATAGTTTTCCTTTTCATCACCCTCACTTGAGCTTTCATTGCTTGAGACATCACTATCACTATCCCAAGCAACATAGACTTGTCTAGGATTTTTAGAGTTATTTGAATTTTTTTTATTAATAACCAAGTATTAAAAAAATATTTCGCGAATAACCGGGTTTCGGAAAAAATTACGCAAATAACCATGTTTGAGATGGCTCCATAAAGGAGGAGCCATCTCATTTGGCGCATCCTCCTAATTTTATAAGGGAGGCGCCATCTCATTTGGCGCCTAAGGGCAAATGGCAAGCCCTAAGCCAAATGAGATGGCGCCTATGTGCAAAATTAGGTCAAAAAAAAAAAAAAATTTCCTTTCCTGCGCGTTGCGTATTAGACAGAGATAACCAAAATTGATTTTTTATTTGAAAAAAAATAATTACATTCAACTGTTTTACATTTAAATAACAGTAAAAAAATAGATACAAAAAATACTGAAAAAAAAAAAGATACATCAATGATCCCCAGGAACCCGGTAATGACCCCCAGTTCCGCATCCCCGTCCTCGCCTTTCTCTTGCTGGGTGCCGTCTCGTTTCCTGTTGCGGCAAGGTCGATGGCCCAGCGAAGTCAATGCGATCCGAATCCATAAAATCAGTAAGATCTCCATATCTCGAAGATCCGCTCTGGTACAGTCGGTTACCCATGCCCTCGAAGTTTGGTCGTGTTGGCGGTGGGTGGGGTTCCATGGTTGGTCGGTAGCATTGGTCGTCTGAGTATGGGGGGTAGAAAGGAAATGGATCTTGGGGTGTTTGGTACTGTGGATGTTGGGTTGTTTGGTGATATGGTGGTTGATGGTAGGTTTGGTCGGGTTGGTCGTAATCTTCTGACATTCCCATATCAGGGCTAAGGTTGGATGTTGAGGGCCCCATATTGGGATATGTGGAAGACTGAAATTGTGTATGGGGTATGTGGGTTTGCTGGTATTGGGGTTGGTATTGTGGTTGGGTTTGAGGCATATCTGGGTATTGGTAGTTTGGCGGTGATTGTGGTTGGTAGTACGGCATTTGGTTGTAGTTGTGTTGTGGTGGGGAATGTGGTTGTGTGTTTGTTGGTCTGTTTCTTCTTGGGGGTGGGTTTGAGGTTGATGGATTTTGGGTTTGTTGGTGGGGAATCGAGGGTTGTGCCCATTGTGTGCGTGGGTCAACCAAGTACCTCGGATGAGACACGTGCATATCTGGGTTACTAACCGACCTGTACCACGACATATATTGATCGGTGTGTCGCATGTTACCTTGAGTAAGGAAAACAGGGGATTGCAAGATGTAGCGGTGACGCCTTTGCCACATTTTACACCATTCTGGAGCAAAGTCTTTCCAGTTGGTTAGATTCCACTAGGCGTCGACCCTTTTTAGATGCCAGGGGGACAAATCTGTTGGGTCACTTGGTATCTCTTGGATCATTCCGAACTGCATCTTCACACGGTCGCTGTGGTGCATCTCCATAATGTTGAACCGAATGAGTGCAGTCTTTGCAGTCCAAGTTGCTGCATCCTCTGGATTTGGAGAATGGTCCAAACCCAAATATGGTCTCCAGACGAACTGCGATAAAATTTAAATCATGTAAGCGCAAAAGTAATGTATAAATAAATAAAATGAACAAAAGTTAAAAGCTACGACTTACGTCATCTGGGCCTAGGTGATCCAACAGATTCCGGTAGAGTGCGACATTGAATCTGGGATTCTTGCCGTAATCCATACCCCTCACGCAGTACCTATAGGAAATGAGAAACATGTTATTTTTAGCATATATTTTGGAAAGAGAAGAATAGTTATAAATGCTATAACTTAATGACTTACTTTGTTGCGTAAGGGAAACCAAAAGTGTTGTTGTTGATGGGGTTTAAGGACTCCATCCTCCACCAACCCCAGGCTTGTAGTAAAAATGCGCACCCATAAAATGTACATTTTTCCTTGACTGCGTTTTTGCACAAGGAACTGTACAGGTGGGCTAATACTGCAGAACCCCAACTAAATTTTCTAGTTTTATCAAAATTGGTTAGTAAATGTAAGTACATGAAATTTACACTATTTCCCGTACTTTCGGGAAATAAAAAAGTACCAAAAAGTATCATAATATACGTTCGGGCTTTTACTACTCGGTCATTTTCTGAGGAATTTTCATTTAATTCCATACTTGCATAATGCCGTTTCAGGTCAGTGAGTAGTATTCCCTGCCCTCTTGCTCCACCACCTTCTACCATGTCCCTACCCAACAGTTCTTCACATTGTGAGTTGGGTTGTTGAACCGACCCGTTCACCGCTTTACCGTCAATAGGGAGGCCCAGTAGCATGTAGACATCTTCGAGAGTGATGGTACATTCACCTATTGGTAGGTGAAATGTATGGGTCTCCGGTCTCCACCTCTCCAACATTGCAAGGATGAATTTGGAGTCGATGGTGCAGTTGGAGATCTTTATCACGTGTCCAAAACCTGCATATTCCAAATAAGGGACGATAAAAGGGTCGGGGGCCAGGTATTTGTGCGAACGGATTCTGAATCTTTGTGTATCCTGAGATCATAATTAAACAAGAGTAAGATTAATTAAGATGAACAACACGTTTTTTAAAGTATGAAAAATGTATAACCAAAGAAGAGACTTACAAATGCAGCAATGTTTTCCCTTGTGCCTCTGTGAGTATCTCCCATTGTTAGAAGGGCCATTCTTCAGAACGCTTGAGTGAATGAAAGACTTAGGAAGAAATAAGGAGTATGATAGACTTAAGAAATATTTCGTAGCAGAGAGTGAGAGAGTGAGAGTTGTGTGGGTGTGAGATATGTTTCATAAGGTATGTATTTATAGGCAAATAATTCTGATGTAGTGGTTGCATGCCTGCGAGGTGTCACATTTGCATGCTTAGGGAGTTACACATATGCATGCATGCATTTACAAATAATGTAAGGTGTCACTCTTGCAGGCTAGGTGGCAGCCCATGCATGTATCACGATTGGACAGTAAGGGAGGCGCCATCTCACTTGGCGAAATAGTACAAAAATGGATGTTGTCGCCACCCCATTTGGCGAATAAGAGGTGTCACGTTTTACAGCATTGACTCAGGCTACGTGACAGCCTTTGGGATTCCTTTCTCTGTTGCATGCAAGGCCATTGGAGCTGATGGGTGGCAGGCTTAGACAAAACTTTTATGTGTGAAGAATAGGGCCAGGCTAGGTGGCAGCATAAGCCCATGCATGTATCACGATTGGACAGTAAGGGAGGCGCCATCTCACTTGGCGAAATAGTACAAAAATGAATGTTGTCGCCACCCCATTTGGCGAATAAGAGGTGTCACGTTTTACAGCATTGTCTCAGGCTACGTGACAGCCTTTGGGATTCCTTTCTCTGTTGCATGCAAGGCCATTGGAGCTGATGGGTGGCAGGCTTAGACAAAACATTTATGTGTGTAAAATAGGGCCAGGCTAGGTGGCAGCATAAGCCCATGCATGTATCACGATTGGACAGTAAGGGAGGCGCCATCTCACTTGGCGAAATAGTACAAAAATGAATGTTGTCGCCACCCCATTTGGCGAATAAGAGGTGTCACGTTTTACAGCATTGTCTCAGGCTACGTGACAGCCTTTGGGATTCCTTTCTCTGTTGCATGCAAGGCCATTGGAGCTGATGGGTGGCAGGCTTAGACAAAACATTTATGTGTGTAGAATAGGGCCAGGCTAGGTGGCAGCATAAGCCCATGCATGTAATATTATTGGCAGCCTTGGGGGGTTGCATCACTTACTTAATTGAAATATTTTGCCTTAGGTTGAACATAACATTCATTCACTTAAACTGTAAAATTTTCCAACCTTCGAATCAGTCATCTAACCTTCAAACATTCCAGCATTCTTACCTTCATATAATCAATAAACCCAAAACATTCCCACCTTCATACCTAAAACAATTCTACACAATGGCCTCTTCACCACAATTTGTTGTCAAAGCACATTTCAACGGTGAGACATACATGTGTCCCACAGTTGGGTTTTTGTTTAGAAACACCGACAATGTCCGATTTCTCTTAAACGGGAAAGCAAATTTCACCTACTTTAAGAAAAGATTGGAGGCCAAACTTGAACGAGGCCCGGTATCCCAAATATTTTATCAGAGTCCAGTCTTTTTTGGAAACAACCAAGTCATATTTTATAAGGTTGCAATTCAAGATGACGAGGATTTCCAGAACATGATTTCCAGCCATGTCTATTCTGGAAACGACTCTATTGAGTTGTACGTTCTATTTCAAGAGCCTCCGGTGACACAGGAGGTAGAGCCTCCGGTGACACAGGAGGTTGATCCTTTGGAGAATGAGCAAGATGAGGTGGATGCAGTTGATGATGAGGAAGAAGATAACGAGTTAGAGTTCGATGAAATGGTGAACGACGATTCTGACGATGATGGCATCCCAAGTATTCCTACCGACAAAATCTACACACCACCTACGCACATGACAAACTTCAACATGGGCGGAGATGAACCTTCTACGGACTTGTTTTTCCAACCGTATATGCAATCATATGAAAATTTAAAAGAGAAGGACAAGTTTCGTAATAGAGAGGAATGCATAAGGGCCATCAAAAAATTTCACATGCTCAACTCGGTTGATTATAAGGTGGATCGTGTAAACCCGGAAAGGTACAAGATCAAGTGTGTCCACCCTGACTGCATGTTCAAGCTGACCGCTTCATACAGACTAAGGGGTGACTGCTGGGTCATAGGTTCCATGACTACCCATACTTGTGTAAGTTCCACTCAATCACAAGACCACCGAAAACTCAACCATGATCTAATATGTCAAGAAATCCTACCCTTGGTCAGCAACGACCCTTCTTTGAAGGTGAAAACAATCATCTCCCACATCACCACGGTTTTTAACTACACTCCGTCTTACCGTAAGGCGTGGTTAGCAAAGACTAAGGCGATTGAAAGGGTGTACGGAAACTGGGAGGAGTCATACCGAGAACTTCCCCGCTACCTAAATGCACTCAAGACATATTCTCCAGGTAGTGTTTATGTTCTGGAAACATTGCCAGCGTACGCTCAAGATGGTAGTCTACTACATGGCAACGGAATATTCAGTCGCGTCTTTTGGGCTTTTCAACCATGCATCGCAGGGTTTGCATCATGCAAACCAATTCTACAAATAGACGGGACTTGGTTGTATGGGAAGTACAAAGGCACGTTTTTGATGGCAGTTGCACAAGATGGCAATAATAACATTTTCCCCGTTGCGTTTGCCCTTGTCGAGAGGGAGACCGGTGGTGCTTGGAGCTTTTTCCTGAAAAATCTTCGTACACACGTGGCTCCTCAACCAGATCTCTGTTTGATCTCGGACAGACATGCCTCCATTGAAAGTGCCTATAATAATCCGGCAAATGGTTGGCATGACCCTCCTTCTACGCATGTCTATTGCGTCAGGCATATCGTCCAGAATTTCTCGAGGGAGGTCAAGGACAAAACATTGAGGAAAGCGGTGATGAATGCGGGATACGCACTGACACAGCCCACATTCAAATATTACCGCAACGAGATCCGTTTGTCTAACCCAGAAGCCGGTACGTGGATCGACAATATACCGGTCGAAAAGTGGACTAGGTCATACGACAATGGCCAAAGATGGGGGCATATGACAACAAATCTGATTGAATCAATGAATGGGGTATTCAAGGGCATACGAAACCTCCCCATCACTGCCTTGGTGAAATCCACGTATTTTAGGATGGCTGCGTTATTTGCCAAAAGAGGTGAAATGTGGTATGCGGTCTTGCAATCAGGACAACTATGGAGTGAAAGCTGTATGAAATACATTAAGGCTGAAAGTGCTAAAGCCAACACTCACATGGTTACACGGTTTGACCGCCATAGCCACAACTTCATTGTGAAAGAGACAATTGACCACAATGAAGGCCTGGCAAGACAAGAATACAGGGTCATTTTACCTTCTCAATGGTGCGATTGTGGCAGGTTTCAAGCTTTTCGTATGCCTTGCTCTCATGTCATTGCCGCTTGTGCGCATACCCATCAAGACGCGCTTCAACTGCTCTCAAACGTTTATAAATCTGAAACGTTGCTCACTGTTTACAACAACAACTTTCCTTTGGTGGCAAAACCGGACTATTGGCCTGAATACAACGGTGATATAGTTTGGCACAATGACCAAATGCGAAGGAACAAAAAGGGTCGTCCCAAAAGCAGGCGCATAACAACAGAAATGGACGATCTTGACAGGTTGGAAAGAAAGTGTGGTTTATGCCGTCAGGTCGGACACAATCGCAAAAACTGTCCGAATCGGGCGTCTGGCTCGACCACATAAATTTTGTAATACAATAAATCTTTTCAATATTTGTGTTGTAAACATTATGGGTTTTCCGTTAATAAAACTGTTCACACAATTTAAGAAATTCAATATAGCAAATTACATTAGGGTTTTCGCGTACAACAATGATTAACGATAATCAATATAGGAAATTACATTAGGGTTTTCGCGTACAACAATGATTAACGATAATCAATCTAGGAAATTACAACTGTTAACACAATTTCATCTGACCCATGCATCATCAGCATTACATCACTGTCTGTTTTGACTTCCTCCAACCACACATTAGGTCTTCCTGTCGCATGCGAGGTTGTTGTTCGTTTTCGCTGGATCCTTCGAATTTTTTCCCCCTCGGCGATGTCTCCATCTAGCCACCGCATCAACTCCCGCTTCAGACGCTCCATGGAGTGAATGTGCCAGAATTTCATTTTCATCGCGGGTTTCGTGGCGGAGAATATAACGTAACCATCTCTGCTAAAAATCATAGGCGACGTCATTACGTAAATAAGGGAGTACAAAATAAAAATACAATGCGAGAAAGTGTGAGAAATTTCAAAGAAACGGACGAATTATTTATAAAACAGCAAAAAAACCCTAGTTTTGCCCTAGGCGCCAAGTGAGATGGCGCCTCCTCTCCTTTTTAAGGAGCATGCGCCATCTCACTTGGCTAAAAGCCAATGGAGGCGCCAAGTGAGATGGCGCCTAGGGCAAAACCCTAGGTGCATGCGCCAAATGACTTGGCTCCTCCTTTATGGAGCCATCTCAAACATGGTTATTTGCGTAATTTTTTCCGAAACCCGGTTATTTGCGAAATATTTTTTTAATACATGGTTATTAATAAAAAAAAATCGAGTTATTTCGTTGGCTCTTTCCTTTCTTATTAGTAAGAGATGGACAATTCGGTCTATAATGACCCGGTTTTCCGCATTCGTAACAAATACCCTTTGACTTATCCTTTTTTTTGTCTTCATCTTTAGATGATAAGGATTGTCTTCTAAATTTTGCAAGATTATTATCAGAGTGTTTGACACCATTCTTCTGAATGTATCGATTATATTTCCTTACAAATAACCTCATTTCTTCATCATTTGAATTATCTTCATTACTAGAGTCACTATCATTAGTGAGCTCTTCCCTTGAGGACTTTGAGCTTGAAGCCTTGAGAGCTTTATACTTCAAGATTTCCTCCTTGACAACCCCATTTTCCTTTTTCTTTTTCTCAAGCTTCTTTTCATGTTTATCCAAGCAATTGAGTTCTTGTTCATGTTCTTCTAACTTTCCAAACAAGGCGGTGAGATCGAGTGTTGCAATATTATTGGCTTCCTTGATCATGGTGACCTTTGGTTTCCAGTTCCTAGTAAGACATCTCAACACCTTGTTAGTAAAAATAGCATTGTAAATAGGATTACCTAGTAAATTTAAAAGATTAATAAGATGCGAGAACCACTTTTGCATTTGAGCAATGGTTTCCCCTTGCTTCATGCGAAAGAGTTCAAACTCTTGATTAAGTGTATTAATTCTAGCTTGTTTGACCTCATTAGTTCCCTCATAGGTAACTTGTAGAGCATACCACATAGATTTAGAGGTTTGAAAATGGGAAATGCGATAGAACTCATCAACACCAAGAGTGGATACAATGACGTTCTTTGTTTTCCAATCGTGTTCCCACTTCTTATTATCATCCTCATTCCATAAGTTTTCCGACTTAGGTACGGTAGCACCATCAACCTCATATGTCAAGGGTGTTGGACCATTTTGAATGGCTTCCCAAACACCTTTGACATATGAGTTGACATGAATTTGCGTACAAGCTTTCCAATAACTATATTTTTCTCCCGTGAAAATTGGGGCTCTTTTATAATCCCCTTTAGGTTCGTAAGACATTTTCAAAAAGTGTCAAAGCCGAAATGAACAGGCTCTTTATGCAACTTGTTAGATGATGACAACGTATCTAGAGGGGGTGAATAAATACCTCTTTTTAAATTTAGTACAAAAATCTGATTTTTAAAATGTGTTTTATTAAAGAGCGACACACAAGCTTTTTCAGAAGTTTCGTGTATACGAACGTTATTGGAAACTCGGATATGCAAACCAATAAATTTAATATGGAATAAGAACAACAAATTGAATTAATATACTTAGATCACTTAACAACTTATTTAATGTTCATCTCAAGTTACTAGTAAAGTTATTTCCAATGTCAATATTAAAAATAACTAGTTGAATCAATTTATCAAACACTTGGTGTGCAAGTGAATTTTCAGAATTTTTTTTTTGTGTTGATACACAAAACCACTTATAATCAAAAGTGATTATAAGCTATATAAACACTTGATTTACAATCAAAAACAGTTCGAAATATTCTTATAATTCAAATGATAATGCAATGCTATTTGACAAAATGATCAATGAAAATCAAATCAAGTAAAAGCAAAAAAATAAATAAAGGAGACATAAGGAATTTTTCTTCACAGTTCCTCATTATCGTCCTCGCGTGTGGGTACATATGCGTCTAATTCTAATGGAATTAGGATAATTCTTACTATGTAAAATTATTGATACAAGAGAAGTGTTTTAGAGCAACTCCACAAACCCTAAGCTTGTTGTTGATTGAAACCCTTCTCCTCTTTTGATATTGAGAAAGACCAAGACACAATAGATGCAAATTGACTATCTGGATCTTTCTACTCCTTTGCACTCTTTATATCCAAAGCTTTTCACGCACCGTCAATTTCAAACTATTGCATCACAAGACTTCAATTGTAATTCACCGTTCTCGCTCTAATTCCTTTGCATTCTTTATCTCCAAAGGATCTCGTGTGTTATTTATATCCAAAGGACTTCACTTGGCTGCAATTACCTCTTAAACGTCTTACACGAAAACCCCCAAATCAACCAATGATCTTGGAGGATAAACCCGATGTCTTTCCTGGATGAAAACCCCTACAAAGCTCAACCCAATACACAAGTGGACATTATCAATCCTCGTCTAGATGGAACTCCAACGGAACATCACTACAATATAATATCAGTGTGTATGCATAGATTGGAGGTTGAAGATGAAGAGAGAAATAGGCTAATTTTATGGTTTCACTAAGTTATGGATGATGCATGAAAGAGTATTTATAGTTTTGGAACTTTTAGGTAAAAATGGACAAATTTGAAATAAAAATATTTTATAAAATTTGACCAATCAAATAGTAAGTGTCGACCTAAGTATCGTATGTGTCAACACATACGTAATTTTTAAACTGTATGTGTCAACCTATAAAAGGATATGTATCGACCGAACCAAATCAAAGGCTACATGCTTTAAAATGATAGTAAATGTGTCGACCTAAAAAGCTTATGTGTCGACACATAAAATAAGAATTTCTGCAATTTTAGAAATGCTTCAGTATGTGTCGACATGAATGATTGTATGTGTCGACCCGTGACTTACAAAAGCTACAGACTTTAAAATGAGTTGCATGTGTCGACCTGAAAAGCAGATGTGCGGACACATGCAGTAAGAAATTATGCAGAAAATTATTCTTAATGGCTTGGATCAATTTCAAAATTCTTTTTAATGATTCATAAGACCTCTATTGTATAGGAGTGCCACAAGACATAAAGATATCATCCAATGTTCAGAAGTGCAAGCTTTTTCCATTTTTGACATCATTCAAAACATTTGACGGCGAAGTTTGTACTCACACTGTGTACTATTTGTCTCCCATGATCATTTCTTACCGCTATGGCAGCTAGCAATGAAAGTGACGTGTATACTACTACAACGGTCTACTCATCAACGCCTATATAAAGGTTCAATCAATTCATTTGCAAAGTGGCGAACAACCAAAAATCATTACAAGAAAATACTACAAGAACAAGAACAGTAAAGCATCCAAAATCAAACACAAGAGTTGTTGCTCATATTTGTGTTGATATTATTATTTGTTCAAACACAAGAGTGATTGACCATCACTTCCCTTGGGGCATGAACTTCCCTTGGTATGTCTTGTTCGATCCTAGGTTATTCGATTCTTTGTTGTTTGTTAAATTCTTTAATATTCTGCATAACTAGTTGCGCTTAGTTAACTGTTTAATTTTCTTCAAAAACCACACCACAAATTTCTCTTATCCATTCTTGGTGGGGATGTTGAACCTGGGTTTGAGGGGTGCCAAAGAAGTCCGCAATTCACGCCATCTGCGCTGCCAACTACTGATTTGTCTGTGCATTTTGTTGGTTGGTTTGGGTAGCATTTTCGATTAATGGGTTAAAAATTGTACTCATTTATTGGGATAAAATATCAACCATTTCATGATTGCTATCATCCATTTGTTTTCGAAATGCCACTGCAGAATTCGATGTGAAGGTAGGTAATTGGGAAGCGAATCCTGGGGCGGGACATTTCGACCCATATTATTATTTCCTGATCCTGATCCTTGTAATGGTGAAAAGATAAATACCCTTGGGTCAAGAAATGTTGATGTACTATTGTTTAGGCTTGGCATCATTATTGTTGGCATACCATAAATTTATTTGTGGCTATCCATTGGCATTGTGAATCCAGACACAAAATGTATGAAATTGTTCGTCCCATGTGGTCTTGGGGTCACTGGGAGACCCCGTGTGTGTACTGGGGATAGAACTGGACTATTGTAAGTATTTGTCGATATTCCCATTGTATTCACTTAACGGGTATCAATTTGGTTGCATATAAAGCATCAGTATTTTACCCTGTCGAAGGGGGTGGTTGTTCTCCATTGTTGCTGGTTGGGTTAACCATATTTCTAGTGTATTTCCTTTTTGGTATTGGTTTGCTAGTTTTGCCTAGTTTACCACTCCTTAATCTCATGTAACAAAGTTAAATAAATAGATTGAAACGAAATAAAAATTTTGTGATACAAACTTAGACATTGGTACCACCAGGTGTGCCAATTTGTTTACTTTGGAATTTGGTAAACAGTCGTTAGTCTTCCATAATAAAATTATTGTTTGATTACTTACAGGATCGACTAGATTGATCCTAGGACATGTGCTAAATTTTATGTTACTATAGTTTCTCGAATAGTCATCTTATTGAAAGGTAATTGTTTATTTGAAAAGAAATTGCTAAAACTATGTAAAATGGTATGAAAAGTAAAGTAATTCCACTTAAATGTAAAGGAAACGAAAAGAACTTTTGTAAAAAGTAAATTAACAATTATATAAAATATGGTGATTCATATGTACATTCTCAGAAAACTCTTTTCTTAGTAAGTTGGTACTTTGAGTAATATTTGAGTGTTTGTACATAATTGAACACCCAAATCCTATCACTAAGATTTTAATTTATACTAATTAGACCATAGCGGTCTTGCCCTAAAACAATGTCATGTTCGACGCTTGCATGTCCTTCGAAACTCTGGGCTTCTACATGTCTTTTTGGATATGATCAAACCATTTGAATTTCAAAATTCATTCTCTTTGAAGCGCCAAACCATCAGCGTAACGTGTCAAAATATTCAAATTCGAAACTTCAAATAACTTAAGTCCATCTACTTCACGAAATAAAACCTTCGCCACTTCTGAATAAGATTAAACCACCTATGAGTTTATTAGTCTAAATCTTCCATGAAATATTCTCATATTCTCCTTAGAGCTAGCTTTTCCTTCGACATTCTTTATTTTTTCCATCATTTTAGGTCGTCGAAATTTCAGCTAGCACAGAGAGAGGTATATTTATTTTCTTTTACAATACATATATTGTCAACTATTTAATCTATATTGATGCTTCTGTTTTCTTTTTACAGGAGCGTGATTGTTTGAAAAATGATTAACCATGGCAGGAAGATACTGGTGTTGCCACAACCCACTGATGTTTAGTTCGGTGATCTTATTCTCTATTTTAGTATTGTCGATTTATGTTATTCTACGAACGTGGTCATAAATCACGACATGCAGACGAATTTTGCAGAGAGGTGGCACTCAGAGACGTCATATTTCCACCTACCTATAGGCGAGATGACCATCACTTTGGATGACGTCTCATGCCTTCTGCATCTTCCCATCATGGAGAGATTACTGAACTACAGGAGGATTGGTCGAGAGAAAGGTGTCAACTTGATAGTCATCCATTTGGGGGTTGTCCCTGGTAAAGCGGCAAAGCAAACATCTCGCTTTAGAGATGCTCATGCACGGTATAACGTTTTGGAAAAGTTTTATAAAGAACATGTGAAAGGGGGTTTGGATGCCGTTGGTAATGATGTGCAGGTTGAGTACCACCGACATTATGCATTGAAGTGTTACCTATTGTTCTTGGTTGGCACATCTATGTCTATGGGGAAAAAATGCAACATGTGTCGATGGAGTCTACCTCAAATACTTCACAGACCTAATTGCGATTCATGAGTACAACTGGAGGGCCACCTGTTTAGTCTACTTATACTTGAAGTTAGACGAGAATTTTTTTTGAAAGACAAAGCAGAGGAAGAGGTCCATTATTTTCCTAAGTTGTTAATTAAGAGAGGTAAAGGTATCAGTTATCTAGTCAACTAATAAATGATGAGATTTGCGATCTCTCGGATAGTAATGCTCACCAGCAAAATACTGCAAAGGTCTCCTTTTGTTCTTGATGCCTAAATCAGACAAGTTGTCATCAATCTGTACACTTGAAAAAGAAAAATGATTGTTTAGTCTTAAGTATCAAAAGCTAACCAAAAGAAAGAAACTCACCTGTGAGAATGTTGCTTCAGAAAATCATTAAATCCCGTCATGAAAGTAAAACTTAAAACCACTATAGTTGTTGGTCACAAACCTCAAAGTGCCATTTATTGCACTTTAGGTTTAGAGATATGTAACAATTCCTTTATTTACAATAAGTGGTAAACGTTGTAGATACATGAAAAGCATCATAATGTTCACAACTATACATTTCTTCATTAAAAAATAATTATGCATCATCTTTGATAACACATAACCTGAATATTGTTCATCACTATCATCATGCAATATAAACCAAAATCTAAAAAAACCGCAACCCATCAAAACATACAAAGAAGAATTTCACCATTCACAGTCAATATTCACATTGAAATTTCTAATTAACAGTAAACATCAAGCTTCACTGTAAATATATAAAAACTGATAATCAACTACTTATCCTTAGCTTGTAACTTCCAAAATAAATAAGTACAAAAAACTAAAATTGAAAAAAAAAACATGAGAAAGAAATTCACACTCCATGATCAAACCTTCACATGATAATTGAAATACTCAAATTCGATTGAATTAAACATCTAATAGCAGGAAAAAAAAGCATTTTATTTGGTGAATTAGGTTTCAGGAATAAAAAACAAATAACGAAGGAAATCAACAAGCATCCACGAAAAACAATATATGATTTCTCGAAATTGATTGTGTGGTGAATAATCAAATTGTTACATGAAAGATTCGACGAGAAGTTTGAGAATCCCGCCGCCGGCAAAGCGGAGTTGATTGGTTTGTGGGAGTGAACGGTGACGAACGGGTGCGGCTAGCACCCTCTATTGGTTATGGAGGAAATAGCCACTTCATATCCTGATGCGCTACAGTCTTTTCTTATGTTTTTTTAAGGAAAATGGTTGCAAACAACAATAGGATGAGACTCGGTCGTGAAACCATAACCGCGTATACTGAGGATTATCCACATGCTTGTCGATATCGCCCACGCAGAAGAAATAATGTTGTGTTACCATTCCGTGTATATTGTTTGGACTCAACATGATGACATCGATTGAATGTCATACACTTCTCATTAGAATAGAATTTCATTCGATCATATTTCATTATATTCTGGATGGCTGGCATATGGAGTAGTATAATGTGCAGGTATCTTCCAGAGCGGTGCATGTGACAGTTTGGGTACGTGCAGATCATTCCAAAGTCCTCCTTCCAGGCTCTTCCTGAGAGAATTGTCCGCAAACAACTAGAGGACATTCTGGCAGATTTTGAGAGTCATTTGGTACCGTAGGAGTATCAGATGACATTTAGGTCGTTAATGTGTTGATCTATCAAAACATTATATAGATGACATTCATGTCGTTGATGTGTTGTCGATCTGTCAGAATATTAAGTGATGATAGGAGAGCGCATAGAATCTGGGCTGTTTGAGAGGAGTGGTAAAGAAGCAATTATCCTAGCACGTTCCATTCATACCGAGACACAGAATGCTTTGGGTTATCATAGGCAGAGGAGGAGTCGGGGTGTTAAGATTAGGCATACTCAGTAGATTAGGCATTTGATTGTATTTTGGTATATTTTTCCATACTTTGAGAACAATATAATCATATTTGATAATATTCGGTATTAACAAAATGAACTAAAATACAATCAACATAAGTCTTTCCTCAAAGAGAATGAAACATGAAGGATATAGTAGACAAGGAAGAAAAGCATGAGACATACGACAGACCCTTATATATTATCCAAAAAATCAGTTGAAGATTGCGATCAAAAGAAAGAAAATCGTAATTGTTGAGTGTGGTTACTCGATTTCATAGTCAAAAAAGTAGTAAAATGGCTGGCACTGCCCATTTTGTACAAAAAGGATAGATGTAAACAGAATCAAAACAAAAAGTACACAGAGGGGCGGAGATGAAGATGCCATGTATAGTCCATTATTTCCTTCCATTTGACTTTAGGGAAGTAGATGACGCCCTTGGTTTAAGCTGGTTGGAGAAACTCGGAGAAGTTCCAACTTCATGAAGTTAATTAACACCAATGATGGTAATAGTCATGAAACTAATAACTATGAAGGAAGCTTCCATATCCAAGTCACAGGCCTCCTTGTTCAAGATTTAACTCATTGTGCTCCATCTTTTCTTTTAATTCCAGCCCAGTTCCCTATCATGAAACGATAAAGCACCAAATCAATGTTATATATTTGGTTAACCTAGTTTTCAAGTAATCAGACTAAAATGTCTAGGAAAGACGAGATTCAAAAACAATGAGAAACAGTAAACATGATTAGTGCATATCATTGCCAAGTAGCAATACAATAACACAGCCATGTAGAAGTATAAGGCAAACAAATGCATTTTATCCATACCTTTTCTGCAGAACTTTTCTTCATAAATCCCCAGACGCACAACTCGTTCAATAACCCCAAAGCCTCCTCAGTGAATCCTTCATAAGCAATGCCTTCAATAAGAATTGTATACGTACCTTCATTAGGTGTGCATCCACTTGCTACCATATGAGCCAGAAGATCAATAGCACGGCTAGTTTGACGTGCCTTACAAAGTCCCAACATGATTGAGTTGTAATTGACAGCACCGGCCCTAATACCTAATCTTTCCAAGTCATGGAAAATTTTGATAGCACCGTCAACCTTTCCCTCGCGGATAAATCCCCCAATCAGCGAAGTGTATGTAATTGCACCGGGTTTAAGACCTTTCCGACACATCTCATCCAAGAGTTTCACAGCACGCTCTGTTGCCCCCATCTTCAAAAGCCCGTCAATAACTGTATTATAAGTAATTGCAACCGGAGAGCATCCTTTGCTACTCAATTTATTCAACAACTCAACAGCATCTTCCACCTTCCCGTCTTTGCATAAAGCAGTAAGCAAAGTATTATAGTTCACAATATCCGGGTAACAACCTTTAGACACCATTACATTCAAATACTCAATTGCTTTATCCATCTTCTTTTCTAGACAAAATCCATGAAGCAATGGATTGTAACTCAAGGAATTAGGAGTACAACCATAGTTTGGCATCTTCTCCAAGATATCCATTGCCCTACTGAGCAATCCTTTCCGACACAAAAAGTTAATCAAGATATTGAAAGTAACAACACTAGGAGAACAACCCTTACGAAGCATGTCAGCCAATAAGCTCTCTGCATCCTTCCATCTTTCAGTACCACACAAGCTACGCAAAACAATATTATGCGTAATCACATTCGGTTCACAACCATAGGATGACATGTTATTCAAAAACCTAATCGCTTCATCCAACTTACCTTCCTTGCAAATACCATTGATAAGAACATTGAAAGTAACCACATCTGGTTTACAACTTCTAATCCTCATCTCATCCAATAACTTCATCGCTTCACGAACTCCACTCTCTTTACAAGTCACTTCTATCAATATATTGTATGTAATCACATCCGGATAACATTCTCTTTGCACTTGCCTATCATAAACATCCATAGCTTGCTTCAATTTACCTCTATCACACAAACTACGCAAAATCGTATTGTAAGTAACCACATCAGGCGAAACACTCATCCGTTCAAGAAACTCCAAAGCTTTCTCTATCTCCCCCGATTTGCATAAACCGCTAATCAAAATATTGTAGGCTAAAACATCCGGAACAGCACCAGAATCTTCCAGAATTTTCATAACCCGTGTAGCTTTCATAGTTTTACCAGTCTTGCAAAACTGGCGAATGAGGCTCGTGCACGCAATGACATCCGGAATATCTCCTTTGTAACTAACACTCTCTAGAAAGCTTAAAGCTCGTTCTAATTTGCCGATTTTAACCAATTTCCGAAGATGATTAGTGCTGTCTAACTCCTCTAGATTTCTTGAACCACTATTATGGGACGATTCTATAACACCATTGGAATTATACACATTAGGGTTTTTATCAATATGTTGTGATTTACCATTCAAACCAGAAGTTTCGAATTTGGAAACAGCATAAACAGTTCTAACATATTTGTTAGAACCTGTACTACATTTCAGCTTTGTAACATTCCCAACGGATAGAACGAGAGGTTTTCTTCGGAAGAATGTTAATCTAGAACCTTCTTTGTGAGAGTGGTGAAGTGAGTAAAACTGTTGAGTAGGTATAACCAAATCCATTGTTTTCATCGTAATAATTGCTTCTTTAACAAGTGAGTATGAGAAGGATTTGACTTACTTGAGAAAGAGTAGTGAAGTTGTGCACGAGTTTGTGTTTGCGAGAGAAAAGAACGTTATCCGGACTATAAAACCGTTGTTTCTTGGTTTCGGCAGAAAAATGTGTTTGTGTTTTTTTTTTTTTCTGTTAAAATAGTTTCGAAGAGAAGGTGGACTGGGTTTCGGATTGGATGGGTTTGTCATTGTAGATTTTTGCCTATGTCTGCAGCCATCTCATTTAATGGTCAAGAGAACCGGAAAGATCCAAATCCAGCAACTAAAGGGTAAACAAATTTATTTTACTTTTTGAAATTTTCTTTTGAGAAAAGTAGAAAGTAAATCAAACAAAATAGAAAAGTAGAGAATTTAAGATTTTTAGAGTGGGGTTATTTATTTAGTTCTAAAATAGAGAATTTGAATCCTTGATTTTTTTTAATGAATTGATATGGTAAAATTTTAATTCAGAGTCGAATTTCTAGAAAACTGAGTTTTTTACGTTATATCGCGTAAATGTCAGAGATGCATAAACGCAAGGTCTAAAATACCGAAATTATTTAGTTATATTTTATTTTGCTATAAAATATATCAATTCTTACATTTCACTATTATAATTAGAAATTTAATTATTACATTCATTGTTTAATTTCATATCATAAATTTACTTTAATATTTAGTTTTCAATTATAAATTTAAGATATTATTTATTAATAATAATTCAATTTAATTATATTATAATTATATTATAAATAAATATCTTTTCAAAATAAAATTAAAGAAAATTTGAGATATTGGATTATTTCGGATATGCATATTTGAAATCTATTTGAAAATAAAAAATAAGAATTCGTTCGGATATACATATCTGAAATAATCAAATATCCCAAATTCATAAAGTGGATTCGAAAATATATTTTTAAATGATATTTTTGGATTTTCGATAGTGGAAATCACCATTACTAAATGTAAAAAAAAATTCTCTTTATTTTTATGTAGCACCAACTTCGAGAGAGGATTCTCTCCGATGACTTCACCTCCAGTGATTGTCAGCCACTAACTAAGGAGAGAACAGCAAAAAAAAAATTAAAAACCAAAATATGGTTGATGAAAATTGAATGGTGATGATTAACACTTTTGTCTTTCTAGTAAAATAATTCACGAGACACAATCCTTTTCCACCGAATTCACATGATTTAAATAATCTCAAATTGATTTAAAAAGTTTTTATTTTAAAGGTGATTGTTTATAAAGAACTAAAACTTAACTCATGTTTATATTAATTTATTTAAAATTAGTTTTAATTTTAATATAAAATTAATTTAACTATTATAATTAAAAGTCTTAATATTCTTTTTCGTCCCAAATTTTTAGGAGAAGGTTCATTTCGGTCCTTTAATTTTAAAAACGATCATTTTGGTCCCTCAATTATTCAAATACAGTCACGTTTGTCCTTGCCTTCACAGACGTTAGTCAAAGCCCGATTAAATGCACAGATGGCGCATACGTGAATTATTATTACGTAACATGTTATTGGTAAAGCATAAATTGCATAAATACGTTAGTCAAAGTGTTCACCTCACAAACACTTATACCTCACAAAGTATCTGAAGAAGAACGACGAACGATGGAAATTGTGAAGAACAGTGATGAACAAAAACACCTAATTTATAAATCAGAAAGAGAGAGATGAGTATTCTGGTAACATAATCTCCCCTCTTCGATTTACTATTATTCTCGTTTTTCACTTTTCGCCCATTTCTAATTTAGGATTTTTTTTGGGTTTTCATTTTTTTGCCCATTTATGTCTTAGATTTTGAATGCTGATGTGTGGTTGTTAACGTATTATATTTATTTTAGGGTATAAAGTTAGTTTTAAGGTTTTCTCAATGATTTAGGGTTTTGTGTTGGTTCTGATTCTAGATGTTTTATTTTTAGGCAAAATATGGATGAATTTGTTTATGTAATTATACACCATGGAGGTTCATTTATAGATGATGAGTTGTCTAGTTATGAAATATTAGTTTCAGAGGGGAGATGTGATGTAGATAAGTGGATATTTTTTAGGTGTTGGTGATAATTAAAGTCCTGGGATATAAGGAAGTTGGTGTAATAACCGGCTTTAAAATGAGAGTCGTCACTCTTAACTTTTATCTTTAGGAAGAGAATATAACAGATAACTCTAATTTGGTCAGAGATTCTAAGTTGTTGATTCGTTTTCAGACGAAGAGAAAGTATTAGGCACCTCTCATCTACCTTGTTCACAAGGGTACAAGGGTTTAGAATTGCAATTTTTAGGAAATAAGGTTTTAATTTTTAGGAAAAATATTCGTTTTGGTCCCTTAACTATATCTTTGGGTTCAGATTGGTCCCTTAATTTTTTTCTTGTCACTTTGGTCCCTTAACTTCCAAAACATTTCATTTTAGTCCTTTTTATCAAATTACGACAAATTTAGTGATCGATTTCTAGGTTTTTCAGTCGCTAATTAGACAAAAAGGACTAAAATGAATCATTTTGGAAGTTAAGGGACCAAAGTGACATGAAAAAAATTAAGGGACCAATATGAACCCAAGGGTATAGTTAAGGAACCAAAATGAGTATTTTGCCTAATTTTTATTAGGGGAACTCGTCACGATTTTAGTTGTATGCCTATGTATCCTCTTATAAGGAATCAGAGTTTCATTTCGTAGTTCGTAGTTGGTTGGTGTTTTTTATGGATTACAAAGATATTTGAGTTCTCCTTGAACCAAGTCTGGGTGTGTGAATAGCGGAGTTGTTAGACGAAGGTCGCAGTCGATTAAAAATTTTCATAATCCTTTTTGAAAATAATCTTAGATTTTGAATTATGTTAGTGGAAAATTGATTTGATGTTGGTTAGATATATTTTTTAGTATATTAAGAAATATAAGAAAAATAATTTTAATGCATGATAAAAAGATTTTAATGCAATTTTAAAAAATGAGTTAGTAAAAATTGAATTTTATAATAATAATAAAATAATTTTTAGAGTTTCTACAAATATATTAAATATATAAAAAAGAGTTAATTATAATATAAATAATAAATAAAAAAATATAAAGAAAATAAATTTTCAATTAAAAAAGTCAGAGGGTGTAGTTTATGTTTGGTTAGTAGAAACAGGGGGTGCAGAAAGTAAGACCTTGAATCTAGATATTAGATTTAGGCTCAAACGTATGGGGGTACATAATTGCACAGAGAAGCAAAATTGGAGGGGTACGTGAAGCAAGGGCCCAAGTCCAGATATTGGACTTGGCCTGAAACGCATGTGGGGGTATGATTCCTAATGTTGTAGTAAAATAAAATAAAAACAGGGGGAGTGTAAAACGTAAAGGGGCCTGGCCCAACATTGAACAAGGTCTGTTTGACCAACGTGGGGTTGGCTCAGAGTTATTAGCGTGTGGGGATAATTCAGGGACATTTGATTTTGATCGTGAGGTCACCTGAGGTGGATTCAAAAGCGTTGATTAAAAATAGGAAGATTGGACGGACGTGATCAATAGTTTGACTAAGGGAGCATGGTAAGTATTCGCATGGAGTATAGGGAGAGTTATATATTTAATTTATCCCCTTTTCTCTCTTTTTTTCCCTTCTCTGCTTCTTTCTCTATAATCCCCTTCTCACTAAAACAAAACCTAGAGAGAGAGGCTATAACCTCTCTCTAAAACCCAGGCGACCAGAAATCGCCTTGGCCGCGCCGTCCACCTTGAGCCACCACCAACCACCACCTTTGTCCAGTTTTCCGGTTGACATTCAACCGGAAATTTCAAACCTTCATACCCAACCACTATGACAAACCCGAAAACTTAAAACCCTAAGAAGAACCCTAAAAATGTATGACTTAACCCCAAGAACCCTAAGGGTTCGTGAAGAACCCTAATCTACCCAAACCCAGAAATCTCAAACCCGATGAACCTTAACCATAGGTTAGAACCCTAACCCTAGAAACCCAAAATTTCCAGAAACGCAATAATTAAACACCAATCATGCAAGTATTCAATAATCACGACAATAATTAATAACCCTAAGCTAAGTGTTTTAGGTTACCTCTCCTGCAGTGAAACTGGTCATATAATTTTCCTCCTCTGATTTCTCCTTTGTCTCCTCTTCTAATCTCCTTCCTTTTTGTTTGCAGGTACGTGGTGGAGGCGATGGCTTGGAGGACAGATCTTAGGCTTTCAGAAATTGAAACCATAGATCTCGAGCAAGAAGGATATCTCCACAAGCGTAGAAATCTCCGTTTCCTCTTCTCTCTGTTCTACGATCTCCTCCTCTTTAGAAATAAGGTTAATTTATAGGTTTTAGGTTTTAGATGAATTAGGAAATTTTCTATTGATTAGGCGTTACAATTGTTGATTAGGGTAGATTTTAGAAATTATCGTTAAAAATTATAAAATAGGAAAGATTGAAGATTAGAATTTGTAATTGATTAGATTTGATATTGATTGTAATATAAGGATTTGATTTTATGTTAGAAATTTTATAAGTTTTCAGATCTGTAATTGATATGGTTTTGAAATGTATGATATTTGATTTTGTTCCAAATTTGTTTCTGGATTCGATCTGCTTTTACAAATATGTGTTTCTCCTTTTTTGAATCTATACAATAACTATTTTTTTAGGTTTTGGGCTTGGGTAGTGGTGAGGAACAGGGCGCCACAGGGAACACAATAGGGTTTCAACCCTAATTTTCTTAATTTTGACTTTTGGTCAACGGTTTTCAAAATAATAAATATAAAATATAAAATAATAAAGATACTAAATATAAACACTAAAACAATAGAAACATATATGTTATAAACTGTATATAATAATAACAAAAATAATCATAATAGGAAGTTTAATCCGGTAAAAAAAGAAGCTGATGGGCCTAAAAAAAGTCCTTAAAGGGTTGTACGGATTCAAAATACACCTCTCCTATGAAAACACGCCTCCTTTCTAATCACATAAACCCCTTATCATTTCAATGGCCGCAAAGACCTAACAGTTTGAAAAATGACCCAAAACGTACACCCCACTTTGTAAAGAAAACGAATCAATCCTTAATGGGCTATCAGATTTTGATGGCCCAAAATACCACACCCCCATATTGTATAACTCCTCTTTATAACTTGAAATGGATTTTTTAAGTGATCCCAAATTTTTTAATGGGTCATTAGATTTTGATGGTCCATTTTGAAATAACACACTCCTTCTTATGAATTTAAGACCCCCCCCCCCCCCACATGAAATGATATTCAAAACAATTTTAAATACCAATGACTCTTAACTTAGAAACGCATTACTAATGCGACTTTTGAATTGATAGGGAAAATTTAGGGTATAACAGTTGCCCATATTTAATTACTCTTTGATTTAGGGTGCAAGAATATGCAGGTCTCGCATATTCGAATCAGAGGTTTATTAAATAATGTAATAACCCAAATTTTACCGAAGGTTGGTTAGATAAGGATACGTTGTATAACATTCCCTAAAAGTTTTCAAAAAAATAAACAAAGATGATGATGTATCATCCTACCAGAGTTTGAACAGAAGAGCTTTGATTTGGCTTAGATATGACGATGCAGATAACTCGTCAATACCAAAGAGTGAACGTAGGAGGTAAACAATAAAAGTTTGAAAATCAACTTACTAATGATTCGAGACTAACATAGTAAGCATAAGACATAGGTTTTGTCTATTCATCATTACCTAGGAGATGAATAAAATAGTTTGATAATACATTGCCGCATGGAGACTACCACAATAAATTATATCGCTATGTAATACGGTGGGAGAACTGACTTGCTTTTGCATTTTATCGTAAATGTTGCAAATAGAAAAAGTCGCCGCCGAAATTTCTTTTATCCAATAAGGAAAGGGTGAAAAGAACATGAAAGACCTTGAGATTTTTGAGTTCGGGGGGTAAGTTATGAAAAGGGGAGGTGTTAGCACCCTCTTCATCTGTAGTTATCTACAGGTTCTTAATCGCTAGCTCACTTTGTTTTAAAATATTGCTTTGTGAATGTGTGTTTGAAAACATTTTGAAAATTCCAATAGTAAGGCAAAGACTTTTGTAATTATTCTCGTATTTGTCCTCGAGAATGCGTACAAAGTGTTTTTTTGAAAATATTTTTGAAGAAGTGTCTGTGAGAAAAGTGTTTTATTTTGAAATGTTTGTCAACAAGCGATTACGAGCGATCTACCTACTCAAAATCTTTATTGTTCTTTTCCTCCTCCTTTAGAAAGTGTTATCCTACCATTATTTAGTAGGAAGCCCTATCGTTGGATGTGAAGGGATGGGCGTGGGTCATCGTACAATCTTCGAAGGCAACTTGTAGGGGCATTTTAGCAATTTCGTAAGGGACTAGATCATTTACCGAAGGAAACATTCGAAAGGTTCATCGAGGGACTACGATATTTATTTTCGAGGGACAGTGCTAAAGTGTCCCCACGTTCGAGGGACGTGACTATTTTTCCGAGAAACAGGGGAGGTCACCCTAGAGGTGTACTTGTGCGAAGTGCGTTATGATTCAAGTATTATTCATCTTACATTAGGGTTTGCTACTGTTTGCTTTTATCTTGCCATACAATCCTAATTACTAACAATAATAGTGAAAATAATAAAGAAATAAAGGATAGAAAGTATATGCGAAAAGAAAACCTAAACCTATTACATCGCTTTGGGAGAGGTACATAAGTAATAAAAATGCACGAAATAGAAATCCTAATTACTATTACAAACCGTAAGCAGTTACAATAATAATTAAAAGAAAAGGAAATGCTAGAATAGTAAACCACACGAAATGTAAAAATAGGAAAGAAAGAAAGCGAACATATTTTTGGTGATTTTTTGATAAAAAAGGTTTGATAATTAACCTAAAAACCTAAATTGATTTGAATTAATTAATTAAAGAAAAGATTGATTAATTAAATTAAAACCTAAAAAATATAATTTGATTGATTAAATAAAAACCTAAAAACTAATTAGGGTTCATGAAAAAGTTTTAGGAAAAATTAATTTGTTAAAAAAAGGTTTTGTTTGGTGAATTTAGGGTTTGTAAGTGAAATAATAAGAAAATAAGGTTTCAATTTTTTTTTATGGCAGAAGGCATGGATCGAGCTCATGCCTTGATAGGGTAATGCATTAGCACACACGTTTCAACCGCTGGGATGGTAATACATCTGTTAACTTAAATGAAACAATTGAAACAAATATCAAACAAAATGCATAGACCGGAGAGACGTCGGAGCCCTAACTTCGGTCGTCTTCTCTGGTTGCCCTTTTTATTCAACCTGCAAAATAACGCACATTAGAGATCCAGGGGGACCCACCCCCCTAAATCAGGCCCTATGAATCCAATGGAGAGGTTATTATGGGCTAAAATAGTCTGGTTTGTGAGTTATGTCTGAAGGAAAATTGCGATCAAAAGCGCAGCGGAATTTAAAATTTTCCTTTAGCGATCCTTACGAATGAGCATGGTCAGTGATAGAAATATTTACCTCTTGTGGAGATTCAGACCTTTGATGTTGTGATCACGAGCGTTGATGAAGAACAACGCCTCTACTCAGTCCACACAAACAGATCGCTTCCGGTCACAGTGCTAGCTGATCACGAACAGAAACCTTGAGTGAGAGAGAGAATAAAAAACGAAATTGCATCAAGTGAAATTGCTTCATCACAAGGGATCTATTTATAGAATCACTCGTGTGGGCTACAAGCTAAAAGCCCAATTAAGGCTATAAGATAAAAGCCCAATTAAGCTTATGGATATCATACCTTATGATGTACCATATATCACTTATCCACGTGGTACCTTACCATTTTCCGTATTACACTTAAGTGCACCGTACCTTACGGTGTTCCTTATTTATTCTATCTCTCATCAACCTGTCCTTATGTGTGTGACCCTGTAGGTTTTCGCGACGTTGGCAATTATATTAAATCACACATTTAATATAATAAACAGTGAGCGGTATCTAGCAACACATCACTGTTACCCAAGTCACGAAAATGTCATGTGGTCTGACCAAACCTTTTCCGTGATAATATTTGTGTTGTACAATTACCCTTTTGCCCTCATGTCTATATTGAACACAAGGCATACACTGTGTCACCCTTGTCCAGTTCAATATTGGGCCCTTAGACATTTATCCTGTTATGCAGGATGAGAAAATTCCATCTAGGTCACTCATGTCCCTTAGCATGCTTTGTGAAGTACCCATCAACCGTCTTTATAGTCATCCAGTTATGAATGACGTTTGATCAGCAATAAAGTACTTGACTCTACATCTAGGGTCCATAGTGGTTTCAGGTCGAAGGGTGGTATACACCATTATCATCATGAGAATAACTTATGACACTTTGCATAACATTCTATGTAGTATTCTCATAGCGGGTCAATCCAGTATAAATATTACTCCTAATATTCATACCTATGTCAAGACTTGATAACTCCTTATCTATGATCCATGAGATGTGATCATCAATCTATCTTCATAATAATCTTAATACTTTAATGTTATCCCACTTCACATTAAAGCTTGACTACGGATACTTTAAGAATAGTGTCTTATGTTTAATGGGATCTCATGATTAAGTCACACTTAACATTTCATTAAACAAATAAACCATTCTAGGGACTTTATTATTTTGGAAAGCAAACATAATAAAGAAATGCCTTTTATTATTAATAAATAATTCGATACAAGTACCAAAAGTATTGGCCTCTAGGGCTTACACCAACAATGTCAAAAACACATGGAATCTGTACAAATATGGTTGTTCATGATTTGGCCAGCATGAGACCTCCACGATGGTTTTTTCCCGCCCTTTTGAACCTCAGAAACATATAAAAGACATTAGTAGACGTTAAAATGCAGTGAAAAACAAGAATGCAAAAATCATGCAACGTATGAAATCAGCAATGTGTATATGAGTTTTCATGCCCTTTTGATCATTGCAATCGGTTCAGCCTTACCCCGTGGTGTTCTTGGAAGTGAATGGGACGACTAGTTTGTAATGAAAGATATTGTAAATAGGGTTTCGAGTTATTTTTAGGTTTCTAGAAAAAATTGAGATTTTGGACAAGCTTCTTGGTGTAAGGGTCCGTTCCTTATTTGTCTAAAGAGTGCAGAATATATAGCATAAATTAGGTCAACATAACATGAGCTTGGACCTTTGTTAATAAGCCTTGTATTTTTTTATATATTTATTTTGAATTAATAATGAATAAAATCAAAACAATTAAAATAAAATAGATCAAGGGGGACATGAGCAAGATCTTAGGTATATATGAAGTATAAAATACGTTTGGACTCTGAAATAACAGCCCAATATCCCAAAATAGCAAGTTTGCTTAATTTGAACTTCATGCATTTGCTCAAAATTTCCCAACTTACACTGGTCATAACTCTCTCAATTTTAATCTTTTGAAGGTGATATAGGACTTATTGGAAAGCTTAATATGTCCTCTACAATCTCTTTGGTGACCATTTTTACATTTGGAGAATTTATCTTTATGTAAGTTTCCTTGACAAAAAGTGTCTTTTGGTTGACTTTTGAAATGACCTATAATGTATTGGTCCATATCTCTCAAATGAAGCATTTTCTGGACTTGAACTTAGGGAGGAAAAGTTGTAGAGAATTGAAATTACTTCAAAATGAGATTTTTTTGGGGAAGATATGATGAAGCATGTGAAATTTATGCTTAGTCAAAGTTCATTTGACTTCTCATAAGAAAAACCCTAATTTGGCAACTTTTGACTTTTGATGATTTGAGGGTCTTCTTGATGAATAATGATCAACCCTTGATCAAATGATGAATATGACTTCAAAATATTGATGTTGACCAAAAATCTTGAAGTTTGACTATATGTTGATCACATTTGACTTTTTACCCAATATAGTTGATTTTCAGTCATCTGAGCAATTAAATGAGCAAACTTGTGATGCAAGGCATGAAACTTAGTATGAGCACTATTAAAGACATATAAGGAACCATGGTGTTGTACTCCAAAATTTGCCCTCTTTTCATACACGCATATTATTGGTTTTATGGTTATGGAATAAAGGTATATTTATCAAGCTTCTTCAGGTTACAAGTGGCGTTTATTTCGCCAATGGATGTTCTCAGAGTATTTTTCATGCTGAAGATCGGTTCACCATTTTGCAATGATTCGGGGTTCAAAGATCACAAGTCCAACCCGGCGCGTCATATTCAGGTGTTCTTTCGCCAAGATATCTCTGATAACGTATTCTCAAATTCAGGTTCAGCTCAAGAGTCAATTCTTTAAAGAATGTATCCGAATGTGTGAGTTTTCTCGAAGAAATATGGTGAAAAAGTGTACTAAAAGTGCAGTTTTTATGCGCTAAAAAATTCATAACTTGAAGATCATGGCTCGTTTTGAACCCGTTCCGGTGGCAAAAATTCCGTATTGACGTCATCTACGTTTTCATCTCTTACGGCTGGAAGCCAATTTTGATCAGAAGGTCTTCAAAAATGTGGATTTATCAAGTATTTTCGTACAGAAAATTTGTGACAGAAGTTTATTTGCATCATATTCAGAAAATCATAACTTGGTCGATTTTCATCGTATCGAGCTGGTTCCGGAGCCAAAATTTCACAAATTGAGTTGGCTAAGTTTTCCCAGGAGGTATTGAGTTCTAACCGTATCCAAAAGGCCTTCGTCTTTTGCTCAGAGTGCGTGTGACGCGCCAAAAATCCTGAATGCTGAATATTATTTCATCTGGGTCGAAACTTCGAAAACTCATAACTCGGTCAATTTTTATCGGATCAGGCCCATCTTTTTACGCAAGGTCACTGACCCAGAGATCTACAACTTTTCTTCCAAAGTCGAGACCGGATTATGCTCCGATCAATACCAGTTTTTTATTGAAGAACGTGTCAGAGTCGACACTGAAGCCCAAAATAAGTTTGTCTGAGCTGAAACTTCAAAAATTCATAACTAATTCAATGTTTATCCGATTGAGCCCATTTTTGGACAGGAGTTAGTTCTCGATGTCAGATACATTTTGTTTTCACATTTCAACTTCAAAAATTGCACTTAAGCCCTTGCGATTTAGCTTGGAACGTGACGAACTCAAGTGAACATTGGAGGCCTAATTGCACATTCAAAGCCCATTTTTTCTCTCTAATTTCTATTATATAATCTCATTCTTTTCAACAAACAAAAAAAAAGAGAAAAAAAAGCTTTTGTCACAACGCTGTCAGAATATCAAATTCTTTCAAGAACCCTAAAACCTTGAAATCCTTATTACAAACCCCCATCTCACTACAAACAAGTCATCCTTATTACAAATCTACATCTCACTACTTCTCCGGTAAGGGTAAGGCTGGTTTGATCTTCATGATCAAAAGGGATAGAAGCATTCATCTCACTACTTCTCCAGTAAGGGTAAGGCTGGTTTGATCTCCATGATCAAAAGGGTATAATCATTCATACATGTCATATCGGTTTTAACGTTAATTTTTTTTCATATATTTGCTTTATTGGTATTTCATGATATATAGTAATTTATTTAATGTGTTTGTTCTGGACTGGGCCCACCTCGACCCAAAGTGCAAATAAAGGCCCACATCCAAGCAACTCCTCGGGGAAGGCTCACAAATGAAACATTCTCGAGCGTGCCCGACCATAGACTGCAGTTATGCCCGCCATTGCCCATGACAAGCAGTGTCCGCGACCAAGGGGACTCCAGCTCGAGCACCCTCCCCGTAGGTCAGATTCCGTCCACTCCGACCATTATAGAACCCTCTAAGCTCCGGAAAGACCGCGTCTTCGTCCCTCCTTATTCTTCGTAGAGCACCACCAGGAAGGGGACCATGTGCTGGGCCGCACTACACACGTAGAACCTGGCAGTTCCTTTATTGGGCCAATTCTGGTCGGCCCAACAAGGGGACCTTGGCCCAGCGCTGGGGGCTATAAATACCCTATGTTCTAAGAGGGTCAGGTATTCATCTATTACACACCTATACACTTTTTTCCTGCTTATTCCGTCTCTTATTTTAGCATCGGAGTGTCTTGCAGGTACCTCCCCCATCTCACTCAAATTCAGTTCGAGCCAGCTGTGACGGTCCAAGTCTAATCTGGTAAGATCAGTGGCACCGTCTATGGGAAACTAGCTTCCTCGTCTTGCAAACTCTCGAAGACCAAAGCTAAAAATCACCTCATACCGTCATGGCTGATGAAGTTTGGGATGACCAGAACGTCCGTGTCGTCGACGCCAACAACAACCTCGCAGATAAGAACGGAATCCCCGACAACGCTGACAACCCCGACCATAGCACACTCCCCGGGGGCGCCATCCCCGGGCCCTCAGGCCACCGCGACGGAGCCACTGCCTCATCTTCTTCAGTCCCTCCTCCACTCGAAGAAGAAAATACGGCTCCCCCAAACTATCTAGCTACCCAATTTCAGGAAGTCCCTGTCCCCGATGGGGCAGATGCCACGACCAGAGCACTGTTCGCGGCAATCAATCAAACCAACTACCTCATCTTTTCCCAAGGAGAAAGATTGAGGGCGCTATAGGATGACATAAGACCCCCGAGGAGACACAAGAGGCCTCAGACCCCACATCCTCGAGTAACAGAGGTACGTTTCCTGTCTCCTCAGCGGAGATAATACAGAGACACCTTCCGAAGCCCGTCGCCCCGACAATCGGGGAGACGACCCCCCTTGGAGAGACAACCCATCATTGAAGCTGGAGGGCGCAACCACGACCACTTACGGCAAGAAAGAAGACACCCTGGAGACATGCACGGGAGGGCGGACCAACGAGCGCCCCGCTCGAGGGACGTCCCACACGACCGGGACCGTCGTGCCCGACAATACCTCAAGTCCCCGTCCCTTTCCCCAGAGCAAAGTGACGAGGATGACCCCCGCGGTCCCTTATCACAAGCCATCATGGAGGCTCCAATCCCCTCGGGCATGGAGAAGCCCCCTCACCTGAAGGAATACGACGGAGTTGCCGACCCAGTCGACCATATAGATGGGTTCGAAGCTATGCTGCACTACCATAATGTTGGGGGACCCATTAAATGCCGGTTGTTCCCCACGACCCTCAGGAAAGCAGCAATGGATTGGTATAAGGGTCTCGCCCCGAGGTCAATCACCTCGTGGATAAACTTGAAAAACCAATTCATAAGCTCGTTCACCGTGTCTCAGCGACATCCAAAGACCGAAGCGGCGCTCGAGGCTATCATCCAGAGACAGGATGAAACCTTGAGAGAATTCATCAACCGCTTCAATCGTGAATCCATCCAGGTCCCCTGCGTGGACCACATGAAAAGATAATTGCTGAAGAGGGGACTCCTCCCCGGCACGGAGTTCAGAAAAGCAGTGGGCATCGAACCACCCCGAACATTCGATTCTCTCCTCGAGAAGGCCAGGGCCTATATGGATTACGAGGAAAGGGAAGCGGCCAACAGAGCCTGTGACCCCAGAACCCGCGGATCCAGCAGCAACCCGCGCCAAAAAGCCCCTCTTCCTCGACGAGTCGGGGAGAAAAGAAAGGAGGATAGACCCCGAGAAGCCCGAGAACAGAGAGGACCCTCGGGGCGTTTCACAGAATACGCTCCGCTCACGGCTTCCCATGAGCGCATCTTGGCAGAGTGTGCCAGCACGGATTTCAAAGATGGCGGCGTCAAGCGCCCTCGACCAGCTCCTGCCAAGCCCGGGGTGGACAAGAGCAAATACTGTCAGTACCATAGGAGCCATGGTCATCTGACAGAGGACTGCGTCCACCTCAAGGACGCCATCGAGACCCTCATAAAAGGGGGGAGACTCGCCCAATATCAGCGAAACGACGCTCCTCGTTGCGACGCCTGAGACACAAGAGAACCGGAGGAGGATGCCCGACCATCTGACGAGTCGGTCCCCATCTAGACCGCCTTCTCCGTCACAAGACCTGAGGACTTCTACGTCCCCGAGCACCTGCAAGAACCGTTGTCAACACACAACAGATGGGAGCACTTTCCCTCCGCCATGGTCATCAATGGTGGAGGATTCAACGACCTAACCATAAATTCGGCCAAGAGGAAGCTGGATGAACTGGTCGACTCTGCACCTCCTCAGATGGTGGCTTTTGAAAGGGTGAAAGGTAGGTCGGAGCCTATCACATTTTACCTCGAAGAGCTTCCTGGAGGAGCCCCCAACGTGGTCATTCCCCTGCTAATAAGAGCGAGAATAGCTAATTTTAACGTACACCGCATTCTTGTCGATGAAGGAAGTTCTGTCGACGTAATGTACAGTTAACTATTCCGGACCCTGCAGCTTGATGACTCACACCTCTCACCTTATGTGGGGTCGGACCTACAGGGCTTCAACGGCTCGACCTCCAAACTTTGGGGATACGTCGAGCTCATGGTTACCTTTGGCGAGTACACGGCGACGAGACAGGTCAAGGTGTGCTTCCTCGTCATCGACTGCCCGTCCCTCTACAACTGCATCCTGGGAAGACCAACACTGGCGGAACTGACCGTTGTAACCTCTACCGTCCACTTGAAAATGAAGTTTTACACCAAGAGGGCACGGGTCGCCACCATCCAAGGGGACCTAGCTGCTGCTCGAAGGTGTTTCAACACGGCATCCAAGGGATGCGACACAGTCGGCACTGGGACAAGGCCCGCCAAGAGACCAGCGACGACACGACCAGAACTCGGGAAGACAAAGTCCGTCAAGGCAGAAGAACAGAGAGCTCCCCCAAAGGTCGACTCCATAGCCTTGGACACCCATTTCGACCAGGATGAAGCGCTCAGCGGCGAGCAAGTCCCCCTCCGACCAATCTCGGACGGGGACTTCGAGCTCGTCCCCCTCGGCGAGGACCCAAGTAAAGGAGTGAAGATCGGCACCAACCTCCCCGACCTGGAAAGGAAGCAGATCAAAGCCTGGTTGCGCGAGAATACTGACTTGTTCGTGTGGAGCGCCACAGAGATGCCTGAACTCGACCCCGAGGTCGTCTGTCACCGCCTCTCCATAGATCCAGCCGCTAAGGCAGTAGTACAACGTAGACGTAGGCAGTCCCCGGAGAAAACAGAGGCTGCTAAAAAAGCTGTAAGAGACCTCTTAGAGGCAAATTTTATTTCTGAAGCCCAGTATTCAACCTGGCTGTCAAACATTGTATTAGTCAAAAAGAATAATGGAAAATGGTGAATGTGTGTTGATTATACCAATCTCAATCGAGCATGCCCGAAGGATGATTTTCCTTTACCGAACATAGACATGCTGGTCGACAATTCGGCCGGTTACAAAATACTATCATTCATGAATGCCTATTCAGGCTATAACCGAATCCCAATGGCCATGAGAGACAAGCATTACACTGCCTTCATGACCAGCTCGGGAAACTATTACTACAACGTAATGCCCTTCGGTCTAAAAAACGCAGGGGCAACGTACCAACGTATGATGAATAAAGTGTTCCACAACCAAATTGGGGACATGCTCGAGGTTTACATGGACGACATGATCATCAAATCCCGAGCAGACACCGATCATGCAGCCCACCTCAAAGCAGTCTTTGCCCAAGCAAGACAATGCAAGATGAGGTTCAACCCCGAGAAGTGCACCTTCAGGGTCAAAGCAGGGAAATTCCTCGGTTTTTACCTGACAGAACGAGGAATTGAAGCCAATCCCGACAAGTGTCGAGCCTTCTCCGACCTCCCGACACCCACGTCAAAAAAATCAATACAAGTCATGAACGACATGCTCACCTTGCTGTCCCGCTTCATCGCGAGATCCGCTCAGCACGCCCTCCCCTTCTTCAAACTCCTTCGTAAAGAGGCAGCCTTCGAATGAACCGAGGAATGTGAGCAGGCGTTGCGCCACCTAAAACAAAGCCTTTCCCAACCGCCCGTACTGTCTCGACCAGTCAACGGGGAACCTTCATTCTTATACCTGGCCATCTCGAACGAAGCCATCAGCGCGGCTCTCGTCCGCGAGACCACCGACGGGCAGAAACCCGTTTATTTCACGAGCAAAGCCCTACAAGGGCCCGAGAGCAGATATCAACAGATTGAAAAGGTAGCTTTAGCCCTCGTCAACACGGCGAGGAGACTCAGACACTACTTCCTAGCTCATACGATCATAGTACAAACCGACCAACCAGTAAAACAACTCTTAGGTCGACCTGACATGGCGGGTCGGATGTTGAAGTGGTCTTTGGAACTCTCCGAGTTCGACATTCAATACGAGAGCAGAAAAGCTCTAAAGGCACAAGCCCTGGCCGACTTTGTCGCTGAAATGACCACTCACAACCCGCCCGTAGGGAAAGAGCACAAGTGGACCATCTTTGTCTATGGAGCTTCCAACTCATCCGGAAGCGGCGCGGGGATCCTCCTAGAAAATGAGGAAGGCGTAGTGATCGAGCACTCGTTAACCCTCTCCTTCCCAACTTCAAACAACCAAGCGAAGTACGAGGCCCTGCTCGCAGGACTAAGGCTGGCCGAGGACCTAGGGGCACGCGAAGTACAAATTTTCACGGACTCCCAACTTGTTGCTTCCCAAGTCCAAGGGAATTACCAGGCTAAAAACAACAGCCTCATTGAATACCTAAACTTAGTCAGAGGGTGCATGAGGAAGTTTGACCGAGCAAAAATATCGCACGTCCCGCGCGAGCAAAACACAAGGGCCGACGTACTATTGAAGCTCGCGAGCACAAGAAAGAAGGGCGAGAACAAATCCGTCATACAAGAATACCTATCGCACCCGAGCATCGAAAGATCCTCGACCCCCATAGAGGTACATGACATTGGAGACGCTTCGTGCTGGATGACCCCGGTGTACAACTTTCTGACAAAGGGCAAACTCCCTCTGGACCGGACAGAAGTGACCGCAACAAAAAGATGAGCGTACTCCTACGTGGTGCTCGAGCATAAGCTGTACCGCAGGGGATTCTCCATTCCCCTCCTGAAGTGCATCGACGAATCCACAGTCCCCAAGGTATTACGTGAAATACACGAAGGGATAAACGCCCAGCACATGGGCGGTAAGTCCCTGGCGAGGAAAGCTCTATGAGCGGGGTACTATTGGCCGACGATGTAGCAGGACGCTAAAGATCACGTTAAGAAGTGAGACAAGTTCCAGAAGCAAGCCGACATGCATCTCGCCCCCCCTCACGAGCTGAGCATACTGTCATCCACGTGGCCATTTGCATGGTGGGGGATGGATATCCTTGGACCATTTGTGCAGGGGACTTACCAAAACAAGTTCCTTATTGTGGTCGTGGATTACTTCACGAAATGGATAGAGGCAGGGGCTCTTGCGAAGATCACCATACACAACATCCTCCGTTTCTACAAAAGAAACATCCTCGCCAGGTTCGGGATCCCGAAAGCGCTAGTCACAGACAACGACACCCAATTCACCGACCACGGGTTCCGAAACTTCGTCACCAAACTAGGAACCAAACAACATTTTACCTCGGTCGAGCACCCCCAAACTAACGGGCAAGCCAAGGCCGCCAACAGGGTCATCCTGCGAGGACTCAAACGCCGACTCGGAAAAGCAAAAAAAGGGTGGGCCGAGGAGCTTCACAGCGTCTTATGGGCCTATCACACCACACCCCACTCAACGACGGGCGAAACCCCTTTTTGACTGACATACGGCACTAAGGCCGTCATCCCCGTGGAGATCAGGGAACCCTCCAGGCGGATAGAAATGCCTCTCGATGAGGAAATGAACGACGAAGCACTTAGAGACAAACTCGACCTGGTCGAGGAAATTCGATCAGGGCAGCCCTGCGCAAGGCTGCTCTAAAGCAATGAATAGCCCTGCGTCATGACGACAAGGTCATCAGACGCGAGTTTCAGATCGGCAACCTGGTATTGTGAAGAAACCAGAAAGACTCTCGCGAAGGGAAATTGGCCACAAACTGGGAAGGACCCTATCGCGTCCATGGCACCACAGGCACCAGGGCGTATCACCTCGAGCAGCTAAATGGAGAACCGTTACCACGACCCTGGAACGCTGCTAAGCTAAAGCAGTACTATAGCTAAAGCCCTTAAACACTAAGGACTTTCACCGTTGAACTTCCACCTCTAGTCAACAGAGAGAAATGTCTCGACCACGTAGACAGGCCAAGGTACGGGCCCGATCTACCCCTAAACGACATAACATCGTTCAGCCAACGAGGTCAAACGACAATGCCTGACAGGACACCTCAATCGAGCTCCACTGTTGAAGTACCCACATGGCAGAACACCCAACTCGCGATGGGCAGTTCACGCCGCAGGCATACAACCTCGATCTGGGTCATACGCTCGACATGCGAGCTTCAATCCGCACAACTGACGCATTTCGAAGTACGTAGAACCATCAAATGGGTCAAAAGGATATCTCCGCTCGAGGACACAACTTAGACAAATTTCATCACAAAGTAACAGTCGAATACAAGCTTAGATACGAGCAAGTTAAGGAGAAATAAACATCCATCAAAAAAAGCTTATACAGAAGACAAGTTAATAGTGAACCGACCAAAAAGGTCGGCGATGTTCGGGGTTACAAGCCATGGCACAACGGCCAAAAGAAATAAGCATGGGCACGCAGGCCCCAAAAATGAGCACGGGCACGCAGGCCCTAAAACAAATAAAAACCAATACGCGGGTACGCAGGCCCGAACAAAAACTTCACGCTAAACGTCCCCAGGACTACCGGCATCTACCACAGGAGACTCAGGAGGAGGCACGACCTGACCGTCAATAATCTGAGACATGAACCCGACTCCCTCGGTATTCATGCCCGGATTCAAGATGGAGAGCTGGCTGACCGCGGCCTCGAACCCATCGGCTAGGGCACCGACACAGTCTGTCTCAAGAAGGTGGATACGCGCAACCAAATCTGAACGGGTCCGCAAAGAGGCTGTCTCCTCCGACTCGTTGTCAACAGGAAGCATGGCAACTTTTAGCTCCTTGACTTCCTTGGACAAACGTTCATTGTCACTCTCCAAGCGTTCCTTGTCTAGTTGGAGGCAATCTCTCTCCTCAGCAACCTTCGCAAAGTTTTCCTTCTCCCCCGCCAGCAGGTCATCTTACTCGCGAAACATTTCCTCGGACCGCTCGAGGGCCGCCTTTAACTTACAAGAACTGGCAGCAAGAGCGGCTTTCTCTGACTCCAACTCCCTAACACGATCCAAGGAGTCCGACCCTTCCTCGGCAAGGAACACAGCCATCTCGACCATCTTCACCATCCCGACCATGCTGGTGGCGAGGTGTTTCCTCCGACTTTCTTTTTCAAGCCATCTAATAGTCTCGGCCTTGTCATTGCTCAATGTCAGAGGAAACCCCTCAAAGAAATCTTTCTCTTTAAAACAGGGGGGTAAGCCGAAGGCCCTCGCAGCTACAGACTCATCGCCAACCTCCGACCTATTTTCAGCCCGACTTCTCTTCCTAGTAATCAGCTCGATGGGTTGCTCGACATCAGGAGAGCCCGAGGATCCACTAGAGGCATCTCTGCCCGAACTGGCCGGCGGGCCCATCCTCGTGTCTTGCGGTTCCCTCACCAGCCTTTCGTTTATTTTCTTGTTGTGGGTTAGTTTCAATAACCTCTCTCGTCGTTCATCCATATCGCCTGCAAAAAGGAGCAAAACCCGGGTTAGCTGTAAGCGAGCAAAATCAACAAAAGTGGAATAAAACAATAAGAGCAGAAGCGAGAAACCTAGCAGATCTACAACCTTCCCGTAAGATTGGCACTCGACGAGTGCCTTGGTGTTTGTGATACGGTGGGAGAACTGACTTGAGTTTTTGCATTTTGTATTCGCAAATGTTTCGGTTGAGCAAGAGTCGCCACCGACTTTTTATTTTATCCTAAGGAAAGGTTAAAAAGCACAGCAAAAACCTTTGAGATATTTTCTTGGGTTCGGGGGGTAGATTATAGAAAGGGAAGGTATTAGCACTCTTTCTATCCATGGTTATCCATGGGCTCTTAGGTACTTGCTTAGATCACTTGCCTTGCATTTTCAATTGTTTGAAATGGTGCTTTCAATTGTTTGAAGTGGTGCTTTGTGTGTGGGTTTGAAAATGTTTTGAAAAAAGATGCCTTGTCTAGGCAACCCTTGTAACAATTCTTTACTTGAATGTTTTACAAAAGGTGTTTGTCTTTTTGAAAAGATGTTTCAAGGTTTTGAAAGTTGTGTTTGTGAAGTGTGTTTTGAAAGTGGCAAGGATTTTTTTTGCAAGTTGGTCAAGTAACCAAGAGCTATCTACCCTAAATTTCTCAAAGATCTTTCCTATGTTTTAACCCTTTTAACAGTATTGTTCCACCATTGTATTTGGTGGACAATCTTGTGTTAGGATGTTAACGGGACGGGCGCGGGTCATCGTTTAGACCATGAATACAATAGCGCCAAGTGTCTTTGGCAATTTTTTCCTTCAAGGGACTTGATCATTTTTTAGGCAACTTGAGAAAGCGTCATCGAGGGGCTATGATCATTTTGATTTGTTTTGTTTTGCCAAAGACACTCAACATGCAACATGACCCATTATTGAAGGCAACAAGTGGAGTAACCCTAAGGGTGTAAGTGTGATTAGTGTTATCCATTTTCATGCTTTTTTGTCTTTGCATTAGTCAAGCTATTTGTTGGTTGATTTTGCATACAAACCCTAAGTCTATCATGGCATAATTAGAAAGCTTTAAAATGCGGAATTTAAAATCATAAATTATTACAACATAATTATGGGGATGGGGGTACAAATGTTCAAATGGTGGATATTTAGCAAGAAATTAAATCTAGAACTATTACATCCATATTGAATATACAAATATTAAAATTGTATAATATTAAGACAAATATAATAAATATGCAAAAATGTATTATGCACAAAAATGGTTTTTTATGTATGTAAAATTATTTTTCATGTGAAATATAAACAAAAATAAAAAGTCAATTTTTTTGGATATTTTCATGGTTTAGGGCAAAACCCTAGTTTTCTAAATAAATAGTATTTATTAATTATATTATATACAATATTTGTTAATTATATACAAAAAAAAGGAAGTATATTGTAAAAAAAGTATTTTTGATGTCATATATTAATAAAAATAAAAAATGTATTATTTTCATATTTTTATCCTAAATATCTTAATAAATATACAAGTATTTATATTATATATATTTAAATATACTAAATATGCACAAAAATAAAAATATTAATTATTTACAAAAAAAAAGTATATTTTTAGAAAATGTTTTCAAAAATGCAAATAAAAAATAATAACTAAAAATATATTTTTTTGTATTATTGTTTTGTGTTTTAAATAAAAAGAAATATATTGGTTTGTATATATATGCTTAAATAAACAAACAAATGCTAAATAAATACAAAGAAAAGTAAAAAATAATCAAAATAACACACAATGGGCCAAGGGGGTGTAAGTGGAAAAAGATGGTGCAAGAAGCAGAAAACAACTTAGGCTCAGCCCAAATGGCTTGTCTTCAACCTCCAGCCATTTCTGTCAAAAATGCGCGCCCTCCATGCTTGATTCAAACTTCCTGATTCTTTGACTTTTAGCGAAAACTTATAACATCAATAATGTAGAGCATCATGTCACGATTTCAAATATATAAAAAAGTTGTTCTAACTCTCAGAAACGAGAGAGAATTTCTCCTCCCCCAATTTCTGACCTAAGTTTTCTTCCATGTTCAGGTCCAAAATTCTCTTAGCACACACAATATAAATGAAATGTAACTACATGGGTAACTTCAGGGCTATGAGTAGAACACACTTTCTTCACAAACTTAAGCCTAAATATGCTTGGATAGAGAGATAGAAGTTCACATTTTACCTGTTTCAGCTTGACTTGGACAGAGTAATATGGCCAACTTCAATGGTGTTTGAGGACTTGTACAGCTTGCTTGAGGTCCCAGGAACCTTCTCCTATGCTTGGTGTGCCTTGAATCCTTCTGAATCAGGCTATGGAAGTCAACCTGCAACAATGAAAAGTGAAAATGGCAAACTTGGCTATGGATGTTACAGCTTGTATCTAAGGCTTGGGACAGCTTCAATGGATGGTATGGAGTGTATTGGAACTTGTTTGGGCAAAAACGCACGAGTGGATGATGCTGGCCAAGTCAAAATGCAGAATGCCCTGTTTCTTGTAGAAAAATGGTGATTTTATGTATGAGGAGGGATCAAGGGTATTTTGGTCGTGCTTTAGGTCAGTTAGGGAGTATGAAATGTGTTTACAAAGTTTGTTTTAGTTGGTCTTTGCAGGCATGAGAGTTATGGTTCAATATGCAAGTTTTCTTCTTATCTCAGCAAACAAAATGCAAGTTGGGTTATAGGCCAATGCATGCCCCTCAAGCATGCTGCAAACTTGGTTCTTGATCAGTGGGATTTGTCCACAAACTTGTGCCTCAAAGATCTGCTTGTACTTCCAAGATATGGACTTTGACATAAAGCATTGCTTTTTCAAAATGGCAAACTTGCTTTTTCCATATATGGATTGATTTTGTGTGTATTGTCCAAATGAACAAAATAACACTCTAACACAAAGGATATGCATTTAATTATTGAGTGTGAATGAGATTAGAGGCCTGTAATCTAGCTTGGACCATGCTGACTTGAAAATGGCAATGTTATGAACATGTATTTGGCTATGAACAAAGTGACTTTTGCCCATCTTTGCCAATTCGATTCTCCCTAACCACAAGGGTGTTTGAGAAGTTCTTGGAAAATTTGGAAAGCTTGGAATGTGTACTACAATCCATCTTTGTAATTCAAGTTGAAATTACAAGTGGAAGCATGTGAAAAGTGGCCATGAAGTTGGGCAAAAATCCTGCCTAAAATAGGTCAAAAATTTTCTAAGTTAAGAATGTTTTGCACCCTTGTTCCAAAAATCATAACTTGAGCTACAAGCTTCTTTTGAGGAAACTTTGTGAATCAAAGTTGTAGATTTTGCAATGGAATACAACTTTCATGTTTTGAGTTTTGTTTGAATCCAAATGTATCTTGATGAAAAAAAGGGACAAAGTTAGGAAAAAATAAGGAAGTTTCATAACTTAGAAAAATTCTAAGTTATGAAATTTTCTCATTCTAAACCCTAATTTGCAAATTTGGATTTCTTGATGAAAAAGTTTCATAATTTGACATGTCTTGATGAAAAATGAATCTTGGCACTTGATTTTGACCAAAAAGTCAAAGTTTGACTTTTCAGTATACAGTCAAATTTTGATTAGTTGAATGGAAAATTCATCTGTCAATCTTGTGCATTTGGAACCTTTTGAACTTGTTGAATGTGTCAATACCATTCCATTGAGTCCTTGAGTCCATATGTTAGCTTTATTTGCCATTGGTTAGGTCAAACAATCAAAAATTACCTTTGTGCAGTCAAAACCCTAAAAATGACCATTTTGCCCTTTTGGTGATTTGATCAAATTTCTTGTGGCATTGTGATCCAAACTTGACCAAATGGTTCATATGAGTTCATTATGTTGATGTGGGTCAAAAATCATGAGGTTTGACTGTCAATTGGTCACAATTGACTTTTTCCCCCATACAGCTGATTTCTAGGTTAACTGTCCAATTGATTGGGCAAAGATTGGAATCAAGGCTTGAAACTTAGTATGGATAAATTTGTAAGTCCAATATGAAGCATGAAAGTAACTTTGGGTATTTTAGGTCAAAACATCTTTGTGCAAACTCAAACCCTAATTTGGGTCAACAGTGCAAGGAGGAGTCTTGAGCAGAGCAAACCCTAACTTGATCTTGAGTTCCAAGAGTCTTGTGATGAGAAAATGTTGAAGAAATGAGAGGGAAAATTTTGGGGTACAACAGTGTTGATGGGACGAGCCTTGAATGTCGGGTACCCTTCCTCGTCAAGAATATCACCCCCCTTCCATGTGACCCACCGGACAGGGAAAAAGCTATCAACGAACTTGCAAAGGACCGCATAAGCCTCCTCGTCCTCGGCGCTCATGCTTCACGCGGGTGTATGATAGTACCCGGTGCCATGATCGTAATGACCCGAGCACCAATGAATTGGGAACTTGGAAATACGCCCGACTACCAGACGACCCTCAGTGTCCACGAGGGGCCCCCGTCCGTGTCAACCACCATGGTTTCCGATTCGAACAAGGAGTCCAAGGTGGTTTGGGTGACCGGTTGTAGAACATACCATTTATCCTTAAAGTCCCTTACCGAATCCATATACATCCTGAACAGACTCTTCGACTGTTTCAGGGACACCCAGTTGTGCCTGCCTCCTCGAGACTGAAGCTGCATGTGAAAGACCCTGAAGAAAAGGGGAATCGTCGCCCTGATTCTCAGGAAACGGCACGTCATCTTGAATGCCCGAAGGAAGGCGATCGAGTTAGGGTGAAGCTGCGAAGGGGCCAGGTTCAAATGTCTGAACACCCCGACTTGAAAGTCGCTGAAGGGTAGTCTAAGACCGAGATCCCTGAACAAGATCTCGTACATAGGGAACCCATACTCAGTAAACTCCGAGCAGATACGTGCATCAATCGACGACCTCATTACTATAAAATTCTTTTAAAAACCTGGCTGACTGCCGCCATGCTCGACGACAGTATAAGCATGCTGACTTCGCCGACAGTACGCTGAGGCAATCCCTCGGGGCTCGGCACCCACCCAGTCCAACATGGGGTCATCAATGGTGTCGACTAACGTAACATTCTCTTCGGTACTTGTGTCCTCGACTTCATTTTGCCTCAAAGATTCTGGACCGTCGGCCATTTACCTGCAAAGCACAGGAAACCGGTAAATTTGAGAGCAAATCCGCGTGCTCGCCGCAGAGGCAGGAAGAGGTACACAACAAACCGAACACGGACACCCCAACTCCGACCACGCATCGGGGACAACACGGGGGTAGCACGAATGCCCCAGGTGAAACATGAATCACTCAAGCAAGTTCCTGACTTCGCCTGCCCGACACTAGGATATCGCGAGGAGACTACCCTACATACTTCCCAAAGGATCAGCATCCCGGCCAGTTCATGGGTGCACCGACCAAACCCATGAATGTCACAGGCAGTATCATGAGTCATACGCCTAAACCCATGAATGTCACTGGCAGTATCATGAGTCGTATGCCTAAAACTATGAATATCACGGGCAGTATCATGAGTCGTATGCCTAAAACTATGAATATCACGGGTAGTATCGCGAATTATGTACCTAAACTATGAGTGTCCCGGGCACAATCATGAATCTACCAGGCACTACTCCCAAATATGGATTTCTAACATCAAAAACAGTATCAAAACTACCTACAACGAAGAAAAACAGGAGGAACGGACACTTACTTGGAAGAAAAGAAGTACGTACGACGGCGGTGGAAGTAATCAACGGTGAATGATGCGGTGATCTCACGATGTTGCAGGAAACGACGGCAGCGGAATCAGAGAAAGAGGGAGGAGCGTGAAGAGGGAAAATAAGTTATGGGCCCAAGGATCCTATTTATAGGGATGACATGGAATATGGAACGTCGCACCAGGGAGACACGAACTTCCCCGTCCTCGACATCTATTCCCCTAGGAAATGATGACCCTATTTTGATAGAGTGGTGTTACAATTCCCAAGGACTGCCTCACGTATCCGACAGACGCAACCCATGAGGAACTCCTCGAGCACGCAGCGACAAGGACCGCCCTGCATGTTCGACAAACGCAGCTCGTGAGGAATTCCCCGGGCACGCTTCGACAAAGACCACCCTACGTGTCCGACGAACGCAACCCGCGAGAAAGGCGAGCTAAAGATCAAGTCATAACTCCTGCATCAGGAGCAACGACTTGGGGGGCTCATGTTCTAGACTGGGCCCACCTCGGCCCAAAGTGCAAATAAAGGCCCACATCCAAGCAACTCCTTGGGGAAGGCTCACAAACGAAACATTCTCGAGCGTGCCCGACCATAGACTGTAGTTATGCCCGCCATTGCCCACAACAAGCAGTGTCCGCGACCAAGGGAACTCCAGCTCGAGTCTAACTCGAGCACCCTCCCCGTAGGTCAGATTCCGTCCACTCCGACCATTATAGAACCCTCTAAGCTTCAAAAAGACCGCGTCTTCATCCCTCCTTATTCTTCGCAGAGCACCACCAGGAAGGGGACCACGTGCGGGGCCCCACTACACATGTAGAACCTGGCAGTTCCTTTATTGGGCCAATTCTGATCGGCCCAACAAGGGGACCTTGGCCCAACGCTGGGGGCTATAAATATCCTCTGTTCTAAGAGGGTCAGGTATTCATCTATTACATACCTATACACTTTTTTCCTGCTTATTCTGTCTCTCATTTTAGCATTGGAGTGTCTTGCAGGTACCCCTCCCCCCCATCTCACTCAAATTCAATTCGAGCCAGCTGTGACGGTCCAAGTCTGATCCGGTAAGATCAGTGTTCATGAGATTCAACACTGCAGATTTAGACAGGGTCCCATGCAAGTTCATTACAGAACATTGAGGTCAAAACACTAATGGCCAAAATAGAACAACTAACCAATGTATGATGAGGCAGACATCCTGAGAAGGTTAAGGGCGTGGGTTCAACAACCACCCCTATTGGTATTGGTTTTCTTCCTTTCTATTTATCCTTTTACCTATTTTCATTCTTTCTGTTTAAAACTTTTTTTTTTCATAAAACTTAACATTTTTCACAAACCTTTGATTTTTCCTCCTAAACTCGAATAATTAATTTTAGGTTTTAATTTAATTTTAGGTTTTTAATTTCATTGTTTGTTTTTGGTTTCTAACCAATTTGTCTTTTTCAATATTAAATTCACTTAACCACAAAACTTTTTTCACAAACATTTTTTTTACAAAAAAACTTAATTTAATTTTTAGGTTAATTAATTATATATATTTTTTATTTTTTTTCAAAATTAACATTTTTTACTAATTAAAATTAATTAGGTTTTTTTAGGTTTATTTAATTAATTATCATAAATCACTTTTTCATAAAAAAAATCACCAAAAATATTAACTTAGAATTTTAAGTTTTAATTTTTCCTTAATTTCTTTTTATTTATTCTTTTACATTTTAATTTCTAGAAAAATTGTATAGGTCGCATTATCAATGTAATAGCGTAGATTTATCTTTTCTCGCATTTTTTTCTAATTATGTAATTGCTTTCGGGATGTAATAGTAATTAGGTTTTTAAATTCCGCATCTTTATTTTCATTCCAAAATAATTATGTATCTGCAAAAGCCTTGTAATAGTTAGGACTTTAAACTTTCTTGCTTTTAATTCCGCAAACTATAAACTGCTTAGATGTTTGTTAATAGGATTGTATGGAAAGAAAAACTGAAAATTAAAACAGTAGATCACCTTAATTGTGCAAAGATTAAATAATTGAAAACAAACACATGCACATGCTCACTCTTAGGGTATGCCTCACTTGGTTGCCTCGTAAAATAATGGTCATGTCCCTCGAACATAGGAATACCCTTAGCAAAGACCCTCGTTTAAAATCATCATAAAGATCATGGTCCCTCGAAGTCCCTCGAAGTTGCCTACGGTATATGATCTTGTCCCTCGATGTTGCCTACGAATATATGATGACAGTCCCTTCGAAATGCTAAAGTATCCTTACATGTTGCCTTCAATGACCATTACGTCCATTTCGATAGTCCCTCAAATCCAACGACGGTGCTACCTATTTCTCAATAGTAGGATAACGTTATCTAAAGGAAACGAGAATAGAAACAATCTTTTTTCGAGTAGGTAGATGCTAGTAGGTACTTGCTCAGATCAAAACTTTTTCACACTTACACTATTTTCACACAAGTTTTCAAAAACAACTTCGTAACACTCTTGAAGACAGAAGCAAGGGTTAAAACGAAGTAAAACAAAACTTTTCAAAACAAACACACACAAGCAATTTTAAAATGATGAGTAAGTACCTAAGAGCCAGTTGAAAACTACGGATATAAAGGGTGCTAATACCTTCCCTTTCTATAATCTACCCCCCGTACTCAAAATATCTCGAAAAAGGATTTTTTTCCTATACTTTTTTACTTTTCGATTGGATGAAATAAAAGTCGGTGGCTACTCTTGCTTACCGCGAAATTTTGCGAACAAAAAATGCAAACCAGTATTAACAGTCGGTTCTGCCACCGTATCACAGAACTGGCGACTCTTCTGGGGAAATTATAAGTGGGGTATACCTTAGGATTTAGTTCATCATAATTGCTTCTCTTGTTTGTTTTGGTTGCTTTACTTTTAAGGGTTTTGTTTGGGAGTTACTATAGATCCTAACCCGGATCTGGGGACACCTTTTAGGTAAGTAGCAATAGACTGAGGGAATTGTACAGCGTATACCAATACGGTTGAAGCAGTAGCTACATTGATGTGGCACATTGGTTGGTACCGGTATCCCTTGTGGAGAAACGAGGAGAATACGGGGTCGCTGCGTGTGTCGTTAAGCATCAACTGACCTTAGAACCTTTAATAGACCAACTTGGCCATTAGGAAGTAGTGAGATAACCGGTCTCAGTATAAAGCTGGGAACTGGTTGATACTCGATGCTACACTCATTGAGACCATACTCTCGAGATAGTTCCGGCCGCAAGAAAAGATTGCGTGAGCTGAAACCATGACCGATGGAGGATGGTCAGTGTGATACGGTGGGAGAACTGACTTGGGTTTTGCGTTTGTTTTCACAAATGTTTCGATTGAGCAAGAGTCGCCACCGACTTTTATTTTATCCTAAGGAAAGGTTAAAAAGCACAGCAAAAACCTTTGAGATGTTTTCTTGGGTTCGGGGAGTAGATTATAGAAAGGGAAGGTATTAGCACCCTTTCTATCCATGGTTATCCATGGGCTCTTAGTTACTTGTTTTAGATCACTTGCCTTGTGTTTTCAATTGTTTGAAATGGTGCTTTCAATTGTTTGAAATGGTGCTTTGTGTGTGGGTTTGAAAATGTTTTGAAAAGAGGCCATTTGTTGTGGCAACCTTTGTAATGATCCATGTTTGAATGTATACAAAGGTGTTCTTATCTTTTGAAAAGTTTTCAATGTTTTTTTTGAAAGTTGTTTTGAAAGTGTGTTGTGATGTGTGTTTTGAAAAAATGGCAAGGATTATTTTTCAAGATTTGGTCAAGTAACCAAGAGCTATCTACTCTAAATTTCTCAAAGATCTTTCCTATGTTTTAACCCTTTTAACAATTTTGTTCCACCATTGTATTTGGTGGACAATCTTGTGTTAGGATGTTAACGGGACGGGCACGGGTCATCGTATGGACCATGAATGCAATGGTGCCAAGTGTCTTTGGCAATTTGCTTGAAGGGACTTGATCATTTTTTAGGCAACTTTCGAAAGCGTCATCGAGGGACTATGATCATTTGATATTGTTTTGTTTTGCCAAAAACACTCAACATGCAACATGGCCTATTATTGAAGGCAACAAGTGGAGTAACCCTAGGGGTGCAAGTGTGATTGGTGTTGTCCGTTTTCATGCTTTTTGTCTTTGAATTAGGTCAAGCTATTTGTTGTTTGATTTTTGCATACAAACCCTAAGTCTATCATGGCATATTTAGAAATCTTTAAAATGCGGAATTTAAAGTCCTAAGTTATTACAAAGTAATCATGGGGATGGGGGTACAAATGTTCAAATGGGGATGAGACTTAATAGGAGAGTAGTATCCCAATATTTACAACCAAATCGAATCAATCGCAAATATAAAATGTATCAATGTACAAAGATAAACAAATGTGTATGTGTAAATGTATTTGTGTAAGTGTATATAATTATTTACAAGTGAAATAAAAATAATAAAAAAAGTTAATTTTTGAATATTTTCATGTTTAGGGTAAAACCCTAATTTTGCTAAATAAAAGGTATTAATTATTTATTATATACAATATTTATTAATTATGTACAAAAAATAAATAAAAGAGAAGTATATTGTGAAAATGTAATTTTTGAGGTTAAATATTAATAAAAATAAAAAATGTATTATTTTGTATTTTTATCCTAAATATTCTAATAAATATATAAGTATTTATATTATGTATTAAATATATTAAATATATACAAAAAATAAAATATTTATTATTTACAAAAAAAAGTATATTTTAAGAAAAATGTTTTCCAAAGATAAAATAAAATAAAATCAGAAAATAAAATGTATTTGTATTTATTTTTTAGTATTTAAATAAAAAAGCAATATGTTTATTTACATGTATAAATTCAAATAAAACAAATAAAAATCCAAATAAAATGCGAAAATGGCTGAAAAATATTTTTAATATTTTTTATGTTTTGACAAAAAATAAACAAGTCAGAAACAAAAAGAAAAAGTCAAAAATGATAAAAATAAAACACAATGGGCCAAGGGGGTGTATGTGAAATAAAGTGGTGTAAACAGAAAAATGAAACAGGCCCAACCCAAAGGCAAGCTTCTTCAACCTCCAGCCATATTTCTGTCAAAAACGCGCGCCTTTCCCACCTTGTTCAAACATCCTGATTCTTTGATCCTTTGACAAATCTTAAAACATGAAACTTGTAGAGCTTGAAGGCACGATTCTAAACATATAAAGAAGTTGATCTAACTCTCAGAAATGAGAGAGAATTTCTTCTCCCCCAATTCCTGACCTAGCTTTTTTCAGATATTCAGTGTAACGCCCCAGTTTTAATTATTTGATTTATTTTAATGGGAAAATTATTTTATTGGAGTTAATAAAATAAAAAGAATTATTTATTTTGGAATATTTGAAGAAAATAAAAGAAATAAGAAAATATTGGGTTTTTAAGTTATTGGGCTTGGATGTCGTTAGTAAAGAGTGGGGGTGCAAAAGAAATAAGGATATATTTTGGAACTCAAGTTATTTTCTCATTATTCACGATAACACAGAATTTGGGAAATTTGGGAAGCTGAGCTCTGAAGGTGCGAAGAACGGAGAACATCGCTCAAAGAACTCAAGCTGGAATTTGATAAGGTAAGGGGGCTACTACTCAATTTATATTGCTTATGGGTTTAGATGCAATTGGTTGGGTAATCGTAGGATGACCCCATTTTCTCTGATGTTCTTAGTGATCGATAACTTTAGGGTCGAATTTCGTTAGAAAAGATTAGGTTCCCAAAAGGTTGTGAATCGATTAAGAAATTAATCCCCATTGTTGATTTAAGATCGAAATTGTATGATCGTGAGTTTACCTTAGGTGTTCTAGGGATAACCTCAATGTTGTTAGGACTTCCCTAAAGGAAGGGTAATATGTAACTTAAGGTCAATTTTAATAAAACTTGTTGTTGATGAAAGAATTGTTGATAAAATAGGATGTTTTAAAAAATGAAAATTCTGAGTTTTGATTGATTTTGGAAAATGAGACCTTAAGTGAAATAATGTTGTCCTTAAGATTGGAAATTGACTAACGTAGAAGGGAATTGTGTTCCAATTGATGTGTTGCTTTGAGTTATGCATAATTGATGTTGTTATGTACCGAAATGCACGTTTTGGCCGGTATTTTTCGTGTTTGGCTGCTGTTCTGAGCTGCTGCAGGTACAAGAAATTTTGGGTACGCGCTCATCAACACGGGCCGTGTTGATTCACACGGGCACCCGTGTTGATCTGCTGGATGGGTAAAAATAGTGTGTTCCAGGCACATTTCAACATGGGCCGTGTTGATTCACACGGGCACCCGTGTTGATTCCCTGTATTGGCAAAATAACGTGTTTCTGGACACATTTCAACACGGGCAGTGTTGATTTACACGGGCACCCGTGTTGAACCTCCTTTGTTGGTTCTCAATTTTGTTTTCTGTGCTTTGTTGTGGTGTACAGGAATGATTTTGTTTAATGTGCAGTGTTTGTTAGTTTTGAACATGCTGCTTAATGATATGCATAGTATTGTGGAGGCTTGTGTCTAATAATGTTTGTATGTTATGATACCAACACTATGCGGATTTTATTGTCATGCTTTTAGATAATGTTATCAAGCATGGATTATGATATAACTTGATATGATTGGTTGATGTTTAATAGTATGCTGAGTGATTACATGCTATTCATATCGTGTTGTATTTGATATTGTTGATGTTACATGATATGGTTTATTGATGTTAATAGTATGATGAGTGTTACATATTGTACATATCATGTTGCATTTGTTAATTCCCATTGTGTGGAATTAACATGGTGGCCAATATACGTGTCCGTGATTTAATGGAACGTTGAGGTGGTAGCCGTGTCCGCGATATAATGGAACGGTGAGTCATCCGTGACCCGAGATTTAATGGGGCGGTAAAATGGTACCACATGCATGGGTGTGTTGCATTACATTGAATATAACATGAATGGATGATTTTCCAATGTTGTATTTAATTGATTGTAGGCATGTATTGTTGCTAAATTGTTAACGATGTTTGATGTTAATTATAAATATGAAAAGTAAGATATTATGAATATATGAATTGTAAAGGTTTTCGTAAACTATGAAACATGCTAACTGTTTGGGTGATGCTTATGGTTTTTCTGAATTGATTGTTATGAGCGTATAATCAAATGTATAATTGAGATGCTCACCCTTACTGTTGAATATTTCAGATTAAGGAGCTTCGTTCAGGTGCTTGGCGAAGGCTTGTTGTTTCTAGTTTATTTCCGTTTAAGTATTGTCCGGGTCATGCTCTGATAGTTGTAACTCCGGGAACGTTTGTTTGTCGAGCTGCTTTAGTCAGACTCGTTTATTCCTTATGTTTGTTATAATATGATGTTGATATATTCCAGGTGTTCATCCCTGATGATTTTGAAAATATTATAACATTGGTTTTGTTAATTAAATTATTCCGCTGTGTAAACATGTATGAGTTGCTTCTATTTTATGCATGACAGGAACTTGTTTTTATTAAAGGAAAATTGTGACATCCTCGTTAATACATGTACTCTGAAAATATGATTTTAATTAATTGCGAAATTTTATGCGGGGTTTTAGAGGGTGTTACATTCAGGTTCCAAATTCTCTTAACACACACAATATAAATGAAAAGTGAGGATATAGGTAGCTTCAGGGCCATGAGTAGAGCATGTTTCATTCATAAACCTAAGCCTAACTCTTCCTAGATTGAGAGATAGAAGTCCAAAGTTTTACCTGTTCAGCTGGAATCGTGTACAGCAATGGAGGTACTTTCAATGCAATGTGAGGACTTGTACAACTTGCTTGAAGTTCAGGGATGCTTCTCCAACCTCTAGCTTGCTTTGAAACTGACTGAAACGAGCTATGGAAGTTCACCTGCAAAACTGAAAAATGAAAATGGCAGATGGGGTTAGGAGTGTTACAGCTGGTGTTTAGGGCTTGGAACAGTTTCAAGGGATGGTATGAAATGTGTTTGCAAGGTTATTAGCCAAAGTGCACGAGTGGATTGAGTTGTGGACCTCAATCTGCAGCAGGTGCCCTGTTTTTGCAAGAGGATGGTGTTTTTGTGTTTTAGGAGGTATGAGAGATGGTTTGGTCGTGCCTTAGGTCTGTTAGGGAGTATGGAATGTGTTCACAATGTTTGCTTTGGCTAGTTGTTACAGGAATGAGAGATGGGATCAGTTTTGCAAAGTTTCTTCTATCTTAAGCAAAAGTTGCCAAGTTAGGTTATAGGCCAAGGCAGGTCCCTCAAGCATGCTGCATAATCTCTCCTTGATCAGTGGGATTAGTTCATAATCTTGTGCCTAGAAGATATGCTTTGTACTTCTTAGATTTGTGTTTGACATAAAGTTGATCTTTACAAGAATAGATAAGTTACTTTTTCCAAATATGGCTTGATTTTGTGTGTATTGTCCAAATGCACCAAATAAAACTCTAACGCAAAGGATATGCATTTAATTATTGAGTGCAAGAAGGATTAGAGGCCTGTAATCTAGCTTGCACATGCTGATTTCAAAAATGCCCAAGTTATGAACATGTACATGGCTTATGAACAAAGTGACTTTTGCCCATCTTCACAAATTCGATTCTCCCTAACCACAAGGGTGTTTGAGAAGTTCTTTGACAATTTGGAAAGCTTGGAATGTGTAATACAATCCATATTTTTAATGCAAGTTGAAATTCCAAGTGGAAGCATGTGAAAAGTGGCCATGAAGTTAGGCAAAAATCCTGCCTAAAATAGGTCAAAAAAAATTCTAAGTTAAGAATGTTTTGCACCCTTGTTCCAAAAATCATAACTTGAGCTACAAGCTTCTTTAGAGAAAACTTTGTGAATCAAAATTGTAGATTTTGCAATAGACTACAACTTTCATGTTTTGTGTTTAGCTTGAATCCATTTGCATCTTGAAGAAAAAATGGGACAAAGTTAGGAAAAAATTAGGAAATTTCATAACTTAGAAAAATTCTAAGTTATGAAATTTTCTCATTTTAAACCCTAATTTGCAATTTTTGGTTTCTTGATGAACAAGTTTCATAATTGGACATGTCTTGGTGAAAAATGAATCTTGACACTTGATTTTGACCAAAAAAGTTTGACTTTTCAGTATACAGTCAAATTTTGCTCAGTTGATTGGAAAATTCCTCTGTCAACCTTGTGCATTTGGGATCTTTTGAACATGTTGAACATGTAAAGACAATGCCATTGAGTCCTTGAGTCCATATGTGAGCTTGGTTTGCCATTGGCTAGGTCAAACAGTCAAAAATTGCCTTTGTGCAGTCAAAACCCTAAAAATGACCATTTTGCCCTTTTGATGATCTGATCAAATTTCTTATGGAATTGTGATCCAAACTTGATAAAATGGTCCATATGAGTTCATAATGTTGATGTGGGTCAAAAATCATGAGGTTTGACTGTTAATTGACCACATTTGACTTTTTCCCCAATACAGCTGATTTCTAGGTCAACTGTCCAATTGACTGGGCAAAGATTGGAATCAAGGCTTGAAACTTGGTATGGATAAACTTGTGAGTCCAACATGAAGCATGAAAGTCATTTTGGGCCTTTTAGGTCAAAACATCTTTGTGCAAACTCAAACCCTAATTTGGGTCAACAGTGCAAGGAGGGGGCTTGAGCAGAGTAAACCCTAACTTGATCTTGAGCTCCAAGGGTCTTGTGATGAGAAAATGTTGAGGAAATGGGAGGGCAAATTTTGGGGTACAACAGTTGCCCCTGTTCAATCTTCTTAGACCTGATGATGTAGATTGGCTTGTGTGCCTTTCGTGATCCGAAGGTGGAAGATGATTGAACACTAAAGTGCCTAGAAATTTGCACTCGCATAGTGGAGTATCAGCAATGTGATGTCAGGAATGGGCTTATAGATGCCATTGGAGAGATGGTGAATAGGAGGATGGGCTTATAGATGCCATCTGGAGAGGTGACAGAACCTTGTCGGGAATGGGCTTATAGATGCCATTTGGAAGCGTTAATCGCGTAAGAGATTCCTTAGCGAGAACTTGTGTATTTTGAGAAAGGAAGATGGTTTCCTGGCCTGTTACAGGTGTTGATCTTCAAACTCTTCGTGCAGATGTGCCCTGGCTAGATACAGGTATCGAATCTACAATCAATTGCTCACAAATATGCCCTGGCTAGATACAAGAATCGAATCCGGAACTTCAAAAGGTTGCTTACAGACGTGCTCTGGCTGGATACAGGTATCGAATATCTAAAATATTCATGCAGATATGCCCTGGCTAGGTACAGGTGTCGAATCCACAATCAAATACTCACAGATATGCCCTGGCTGGATACAAGAATCGAATCTGGAATTGGTCGTCTACAGATATGCCCTGGCTGGATACAGGTATCGAATCTGGAAATTGTCGTCTACAGATATGCCCTGGCTGGATACAGGTATCGAATCTGGAAATTGCCGTCTACAGATATGCCCTGGCTGGATACAGGTATCGAATCTGGAAACTCTTCATGCAGATGTGCCCTGGATGGATACAGGTATCGAATCTACAATCAATCACTCACAGATATGCCCTGGCTAGATACAGGAATCGAATCTGGAATTGTGACAGTTGATAGTAATCACCTTTGGATTGTCCTTTTTCCTGAAAAGGCAAGACATTAGTTGTATGCAATGTCATGATGTATGAAATGCATGATGTCATGATGTTTTTGTGTGATATGATGCGTATATACATGCGTCACGGTGTATGATAATGTGATGAATGTATTTTTTTCTAGGAAAATAAATCCTTGACGACTTCCGGGAGTTGGTGGAATCCTGGGCTGATGTTGAAGAGTGGAAGTCTTCGTTTCCGCTGGGGATGATGGTTGCAAGAATAAACCGGTAGGAGAAAATCACTCTGTTGGGGAATAAACTTGTTGGAGAGATTACCGTGCGGGGAATTACTCTGTGGGAAGAGATACTTCGTTGAGGTTTTGATGAGAGCTCCGCTGGGGATTCCACTGATAAGTTATGTTGGGGAATTTGATGAACTCCGTTGGGGATAGGGAGAACTTCGCCGAGGACGATCTTTCCGTGGTTATTAGCTGAGGATAACCCAGTTATACCCTGGTGGGGAAATAACCTTTGAATAAAGTCGGGGAGAGACGTATGTACTCTGCAGGTGATAAGCTTCCAAAATCTACTGGGGATAAGCTTCAGAAACTACTGGGGAAACTTTTCAGACTGTACTGGGGAAGGGGTTCCGCTGGGGTGTCTGGTATTTCGCCGGGGAACAATCTTATATTAAGACTTTCGGGGATGCTTGCTGAGGAATGTCTATACTCCGCTGGGGAATGTTGAGATCTTCTGGGGATACCCAACTTCCTTAAGGCTGACAGTAGACTAACTCTGCTTGGGGAGAGTATCGCTGACTTGCTGGGGATACTGTGCCTTTTTAGGGCTGATGGGAGACCAACTCTGCCTGGGGAGAGTATTGCTGAATCTGATCTTACTCTGTGGGGAGTTGAGGTAACTTGGTTACATTCTTCAGCCGAACTTACCTTGGTACCTCGGTGGACAAAGCAACTAGATTGCTTGGACAGTTCTTTATTGCCCCTGTTTCTGATGTCATCTGTAATTAGTCCTTTGTTTCGCATGCAAATATTCATGATTAGCAATTAATGTCAAACGCATATATAAAAAATGAACATTGGACGTTCTTTGCAAAACAAAACAGAAAAAGGAAAAACGATGGATAATTTGTCTGAAAAATTGAGCTTGTATTGATTTTGAAATTTGCCTGTAAATAGGCGTTTTTGTACAAGAGGCTGACGTCCTAGTAAGAGAACGCCGCCGAGAAAAATAGAGTTTATACAATTTTGTGAAAAGGAAACAAAACAGCTATGTGAAAAATAATCCCACTGGGTTCTAACTCTGCTATCGCCTTTATGTCTTCAAGCGTCTCATCACCCTGCTGCTTAATTGAAGATGAAGCTGATTGATTGGAGTCATCTGAGCCCGATAGTTGATGCCGAATTCTGGATGCAAGGTGATCCAATGAGACATAGTATTACGCTTTATCCCTAACTTTTGCCTGGACCGCCCTTCCGAGTTTTCAGTCCACCGGGATACCCATTTTTGCCCAAGCCGCCTTTTCAGGTTTTCGACTTGCCGGGTGTACAGATTTTTTCATTTCATCCCTTATTTTTGCCCGAACCCTTTTGGTTTGCCGGGAAGCCCTTATTTTTTCCTAGGCGTGTCAACCTAGCGGGTCTTTAGTTAATGCGTAGTATCTTTTTACTATGTCTGCATTGGCGGGGTGAGGAAGGTCGTCACCATCCATGGTGGTTAGAATCATAGCTCCTCCTGAGAAGATATGCTTAACCACAAATGGCCCTTCGTACGTAGGGGTCCATTTGCCCCTGGGATCACCTTGAGGTAGAATGATGCGCTTGATTACCAGGTCCCCGACTTGATACTCTTGTCGTCCGACCTTCTTGTTAAATGCCTTGATCATCCGTTTTTGATACGTCTGACCATGACAAATAGCAGTGAGTCTCTTTTCGTCAATTAGGTTTAATTGATCAAGCCGAGTCTGGATCCAATCATCTTCGCTCAAACCTGCATCCTTCATTATCCGGAGAGAGGGGATCTGGACTTCAATAGGCAAGACTGCCTCCATGCCATAGACCAAGGAAAAGGGAGTTGCCCCTGTTGACGTCCGTGCTGAGGTACGGTACCCATGAAGATCAAACGACAACATTTTGTGCCAATCTTTGTAGGTCACTGTCATCTTCTGCACAATCTTCTTGATGTTCTTATTCGCTGCTTCTACAGCCCCATTCATCTTCGGCCGGTAGGGAGAAGAGTTATGGTGCTGTATTTTGAATTGCCCGCAGAGCTCAGTGATCATCTTGTTGTTAAGATTGGTACCATTATCCGTAATGATCCTCTTAGGTACACCGTATCGACAGATCAGGTTGTGCCGAATGAGCCGTGCCACAACGTTCTTGGTTACGGTAGCGTATGAAGCTGCTTCAACCCACTTTGTGAAGTAATCAATCGCTACCAAGATGAAGCGATGCCCGTTGGATGCCGTAGGTATGATTTCGCCGATCATATCAATGCCCCACATTGCAAAAGGCCAAGGTGCTGTCAAGATGTTCAGAGGAACCGGAGGAATGTGCACCTTATCAGCATAGATCTGGCATTTATGACAAGTTCGAGAATGCTGGTAACATTCGGCTTCCATTGTGGACCAGAAATATCCTGCCCGAAGGATCTTCTTTGCCATGGTATGTCCACTGGAATATGTTCCGAAGGTACCTTCATATAGCTCTGCCATGATCTTTCCTGCTTCAGTCTTACCTACACAACACAGTAAAGTTGAATCATGGTTTCGCTTGTAGAGAATGCCATTGCTGAGGAAGAACTTTGCCGCAAACCTTCTCAGGAACTTCTTGTCATTAACAAATGCGCCTTCGGGGTATTCTTGAGCTTCAAGGTACCTCTTCACTTCATGATACCAGGGTTTTTCTGTTACCTCTTCGGTCTCGAGATCGCAGCAATGTGCAGGTTCATCCAACTTCCAAATAATGATTTGGGGCGCCTCGTTGTCCCATTTGACTTTGAACATAGAAGACATCGTAGCCAATGCGTCCTCCAACTGATTCTCCTCTCTTGGGAAATGTTCAAAATTTATCTCTTCGAAGTGGGGAATCAACGTCAACACATACTCTTTGTAAGGAATAAGATTCGGGTGTTTCGTATCCCACTCGCCTTTGACCCGATTGATCACGAGAGCGGAATCTCCGAAGACACTCAGAAACTTGACCCTTAAGTCAATTGCAGCTTGAAGACCCATGATACATGCTTCATATTCCGCCATGTTGTTGGTGCAGTTGAAACATAGCCGGGTAGTGAGTGAAGTATGAGTGCCTTTAGGGGATATGATCATAGCGCCGATACCATTACCCAAAGCGTTCGCGGCTCCGTCAAAGTGCATAGACCATCGGGATCCTTCCTCAGGTCCTTCATCCGGTCCAGGTATTTCACAATCAATCACTACCATGATATCCTCGTATGAAAATTCAAAGTTCATCGACTGGTAATCGTCCACTGCCTGATGTGCCAAATGGTCTGCCAACACACTTCCTTTGATTGCTTTTTGAGTCGTGTATTGGATGTCATATTCCGTCAAGATCATCTGCCATCTTGCTATTCTTCCGGACAAGGCGGGCTTTTCGAATATGTACTTGATTGGATCCATTTTTGAAATCAACAGAGTAGTGTGAGTCAACATATACTGTCTCAGCCGGCGAGCAGCCCATACCAAAGCGCAGCAAGTTTTCTCGAGCAGTGAGTACCGGGTCTCACAGTCGGTAAACTTTTTGCTAAGGTAATAAATGGCGTGTTCTTTTCGGCCAGACTCATCATGCTGCCCCAACACACACCCCATTGAGTTATCCAGCACAGTCAAGTATAAGATTAGAGGTCTCCCTTTAACCGGCAGCATCAGAATGGGTGGTTCTTGGAGATACTCTTTGATTCTTTCGAAAGCGGCCTGACATTCAACATTCCAACATACTACTTGATCTTTCTTCAGCAGCTTGAAGATTGGCTCACAGGTAGCAGTTAGGTGCGAGATGAATCGGGCAATGTAGTTCAACCGTCCTAGAAAGCCTCTGACTTCTTTCTCTGTCTTAGGAGTTGGCATCTCTTGTATGGCTTTCACTTTGGAAGGATCCACTTGAATGCCTTTGTCGCTTACGACGAATCCTAACAATTTCCCAGATATCACCCCAAAGGTGCACTTGTTTGGGTTCAACCTCAGCTTGTACAACTTCAGACGGTCAAACAGCTTCCGTAGATGGTCAAGGTGTTCCTCCTCAGCTTGAGACCTTGCAATCATATCGTCGACGTATACTTCTATCTCGTGATGGATCATGTCATGAAATAGAGCAACCATGGCACGTTGGTAGGTTGCCCCAGCATTTTTCAACCCAAAAGGCATGACCTTGTAGCAAAAGGTGCCCCACTGAGTAACAAAAGTGGTCTTCTCCATGTCTTCAGGAGCCATCTTGATCTGATTATAACCGGAGAAGCCGTCCATGAAGGAGAAAACTTTATGCTGAGCAGTGTTATCAACCAGAACGTCGATATGAGGCAGAGGGAAATCATCCTTAGGGCTGGCCCTGTTCAAATCCCTGTAATCAACACACATTCGGACCTTAGCATCCTTCTTCGGCACTGGAACCACGTTGGCAACCCACTGAGGGTAAGAAGTCACTGCTAGAAACCCGACATCAAATTGTTTCATAACCTCAGCTTTGATTTTCTCGGATATTTCTGGACGCATACGACGGACCTTCTGTTTTACCGGAGGGCATTCTTCCTTGGTAGGACCAGGCAAATATTTCCACATAATCATGCAACATCTGAATCAACCGTTGTTTCACGCTGAGCTCCAGATTGGCACCAATCTTAACTTCCTTTCTATCTGTCTCAGTACCCAGATTTACCGTTTCCATTGGCTCTTCATGTGGCTGAATGGCCCTCTCTTCCTGGAGTAGTAGTCTTGCAAGTTCACCAGGCACTTCACAATCCTCTTCACCTTCGTCTTCGGCTAAGTTGATCAGACTTTCGAAGTCATAACTGGCAGTAGCAGAGTCGTTACCAGTAAGATCCAGAGTGGATTGGAACCTGTATAAGTGAGTGTGTGTAAATATAGCTATTTTGCAATATATAATAAAGAAAGAAAAGGAACGCAAGATTTTGAAATGAAACAAACGTCCAATGTTTTTATTGATGATATATGAAAATGACACACAAAAGCCCTCACAAATGAAGCCACGGTGCCCTGGGTAAGACACCGAGCCATAAAAGTTTCAAAATGTTGTTTGTTACAAATTCAAAACAAAAGAGTTCATTACTGAGTGACAAAAGTAATAGGTGTGAAGTCTTTGGCAGTCCAGTTGCTTGGTCCACTGTCGGTTGTTGGGTAGATCCAGCTGTCAAATTCAGATTCCTCCACGTCGTCTTCAATAGCATTTACTCCCGGGTTGGTGATGAACACAGGAGATCTTCCAATCTTTGCCTTACGAACAGCCCTCTGAGTCTCTGCAGTGAAGCCCAAACCAAACTTGTCGGTCATTAGAGTGAAGTCAGGAAGTCGGCCCCAGTTTGCGCACTCACCCTTCTCAATAACAGCCCAAGCATCCTTTAAGGAATCCATCTTCAAAGGAGGGTCTTCAATCACAGTTTCAGCTGATGCCAGTGTCTGAGGAACTTCTTCAAAGTGCTGGAATGGAGTCTCAATGAATTCCCCATCCATTTCTATGTACCGGAACGAGTTAAGGTGGATGACCATATATTCTTCCTCCCCCTGAACTGTAACAATCTTTCCTCTGACCGGGTACTTAAGCTTCTGATGTAGTGTGGAGGTCACAGCTCCAGCCTTGTGGATCCATGGACGACCCAGCAAACAAGAATAGGATGGTCGGATATCCATCACATAGAAAGTAGAATCAAAGACTTGAGAACCAACCCTAATTGGAATGTCAACTTCCCCATGTACCATCCTTTTCGAACCGTCAAAGGCCCGGATGTGATCGGTGGATTTAGAACTGACTGTTTAACGCTGGTTCGCGAAATGTCGCGGAAGCAAGAGTCACCACCGTCTTTTATTTTCTCCAACATGGACAGGACAAAAGCACAGCAAAATTCCTTATGAGATTGTTTCTCGGTTCGGGAGGTAGATTTATAGAAAGGGAAGGTGTTAGCACCCTTTCTATCCATGGGCTCTTAGATACTTGCTCATTGTGTTTTCAAAAGTGTTTGCTTTTCAAAGTGTGAGTGGGTTTGAAAAAAGTTTCGTTTAAAGATTTCAGAATGACTCTTGTATCAGTCCTCAAGAGTGTTTGAAAAATTGTTTTGAAAGCTTTTTGAAAGTGTCGGTGTGAAAAGAGTTTTGATTTGTTTTTGAATAGAGCAAGTATCTATGAGTCATCTACATACCCTAAGGAATTAGGCTGTGTAAATGTCCTTAAGATAGTGCCATCCCACCATTGAGAGGTAGGTAGCACCACCGTTGGAGGTGTTCGGTTCAATTCGAGTTTAGGGACAGTGTGGTCACCGAAGCAACAGTTAGGACACCTTAGAAGCTACCCTTATGTCCTTGATCCTTTTTTAATCCGAGGCAACCGTTTCGAGGAAACTATTCCGAGGCAACCGTTTTGAGGCAACTTGTTTTGAGGCAACTGGATCATGGACATAAGGACTTACTAAGACGTCCTATACTTGACGACCACGTTTCGAAGGCAACAGGTGAGGCGTACCCTAGAAGTGGTGTGTGAATTTGTGTGTTGTTTTCATGTCAATATTTATCTTTGATCAGGGCATTGTGAGCTACGCTTGTTTTTAATTAGCCATACATTCTTTCATGCAAAGTTTAGAATTCAAGAGTGCGGAAATTTAAATGCGGAAAGATAAATCCTACGCTATTACAAGGCGCGGGTCTATACAAAGACCCGTTTTGATAAAATGCGGAAAAAAAAAATCTAATTACTATTACAATCCTTGAGCAGTTACATAATATTCGAAAAGAAAATAAATGTGCGAAAAGAATAAAAATTAGGACGTCCGAGGGTTTTGACCCTTTTGAAATTAACTTGAATTAAAGGCTATTTAATTATTTAATTAAAGAAAAGAAATTGTTTTTTATGTTTTTTGGTATTTATGAAAATAAGGAAAAGAATTAAAATTAAAGTTAGTGAAACCCTAGTTCTAAATTATTTTTAATTATTAATGAAAAAATATACAAGTTGACCTAATTTACACTAATTAGTTAATTTACACATTTATTTACAAAAATATTTAATAATAATAACAAATAATGAGGCAAGTAATTAATTAAGAAAAAGATAAAAATGTCAAAACCTAATTTCTACATATTTTTTTATTTATTAAGAAAAAGTGTTAAAATTAAAACCTAATTTAACTAAATTAATTACTTAACATTTATTTACAAAAATATTCTAATAGTGAAATTAATAAGAATTAAATATTAAATATTTTTTGGTTTCTGATTTTTTATTATGAAAATTATTTTAGGTGAATTAAATAAAACAATTAAAACAATTAAAACAATTAAAAAGAAAAGAAAAGGAAATTAAAAATAGAATACAAACATTGGGGGTATCAGGCCCAGAATGGAGGTGCTTGCAGTAATTTTGGCCCATTGAACAAAGCCTTGTTTGACTTTCCAGCTTGTGTGTATGTCCATTGACTGAGCCCTACCATGGAATTTATTCAGTAGCCCTTGGATTGAACCCTGAAGCCACTTGGCAAGCACAGGCATGAGCGTGTATGGTAGGCCATGGAATGAGTGCTGCATTAGAACACATTGAAACAAAAATTATTAAGCATATGGGAGGACCTGGGAATCGAACCCAGGTCCCTATACCTACAAGACACCTCATCAACCAACTGAGCTATTGCGTGCGTTTGTAATGTTAGTGGAAAACAAATAATATAAAAAAAAACAAACGTTAATGATATAGAACAAACGAAAACGCCAGATTTCAAACGCTCCAGTCATCATAGGCCACACGTGCTTCGTCTTCATCTTTATGCAATTATGTAAAACAAGTAGCGGGGGTTTTAAACCCCCACTAAATGGAACAGTGGATAATAGCGAATAGCACTATGGGTTAAATAAATTGAGCGCGAGGTGTTGGTTCGTTTCGTCTGGAGCTCTTGAATTCAATGGTATAGGTCTCAAGGTCCAATTTTTTCATACAAGGAAAGCCCTATTTTGGAGCTTCTGAAACCCTAGGTTTCATCAATGGCAGATCTGGCTACAGGCAGTGTTAGTCCAATTAAACGTTACCAATCGCTGCAGAAAGATGTTATTAGTGTAAATCAATGAATAAAACATATGAATGATGCATGAAAATTAAAAATTGATTGTGGACATTTTTGTGAAAAGCGCGATGTTGTTCTACCGATTCTTGGAGTATGGAGGCTTGTTCTTGATTGTGATAGACTCCTAGCAATGTCAGCAATGTAATGGACAAGGTTTTAAGCCTTGAATCACCCTGCAAATATGAAATCAGATTCCAAGTTTTTGATGGAAAGTTGCAATTTTGTTCTGAGTTTGTGAGCAGTTTTTCGTGTCTCCTTGAATTAGGTTTCCTTGTGCATATGTATGTGAAGCATTCTAGGTCAAAAACAAGCCCAAAGATCCATTGAATTAATGATTTCAATATTTGATTTTTATCATATCTTTTTCAATCTTTTTTCCATGCAAACCTTGCCAAATATGGATGATCTTGTCTTGTTGATTGGTGCACGAAATCTTTAGCATATAATGAGTATATTTGCTGCACAAAAAGATTTGAAAAGCATTATTTGATATTTTTCTCATATTTAAATCTAATTAAATGAATTAATATGAATAAAAATTCAATTAATTAATTAAAAATAAGAAAATAAATCATTTTTAGCTCAATGGGTCGTGCATATGCTTTGGGTAATGATTCAAGGAAGAATTTGAGGCCCATTAGCAATTTTGAAGTGTTTTAGGCAAAGTTGACTTTTCAAAATTCCCAAAAATTTCCCAACTTCTCCAAGGCATATCTTGCTCAATTTTGAAGCTATGATCATGTTCTTGGACATTTTGGAAAGGTCATGAAGTCCTCTAACCAATGCCTTTGGTCCCATGTCATTTTGATTTACCAATCTCAAGTTATGGTCTTTGACTTAAAGTGCCTTTTTGTTGACTTTTGAAAATGACCTATAATGTTGAAATTGATAACCTTTTGTGAGAGCATTTCTTGGACTTGAAGTGTGAAGATGAGTTGTAGGAAATGTCATCCTCTTCAAAATGAGCTTTGGATGGGATTTTTCTGATGAACCATGAAGAAGTTATGCCTTGGTCAATTTGCAGTTGACTTTTCAGCTGTCCAAAAATAGAAACTTTTGCATCTTGAGACTTTTTGAGCCATGCTTTGAGAATCATGATCAAGAATTGATCAAATGATGATTGTGGCTTCAAAATAAGATGTTGACCAAAATTTTTGACTTTTGACTGTCAAATGACCATTTTGCCCCTGTAGCTGACTGTGAAGCATTTAGGGTTTTTGACTGTGCAATTTGATGCTGTGAGTCTTGAAACTTGACATATGGATGCTTGACAATACATATAGGCACATGGGACTTGATTGGACCCTTGAAAACCTCAATTTCTTTGCCAGAACCAAAACCCTAATTTTGACTGTGTTAGGAGGCAATTGGACTGTGCAACCCTTGAGGGATTTTGAACCTTGATCTTGGCAAATCTTGGAGAATATGGGAGGACAAATTTTGGGGTACAACAGTTGCCCCTGTTCAATCTTCTTAGACCTGAGGATGTTGATTGGCTGGCGTGCCTTTCGTAATCCGAAGGTGGAAGATGATTGAACACTAGAGTGCCCAGAAATTTGCACTCACATAGTAGAGTGTCAGCAGTGTGATGGTGGGAATGGGCTTACAGATGCCATTTGGAGACGGATGGATAGGAGGATGGGCTTATAGATGCCATCTGGAGCTGTTGGTATGTGGATGGGCTTATAGATGCCATCTAGGTGTCGATCGCGTAAGAGATTCCTTAGCGAGAACTTGCGTACCTGTGAAAGAAAATAATTACCTGGCCTATTACAGGAGTTGATCTTCAAACTCTTTATGTAGATGTGCCCTGGATGGATACAGGTATCGAATATGGAAAATAGTCGTCAACAGATACACCCTGGCAAGATACAAGAGTCATATCTTCAAACTCTTCAGACGTGCCCTGGCATGATACAGGAATCGAGTCTGGAATTAGTCATCAACAGATACACCCTGGCAAGATACAGGAATCGGATCTTCGAACTCTTCAGACGTGCCCTGGCAAGATACAGGAATCGAGTCTGGAATATAGTCGTCAACAGATACACCCTGGTGAGATACAAGAATCGGATCTTCGAACTCTTCAGACGTGCCCTGGCAGGATACAGGAATCGAGTCTGGAATATAGTCGTCAATGGATACACCCTGGCAAGATACAGGAATCGGATCTTCGAACTCTTCAGATGTGCCCTGGCAGGATACAAGAATCGAGTCTGGAAATAGTCGTCAACAGATACACCCTGGCAAGATACAGGAATCGGATCTTCGAACTCTTCAGACGTGCCCTAGTAAGATACAGGAATCGAGTCTGGAATATAGTCGTCAACAGATACACCCTGGCAAGATACAGGAATCGGATCTTCGAACTCTTCAGACGTGCCCTGGCAAGATACAGGAATCGAGTCTGGAATTAGTCGTCAACAGATACACCCTGGCAAGATACAGGAATCGGATCTTCGAACTCTTCAGACGTGCCCTGGCAGGATACAGGAATCGAGTTTGGAAATAGTCGTCAACAGATACACCCTGGCCAGATACAGGAATCGGATCTTCGAACTCTTCAGACGTGCCCTGGCAAGATACAGGAATCGAGTCTGGAATTAGTCGTCAACAGATACACCCTGGCAAGATACAGGAATCGGATCTTCGAACTCTTCAGACGTGCCCTGGCAGGATACAGGAATCGAGTCTGGAAATAGTCGTCAACAGATACACCCTGGCAAGATACAGGAATCGGATCTTCGAACTCTTCAGACGTGCCCTGGCAAGATACAGGAATCGAGTCTGGAATTAGTCGTCAACAGATACACCCTGGCAAGATACAGGAATCGGATCTTCGAACTCTTCAGACGTGCGCTGGCAGGATACAGGAATCGAGTCTGGAATTAGTCGTCAACAGATACACCCTGGCAAGATACAGGAATCGGATCTTCGGACTCTTCAGACGTGCCCTGGCAGGATACAGGAATCGAGTCTGGAATTAGTCGTCAACAGATACACCCTGGCGAGATACAGGAATCAGATCTTCGAACTCTTCAGACGTGCCCTGGCAGGATACAGGAATCGAGTCTAGAATTAGTCGTTAACAGATACACCCTGGCGAGATACAGGAATCGGATCTTCGAACTCTTCAGACGTGCCCTGGCAGGATACGGGAATCGAGTCTGGAATTAGTCGTCAACAGATACACCCTGGCAAGATATAGGAATCGGATCTTCGAACTCTTCAGACGTGCCCTGGCAGGATACAGGAATCGAGTCTGGAATATAGTCGCTCACAGACATGCCCTGGCTAGTTACAGGTATCGAATCTGGAATTGCAATAGTTGATAGTGATTATCTTTGTATTGACTTTTGTCCTGAAAAGATAAACGTTAGTTGTATGCGATGTCATGATGTATGACATGCATGATGTTCTCAGAATAAATGAGATTGTACATTCGTGATGCGTATGTGCATGCTATAATGTATGAAGATATGATGTTTATGAAATGTGTTTTTGTCTAGGAAAGTAAATCCTTGACGGGTGCCGGGAAGTCAAATCCTGGGCTTGATGTTGAAGAGTAGCGCTCTTTGTTCCCGCTGGGGATGATGGTTGCAAGAATACCGGTAGGAGAAGATGACTCCGTTGGGGAATAAACTTGGCGAATAGATTACTCTGCGGGGAGTGAACTCTATGGGGAAAGAGAGATACTTTGCTGAGGTTGATGATAACTCCGCTGGGGATACCATTGATGTGTTATGTTGATGAACTCCACTGGGGATAGGAAGACTTTGCCGAGGACGGTCTTTCCGTGACAATCGGCTGAGGATAACCCAGTTATATCCTGGTGGGGAAATAACCTTTGAATAAATTCCGGGGAGACGCATTCGTACTCTGCAGGGGATAAGCTTCCAGAATCTACTGGGGATAAGCTTCCTGCTGGGGAGGTGGCTCCACTGGTTGTTCTGTATTCCGCAGGGGAACAATCTTAGATCAAGACTGTCGGGGATGCTTGCTAGGAATGTTTGTATATTCCGTTGAGGAATGTTGAGATCTGCTAGGGATAATCCACATTCCTTAAGGCTTGGCAATATATTAACTCTGCTTGGGGAGAGTATCGTTGACTTGCTGGAGATACTGTGCCTTTTAGGGCTGATTGGAGACCAACTGCTTGGGAGAATGGTTGAATCTTGGCTCACTCTCTGGGGAATTAAGGCGTCTTGGTTATATTCTTCAGTCGAACGTACCTTGGTGCCTTGGTGGACAGAGCAATTAGATTGCTCAAACAACTCATTATTGCCCCTGTTTCTGATGTTACCCGTAATTAATCCTTTGTTTCGTATGCAAATATTTATGAGTTAGCAGTTAGTGTCAAATGCATATATCACAATTGAACATTGGACGTTCTTCGCAAGACAAAACAGAAAAAGGAAAAAAAACAATTGGCGATTGGTCTGAAAAGTGAATTTGTATTGATTTATGAATTGGCCTGTGAATAGGCATTTATGTACAAGAGGCTGACGTCCTAGTAAGAGAACGCCGCCGAACAACAGAGTTTATACAATTTTACGAAAAGGGAAAACAAAACAGCTATGTGAAGAAAGGTAATCCCACTGGGTTTCAACTCTGCTATCGCCTTTATATCTTCGAGTGTCTCATCACTTGGCTGCTCGGTTGAAGATGAAGCTGATTGATCGATGCCGTTTGAACTTGATATTGATACCGGATTCTGGATGCAAGGTGATCCAATGTGACATAGTATTACGCTTTATCCCTTACTTTTGCCTGGACCGCCCTTTCGGGTTTTCAGTCCACCGGGATACCCATTTTTGCCCAAGCCGCCTTTTCAGGTTTTCGACTTGCTGGGTGTACAAATTTTTTCATTTCATCCCTTATTTTTACCCGAACCCTTTTGGTTCGCCGGGAAGCCCTTATTTTTGCCTAGGTATGTCAACCTAGCGGGTCTTTTATCATGCGTAGTATCTTTTTACTATGTCTGCATTGGCGGGGTGAGGAAGGTCGTCACTGTGATCGGTGGATCTGGAACTGACTATTTAAAGCTGGTTCGCCAAATGTCGTGGAAGCAAGAGTCGCCACCGTCTTTTATTTTCTCCAAATGGAAAGGACAAAAGCACAGAAAAATTCCTTATTGAGATTGCTCTCGGTTCGGGAGGTAGGTTATAGAAAGGGAAGGTGTTAGCACCCTTTCTATCCATGGTTATCCATGGGCTCTTAGATACTTGCTCATTTGTGTTTTCAAAAATGGTTTGTTTTCTTTTCAACTGTGGGTTTTAAAAAGTTTCTTTGAAAATTCCAGTTCGACTCTTGTATCTGTCCTCAAGAGTGTTTGAAAAATTGCTTTCGAAAGCTTTTTGAAAATGTGTCGGTGTGAAAAGTATTTTTGAATTTTTGTTTGAAATTTAGAGCAAGTATCTAGAGTTGTCTACCTACCCTAAGGAATTCGTCTGTGTAAATGTCCTTTAAAGTAGTGCCATCCCACCATTGAGAGGTAGGTAGCACCACCGTTGGAGGTGTTCGGGTCAAATCGAGGTTCGGGACATGGTGATCACCAGAGCAATGGGAAGACACCTTAGAAGCTACTCTTATGCCAGGTTCCCGGATCATGAGGACTTACTAAGACATCCTCTACTCGACGATCACCTTTCGAGGCAAGGCAACAGTGAGGCGTACCCTAGGGGTGGTGTGTGATTTGTGTGTCGTTTTCAGATATTTTTGTCTTTTGTCATGTTATTGGTGATCTATACGCTTGTTTTTATTTAAGGCCATTCATTCTTGCATGCATTTGTTAACAGTTAAAAATTGCTAGAAGTAAAAACTCTAAGCTATTACAAAAGGCGCGGGTCCACATCGCCAAAATTTCTTGAACCCGATTTGACAGAAAAAATAAAGAAAGTAAAGAAAATAAAGTGCGAGAAATTAATTACACGGCTTTGGGAGAGATACATAAATATTAAAAGAAATAAAATAAACATGCGAATTAAATAAGAATTAAGACGAGGGCGTTGGACCCTTTTTGCAAAATTAAATTAAATGATGAAATTAATTAATTAAAAAAAAGAAAAGAACTTGTTTTTTTGGTATTTTATGATTTTTAATGAAAAAGAATTAATTAAAATAACATGCTAACCCTAATTCTACAATTTTTATTTTATCATGAAAACATGTTAAAGTTTTAACCTAAAATTAACCCTAATTAATTTACATGCAATTTAATTACAAAAATAAATATTTAATATTTAATTATTATGAAAGAAAAGAAAAAAAGGATAAAGAATTTAATTAAACCCTAATTCTACCAATTTTAGGTTTTTTATTATGAAAATATTATAGTTAAACCTAATTTAATAACTAAAATTAATTAATGGACTTTATTTACAAAAATACTAAAATAAAAATATTTATTATTTTTTTCATCTTTTCTGATTTTTTTATGTGTTTTTTTGTGTTTTTTATGAAAATAATAAATTAATTAAAAAAACATAATTAAAAGAAGATAGAAAAGAAAAATAAAGAAAAATAAAGAATAATAAAAAAGGTTTGCAAACCTAGGGGGTTCAGACCCCAAATAGGAGGTTTTCTCTTAGCAATCTGGGCCCATCATCCTTGGCCTGTTGGACTTTTGTCACTAGCGTGCACCAGCGTTGACCAGGGTTTATCATGTTCCTCAAATCTGTGCCTTTGAATTGATGAAACTGAACGCGTGGACGGTTTGATTTTGAAGGTGTACGGTGGACATTACTACTGAAATCATACACGAATATTAATTGGAAAAATATATGGAAAGGGGTGAGGACTTGGGGCTCGAACCCAGGTCCTAGAGATTACCAGCGATGCACTCTACCAACTGCTCCACTCAACGCGTTTGTGTATTTGATATCAAACAATTAATATAAAATAAAACCAAACGTTAATGATGTTTTAGCGCGAAATTTTGAACAGACCAACCAACGTTTGCCACTTCATCATCTTCCCCATGGTTTTGTTCTTCCTGAAAAAATAGAAAACGATTAACGGGGGTTTTGAACCCCCTCAAAACAAACCATATTCCATAATAGCGATTAAGCCCTCTTGGTATATAAATTAAGCGCGAGCATGCCATTCTTTTCGTCTAAGCGAGCTGAACATGGTCATGGCATTGAGGTCTCTTAATTTTACAGTATCAAGAAACCCCTAATTTGGATTTCAAGAAAACCTAGCCTGCATCAATGGTAGAATCATGTATATCGCATAAAAACGCAATTAATTTATATGGTTAGCTTCAGAATCTTATAATGAACACAAATCAAGCATCAAAAATTATGAAAAGTGTATGAATCAAGATGCACGAATGAGAAATTTTTTTCTGTACAGGTGAGATCGTTCTCACGTTTCTGGGCACGAAAGCTTGTGGTTTTTGATCCAAATCCTTTCTTTGAATCCTCAGCAAGCTAATGGAATTGATCTTTGGCCTTGAATCGTCCTCTAACCTTGTTTTCAGTTTTCAAATTTTCAACCAAAAACTCAAGTTCAATGCTTGGTCTGTAGCGCAGCTTAGGGGTTTTTAGGATTAGGTTTTGCCTCTATATGTACCTGTGAATGATTAGGGTTCAAGAAATTTGATCAAAATCCATGCATTAATGAATATGATTTTTGATTTTTTAACCATGATTTTCAAATCTTTTTCACATGCTTTTGCTACCAAATCATGACCAATTCAAATGATTCTTTCTATATTTGGTTAGGCACGAAATCTTGAGTATATTATGTGCATAAAAAGATTTAAAACCTAGGTTTAGCATTTTTCATGTATTTATTTAATTAAAATGAATTATTAATAATAAAAATCCAAATAAATAAATAAATAGTGAAGAAAAAATTCCCTTTGGGCCAAGTGGTCGTGCACATGTCTTGGATGATGAATTATGGAAGAAAAGTAGGCCCATTAGCAATTTTAGGTCATTTGAATCAATGTTGACTTTTCAAAATATCCAAAAATTTCCCAACTTCCACAAGGCATAACTTGCTCAATATTTAAGCTTTGCTCATGTTCTTGGACATTTTGGAAAGTTCTTTGAGTCCTCTAACCAATGCCTTTTGTCCCATGTCATTTTGATTTACCAATCTCAAGTTATGGCCTTTGACTTAAAGTCCCTTTTTGTTGACTTTTGAAAATGACCTATAATGTTGAAATTGATAACTTTTTGTGAGAGCATTTCTTGGACTTGAAGTATGAAGATGAGTTGTTGGAAATGTCTTTCTCTTAAAAATGAGATTTGGATGGGATTTTTCTGATAATCCATGTGAAAGTTATGCCCTGGTCAATTTACAGTTGACTTTTTCAGCTGTCCAAATAAGGAAACTTTTGCATCTTGATGATTTTTGAGCCTAGCTTTGAGAATCATGATCAAGCATTGATCAAATGATGTTTGTGGCTTCAAAATGAGATGTTGACCAAAAATTTGGACTTTTGACTGTCAAATGACCATTTTGCCCCTACAGTTGACTGTAGTGCAATTAGGGTTTTGACTGTGCAATTTTGTGCTGAAAGTCTTGAAACTTGATATGAGGATGCTTGGCCATATTTATAGGCAAGTGGGACTTGATTGGACCCTTGGAAACTTCATTTTCTTGATCAAAACCAAAACCCTAATTTTGACTGCTCAGGAGGCCCTTGAACTGTGCAACCCTTGGGGAGATTTTGAAGCTTGACTTGGCAATTTCTTGAAGAATATGGGAGGGCAAATTTTGGGGTACAACAGTTGCCCCTGTTCAATCTTCTTAGACCTGAGGATGCAGATTGGCTGACGTGCCTTTCGTAATCCGAGGGTGGAAGATGATTGAACACTAGAGTGCCCAGAAATTTGCGCTCACATAGTAGCAGTGATGGTGGAAATGGGCTTATAGATGCCATTTAGAGATTGATGAATAGGATGATGGGCTTATAGATTCCATCCGGATGTTGGTTGCGTAAGAGATTCCATAGCGAGAACTTGCGTACCTGCAAAAGAAAAATGAGTACCTGACATGTTGCAGAAGCTGGTTTTCAGATGCTTTGTATAGATGTGTCCTGACTGGTTACAGGAGCTAGATCTGGAGCTTCAAAAGATGATGAATGAACCAGGAGTGGTTACTACCTCAGCAGGAACGGTGAGAGAACCTTGGATGTCCTTAACCTCAACAGCAATCATTGAGGAAATCTTGGGATTACCACCTCCGCAGTATCGGGGAGAGAACCATAGGAAATTATAATCTCAAAAGCAAACATTGAGAAAAACCTGGAATGGAATTATCGTCTCCGCAGGATCGGGGAGAGAACCATAGGAAATTATAATCTCAATAACATTCATTGAGAAAAACCTGGAATGGAATTATCATCTCCGCAGCATTGGGGAGAGAACCATAGGAAATTATAATCTCAATAACATTCATTGAGAAAAACCTGGAATGGAATTATCATCTCCGCAGCATTGGGAAGAGAACCATAGGAAATTATAATCTCAATAACATTCATTGAGAAAAACCTGGAATGGAATTATCATCTCCGCAGCATTGGGAAGAGAACCATAGGAAATTATAATCTCAATAACATTCATCGAGAAAAACCTGGAATGGAATTATCATCTCCGCAGCATTGGGGAGAGAACCATAGGAAATTATAATCTCAATAACATTCATTGAGAAAAACCTTTGGTAACTTCTACTGAGTCTTCATCAAAAAAATCTGTTTGGGGTCGATTTAACTGGACCAGGGAAGGTCTTGGAGTCTAGCTTGAGAACTTAACTGGATCTTTCCTGAAAGGTAAAGGTCAGTCATATGCGATGCATGATATGGGTCAAGCAATGATATTCTCAACATAAATGAGATTTGTAAGATATGATGCGTATATGCATGCTATAATGATGTATGTGATGTTTAGGAATGTATGTTTTTGTCTAGGAAAGTAAATCCTTGACGGGTGCCGGGAAGTCATATCCTGGGCTGTTGTTGAAGAATAGATTTTGCTTCCGCTGGGGATGATAGCTGCAAGATTACCGGTAGGAGAAGATAACTCCGTTGGGGAATAAACTTGGCGAATGGAATAACTCTGCAGGGGGGGGGGGGGAAATATCCTGACGATCTTGCTGGGAAGCGATACTCTGTGGGGAGAGAGATACTTTGCTGGAATGTTGATGATAACTTGTTGGGGATACCATCGTTGTGTTAATAGACTGCGCTGGGGGTAAGAGAACTTTGTCGAGGACGCTCTTTCCATGGCTTTTGGCTGAGGATAACCCAGTTATATCCTGGTAAGGAAATAACTCTTTGAATAAAGCCGGGAGACGCGTTCGTGTTCTGCGAGGGATAAGCTTCCAGAATCTACTGGGGATACGCTTACTGCTTGGGGAGATGAATTCCAACTTTCCTGGGGAACTGGATTGGACTTTCCTGGGGAAGTTTTGAACTGCGGGGGAAGTGATTCCTTTGAATGTTTGATATACCGCCGGGGAACAATCTTTAGGCCAAGACTGCCGGGGATGCTTATTATGAATATGTATGCTACTGGGGAGATATTGAGATCCACTGGAGGATACCCAACTTCCTTAAGGCCTGATAATATAACTTGGAGAGAGTGTACTGACTGCTTACTCTCTGGGGAATTAGGATATCGGGTTATGTTCTTTAGCTGAACCTACCTTGGTACCTTGGAGGACAGAACAATTAGATTGCTCAGACAACTCTTTATTGCCCCTGTTTCTAATGTTACCTGTAATTAATCCTTTGTTTCGTATGCAAATATTTATGAGTTAGCAAATTATTGTCAATGCATATATCACAAACTGAACCTTGGACGTTCTTCGCAAAACAAAACAGAAAAAGAAAAAACAATTGGCACTTTTAACTGAAAAGTATATTGATTTTTGAATGGCCTGTAAATAGGCGTTTTGTGTACAAGAGGCTGACGTCCTAGTAGGAGGACGCCGCCGAACAAGAGAGTTTATACAAATTTTGTACAAGAGAAAATAAAACAGCTATGTGAAATGAATGATCCACTGGGTTTCGACTCTGCTATTGCCTTTATAACTCCGAGCGTCTCATCACTTGATGACCTTGGTTGAAGGTGAAGCTGACTGATCGATGCTGTCTGAACTTGATATAGATACCGGATTCTGGATGCAAAGTGATCCAATGAGACATAGTATTACGCTTTTATCCCTAATTTTTTCCTGGACCGCCCTTTCGGGTTTTCAGTCCACCGGGATACCCATTTTTTCCCAAGCCGCCTTTTCAGGTTTTCGACTTGCCGGGTGTACAGATTTTTTTCATTTCATCCCTTCATTTTGCCCGAACCCTTTTGGTTCGACGGGAAGCCCTAATTTTTGCCTAGGCATGTCAGCCTAGCGGGTCTTTTTATGCGTAGTATCTTTTTACTATGTCTGCATTGGCGGGGTGAGGAAGGTCGTCACCATCCATATTGGTTAGAATCATGGCTCCTCCTGAGAACACATGCTTAACCACAAATGGCCCTTCGTACGTAGGGGTCCATTTGCCCCTTGGGTCACTCTGAGGAAGGATGATTCGCTTGATTACCAGATCCCCAACTTGATATTCCTGTGGTCTGACCTTTTTGTTAAATGCCCTGATCATCCGTTTCTGATACGTCTGACCATGACAGATAGCAGCGAGTCTCTTTTCATCAATGAGGTTTAGCTGATCAAGTCGTGTCTGGATCCAATCATCTTCGTTCAGATTTGCATCCTTCATTATCCGGAGAGAGGGTATTTGCACTTCGATCGGTAAGACTGCCTCCATACCATAAACCAAAGAGAAAGGAGTTGCCCCGGTTGACGTCCTAGCTGAGGTACGGTACCCATGTAGAGCGAACGGTAACATCTCGTGCCAATCCTTATAAGTCACTGTCATCTTCTGCACGATTTTCTTGATATTTTTATTTGCTGCTTCGACAGCCCCATTCATCTTCGGTCTGTAAGGAGAAGAATTGTGGTGCTGTATCTTGAACTGCTCGCAGAGCTCAGCGATCATCTTATTATTCAGATTGGTACCGTTGTCTGTAATAATTCTCTCTGGGACGCCGTATCGACATATCAGGTTATGCCGAATGAACCGTGCCACAATAGTCTTGGTTACCGTAGCATAGGATGCTGCCTCGACCCACTTCGTGAAATAATCAATCGCTACCAGGATGAAGTGATGCCCATTAGATGCCGTAGGTCTAATCTCACTGATCATGTCTATGCCCCACATTGCAAACGGCCAAGGCGCAGTCAGAACATTCAGGGGAACTGGAGGGACATGCACTTTGTCTGCATAAATCTGGCACTTATGGCATGTCCTGGAATGTTGGTAGCAGTCAGCTTCCATTGTGGACCAGTAATACCCTGCCCAAAGGATCTTCTTCGCCATAGTATGCCCACTGGAATGTGTACCAAAGGTCCCTTCATGTAGCTCTTCCATGATCCTTTCTGCTTCAGTCTTATCCACACAACGCAGTAAGGTTGAATCATGGTTTCGCTTATACAAGATGCCGTTGCTAAGGAAGAACTTTGCTGCGAACCTTCTCAGGAACTTCTTATCATTGATAGAGGCACCTTCAGGGTATTCCTGAGTTTCCAGATATCTTTTCACCTCATGGTACCAAGGCTTCTCAGTCACCAATTCAGTCTCGAGATCGCAACAGTATGCCGGTTCGTCCAGTTTCCAGATGATGATTCGGGGAGCCTCATTATCCCATTTAACTTTGAACATAGAAGCCATTGTAGCTAACGCGTCCGCCAGCTGATTCTCTTCTCTTAGAAAGTGCTCAAAGGTTATCTCTGTGAAGTGGGGGATCAGGGTCAACACACATTCCCTGTAAGGAATAAGGTTCGGATGTTTCGTATCCCACTCTCCTTTGATCTGATTGATCACAAGAGCGGAATCTCCGAAGACACTCAGAAACTTGATCCTTAGGTCGATCGCAGCTTGAAGACCCATGATGCACGCCTCATACTCAGCTATATTATTGGTACAGTTGAAACATAGTCGGGCAGTTAGTGGAGTATGAGTGCCTTGAGGTGATATGATTATGGCGCCGATACCGTTTCCCAAAGCGTTGGAGGCTCCGTCAAAGTGCATAGACCATCGGGATCCTTCCTCAGGTCCTTCATCCGGTCCAGGTACTTCACAATCTGTTACTATCATGATGCTTTCATCCGGAAACTCGAAGTTCATTGATTGATAGTCATCTACGGCCTGATGTGCCAAGTGGTCTGCCAATACACTTCCCTTGATGGCTTTCTGGGTCGTGTACTGAATGTCGTATTCCGTCAAGATCATTTGCCATCTTGCAATTCTCCCAGACAGAGCAGGCTTTTCGAATATATACTTTATAGGATCCATCTTTGAGATCAACAAGGTAGTGTGAGTCAGCATATACTGTCTCAGCCGGCGAGCAGCCCATACCAAAGCGCAGCAAGTTTTCTCAAGCAGTGAGTATCGGGTCTCACAGTCGGTAAACTTTTTGCTAAGGTAATAAATGGCGTGCTCTTTTCGGCCAGACTCGTCATGCTGCCCCAGCACACACCCCATTGAGTTGTCAAGCACGGTTAGATATAGTATCAGAGGTCTCCCTTCAACCGGTGGCATAAGGATAGGTGGTTCTTGGAGATACTCCTTGATTCTGTCAAAAGCAGCCTGACATTCATCATTCCAACGTACTACCTGATCTTTCTTCAGCAGCTTGAAGATTGGCTCACAGGTAGCAGTCAGGTGCGAGATGAACCGAGCAATGTAATTCAGGCGTCCTAAAAAGCCTCTGACTTCCTTCTCTGTCCTAGGAACTGGCCTCTCTTGAATAGCTTTGACCTTGGCAGGGTCCACTTGAATGCCCTTGTCGCTTACCACGAAGCCTAGCAACTTCCCAGATCTTACCCCGAAAGTGCATTTGTTCGGGTTCAATCTCAGCTTGTATAGTTTCAACCGGTCAAACAACTTTTGCAGATGATCTAGGTGCTCTTCCTCAATCTGGGACCTTGCGATCATGTTGTCAACATACATTTCTATCTCATGATGGATCATGTCATGAAATAGAGCAACCATGGCACGTTGGTAGGTTGCCCCAGCGTTCTTTAGTCCAAAAGGCATGACCTTGTAGCAGAAGGTGCCCCACTGAGTAACAAAGGTAGTCTTCTCCATGTCTTCCGGTGCCATCTTGATCTGATTGTAACCTGAGAAACCATCCATGAAAGAGAACACCTTATGTTGAGCTGTATTGTCAACCAGGACGTCAATGTGAGGTAGGGGGAAGTCATCTTTGGGGCTGGCCCTGTTCAGATCCCTGTAGTCGACACACATTCTGACCTTACCGTCTTTCTTTGGTACCGGCACCACATTAGCAACCCACTGGGGGTAAGAAGTCACTGCAAGAAACCCGGCATCAAACTGTTTCATAACCTCGGCTTTGATCTTCTCCGACATCTCTGGACGCATACGGCGGACCTTTTGCTTCACCGGAGGGCAGTCTTCCTTAGTTGGCAAGTGATGGACCACAATATCGGTATCCAACCCGGGCATGTCTTCGTAGGACCAGGCAAAGATCTCCATATAATCATGCAGCATCTGAGTCAACCGTTGCTTCACGCTGAGCTCTAGGTTAGCCCCAATCTTTACCTCTTTCCTGTCTTCTTCAGTACCCAGGTTTATTGTTTCCACTGGCTCTTCATGGGGTTGAATTGCCCTCTCTTCCTGAAGCAACAGTCTTGCAAGCTCGCCAGGCACTTTGCAATCATCTTCACCTTCGTCTTCGGCTAAGTTGATCGGATTTTCGAAGTCATAACTGGCAGTAGCAGAGTCGTTACCAGTGAGATCCAGAGTGGATTGAAACCTGTATGAGTGAGTGTGTGTGTGTAAATACAGCTGTTTTGAAATATATGTAAAGGAAGAAAAGACAGAAAAGGAGCATAAGATTTGAAATGCGAGAAAACGTCCAAGATTTTCATTCATGATATATGAAATGACAATTTATATGCCCTCACAAATGAAACCACGGTGCCTCGGGTAAGACACCGGGCCATAGAGTTTATTTATTGTTTATTACAAATAACGAAACAAAGAAATTTATTACTGCGTCACAAAGGTAACAGGAGTATGGTCTTTGGCAATCCAATTGGTCAATCCGCCTTCGGTTGTCGGGTAGATCCAGCTATTGAATTCTGCTTCATCCACTTCATTGTCTTCACCAACAGCATTCACTCCTGGATTTGTAATGAACACAGGAGGTCTTCTGGTCTTCGCCTCCCGTATAGCTTTCTGACCCTCTGCAGTAAAACCCAGCCCAAATTTGTCAGTTTTCTGTGTAAAGTCTGGAAGCCTGCCCCAGTTAGCACATTCACCTTTTTGAACCACAGCCCGGGCATCCTTCAGGGAAGCCATCTTCAAAGGAACATTCTCCTCGACCTCTGTTTCTGCTGCTGCTGAAATTGGAAGCACCTCCTCGAAATGTTGAAAAGGGGTCTCAATAAACTCCCCGTCCATCTCAATGTACCTGAAGGAATTCAAGTGGCTTACCATATACTCCTCCTCTCCTTGCACAGTGACGATCTTCCCTCTGACGGGGTACTTCAGCTTCTGGTGCAAGGTAGAGGTCACGGCCCCAGCTTTATGGATCCAAGGTCGACCCAGTAGACAAGAGTATGATGGACGGATATCCATCACATAAAAAGTAGAGTCAAACACCTGAGAGCCCACACGAATAGGAATGTCAACCTCTCCATGAACCATCCTTTTTGAACCGTCAAAGGCCCTGACGATGATATTGCTGGGTTTCAGCTCCAGGCCTTCACAATCCAAATGGTCTAAAGCCTTCTTTGGTAGCACATTTAAGGAAGAACCAGTATCCACCAATACATGCGCCAGAGTAGTGCCCCTGCATTCGATAGAGACATGCAGAGCATCATTGTGGTCTCTTCCCTTTGCAGTCAGGTCAGCATCTGAGAAACCTAAGCCATTGTCCGCTGTCAAATTTGCTACGCAATCAGTGAACTGGACTGCAGATGTCTCCTGTGGCACATGGGCCGTCTTGAGGAACGAGATCAAGGCCTTAGCATGGGCCTCGGAGCACAGCAATAAAGAGAGCATGGAGATTTTGGAGGGCGTATGCCCTAGCTGTTCCACAATGTTGAAGTCACTCTTCTTTATAATTTTCAAGATCTCCTCCATCTCTTGTTGGAAGGCCTCAACAGTTATAGGTATAGGTGCCTCCATCTGGGCAGGCTCAACTTCAATTCCTTTGCCCCGAGCATTGGATGACTCGGCAGCAGGAGAAACAACTTGATCAGCAACAGGAACAGGTACGCTTGTAGGTGTTATGAGGAGGGGTCTTTGAATAGCGGGCGGTGCAATGTCAGGCGAGAAGAGCCTGCCAGTGCGGGTAACCTTGGCTGAGCCAGTGATATCGCAGATACTGGCGCCAGTGTTGAACTCTTGTTTAATCCCGTTTACATACACATCTGCCCCATAATGCCAGGGGACAGCTTTATCAGATACATAGGGAAGAGGCCCCGGAACAGTGATAACCACTAGGGCAACAGTCATGATTTGAACAGGCTTTTTCGGGAGAGCCTTGATCGGATTATTGAAGATGGTGACCACAGAAACTTCTTCTACCGGAACCAACTGAACAGCAGACTTCTTAAACAGAATCTCCTTGCTATCCATTAGGCTTTGGATGCCTAACTTCAGCAAGGGACAACCAGATAGGGAAACAGCACAGAACAGGCAACCCTCACTGCAACCCGGAAATAAACCGGCCAGCAGCAGGTTCCTCTTGACAGTCTTCAGAGGAGTAGCTAGATCATCCACAGAAACAGCGTAAACATCTTCGTCAACGACATTTACTCCATGCTGGGGCATAGGAGCAGTAACCACATTCGGCCTCTCAGGCGCTTCAAACTGTATCTCTTTCGCGTCGATAAGGTCTTGCACCTTATTCCTTAATGCCCAACAGTCGTCAGCGGAATGCCCCGGGCTATCGGAGTGATAAGCACAGCGGGCATTTGGATTGTACTTAGGAGATGTAGTATTTGGAAACTTCGGAGCCTCTCTGACAGTCACTAAATTGGTGGATAGCAACTGTGGCAGGATCTGCGATAAGGTCATGCTCAAACGGGTAAACTCTCTCCGGGGTCTTTCAGCCCTTTGAGGATTGGTTGGCCGAGGAGCGGCATCAAGCTTAGCAATCATTACCGCACTGACAGATTGGCGGCGCTCAGATCTCTCTGGTCTCTTGGAACCATATACAGCACTAGCCTCCTTCTTGAAGGGTTTCTTCTCAGAACTTGACGATGCACCCTTCGGAATCTTCCCAGACTTTAACCCAGCCTCAATTCTCTCTCCAGTCAGAATCAGATCAGTGAACCCTGCAGACGAATTCCCGATAAGATGGTTGAAAAATGGCCCAGATAGGGTCCCCAAGAACATGTCTACCAATTCCCGATCAGTCAACGGTGGCTGCACCCTGCCAGCCAGATCCCTCCACTTCTGAGCGTACTCTTTAAAACCTTCACTTGAACCTAACGACATACCCTGGAGTTGGGTACGTGTAGGGGCAAGGTCGGCATTATATTGATACTGCTTGTAGAAAGCAGTAGCCAACTCCTCCCAGTTACGAACCTTGGTCCCATCCAGCTGATAGAACCATTCGAGATGAGTCCCTGAAAGACTCTCCTGGAAGAAGTGGATCCACAAATTCTTATCCGCTGAGTACGGCTGGATTTTCCGAACATAGGACCTGAGATGTAGCTTGGGACAAGACGCCCCGTCATATTTAGGGAACGATGGTGCTTTGAACTTCCGAGGAATGATTATACCAGTAGACAAACCCAGATCTCCAAAATCCAGCCCAGGTACCTGTTGGATCTCCATAGCATTCAACCTATCCTCCAGTTGCTTGTAACGGTCTTCTGCAAGAGGATACTGCTCTTCATCAAAATCAGTCTCGTTGTCGGAGACTACCGGACTAGGAACCCTTGCCTCTTGAGGAGTACCCTTGCCAACAGAAGAACCAGCCTCTTCATTCTGCAAGGTGTTGCCAAACCTTTGGCCCGAGCTAAACAGAACAGTTCTTCTCTTCTTCTTCTTCTCCTTCTTAAGGAGCAGAGCCTTCAGCTCTTCTTGGCCTTGAGCCAAACCCTTGATTAATTCCTGAAACTGCGCATTCTGCGCCTGAAGAGCTTTGATGGATGTCTCAGTTGATGACGAGTCAGGATTCATGATGCTGAAATAAACAGCGAAGAACTGTAAGCAACCTGAAAAGAGGAAAAACCTGCTATGCACATGATGAATGATATGTGTTTATGCAATGCATTCAAGGGTTCGAAAGTTCAAATTTGTTGTAGACAAAAAGGAACACACGTTATTATTAAGGAAACAATTGTTTAGTACATCCAAGCCTCATGGGCACAAATTACAAAAGTAAATCAATCCCAAAATACACTGCGCATCCTCTTTGGAGCTATGTAAGTGTTGAGATTCCTCTCTTCATGCAACAGGCGGGTGAGCTCCAAGGCCTTCTTTTCACTGGCATGTAGACTGGTCTCAAGAGAATTCCGTTCTTCTTTAAGCTGGATCCAGCTCTTCTGCATCTCTTCCCAGGATGTGGGCATATCAGGGTGCTGAATAGTGTATGACACTTCTCCTTCCAAGACTGGTTCTTTGATTACTGGGAGCATGTGAGGATAGGGCATCACTAACTTCTGGGAGCGGGCGCGTACCCACTTGAGATAAGGTTCCAACGGGATGGAGTTCCTGTGCCCCAGTGTCTTGCTGTCTATCCTACTTGGCATCCTCCAGGCTCTGATAAATCTCTGGCGAAGCCCTTGAGTATCGTTGTCGAAGTCAAAAACTATGTCAGGAATTAACATGTCATGAGGACCATCCTTCCGAGCATAACCAAACTGTCTCCAAGCCAGGCATGGGCTATAAGTAATACCTCCTCTGATTCCAAGTAAAGGAACATTAGGGTACTCCCCGCAACGATCAATGATAGTGGCATCTTCTCTGGACCTAGGGCACCAATGTATATCTGCATGTGTAAGAGTCATCAACCGTTGTGACCATCTCAAACCCCGCTCATTCTTCAAAACTGATTGTGGGAGGTGCGAAATAAACCACCTTCCCAGGAGAGGAGTGCAACACATAAGGACACCTCTTTTTCTCATGGTTCGAGTGTAACATGAGTGGAGGATGTCCCCCAGCAACGTAGGTATAGGATTCCTGGACATAAAGATCTGGACAGCACTGATATCTATAAGCTGATCTGGGTTAGGGAATAACACCAAACCATAGACAAGGAGGGCCACAACTTCTTCAAAAGCTTGTAAGTCAAGGGAGTTCCAACATTCATGGGCCTTTTCAAATAGAAACTTGGCTAAGAACCCTTTGATACCACTTCTAACTTCCCAATGTCCCTTGAGGTCAGATGACTGTAGGTGCAAGGCTTTAGCAATCTCTTCAAGCTTGGGTTCCTTTTCCGTACCGTTGTAGGGTAGCTGATCAAGGATAGGCATCTTCAGGAACCGGGAGAACTCCTCCAATGTAGGTACCAACTGATAGTCCAAGAAGGTGAAACAGTGATGCAGAGGGTCAAAGAATTGGAACAGGACCTTGATCATGTCTTCCTCAATGTTGGTATTGACCAAGCTGATGAGACTTCCATGTCTTTCACTGAATGAAGAGTTCTCGGGAATCCTGGATATAAGCTCCTTAAGCTGAGGAGGGATCCTTACGAGACTGATTTGAATTGTCTTTCTACGAACAGTTTCCATGTCCTACAAAACAAGAACAAAGATGAAAGTTCGAACCCCTGAAATGGTTAGTCAATGCATATGATGCTGGATGATGTTATGATGCTATGATTAAACACACCACAGATATTTACAAAGACAAATATGTAAGGCACACAAGGCACACAAGACAAGCCCTTAAGGTTTAAGGCCAGCATGGGGTCTGGGTAGTACCCTCTTGAAGTTGGTGGGTTCAACCTGTCCTATCAGAAGTAACCGGGTTCTAAGGGTCCCAATATCATGGGATTACTTTCATTGTTCATCGTTTCGATTTAGCCACTGAACTGGCGACCGAAATATTCCAGGAAAGCAACCCTCAATTGAGTGTAGTATCGAGTATCAACCAACCTCGGACTGCACCAAAGTCAGTTATCTCACTACCCTAAAGAGGCCAAGATAGTTCAATTAAGGTTCCTAAGGTCTGTTGATGCTTCACGAAACCACGCGGAGGCCCCGTACTCTCCTTGACTGAACTCAAGGGTTACCGGTACACACCAAAGTGCCACATCAACGTAGCAGACTGTTTCAACCATGTCGGTATACCCCGCACAGTTCCCTCACAGCCTTGTTGCTACTTTCTAATAAGGTATCCCCCAGATCCAGGTTAGGATCTATAGAACTCCCAAGCAACCCACAATTTAAAGCAAACAAGGAAAGCAATTGAAAACACAGTTATGAACTAACCCTAAGGTACACCTCACTTTAAGTTAAGTCCCCAGCAGAGTCGCCAGTTCTGTGATCGGTGGATCTGGAACTGACTATTTAAAGCTGGTTCGCGAAATGTCGCGGAAGCAAGAGTCGCCACCGTCTTTTATTTTCTCCAAATGGAAAGGACAAAAGCACAGAAAAATTCCTTATAGAGATTGCTCTCGGTTCGGGAGGTAGGTTATAGAAAGGGAAGGTGTTAGCACCCTTTCTATCCATGGTTATCCATGGGCTCTTAGATACTTGCTCATTTGTGTTTTCAAAAATGGTTTGTTTGCTTTTCAACTGTGGGTTTTAAAAAGTTTCTTTGAAAATTCCAGTTCGACTCTTGTATCTGTCCTCAAGAGTGTTTGAAAAATTGCTTTCGAAAGCTTTTTGAAAATGTGTCAGTGTGAAAAGTATTTTTGAATTTTTGTTTGAAATTTAGAGCAAGTATCTAGAGTTGTCTACCTATCCTAAGGAATTCGTCTGTGTAAATGTCCTTTAAAGTAGTGTCATCCCACCATTGAGAGGTAGGTAGCACCACCGTTGGAGGTGTTCGGGTCAATTCGAGGTTCGGGACATGGTGATCACCAGAGCAATGGGAAGACACCTTAGAAGCTACCCTCATGCCAGGTTCCCGGATCATGAGGACTTACTAAGACATCCTCTACTCGACGATCACCTTTCGAGGCAAGGCAACAGTGAGGCGTACCCTAGGGGTGGTGTGTGATTTGTGTGTCGTTTTCAGATATTTTTGTCTTTTGTCATGTTATTGGTGATCTATACGCTTGTTTTTATTTAAGGCCATTCATTCTTGCATGCATTTGTTAACAGTTAAAAATTGCTAGAAGTAAAAACTCTAAGCTATTACAAAAGGCGCGGGTCCACATCGCCAAAATTTCTTGAACCCGATTTGACAGAAAAAATAAAGAAAGTAAAGAAAATAAAGTGCGAGAAATTAATTACACGGCTTTGGGAGAGATACATAAATATTAAAAGAAATAAAATAAACATGCGAATTAAATAAGAATTAAGACGAGGGCGTTGGACCCTTTTTGCAAAATTAAATTAAATGATGAAATTAATTAATTAAAAAAAGAAAAGAACTTGTTTTTTTGGTATTTTATGATTTTAATGAAAAAGAATTAATTAAAATAACATGCTAACCCTAATTCTACAATTTTTATTTTATCATGAAAACATGTTAAAGTTTTAACCTAAAATTAACCCTAATTAATTTACATGCAATTTAATTACAAAAATAAATATTTAATATTTAATTATTATGAAAGAAAAGAAAAAAAGGATAAAGAATTTAATTAAACCCTAATTCTACCAATTTTAGGTTTTTTATTATGAAAATATTATAGTTAAACCTAATTTAATAACTAAAATTAATTAATGGACTTTATTTACAAAAATACTAAAATAAAAATATTTATTATTTTTTTCATCTTTTCTGATTTTTTTATGTGTTTTTTTGTGTTTTTTATGAAAATAATAAATTAATTAAAAAAACATAATTAAAAGAAGATAGAAAAGAAAAACAAAGAAAAATAAAGAATAATAAAAAAGGTTTGCAAACCTAGGGGGTTCAGACCCCAAATAAGAGGTTTTCTCTTAGCAATCTGGGCCCATCATCCTTGGCCTGTTGGACTTTTGTCACTAGCGTGCACCAGCGTTGACCAGGGTTTATCATGTTCCTCAAATCTGTGCCTTTGAATTGATGAAACTGAACGCGTGGACGGTTTGATTTTGAAGGTGTACGGTGGACATTACTACTGAAATCATACACGAATATTAATTGGAAAAATATATGGAAAGGGGTGAGGACCTGGGGCTCGAACCCAGGTCCTAGAGATTACCAGCGATGCACTCTACCAACTGCTCCACTCAACGCGTTTGTGTATTTGATATCAAACAATTAATATAAAATAAAACCAAACGTTAATGATGTTTTAGCGCGAAATTTTGAACAGACCAACCAACGTTTGCCACTTCATCATCTTCCCCATGGTTTTGTTCTTCCTGAAAAAATAGAAAACGATTAACGGGGGTTTTGAACCCCCTCAAAACAAACCATATTCCATAATAGCGATTAAGCCCTCTTGGTATATAAATTAAGCGCGAGCATGCCATTCTTTTCGTCTAAGCGAGCTGAACATGGTCATGGCATTGAGGTCTCTTAATTTTACAGTATCAAGAAACCCCTAATTTGGATTTCAAGAAAACCTAGCCTGCATCAATGGTAGAATCATGTATATCGCATAAAAACGCAATTAATTTATATGGTTAGCTTCAGAATCTTATAATGAACACAAATCAAGCATCAAAAATTATGAAAAGTGTATGAATCAAGATGCACGAATGAGAAATTTTTTTCTGTACAGGTGAGATCGTTCTCACGTTTCTGGGCACGAAAGCTTGTGGTTTTTGATCCAAATCCTTTCTTTGAATCCTCAGCAAGCTAATGGAATTGATCTTTGGCCTTGAATCGTCCTCTAACCTTGTTTTCAGTTTTCAAATTTTCAACCAAAAACTCAAGTTCAATGCTTGGTCTGTAGCGCAGCTTAGGGGTTTTTAGGATTAGGTTTTGCCTCTATATGTACCTGTGAATGATTAGGGTTCAAGAAATTTGATCAAAATCCATGCATTAATGAATATGATATTTGATTTTTTAACCATGATTTTCAAATCTTTTTCACATGCTTTTGCTACCAAATCATGACCAATTCAAATGATTCTTTCTATATTTGGTTAGGCACGAAATCTTGAGTATATTATGTGCATAAAAAGATTTAAAACCTAGGTTTAGCATTTTTCATGTATTTATTTAATTAAAATGAATTATTAATAATAAAAATCCAAATAAATAAATAAATAGTGAAGAAAAACTTCCCTTTGGGCCAAGTGGTCGTGCACATGTCTTGGATGATGAATTATGGAAGAAAAGTAGGCCCATTAGCAATTTTAGGTCATTTGAATCAATGTTGACTTTTCAAAATATCCAAAAATTTCCCAACTTCCACAAGGCATAACATGCTCAATAATTAAGCTTTGCTCATGTTCTTGGACATTTTGGAAAGGTCTTGGAGTCCTCTAACCAATGCCTTTGGTCCCATGTCATTTTGATTTACCAATCTCAAGTTATGGCCTTTGACTTAAAGTCCCTTTTTGTTGACTTTTGAAAATGACCTATAATGTTGAAATTGATAACTTTTTGTGAGAGCATTTCTTGGACTTGAAGTATGAATATGAGTTGTTGGAAATGTCTTTCTCTTCAAAATGAGCTTTGGATGGGATTTTTCTGATAATCCATGTGAAAGTTATGCCCTGGTCAATTTACAGTTGACTTTTTCAGCTGTCCAAATAAGGAAACTTTTGCATCTTGATGATTTTTGAGCCTAGCTTTGAGAATCATGATCAAGCATTGATCAAATGATGTTTGTGGCTTCAAAATGAGATGTTGACCAAAAATTTGGACTTTTGACTGTCAAATGACCATTTTGCCCCTACAGTTGACTGTAGTGCAATTAGGGTTTTGACTGTGCAATTTTATGCTGAAAGTCTTGAAACTTGATATGAGGATGCTTGACCATATTTATAGGCATGTGGGACTTGATTGGACCCTTGGAAACTTCATTTTCTTGATCAGAACCAAAACCCTAATTTTGACTGCTCAGGAGGCCCTTGAACTGTGCAACCCTTGGGGAGATTTTGAAGCTTGACTTGGCAATTTCTTGAAGAATATGGGAGGGCAAATTTTGGGGTACAACAGTCACCATCCATGGTGGTTAGAATCATGGCTCCTCCTGAGAACACATGTTTAACTACAAATGGCCCTTTGTACGTGGGGGTCCATTTGCCCCTGGGATCACTTTGAGGAAGGATGATGCGCTTGATTACCAGGTCCCCAACTTGATACTCTTGTGGTCTGACTTTCTTGTTAAATGCCCTGATCATCCGTTTTTGATACGTTTGACCGTGACAAATAGCAGCGAGTCTCTTTTCGTCAATTAGGTTTAATTGATCAAGTCGTGTCTGGATCCAGTCATTTTCGCTCAGGTCTGCATTCTTCATTATCCGGAGAGAGGGTATCTGGACTTCAATCGGCAAGACTGCCTCCATACCATAGACCAAGGAAAAAGGAGTTGCCCCGGTTGACGTTCTTGCTGAGGTACGGTACCCATGAAGAGCAAACGGTAACATCTCGTGCCAATCTTTATAAGTCACTGTCATCTTCTTCACAATATTTTTAATATTCTTATTCGCTGCTTCTACAGCCCCATTCATCTTCGGCCGGTAAGGAGAAGAGTTATGGTGCTGTATCTTGAATTGCTCGCAGAGCTCAGTGATCATCTTGTTATTAAGGTTGGTACCATTATCCGTAATGATCCTTTCCGGGACGCCGTATCGACAGATCAGGTTATGCCAAATGAACCGTGCCACGACATTCTTGGTTACAATGGCATAGGAAGCTGCTTCAACCCACTTCGTGAAGTAATCAATTGCTACAAGGATGAAGCGATGCCCGTTGGATGCCGTAGGTTTAATCTCGCCGATCATATCAATGCCCCACATTGCAAAAGGCCAAGGTGCAGTCAGGACATTTAGAGGAACTGGAGGAACTTGCACCTTATCTGCATACATCTGGCACTTATGACTTGTCCGAGAATGTTGGTAACAGTCGGCTTCCATTGTGGAGCAGAAATATCCTGCCTGAAGGATCTTCTTTGCCATGGTGTGTCCACTGGAATGTGTTCCGAAGGTACCTTCATGCAGTTCTGCCATGATCCTTTCTGCTTCAGTCTTATCCACACAACACAGTAAGGTTGAATCATGGTTTCGTTTGTACAGAATGTCGTTGCTAAGGAAGAACTTCGCTGCGAACCTTCTCAAAAACTTCTTGTCGTTGACAGATGCACCCTCGGGGTATTCTTGAGCTTCCAGATATCTCTTCACCTCATGATACCAGGGTTTTTCAGTTGCTGTCTCATCCTCAAGATCACAACAGTATGCGGGTTCGTCCAGTTTCCAGATAATGATTCGGGGAGCCTCGTTGTCCCACTTGACTTTGAACATAGAAGACATCGTAGCTAACGCGTCCGCCAACTGATTCTCCTTTCTTGGGAAATGTTCAAAAGTTATCTCTGTGAAATGGGGGATCAACGTCAACACACATTCTTTGTAAGGAATAAGATTCGGATGTTTCGTATCCCACTCTCCTTTGATTTGATTGATCACGAGAGCGGAATCTCCGAAGACACTCAGAAACTTGATCCTTAAGTCAATTGCAGCTTGAAGACCCATGATGCATGCCTCATACTCCGCCATGTTGTTGGTGCAGTTGAAACATAGTCGGGCAGTAAGTGGAATATGAGTGCCTTTGGGGGATATGATCACAGCGCCAATACCGTTACCCAAAGCGTTGGAGGCTCCGTCAAAGTGCATAGACCATCGGGATCCTTCCTCAGGTCCTTCATCCGGTCCAGGTACTTCATAATCAGTCACTATCGTGATGCTCTCATCAGGAAATTCAAAGTTCATTGACTGGTAGTCGTCTATTGCCTGATGTGCCAAATGGTCTGCCAATACACTTCCCTTGATAGCTTTTTGAGTCGTGTACTGGATGTCGTATTCTGTCAAGATAATCTGCCATCTTGCTATTCTTCCGGACAGAGCAGGCTTTTCGAATATGTACTTAATCAGATGCATTTTTGAAATCAACAGAGTAGTGTGAGTCAGCATATACTGTCTCAGCCGGCGAGCAGCCCATACCAAAGCGCAGCAAGTTTTCTCAAGCAGTGAGTATCGGGTCTCACAGTCGGTAAACTTTTTGCTAAGGTAATAAATGGCGTGCTCTTTTCGTCCAGACTCGTCATGCTGCCCCAGCACACACCCCATTGAGCTGTCAAGTACTGTCAAGTATAGTATTAGAGGTCTCCCTTCAACCGGTGGCATGAGAATGGGTGGTTCTTGGAGATACTCTTTGATTCTGTCGAAAGCGGCCTGACATTCATCATTCCAACGTACTACCTGATCTTTCTTCAGCAGCTTGAAGATTGGTTCACAGGTAGCTGTTAGGTGCGAGATGAACCGGGCAATGTAATTCAGACGTCCTAGAAAGCCTTTGACTTCTTTCTCTGTCTTGGGAACTGGCATCTCTTGTATGGCTTTAACCTTGGCAGGGTCCACTTGAATACCTTTGTCACTTACGACGAAGCCTAGCAACTTTTTAGATCTTACCCCAAATGTGCACTTATTTGGATTCAACCTCAGCTTGTATAACTTCAGACGGTCAAACAGCTTTTGCAGATGGTCAAGGTGTTCCTCCTCAGTTTGGGACCTTGCAATCATGTCATCGACATACACTTCAATCTCATGATGGATCATGTCATGAAATAAAGCAACCATGGCACGTTGGTAGGTTGCCCCAGCATTTTTCAGTCCAAAAGGCATGACCTTGTAGCAGAAGGTGCCCCACTGAGTAACAAAGGTAGTCTTTTCCATATCTTCAGGATCCATCTTGATTTGATTATAACCTGAAAAGCCATCCATGAAGGAGAACACCTTGTACTGAGCAGTATTGTCAACCAGAACGTCGATGTGAGGTAGTGGGAAATCATCCTTGGGGATTGCCCTGTTCAAATCCCTGTAATTGACACACATTCTGACCTTACCATCTTTCTTTGGCACTGGAACCACGTTGGCAACCCACTGAGGGTAAGAAGTCACTGCAAGAAAACCGGCGTCAAATTGCTTCCTAACCTCAGCTTTGATCTTCTCGGATATCTCTGGACGCATACGGCGGACCTTTTGTTTAACCGGAGGGCAGTCTTCCTTGGTAGGCAGATGATGGACCACAATGTCGGTATCCAACCCAGGCATGTCTTCGTAGGACCAGGCAAATATTTCCACATAATCATGCAACATCTGAATCAACCGTTGTTTCACGCTGAGCTCCAGATTGGCACCAATCTTAACTTCCTTTCTATCTGTCTCAGTACCCAGATTTACCGTTTCCACTGGCTCTTCATGTGGCTGAATGGCCCTCTCTTCCTGGAGTAACAGTCTTGCAAGCTCACCAGGCACTTCGCAATCATCTTCACCTTCGTCTTCGGCTAAGTTGATTGGATTTTCGAAGTCATAACTGGCAGTAGCAGAGTCGTTACCAGTGAGATCCAGAGTGGATTGAAACCTGTATGGGTGAGTGTGTGTAAATATAGCTGTTTTGCAATATATATATAGAAAGAAAGAAAGGGAGCACAAGGTTTGAAATGCGAAAAACGTCCAATGTCTTTATTCATGATATATGGAAATGACAAGTAATATGCCCTCACAAACGAAGCCACGGTGCCCCGGGTAAGACACCGGGCCATAAAGTTTCAATTTATTGTTCATTACAAATAAAAACAAAGGAATTCATTACTGCGTAACAAAAGTAACAGGTATGTGGTCTTTTGCAGTCCAATTGTTCAGTCCACTGTCAGCCGTCGGGTAGATCCAGCTGTTGAACTCAGATTCTTCCACTTTGTCACCATCCTTGATAGCATTCACCCCATGGTCAGGTAGGGGAGCTGTCACCACATTAGGCTTCTCGGGCGCCTCGAACTGAACCTCCTTAGCATCAATAAGGTCTTGAACCTTGTTTCTCAGGGCCCAGCAATCATCAGTAGAATGCCCCAGGCTATCAGAGTGATAAGCACAGCGGGCATTAGGATTATACTTCGGAGAGGTTGTATTTACCACCTTCGGAGCCTCTCTGGCGGTTACCAAGTTGGTCGATAGCAGTTGCGGCAAGATCTGTGACAAGGTCATACTAAGCCGAGTATAGTCTCTTCTGGGTCTCTCACCCCTTGGTTGGTTAGGTTGCCGAGGAGCGGCAGCTGGCTTTGCAATTACCACCGCGTTGACAACTTGGCGGCGTTATGGTTTATTTTGCCTTCTAGGCCCATACACAGCACTGGCTTCCTTTTTGAAAGGCTTCTTCTCAGAACTTGAGGACGCACCTTTCTGTATCTTCCCTGATTTCATACCAACTTCTGTCCTTTCCCCAGTCAGGATGAGATCTGTGAACCCTGCAGATGAATTACCGATGAGATGATTGAAGAACGGCCCGGATAGGGTCCCCAAGAACATGTCTACTAGTTCACGGTCGGTTAATGGCGGCTGCACCCTGCCAGCCAGGTCCCTCTACTTCTGCACATACTCTTTAAAACCTTCTCCCGATCCTAGCGACATACCCTAGAGTTGGGTACGTGTAGGAGCGAGGTCGGCATTATACTGATACTGCTTGTAAAAAGCAGTAGCCAATTCCTCCCAGTTACGAACCTTGGTTCCATCCAGCTGATAGAACCATTCGAGATGAGTCCCTGAAAGACTCTCCTGGAAGAAATGGATCCACAAGTTCTTGTCCACAGTATATGGTTGGATCTTCCGCACATAAGATCTGAGATGTAGCTTAGGGCAGGACGCCCCGTCATACTTTGCGAAATATGGTGCTTTGAACTTGTGTGGGATTACCACACCAGAAGATAGACCCAAGTCTCCGAAATCCAAACCAGGCACTTGTTGAATTTCCATGGCATTCAGGCGATCCTCTAACTGCTTGTACTTGTCTTCAGCTGGAGGATACTGCTCCTTATTGAAATCAGTCTCGTTGTCAGAGACCACAGGACTGGGAACCCTTCCCCCCTGGGGACTGCCTTTCCCTACAGAAGAACCAGCTTGATCAACCTCATTCTACAGTGTGTTACCAAACCTCCGGCCAGTGTTGAATAGTACCGTTCTCTTCTTCTTCTTCTTGACCAGCAAAGCCTTCAACTCCTCTTGACCTTGGGCCAAACTCATGATCAGTTCTTGGAACTGGGCGTTTTGGGCCTGGAGGGCCTTGATGGATTTCTCAGTAGACGATTCAGGGTTCATGATGCTGAAATAAACAGCGAAGAACATTAAGCCACCTGTAAAAAAGAGTACCTGCTATGCACATGATGCATGATATGTGTTTATGCAATGCATTCAAGGGTTCGAAAGTTCAAATTTGTTGTAGACAAAAAGGAACACACGTTATCATTAAGAAATAATTGTTCAGTACATCAAGGCCTCATGGGCAAAACATTACAAAAGTGAATCAATCCCAAAAGACACTGTGCATCCTCTTTGGAGCTATGTAAGTGTTGAGAGTCTTTTCCTCGTGCAGTAGGCGGGTGAGCTCCAAGACCTTCTTCTCACTAGCATGTAGACTGGACTCAAGAGAATTCCGTTCTTCCTTAAGCTGGATCCAGCTCTTCTGCATTTCTTCCCAGGATGTAGGCATGTCAGGATGTTGGATGGTGTAGGGCACCTCTCCTTCCAAAACTGGCTCTTTGATCACATGGAGAACATGAGGATACGACATCACTAGCTTCTGGGAGCGGGCTCGTACCCACTTGAGATAAGGCTCCAAAGGGATGGAATTCCTGTGCCCCAGTGTCTTGCTGTCTACCTTATTGGGCATCATCCAAGCTCTGATAAATCTCTGGCGAAGTCCTTGTGCATCGTTGTCAAAGTCAAAGACTATGTGAGGAATCAACATGTCATGAGGGCCGTCCCTCTGAGCATAACCAAACTGTCTCCAAGCCAGACACAGGTTGTAAGTAATACCTCCTCTGATTCCAAGTAAAGGAACATTAGGAAACTCCCCGCAACGATCAATGATAGTGACGTCTTCTCTGGACCGAGAACACCAATGTATATCAGCATGGGTAAGAGTCATTAATCGTTGTGACCATCTCAAACCCCGCTCATTCTTCAAAACTGATTGTGGAAGGTGCGAAATAAACCACCTTCCCAGGAGGGGAGTGCACCACATAAGAACACCTCTTTTTCTCATGGTTCGAGTGTAACATGAGTGAAGGATGTCCCCAAGCAACGTAGGTATAGGATTCCTGGACATGAAGATCTGGACAGCATTGATATCTATAAGCTGGTCTGGATTAGGGAACAACACCAACCCATAGACAAGGAGGGCCACAACTTCTTCAAAAGCTTGTAGGTCAAGGGAATTCCAACATTCTTGGGCCTTCTCAAACAGAAACCTGGCCAAGAACCCTTTGATACCACTTCTAACTTCCCAATGTCCCTTGATGTCAGATGGTTGTAGACGTAATGCTTTAGCAATCTCTTCAAGTTTGGGTTCCTTTTCCGTACCGTTGTAGGGTAGTTGACTAAGGATAGGGATCTTCAGAAGCCGGGAGAACTCTTCCAAGGTAGGCACCAATTGATAATCCAGGAATGTAAAGCAGTGGTGCAGAGGGTCAAAGAACTGGAAGAGGACCTTTATCATATCTTCCTCAATGTTGGTGTTGACCAAGCTGATGAGTCTTCCATGTCTCTCACTGAAAGAAGAGCTTTCGGGAATCCTGGATATAAGTTCCTTAATCTGAGGAGGGATCCTTACAAGGCTGATATGAATTGTCTTTCTGCGGATAGTTTCCATGTCCTACAAAACAAGAACAAAGATGAAGATTTGAACCCCTGAAATGGTTATTCAATGCATATGATGCTGTATGATGTTATGATGCTATGATTAAACACACAACAAGTATTCACAAAAAGCAAACATGGTAAGGCATACAAGTCACACAAGATAGCCCTTAGAGTTTAGGCCAGCATGGGGTCTGGATATTACCCTCTTGAGGTTGGTGGGCTCAAACCTGTCCTATCGAAGTAACCGGGTTCTAAGGGTCCCAATATCATTGGATTGCTTTCATTGTTCATCGTTTCGATTTAGCCACTGAACTGGCGACCGAAATATTCCAAGAAGACAACCCTCAATTGAGTGTAGTATCGAGTATCAACCAACCTCGGACTGCACCAAAGTCAGTTATCTCACTACCCTAAAGAGGCCAAGATGGTTCAATTAAGGTTCCTAAGGTCAGTTGATGCTTCACGACACCATGCGGCGGCCCCGTACTCTCCTTGACTGGACTCAAGGGTTACCGGTACTCACCAAAGTGCCACATCAACGTAGCAGACTGCTTCAACCATGTCAGTATACCCCGCACAATTCCCTCACAGCCTTGTTGCTACTTTCTAAGAAGGTATCCCCCAGATCCGGGTTAGGATCTATAGAACTCCCAAGACAGTACCCACAATGATAAAGCAAACAATTCAGACAATTGAAAACACAAGTGATCTTAGTCCTAAGGTACACCTCACTTTACAAATATCCCCAGCAGAGTCGCCAGTTCTGTGATCGGTGGATTTAGAACTGACTGTTTAACGCTGGTTCGCGAAATGTCGCGGAAGCAAGAGTCGCCACCGTCTTTTATTTTCTCCAACATGGACAGGACAAAAGCACAGCAAAATTCCTTATGAGATTGTTTCTCGGTTCGGGAGGTAGATTTATAGAAAGGGAAGGTGTTAGCACCCTTTCTATCCATGGTTATCCATGGGCTCTTAGATACTTGCTCATTGTGTTTTCAAAAGTGTGAGTGGGTTTGAAAAAAGTTTCGTTTAAAGATTTCAGAATGACTCTTGTATCAGTCCTCAAGAGTGTTTGAAAAATTGTTTTGAAAGCTTTTTGAAAGTGTCGGTGTGAAAAGAGTTTTGATTTGTTTTTGAATAGAGCAAGTATCTATGAGTCATCTACCTACCCTAAGGAATTAGGCTGTGTAAATGTCCTTAAGGTAGTGCCATCCCACCATTGAGAGGTAGGTAGCACCACCGTTGGAGGTGTTCGGGTCAATTCGAGTTTAGGGACAGTGTGGTCACCGAAGCAACAGTTAGGACACCTTAGAAGCTACCCTTATGTCCTTGATCCTTTTTTAATCCGAGGCAACCGTTTCGAGGCAACTATTCCAAGGCAACCGTTTTGAGGCAACTTGTTTTGAGACAACTGGATCATGGACATAAGGACTTACTAAGACGTCCTATACTTGACGACCACGTTTCGAAGGCAACAGGTGAGGCGTACCCTAGAAGTGGTGTGTGAATTTGTGTGTTGTTTTCATGTCAATATTTATCTTTGATCAGCGCATTGTGAGCTACGCTTGTTTTTAATTAGCCATACATTCTTTCATGCAAAGTTTAGAATTCAAGAGTGCGGAAATTTAAATGCGGAAAGATAAATCCTACGCTATTACAAGGCGCGGGTCTATACATCGCCAAAGTACAAAGACCCGTTTTGATAAAATGCGGAAAAAAACTAATTACTATTACAATCCTTGAGCAGTTACATAATATTCGAAAAGAAAATAAATGTGCAAAAAGAATAAAAATTAGGACGTCCGAGGGTTTTGACCCTTTTGAAATTAACTTGAATTAAAGGCTATTTAATTATTTAATTAAAGAAAAGAAATTGTTTTTTATGTTTTTGGTATTTATGAAAATAAGGAAAAGAATTAAAATTAAAGTTAGTGAAACCCTAGTTCTAAATTATTTTTAATTATTAATGAAAAAATATACAAGTTGACCTAATTTACACTAATTAGTTAATTTACACATTTATTTACAAAAATATTTAATAATAATAACAAATAATGAGGCAAGTAATTAATTAAGAAAAAGATAAAAATGTCAAAACCTAATTTCTACATATTTTTTTATTTATTAAGAAAAAGTGTTAAAATTAAAACCTAATTTAACTAAATTAATTACTTAACATTTATTTAGAAAAATATTCTAATAGTGAAATTAATAAGAATTAAATATTAAATATTTTTTGGTTTCTGATTTTTTATTATGAAAATTATTTTAGGTGAATTAAATAAAACAATTAAAACAATTAAAACAATTAAAAAGAAAAGAAAAGGAAATTAAAAATAGAATACAAACATTGGGGGTATCAGGCCCAGAATGGAGTTGCTTGCAGTAATTTTGGCCCATTGAACAAAGCCTTGTTTGACTTTCCAGCTTGTGTGTATGTCCATTGACTGAGCCCTACCATGGAATTTATTCAGTAGCCCTTGGATTGAACCCTGAAGCCACTTGGCAAGCACAGGCATGAGCGTGTATGGTAGGCCATGGAATGAGTGCTGCACTAGAACACATTGAAACAAAAATTATTAAGCATATGGGGGGACCTGGGAATCGAACCCAGGTCCCTATACCTGCAAGACACCTCATCAACCAACTAAGCTATTGCGTGCGTTTGTAATGTTAGTGGAAAACAAATAATATAAAAAAAACAAACGCTAATGATATGGAACAAACGAAAACGCGCCAGATTTCAAACGCTCCAGTCATCATAGGCCACGCGTGCTTCGTCTTCATCTTTCTGCAATTATGTAAAACAAGTAGCGGGGGTTTTAAACCCCCACTAAATGGAACAGTGGATAATAGCGAATAGCACTATGGGTTAAATAAATTGAGCGCGAGGTGTTGGTTCGTTTCGTCTGGAGCTCCTGAATTCAATGGTATAGGTCTCAAGGTCCAATTTTTTCATACAAGGAAAGCCCTATTTTGGAGCTTCTGAAACCCTAGGTTTCATCAATGGCAGATCTGGCTACAGGCAGTGTTAGTCCAATTAAATGTTACCAATCGCTTCAGAAAGATGTTATTAGTGTAAATCAATGAATAAAACATATGAATGATGCGTGAAAATTAAAAATCGATTGTGGACATTTTTGTGAAAAGCGCGATGTTGTTCTACCGATTCTTGGAGTATGGAGGCTTGTTCTTGATTGTGATAGACTCCTATCAATGTCAGCAATGTAATGGACAAGGTTTTAAGCCTTGAATCACCCTGCAAATATGAAATCAGATTCCAAGTTTTTGATGGAAAGTTGCAATTTTGTTCTGAGTTTGTGAGCAGTTTTTCGTGTATCCTTGAATTAGGTTTCCTTGTGCATATGTATGTGAAGCATTCTAGGTCAAAAACAAGCCCAAAGATCCATTGAATTAATGATTTCAGTATTTGATTTTTATCATATCTTTTTCAATCTTTTTTCCATGCAAATCTTGCCAAATATGGATGATCTTGTCTTGTTGATTGGTGCACGAAATCTTTAGCATATAATGAGTATATTTGCTGCACAAAAAGATTTGAAAAGCATTATTTGATATTTTTCTCATATTTAAATCTAATTAAATGAATTAATATGAATAAAAATTCAATTAATTAATTAAAAATAAGAAAATAAATCATTTTTAGCTCAATGGGTCGTGCATATGCTTTGGGTAATGATTCAAGGAAGAATTTGAGGCCCATTAGCAATTTTGAAGTGTTTTAGGCAAAGTTGACTTTTCAAAATTCCCAAAAATTTCCCAACTTCTCCTAGGCATATCTTGCTCAACTTTGAAGATATGATCATGTTCTTAGACATTTTGGAAAGGTCTTGAAGTCCTCTAACCAATGCCTTTGGTCCCATGTCATTTTGATTTACCAATCTCAAGTTATGGTCTTTGACTTAAAGTGCCTTTTTGTTGACTTTTGAAAATGACCTATAATGTTGAAATTGATAACCTTTTGTGAGAGCATTTCTTGGACTTGAAGTGTGAAGATGAGTTGTAGGAAATGTCATCCTCTTCAAAATGAGCTTTGGATGGGATTTTTCTGATGAACCATGAAGAAGTTATGCCTTGGTCAATTTGCAGTTGACTTTTTAACTGTCCAAAAATAGAAACTTTTGCATCTTGAGACTTTTTGAGCCATGCTTTGAGAATCATGATCAAGAATTGATCAAATGATGATTGTGGCTTCAAAATAAGATGTTGACCAAAATTTTTGACTTTTGACTATCAAATGACCATTTTGCCCCTGTAGCTGACTGTGAAGCATTTAGGGTTTTTGACTGTGCAATTTGATGCTGTGAGTCTTGAAACTTGACATATGGATGCTTGACAATACATATAGGCACATGGGACTTGATTGGACCCTTGAAAACCTCAATTTCTTTGCCAGAACCAAAACCCTAATTTTGACTGTGTTAAGAGGCAATTGGACTGTGCAACCCTTGAGGGATTTTGAACCTTGATCTTGGCAAATCTTGGAGAATATGGGAGGGAAAATTTTGGGTACAACACCGGACAACTATGTTACTAGGCTTGAGCTCCAAACCCTCACAATCCAACCTGTCTAGGGCCTTCTTGGGTAATACATTCAATGAAGAACCAGTGTCTACCAACACATGGGCAAGAGTAGTGCCCCTGCATTCAATGGAGACATGCAGGGTGTCGTTATGGTTCTTTCCTTTGGCATTCAGATCGGTGTCAGAGAAGCCCAACCCATTATCGGCAGTCATGTTGGCCACACAATCGGTAAATTGATCAACAGATTTTTTTGTGGCACATGGGCCGTCTTCAAGAAGGAAATCAGGGCCTTAGCATGGGCCTCTGAACACAACAACAGTGATATCATATAAATTTTTGATGGGGTGTGCCCCAGCTGCGCAACTACATTGAAATCACTCTTCTTGATAATCTTGAGAATCTCTTCCATCTCTTGCTGGGAAGCTTCAACAGTGGTTGCCTTTGGTGCCTCCGTCAGGGCAGACAAATCAGTAGCAATCCCTTTGCCCCGAGCGTCAGATGACTCGGCAGCAGGGGTAGAAACAGGAACTTGAAGGGAAGCAGGAACACTTGCAGGTGTGATGATAAGAGGTTTCTGAATAGCTGGTGGCGCAATATCTGGTGAGAACAGCCTACCACTGCGAGTAACTTTGGCAGGCCCGGTGATGTTATTGACACTGGTACTAGCATTAAACTCTTGTTTAACTCCAAGCACATAAACATCTGCCCCATAGTTCCATGGGACAGCTTTGTTGTACGTATAAGGGAGAGGCCCCGGAACAGTGATGATGATAGGAGCAATCTTCTGAGTGGACATGATTTTGACAGGCTTCTTTGAGGGAGCCTTAGGAGGGTTGTTGAAAATAGTAACAATAGATAGTTCTTCAGCAGGGACAGCAGGAACAACAATCTTCTCGAACAAGATCTCCTCGCTATCCATCAGGTTTTGGATACCTGATTTCAGCAAAGGACAACCAACAAGTGAAATAGCACATAGAAGGCAACCTTCGGTACACCCGGAAATAAACCGGCTAGCAACAGGTTCCTTTTGACGGTCAATAACGGAGTAATAATCTCTTCCACGGAGGTTACATACCGGTCTTCTTCCATAACATTCACTCCATGCTGGGGCATGGGAGCAGTCACAACATTGGGCCTTTCGGGCGCCTCAAACTGTATTTCCTTAGCATCAATAAGGTCCTGAACCTTATTCCTCAGAGCCCAACAATCATCCTTAGTATGCCCCGGGCTATCAGAGTGATAAGCGCAACGGGCATTGGGGTTGTACTTTGGAGAAGCTGTGTTCACTACCTTCAGAGTTTCTTTGACAGTTACCAGATTGGTTGACAGTAGTTGCGGCAAAATCTGAGACAGGGTCATGCTGAGTCGAGTGTACTGCCTTTTGGGCCTCTCGCCCCTTGGTTGGTTGTATTGTTGAGGAGCAGTAGCAGGCTTTGAGATTACCAACGCATTGACAGCTTGGCGGCGTTCCGGTTTAATTTGTCTTCTGGGACCATAAACAGCATTGGCTTCTTTCTTGAAGGGCTTCTTTTCAGTACTCGCGGAGGCACCTTTTTGTATCTTCCCCGACTTGATACCAGCTTCTATCCTCTCACCGGTTAATATCAGGTCTGTGAACCCAGCAGAAGAATTCCCAATCAGATGATTGAAGAACGGACCAGACAGGGTCCCCAGGAACATGTCAACAAGTTCACGGTCAGTCAAAGGTGGCTGCACCCTACCATCCAGGTCTCTCCACTTTTGCACATACTCCTTGAATCCTTCGCCCGTCCCCAGTGACATACCCTGGAGTTGGGTACGCGTGGGAGCGAGGTCGGAATTATACTGATACTTCTTATAAAACGCAGTAGCCAAGTCCTCCCAGTTTCGGATACTGGCTCCATCCAGCTGATAGAACCATTCGAGTTGAGCCCCTGAAAGGCTATCCTGAAAGAAATGGATCCATAGGTTCTTTTCTGTAGTGTAAGGTTGGATCTTTCTTACATATGATCTGAGATGCATCTTCGGGAAGGACAGCCCGTCATATCTTGCAAAAATTGGCACTTTGAACTTCGGGGGGATCACAATTCCAACAACTAATCCTAAATCTTCGAAATCTAAGTCGAGAACTCTCTGCAGCTCCATAGCTGCCAACCTGTCTTCCAAGCCTTTGTACTTATCGTCGGCGGGCGGGTATTGTTGCTCTGAGTAGTCTTCGTCTTCTTCAGCCTCTCCTTCTTCAGCTTCGGATTCGGAAGGTACCGCAACCCCATTCCCTTTACCGGTTCCTTCTTCAGATGTAGGGGGAAATTCAAGAACTCTTCTGGCTTCACCCTCAAACCTTCTTCCCAGGGTAGCCACCTCGACTCTCTTCTTCTTCTTTTTCACTTGCTCTTTGTTCCCAAGCAGGGCCTTTAGATCCTCCTGACCCTTTGCCAAGGTCATCAGGAGATGTTGAAACTGTGAGTTCTGAGACTGCAAGTCCTTGACCGTCTGTTCGAGATCCATCTTACTAAAATAAACAACAGAAAGATAAGGAAACCTGGTGTGGAGACCTGCTTATGCGCATGATGAATGATATGTTTGTTTATGCAATGCATTCAAGGATTTAGGAAATTCAAAATTGTTGCAAACAAAAAGAACGCACGTCATATTAATAAGAAGAAATTTTGTCAGTACATAAATGTCCCATGGGTCAAATATTACAAAAACTTCTCAAGGTAAAAAGACGTTGCGCATCCTCTTTGGTGCGATGTAGGTGTTGAGGGTCTCTTCCTCATGGAGTTGGAGGGTAAGCTCCAAAACCTTCTTCTCACTGGCGTAGAAGCTGGCTTCAAAAGTATTCCGTTCCTCCTTGAGTTGGATCCAACTCTTCTGCATCTCGTCCCATGACGTTGGCATGTCAGGATATAGGATGGTGTAGGGAACCTCTCCTTCCTTAACGGGCTCTTTAATCACAGGGAGAACATGAGGGTAAGGCATCATTAGACTCTGGGCTCGGGTTCGTACCCACTTGAGATAAGGCTCAAGAGGGATGGAATTCTTGTGCCCCAGTGTCTTGCTGTCTACCTTGTTAGGCATCCTCCAAGCTCTGATGAATCTTTGGCGAAGTCCTTGCGCATCGTTGTCGAAGTCAAAAACTAGGTCAGGAATCAACATGTCATGAGGGCCATCCCTCCGTGCATATCCAAATTGTCTCAAAGCTAGACAAGGGTTGTAGGTAATGCCTCCTCTAATGCCAAGTAATGGAACATTAGGGAACTCTCCACAATGATCGACGATGATGACATTTTCTCTGGACCGAGAACACCAATGTACATCAGAGTGAGTGAGGGTCATCAACCGTTGTGACCACCTTAAGCCTTGGTCATTCTTCAAGACAGATTGTGGAAGGTGCGAAATAAACCACCTTGCAAGGAGAGGAGTACAGCACATGAGAACACCCCTCTTTCTCATTGTTCGTGTGTAAAATGAGTGAAGAATGTCCCCAAGCAATGTTGGTATTGGATTTCGGGATAAGAAGATTTTGACGGTGTTGACATCTACAAGCTGGTCAGGATTTGGGAACAGGACCAACCCATAAATGAGGAGTGCCACAATTTCTTCAAAGGCTTGTAGATCCAATGAATTCCAACACTCTTGTGCCTTCTCGAACAAGAATTTTGCCAAGAAGCCTTTGACACCGCTTCTAGTTTCCCAATGCCCCTTGATGTCAGATGGTTGCAAGTGTAGTGCTTGAGCAACATCTTCAGGCTTTGGTTCCTTTTCCGTACCGTTGTAGGTTAGTTGATTAAGAATAGGAATTCTCAGGAGTTGAGAAAATTCCTCCAAAGTGGGCACCAATTGGTAGTCGGGGAATGTGAAACAGTGGTGAAGGGGGTCAAAGAACTGGAACACCACCTTTACCATGTCCTCTTCAATGCTGGTGTTGACTAGGCTGAGCAGTCTACCATGTCTTTCACTGAAGGGAGAGCTTTCCGGAATTCTGGATGTGAGCTCCTTGAGTTGAGGAGGGATTCTCATAAGGTTGACCTGGATAGTTTTCCTGCGAAGAATTTCCATGACCTATAAAACAAGAACAAAGATGAAGATCTAAACCCTTGAAATGGTTAGTGTATGCATATGATGCTTTATGATGTTCATGATGTATGCACAAACATATGTACAAGCAATTCACACAAAACCCTAGTTTCAGGCTTGCATGAGGTTTCATAGGTAAGTACCCTCTTGAGTGTAGTTGGCTTAAAAACCTGTCCTATAAATAGTAACCGGGTTCTAAGGAGCTCAATATCATTGGATTGTTTTCCATGTTCATTATTTTGGTTTAGCCACTTAACTAGCGACCAAAATATTCCAAGAAAATAACCCTCAATGAGTGTAGTATCGAGTATCTACCAACTTCGGACTGCACCAAAGCCGGTCATCTCACTACCCCTAATGAAAGGCCAAGATGGTCAAGTAGGGTTCTAGGTCATTAGTGCTTAGTGACATCACTCAGCGGCCCCGTACTCTCCTTGATTGAACTCAAGGGTTACCGGTACTCACAAATATGTCACACTAATATAGCTATTGCTTCAACCGTGTCGGTATACCCCGCACAGTTTCCACAACGTATTGCTATCTATGAATGTTTCCCCAAATCCGGGTGTAGGATTTCAAGCCCAAACAAGAGAACCAAGATATAAAGCAATCAAAGCAAACAATTAGTCATGCAAGAGGGTGATCTAAGCCCTAAGGTTACTCCACTTTTAAAATTCTCCCCAGCAGAGTCGCCAGTTCTGTGATACGGTGGGAGAACTGACTTGGGTTTTGCGTTTGTTTTGGCAAATGTTTCGGTTGAGCAAGAGTCGCCACCGACTTTTATTTTATCCTAAGGAAAGGTTAAAAAGCACAGCAAAAACCTTTGAGATGTTTTCTTGGGTTCGGGGAGTAGATTATAGAAAGGGAAGGTATTAGCACCCTTTCTATCCATGGTTATCCATGGGCTCTTAGTTACTTGTTTTAGATCACTTGCCTTGTGTTTTCAATTGTTTGAAATGGTGCTTTCAATTGTTTGAAATGGTGCTTTGTGTGTGGGTTTGAAAATGTTTTGAAAAGAGGCCATTTGTTGTGGCAACCTTTGTAATGATCCATGTTTGAATGTATACAAAGGTGTTCTTATCTTTTGAAAAGTTTTCAATGTTTTTTTTTAAAGTTGTTTTGAAAGTGTGTTGTGATGTGTGTTTTGAAAAAATGGCAAGGATTGTTTTGCAAGATTTGGTCAAGTAACCAAGAGCTATCTACTCTAAATTTCTCAAAGATCTTTCCTATGTTTTAACCCTTTTAACAATTTTGTTCCACCATTGTATTTGGTGGACAATCTTGTGTTAGGATGTTAACGGGACGGGCGCGAGTCATCGTATGGACCATGAATGCAATGGTGCCAAGTGTCTTTGGCAATTTGCTTGAAGGGACTTGATCATTTTTTAGGCAACTTTCGAAAGCGTCATCGAGGGACTATGATCATTTGATATTGTTTTGTTTTGCCAAAAACACTCAACATGCAACATGGCCCATTATTGAAGGCAACAAGTGGAGTAACCCTAGGGGTGCAAGTGTGATTGGTGTTGTTCGTTTTCATGCTTTTTGTCTTTGAATTAGGTCAAGCTATTTGTTGTTTGATTTTTGCATACAAACCCTAAGTCTATCATGGCATATTTAGAAATTTTTAAAATGCGGAATTTAAAGTCCTAAGTTATTACAAAGTAATCATGGGGATGGGGGTACAAATGTTCAAATGGGGATGAGACTTAATAGGAGAGTAGTGTTGTACCCCAAAATTTTCCCTCCCATATTCTTCAAAGTTTTGACAAGCATCATCTCAATTTGCTCAAGTCTACTCAAGGGTTGCACAATTCAAACACCCTCCTAAGCCAGTCAAATTAGGGTTTTGGTTCTTGCAAGGAAGTTGAGGTTTTCAAGGGCTCAATCAAGTCCCATATGCTCATACACATTGTCAAGCATCTACATGCCAAGTTTCAAGGCTCACAGGGTCAAGTTGCACAGTCAAAAACCCTAATTGCTTCACAATCAACTGTAGGGGCAAAATGGTCATTTGGCAGTCAAAAGTCAAAAATTTTGGTCAACATCTTATTTTGAAGCCACAATCATCATTTGATCAAGTCTTGATCATGATTCCACAAGCATGGCTCAAAAATCATCAAGATGCAAAAGTTTCCATTTTTGGACAGCTGAAAAGTCAACTATAACTTGACCAAGGCATAACTTTTTCATGGTTCATCAGAAAAATCCCATCCAATTCTCATTTTGAAGGGGTGACATTTCCTACAACTCATCTTCACATTCCAAGTCCAAGAAATACTCTCACAAAAAGTTATCAATTTCAACATTATAGGTCATTTTCAAAAGTCAACAAAAAGGCATTTTAAGTCAAAGACCATAACTTGAGATTGGTAACTCAAAATGACATGGGACCAAAGGAATTGGTTAGAGGACTTCAATACCTTTCCAAAATGTCCAAGAACATGTTCATATGATCAAAATTGAGCAAAATATGCATTGGAGAAGTTGGGAAATTTTTGTGAAATGGCAAAAGTCAACTATCCTTGAAACTTCAATTTTTGACAAAAGGGCCCATTTTTTTCCACTTGATTCATCCTTGTCATGCCACCCACTTGTCCCATGATCAATTTCAAGACGAAATAATTATTTTTCTATTTTTATTTAATTTTTATGAATTTAATTCATTTTAATCCATAATAATTCAAGTAAATCTAAAAAAATTAATTAAATGGTATCTTTTGGTTTGAATAGCCTTCATGAAGCATTTGCAACCTACCAATTTCGTGCTAAGCTCATTTAGGCATGAAAATTCAAATTTTGAACAAGCTTTGAAAGGCCTTTAATGGTGGTTAAGACAAAATCCAAAGCTTAATTGCAATGGTTAAAGGCTCCTAAATGTGACTTATTCTCACTCATTACTATATATACAAGCCTTGCAAGCCTCATTCACAACCTAGAGTGTGCACAAACGGCCAGGGCAAAGTTCAAAATTTGTCAAAAAAAGTGTGAGATCAAAAGGAGTTTTGCAAGCATTTTCAGTCCAAAAGGAGAACGTGACTCTCTTCTTTGCCATACCCTGAAGCTAAAGCAACCCTTGCCACGTCCTAAGGTCCATTATCAAGCACTGTAAGTATTCCCAGGTCCCCCCAAAATTCAATATTGTTTTTCCTAATGCGTTCCCATGCAGCATTTGTCAAGAAGTTCACCATATGACCTCATAAATCCACATGCCATGTGGCCTCAAAGATCAATCCAAAGGCCAGAAAATGATGAGCACCATGCTCATGAGTCAACGCGTATCCAGGCAATTTCAAAAGTCAATACAGGCCTGAGCTTAGTGGGCCAAAAAACTGCAATTCACACCTCCATTGGGCCATCAACACCCCCTTGGTTTTGTTATTTCTTTTATTTTTCTTTTCTCTTATATTCCTTGTTTTTTTAATTATTAGTTTTATTATTATTTAATTAACATAATTAATATTTTTTTATAAAAAATCAAACAAAAACACTAATATTATTATTATTATTAATTTCATGTTATTTTTGTAAATAAAATACTAACAAATAAAATAGTTTAATTAGGACAATTTTAATCTCTTTTTCTTTACAATAAATAAAAATAATTTAGAATTAGGTTAACTTTTAATTTTAATTCTTTTATTTTATTTTCATTAAAAAAATATAAAAAACACAAAAACATTTTTTAATTAATTAATTAATCAGTTATTAGTTTTAATTTCATTAATTACAAAAAAAAAAGACAAAAATTTAATTCTTATTCAAAAAAGGGTCAACACCCTAAGGACATTCCCGATTCGATTCTCTCGCACTTTAATTTGTTTTTCATTATATTTATATAACTGCTTCTGGAAATGTAATAGTTAAATAGGACCTCTTTTACGGCTTTATTTATTTATTTCGCAATTTATTTTTTCAAACGGGTTATTGTTTTTGGCGATGTATAGACCCGCGCCTTGTAATAGTTAGATTTACATTCCCGCAATTTATTTTCCGCACTCCTAACTGTTAACAATGCATGAAAGAATGTATGTAAATAAAATCAACTCGTAGCTCACAAATAACATGTACAAGATAACCTTAACTGAAAAACAACACACAAAGCACATGTCACTCCTAGGGTACGCCTCACTGGTTGCCTCAACGTGGTCATCAAGTATAGGGTGTCTTAGAGGTCGCCCTTCTGTCCAAAAGATCCAGTTGCCTCGAAACGGTTGCCTCGGATAAAAAGGATCTAGGACATTAGGGTTACTTCTAAGGTGTCCTACCACTGCTTCGGTGACCACACTGTCCCGATAATCGAATTGACCCGAACACCTCCAACGATGGTGCTACCTACCTCTCAATGGTGGGATAGCACTATCTAAAGGACTCTTACACAGCCTAATTCCTTAGAGTAGGTAGATTCTCTTAAGTACTTGCTCTCTTCAAACAAAACAAAACAACTTTTCACACCTCACACTTTCTAAAAGATTTCAAACAAATTTTTCATACACTCTTGAGGACTGATACAAGAGTTACTTAGAAATTTTTCAAACGAAACTTTTTCAAAACCCACACACACTTGAAAAGCAAACAAATTTTGAAAACATAAGAGCAAGTACCTAAGAGCCCATGGATAACCATGGATAGAAAGGGTGCTAACACCTTCCCTTTCTATAAATCTACCTCCCGAACCGAGAAACATTCTCAAAGAATGAATTTTGCTGTGCTTTTGTCCTTTCCATACTGGAGAACATAAAAGACGGTGGCGACTCTTGCTTACCGCGACATTTCCTGAAACCAGCTTAAAAAACAGTCAGTTCTATTTCCACCGATCACAAGTAGTATCCCAATATTTACAACCAAATCGAATCAATCGCAAATATAAAATGTATCAATGTACAAAGATAAACAAATGTGTATGTGTAAATGTATTTGTGTAAGTGTATATAATTATTTACAAGTGAAATAAAAATAATAAAAAAAGTTAATTTTTGAATATTTTCATGTTTAGGGTAAAACCCTAATTTTGCTAAATAAAAGGTATTAATTATTTATTATATACAATATTTATTAATTATGTACAAAAAATAAATAAAAGAGAAGTATATTGTGAAAATGTAATTTTTGAGGTTAAATATTAATAAAAATAAAAAATGTATTATTTTGTATTTTTATCCTAAATATTCTAATAAATATATAAGTATTTATATTATGTATTAAATATATTAAATATATACAAAAAATAAAATATTTATTATTTACAAAAAAAAAAGTATATTTTAAGAAAAATGTTTTCCAAAGATAAAATAAAATAAAATCAGAAAATAAAATGTATTTGTATTTATTTTTTAGTATTTAAATAAAAAAGCAATATGTTTATTTACATGTATAAATTCAAATAAAACAAATAAAAATCCAAATAAAATGCAAAAATGGCTGAAAAATATTTTTAATATTTTTTATGTTTTGACAAAAAATAAACAAGTCAGAAACAAAAAGAAAAATTCAAAAATGATAAAAATAAAACACAATGGGCCAAGGGGGTGTATGTGAAATAAAGTGGTGTAAACAGAAAAATGAAACAGGCCCAGCCCAAAGGCAAGCTTCTTCAACCTCCAGCCATATTTCTGTCAAAAACGCGCGCCTTTCCCACCTTGTTCAAACATCCTGATTCTTTGATCCTTTGACAAATCTTAAAACATGAAACTTGTAGAGCTTGAAGCCACGATTCTAAACATATAAAGAAGTTGATCTAACTCTCAGAAATGAGAGAGAATTTCTTCTCCCCCAATTCCTGACCTAGCTTTTTTCAGATATTCAAGTTCCAAATTCTCTTAACACACACAATATAAATGAAAAGTGAGGATATAGGTAGCTTCAGGGCCATGAGTAGAGCATGTTTCATTCATAAACCTAAGCCTAACTCTTCCTAGATTGAGAGATAGCAGTCCAAAGTTTTACCTGTTCAGCTGGAATCATGTACAGCAATGGAGGTACTTTCAATGCAATGTGAGGACTTGTACAGCTTGCTTGAAGTTCAGGGATGCTTCTCCAACCTCTAGCTTGCTTTGAAATTGACTGAAACGAGCTATGGAAGTTCACCTGCAAAACTGAAAAATGAAAATGGCAGATGGGGTTAAGAGTGTTACAGCTGGTGTTTAGGGCTTGGAACAGTTTCAAGGGATGGTATGGAATGTGTTTGCAAGGTTATTAGCCAAAGTGCACGAGTGGATTGAGTTGTGGATCTCAATCTGCAGCAGGTGCCCTGTTTTTGCTAGAGGATGGTGTTTTTGTGTTTTAGGAGGTATGAGAGATGGTTTGGTCGTGCCTTAGGTCTGTTAGGGAGTATGGAATGTGTTCACAATGTTTGCTTTGGCTAGTTGTTACAGGAATGAGAGATGGGATCAGTTTTGCAAAGTTTCTTCTATCTTAAGCAAAAGTTGCCAAGTTAGGTTGTAGGCAATGGCAGGTCCCTCAAGCATGCTGCATAATCTCTCCTTGATCAGTGGTATTAGTTCATAATCTTGTGCCTAGAAGATATGCTTTGTACTTCTTAGATTTGTGTTTGACATAAAGTTGATCTTTACAAGAATAGATAAGTTACTTTTTCCAAATATGGCTTGATTTTGTGTGTATTATCCAAATGCACCAAATAAAACTCTAACACAAAGGATATGCATTTAATTATTGAGTGAAAGAAGGATTAGAGGCATGTAATCTAGCTTGCACATGCTGATTTCAAAAATGCCCAAGTTATGAACATGTACATGGCTTATGAACAAAGTGACTTTTGCCCATCTTCACAAATTCGATTCTCCCTAACCACAAGGGTGTTTGAGAAGTTCTTGGACAATTTGGAAAGCTTGTAATGTGTAATACAATCCATATTTGTAATGCAAGTTGAAATTCCAAGTGGAAGCATGTGAAAAGTGGCCATGAAGTTAGGCAAAAATCCTGCCTAAAATAGGTCAAAAAAATTCCAAGTTAAGAATGTTTTGCACCCTTGTTCCAAAAATCATAACTTGAGCTACAAGCTTCTTTTGAGAAAACTTTGTGAATCAAAATTGTAGATTTTGCAATAGACTACAACTTTCATGTTTTGAGTTTAGCTTGAATCCATTTGCATCTTGAAGTAAAAATGGGACAAAGTTAGGAAAAAATTAGGAAATTTCATAACTTAGAAAAATTCTAAGTTATGAAATTTTCTCATTTTAAACCCTAATTTGCAATTTTTGGTTTCTTGATGAACAAGTTTCATAATTGGACATGTCTTGATGAAAAATGAATCTTGACACTTGATTTTGACCAAAAAGTCAAAGTTTGACTTTTCAGTATACAGTCAAATTTTGCTCAGTTGACTGGAAAATTCCTCTGTCAACCTTGTGCATTTGGGATCTTTTGAACATGTTGAACATGTCAAGACAATGCCATTGAGTCCTTGAGTCCATATGTGAGCTTGGTTTGCCATTGGCTAGGTCAAACAGTCAAAAATTGCCTTTGTGCAGTCAAAACCCTAAAAATGACCATTTTGCCCTTTTGATGATCTGATCAAATTTCTTATGGAATTGTGATCCAAACTTGATCAAATGGTCCATATGAGTTCATAATGTTGATGTGGGTCAAAAATCATGAGGTTTGACTGTCAATTGACCACAGTTGACTTTTTCCCCAATACAGCTGATTTCTAGGTCAACTGTCCAATTGACTGGGCAAAGATTGGAATCAAGGCTTGAAACTTGGTATGGATAAACTTGTGAGTCCAACATGAAGCATGAAAGTCATTTTGGGCCTTTTAGGTCAAAAGATCTTTGTGCAAACTCAAACCCTAATTTGGGTCAACAGTGCAATGAGGGGGGCTTGAGCAGAGTAAACCCTAACTTGATCTTGAGCTCCAAGGGTCTTGTGATGAGAAAATGTTGAGGAAATGGGGGGGAAAATTTTGGGGTACAACAGTCAGTGATATTGAGAACCTCTAGAACCCGATTACTTTTTCTAGGACAGGTTTGAACCAACTAAACTTCAAGAGGGTACTACCTTAAAATCCATGCAAGCCTAAACCTAAGGCTGTTTGTGTGACTTGTGTGCTTTCAACTTGAACTACTTGCACATTTTTATTATCTGACAACATGAGTTCCTTGCAGGTTTTATTTACAGTCCTTATCCAATAACTTGGATTTCTTTCCGAGTTTACTTGCTTACATCACCTCGCACTTTTGCTTAAACGCATAGCATACACATCATAACATCATGCCTTAACATTTCCTTAACCACTTCAAGGATCTCAAGGGTTTGTGATGCAGGTTATGGTAAACCAGACGTCTAGCAAGGGGCAAGGGGATTTATTTTCCTCTAGCCAATATCGTCTAGAGATCAAAACACGATAACTTGAGTCAGTGGCTATGACCCACTCGATATGGTGAGCTTGACTCTTGAATAAGGACTCTTAATGACACGAAGTTTCTTCAATCAAGCTGCAACCAAATTCTAACAATTTCTTGTTTACCCCGCGAGATCCTTGAGAACATTGCATACATATATCATACATATCATTGCATAACAGGTCTTCCAGTACAGGTCTCTCATGTTCTCGCTGTTTATTTCAGCAATGACTCTCAAACAAGACAACAGAGATCTTCAAACTCAAGAAGCTCAGTTCAGGGACATATTCCTAAACCTATCCAAGGGGCAGGAAGAGTTGAAAACACCCCTCGTTGGGAACTTGGTCAAGAAAAGTCCTGAAGACAGTAAGGACGAACGGCTGGAACAACTGCAAGCTGAGGTAGGTGCAATGAGAACCTAGATGCTAGGGCGGATGGCTCTTATCCAAGGCCTAGCCCGAAGACAAGAAGAGCTGAAAGCCATCATCAACTAACTTCATCAAGACGGCTACAACAGTATGAAGCAAACAGTCGAGGCCGGGGACCAAGTCATTGATCAACCTCCAAGAAGACAAGATTTTGGTTTGCTGAAGAGTGGACCTTTCCAAACTGCTACTACATCACGGGTCCAACAACAACCTCGCCAAAAACAACGGGTTAATCAAAGTAAGCCGGATATGCCCAAAAGGCAGTTTACCAAACTCAACATGTTGTTGTCTCAAGCTTTGCAACACATGTTAAGGATGAATCTGATTACGTTGATAGGACCTCATTCGAATCCCAAGACTTCTTCACCTAACTACAATCCTGATGCAAGGTGTGCATACCATTCCAACAGCCCGGGGCATGATACTGATGACTGTTGGGCATTGAAAAATAAAATTCTAGACTTGATTGATGAAGGAGTGCTGGAGTTTACACAAGATGGTCAGGCTGAGTTCTTCTACCATCCCTCCAAGGCACGTCCTCTGAAGTGACAAGATCAGGCGAAGAGGCTTTTGTTCATTAGAATTTTCAATTTGCAATTTTCTTTTGATTGTTCGAACATCTATTCATGTCAAACTCTGTTACTTTATCAATGCATTGCATATGTCTATTTTGAATCAATTCATTCGTATTCACTATATTTAAATTACTTTCCTTTTTATGATATTCAACTCTTGAACAAAAGCTCTGAGCCTTTAGAGGGAGGATGACAAAAAATGATACCACAATCTCTACAATATGCTTTTGAACAGACCCCGCTGACGATGTACAGGCGTTGTTTCAAATCCTAAACAGTGGAGTTATAAGGAAGATAATCCCTAGTCAACCCCTTCGAGCCAAAGGAGTAGGATTTTTCTTTTCACAAAAATTAAAACCCTTAATCATAACCCGGGGCAGGGTAGTTTCTCAATTAATTTAGATGTGCATTCAGTCGCAATATTCTACTTTATACATAATGAATGGCATCAAAGACATCCTTCCAAAACAAAAGACGGTGATGGTTCCCTATAATCGTCAAGACAGGCAGTGATTATCTCTCAAAATAAAAGCCCATTAAGTCAAAACCTATGAAGGAGACTTAAGAAAAACACTGGGGCATCCCGCTGACTGTAATCACAAAAAGAAACAGTTCAGGCAAAAGACAGGGATGATAAAATAAAAAAGAAAGAGGTCCTACAAACCCTCAACAAAAAAGAAATGACTGCCTGTTCAAAATAAATTGTCAGTATCTGAACCATCACTGGAATATCAGAGCAAAGACTCAAACAGATCTAAATGCACAATTAGCTGAGTTTAGGATCAAAGAACATCACGAAGAACGGGTGGGTAAAAATAAAATTTGAGCCTTTATCCTTTGTTTCTTAAACCGTGAACCAGGCCACGTTATAACCCTTAAAAGTCCTAGCTGAAGCATGGGTTAGTTCGAAAGCATACTGTTACAAAAGGTATACTAACTCCTGAAGGTCCGTTACAAATCTTAAGTTGATATCACATCTTTGCAAAATTCTATTTTTTCTATAAAAAAATTGCATTTTCAAAACTTCAAGACAAACGTAAGCTTTGCATTCTTAAAATATTATTGTTTGCATATGACTATTTGTTCAACAGCATAGAGATTCGCAAGACGAATATCTAGTGAACAAAAAACCTTATCAATAAAAAGGATCACCTCATGTGGAAAAACACTTCCAACCAAGGGGCACAACATGACCATTATCCATCATCTGGGGCAGTCAAGTCAAGATTCAAGGAATCTCTCAAAGATGCCAAATAACCAAGGGCAGATCTCCATCTGAATCACTTGGGGGCATTGGGCATGAATTCCAGCAACGAATGTTGTACGACCAAACAAACATCTTCTGGTAGAGTGGCAACACAACACTACTGACAGTGACAACTCCCTACACCCTGAGAGCATGGACATAGTCAGAAAATACTGTGCATGAACAAAGACCCGCTGCGTTGACTGGCCTAGGCAAAAATAAGGGCATTCCGGCGAGCCAAAAGGGTTCGGGCAAAAATTAGGGATAAAAAATGAAAAAATTTGTACACCCGGCAAGTCGAAAACCCGAAAGGGCGGCTTGGGCAAAAAAGGGTATCCCAGTGGACTGAAAATCTGAAAAGATAGTCCAGGCAAAAGTTGGGGATTAAAGCGTACGACTATGTCCCATTATCTTGTCACTTGCCTATCAGTAGAAGACTTATCATTCTGATCGGCAGTTACCAAGCACCTCATAAGTTGGGATGACACTCAATCTACAAGGCCTCCGCAGGCACTTTCTCCAGCAGGTACAGGGGCATAAAAGTCTTGATACAAAGTCATTGTCATACCCTTAGCATGCGTCACAGTAACATACACTCCCCGCAGAGTAAGAAGTATCCAAAGACAGTAGTGTTAGCTTTCCCGAACAAGACATAACTCTCCCAAGCCGAGGTTCACAATCGCGAGTGAGTCGGCAAAATTCTCCCCAAGCAGAGCTTGTTTATTACCAGCAACAGAAGTTCATCCCCAACTGAGTTTATTTCTCCAAATCAGCAGATCTTTCAACAGAGTATCTCTCTTCCCTACAAAGTCATTCTCCCACAGGATTATTCTCAAACAGAGTCTCTCCCGGCGGAATATTCTCAAGCAGAACGGATGCAAATCTCCAACTAATCATCTTCGGTCACTATCCCCAGCGAGAACGAAGAACTCAACTCCTTATACTCTCCAACAGCAGTCCAGGATTTATTCTCCCCAGCCAGAGAATATCATAAGAACATTGCATATTCATACATCATGATATGTGCATATGCATCACACAGCACAATCTCATTTATTTTGAGAACATCATTATTCGATACATGTCATGCATCATGACATTACATACGACTAACTCTTTACCTTTCAGGGAAAGGTACAATCAAAATTCTCACAGGTTTTCTATGGTTCAGTCAAATCAATGTTGAAGATCTCTATTCCAGTTCAAGCTATAAAGCCCGGATCCAACCAGATAGTATCTTGATTTCCCCATCATATTGTGAAGCCCGGAGAACGACCGGATAACAGTACCAAAATACCGCGAAGCCTGGAATCGACCAGATAATGGTTTATCTTAAGTTCAAGCTATGAAGCCCGGATTCGACCGAATAATAGTTTAATCCCCAACAAGTTATTGTGAAGCCTGGAGAATGACCAAATAACAATGCAAGTTACTATGAAGCCTGGATTACGACCAGATAGCAGTACAAGACACCATGAAGCCTGGAATCTACCAGATAATGGTATGTCATAAACACAAGCCGTGAAGCCCGGATTACGATCGGAAAACAGCTCAACAAGTTATTGTGAAGCCTGGATTATGATTAGATAGCAATACAAGTTTTTGTGAAGCCTGGATTACGACCAGATAGCAGCCAAAAACACCGCGAAGCCTGGATTACGACCAGATAGTGGTATATCTTTAATACAAGTTATGAAGCCCAGATTACGACCGAATAATATCTTGATTTTCTCCGAACACCATGAAGCCTGGATTCGACCAGATAGTGGTATGAGACATCGCGAAGCCTGGATTACGACCAGATAGCGGTAAAAAGCACTGAAGCCTGGATTACGACCAGATAACAGTAAGGGACACTGAAGCTTGGATTTTGACCAAATAGCAGTTTACCCGGCCAATTACTATGAAGCCCGGAAATTGACCGGATATTAGTAGGCCTTAAAGTCAAATGGAAGCCAGGATGCGATTGGATAACCACTTGATTTCTTCTGAAGCCTGGAATACGACCAGATAAGAAGTAAGGTATTGTGAAGCCTGGAATCGACCAGATAGAAGTACAGGATACCATGAAGTCTGGATTACGACCAGATAGCAGTACAGAACAACATAAAGCCTGGATTCGACCAGATAATGGTTTAAGCATCGTGAAGCCTGGATTACGACCAGATAATGATAAAAGGACTAAAGCCTAGATTACAACCAGATAACAGTACAAGACACTGCGAAGCTTGGATTTCGACCAAATAGAAGTTTACCTGGAAAATTACTAAGAAGCCCAGAGTCGACCGGATATTAGTGTGCCCTAAATTCAAGTTGAAGCCCGGATGCGACCGGATAACAACTTAATTCCTTCTGAAACCTGGAGTACGACCAGATAAGAATTGAGAAATTGCAAAGCCTGGATTACGACCGGATAGCAAGTTTAACTCATCTCCCCAGTAAGTCACTGTAAAGCCTGGAGCACGACCAGATAGCAATCGATCTTATCACTATGAAGCCTGGATCACGACCAGATAGTAGTTCATTTTCACCTCTCCGACTAAGAAACGATTCCCCAGTAGATAACGGACGACCGAAGCTCCTAAAATTCTATTTTTCCTCAAGACAGAGACTAGCATTCCCCAGCGTAGTCTTCGTCAATAACACGTATACAAACTCTCGTAAAGGAATCTCTTATGCGATCGATACTCCTTCGGATGACATCTTTAAGCCCATCATCCGTCATCAATCTCCAAATGGCATCTATAAGCCCATTCCCGACATCACAAGACAAGTACCACTTTATGCGAGTGCAAATTTCTGGGTACTCTAGTGTTCAATCATCTTCCACCTTCAGATTACGAAAGGCAGACAGCCAATCTACATCCTCAGGTTTAAGAGGATTGAACAGGGGCAGCTGTTGTACCCTAAAATTTGCCCTCTTTTCATACACGCATATTATTGGTTTTATGGTTATGAAATAAAGGTATATTTATCAAGCTTCTTCAGGTTACAAGTGATGTTTATTTCTCCAATGGATATTCTCAGAGTATTTTTCATGTTGAAGATCGGTTCGCCATTTTGTAATGATTCAGGGTTCAAAGATTCACAAGTCCAACCCGGCGCGTCATATTAAGGTGTTCTTTCGCCAAGATATCTCTTATAACGTATTCTGAAATTCAGGTTCAGCTCAAGAGTCAATTCTTTAAAGAATGTATTTGAATGTGTGAGTTTTCTCGAAGAAATGTGGTGAAAAGTGTGCTAAAAGTGCAGTTTTTATGCGCTAAAGAATTCATAACTTGAAGATCGTGGCTCGTTTTGAACCCGTTCTGGTGGCCAAAATTCTGTATTGACATCATCTACATTTTCATCTCTCACGGCTAGAAGCCAGTTTCGATTAGAAGGTCTTCAAAAATATGGATTTATCAAGTATTTTCGTACAGAAAATTTGTGACAGAAGTTTATTTGCGTCATGTTTAGAAAATCATAACTTGGTTGATTTTCATCGTATCGAGCTGGTTCTGGCACCAAAATTTCAAAAATTGAGTTGGCTAAGTTTTCTCAGGAGATATTGAGTTCAAACGGTATCCAAAAGGTCTTCGTTTTTTGCTCAGAGTGCGTGTGACGCACCGAAAATCCTGAATGCTGAATATTATTTCATCTGGGTCGAAACTTCGAAAATTCATAACTCGGTCAATTTTTATCGGATTGGGTCCATCTTTTTACACAAGGTCACTGACTCAGATATCTACAACTTTTCTTCCAAAGTCGAGACCAGATTATGCTCCGATCAATATCATTTTTTATTGAAGAACGTGTCAAAGTCGACATTGGAGTCCAAAATAAGTTTGTCTGAGCTGAAACTTCAAAATTTCAAAACTAATTCACCGTTTATCCGATTGAGCCCATTTTTGGACAGGATTAGTTTTCGATGTCGTATATATTTTGTTTTCACATTTAAACTTCAAAAATTGCACTTAAGCCCCTGCGATTTAGCCTGGAATGTGACGGACTCAAGTGAACATTGGAGGCCCAATTGCACATTCAAAGCCCATTTTTTCTCTAATTTCTATTATATAATCTCATTCTTTTCACACAAACAAAAAAAAAGAGAAAAAAAAGCTTTTGCCACAACGGTCAGAATATCAAATTCTTTCAAGAATCCTAAAACCTTAAAATCCTTATTACAAACCCCCATCTCACTACAAACAAGTTATCCTTGTTACAAATCCACATCTCACTACTTCTCCAGTAAGGGTAAGGCTGATTTGATCTTCATGATCAAAAGGGCATATACGCATTTATCTCACTACTTCTCCAGTAACGGTAAGGCTGGTTTGATCTCCATGATCAAAAGGGTATAATCATTCATACATGCCATATCGGTTTTAACGTTAAATTTTTTTCCATATATTTGCTTTATTGGTATTTCATGATATATAGTAATTTATTTAATGTGTTCATGAGATTCAACACTGCAGATTTAGACAGGGTTCCATGCAGGTTCATTATAGAACGTTGAAGCCAAAACACTAATGGCCAAAATAGAACAACCAACCAATGCATGATGAGGCAAACATCCTGAGAAGGTTAAGGGTGTGGGTTTAACAACCACCCCTATTGGTATTGGTTTTCTTCCTTTCTATTTATCCTTTTACCTATTTTCATTATTTCTGTTTAAAACTTTTTTTTTTAATAAAACTTAACCTTTTTCACAAACCTTTGATTTTTCCTCCTAAACTCGAATAATTAATTTTAAGTTTTAATTTAATTTTAGGTTTTTAATTTCATTTTTTATTTTTGGTTTCTAACCAATTTGTCTTTTTCAATCTTAAATTCACTTAACCACAAAACTTTTTTCACAAACATTTTTTTTTACAAAAAAACTTAATTTAATTTTTAGGTTAATTTATTTTATTTTATTTTTTTAACTTTTTTCAAAATTAACATTTTTTACTAATTAAAATTAATTAGGTTTTTTTAGGTTTATTTAATTAATTATCATAAATCACTTTTTCATAAAAAAATCACCAAAAACATTAACTTAGAATTTTAAGTTTTAATTTTTCCTTAATTTCTTTTTATTTATTCTTTTACATTTTAATTTCTAGAAAAATTGTATATGTCGCATTATCAATGTAATAGCGTAGATTTATCTTTTCTCGCAGTTTTTTCTAAATATGTAATTGCTTCCGGGATGTAATAGTAATTAGGTTTTTAAATTCCGCATCTTTATTTTTAGTCCAAAATAATTATGTATCTGCAAAAGCCTTGTAATAGCTAGGACTTTAAACTTTCTTGCTTTTAATTCCGCAAACTATAAACTGCTTAGATGTATGTTAATAGGATTGTATGGAAAGACAAACTGAAAATTAAAACAGTAGATCACCTTAATTGTGCAAAGATTAAATAACTGAAAACAAACACATACACATGCACACTTTTAGGGTATGCCTCACTTGGTTGCCTCGGAAAACAATGGTCATGTCCCTCGAACATAGGGATACACTTAGCAAAGACCCTCGTTTAAAATCATCATAAAGATCATGGTCCCTTGATGTCCCTTGAAGTATCCTACGGTATATGATCTTATCCCTCGATGTTGCCTACGAATATATGATGACAGTCCCTTCGAAATGCTAAGGTATCCTTACATGTTGCCTTCAATGACTATTACGTCCCTTTCGATAGTCCCTCAAATCCAACGACGGTGCTACCTATTTATCAATAGTAGGATAACATTGTCTAAAGGAAATGAGAATAGAAATAATCTTTTTTCGAGTAGGTAGATGCTAGTAGGTACTTGCTCAGATCAAAACTTTTTCACACTTACACTCTTTTCAAACAAGTTTTCAAAAACAACTTCTTAACACTCTTGAAGACAGAAGAAAGGGTTAAAACGAAGTAAAACAAAACTTTTCAAAATAAACACACACGAGCAATTTTAAAATGATGAGCAAGTACCTAAGAGCCCGTAGAAAACTACGGATAGAAAGGGTGCTAATACCTTCCCTTTCTATAATCTACCCCCGTACTCAGAATATCTCGAAAAAGGATTTTTTTTTCTGTACTTTTTTCCTTTCCAATTGGATGAAATAAAAGTCGATGGCGACTCTTGCTTACCGCGATATTTTGCGAACAAAAAACGCAAACCAGTATTAACAGTCGGTTCTGCCACCGTATCACACATGGAAACCCCTTGAGTCTTAAAAACCCAAACTTCCTTGATAAAAATGAAACCCTAGTTGTAAGTCCATTGCTTAGGAGGAGAATTTGTCTGATCAATTCTTGAGCAACCTTGAGCATTTGAGAACCCTAGGAGAATGTCTTAAATAAAATGGGAGGGAAAATTTTGGGGTACAAAATCTGCCCCTATTCAATCTTATTAAACTTGAGGAGTTAGAATGTCATCTCCTCCATTTGTGATCTGAAGGTAGAAGAGGATTGAACACTTAAGTGCCCAGAAATTTGCACTCGCATGTGCCGGAGGTAATGTTGTTGGTTGATAATATTTCTTGAATGGGTTTAATGATGTCATTCATAGAAGTGATAGAATATCGTTAGAGACGGGCTTATAGATGCCATCAAAATAGCTGTTGATAGGAGTATTAGAAGGAGTCTATGCTTGACTATATCTAAAGAATTCTTTCCAGAATGAACCTCTGAGGAAGGTGCTTAAGTAGCTGCTTGTCAGATTAAATCTCTGAGGCAAATGCTTGTCATGTTGATAGTCGCCCATCTTGTTTCGAGAATTGATCCACAATCTGCTTCTATTGGTAAATCCATCCTGTTTTGGGAATTCATACCACCTGATCATGTTGATAGTTTCCCCGTCCTATTTCAGGAGTTAATCTTTGCCTAGTTATAAAGATAGTTTCCCCGTCCTATTTCGGGAATTAATCTCTGACATGCTTTCTGTTGGCGAACCCATCCTGTTTTGGGAATTCATACCGCCTGGTTGTATAAATAGTTGCCCCGTCTTGTTTCGGGAATTAATCTTGGACTTGGTCATCTAGATAGTTGCCCTGTCCTATTTCGGGAATTAATTTATGACCTGTTTGAGAATTGTTGATGATATTTGTCTGTTTGTGAACTAACCTGAAAGAAACAAAGTTAGTTTCGTGTAATGTCATGATGTATGTAATGTATTTCATAATGTTGTTCTCAGAGTAAATGAGAGTGTGTTATATGCGTTTCATATGTATATGATATGATACTTGTAAATGATGTATGGATGTGAGATGTCGTTGAGGCGTATTCGTAGCTTCGTGTAACATCTTGGATGGGGAAAATAAATCCCTGACTGCCGCCGGGGATGAATAATGTGAATCTTCAATCTTGTTTAGAATGTCTCCATTAGGGATTCTTGCTTTCTTGTTTGAGGACACTCCACTGGGGATGTTGGATTTTTTGCTTGAGGATAGAAGAGTACACGAATATCAGTCATTCATCGCTCTACTAGGGAATTTAGTTCTTATATACCCTGACTGGGGGTAAAAGAGATGAATAAACTTCAGAGGTTCCGTATGACCGAGTTTCCGATATGAATGAAATTCTGGCAACAGATACTTAATGTCACAGTGAATGTTATGACACCGTATATGACAAACTTGTACACACTTCAAGACAGTAATTTAAAAACAGTAAAGAACATAATCAATTATTAACCCAGTTCAGTGTGTAACAACACCTACTCTGAGGGCTACCAAGCCAGGGAGGAAATTCACTATAAGAGATATTAATTTAGGAATAAACCAACCAGTTTATCTCCTTCACTTAAGACCTACCCAATGCAACTTCAATCTAAGTTTAACTTAAACCTGAGTTCCTACTCACTCCCCCTCAATCACAGCAGTGATACTAAACTATTGATTAATGAGATTATGAAGACATTCTTCAATACACATACTTGATTTTGCTTCAAAGCTTTAATCAAGAGACACAAACACTCATGCTTCAAATCTTTGAGTGATACACAACCCTTACAATCAAATCCTACTCCAAGTCACTTATCAAAACGATAATTTCTTGGCTCACAGTAGTTACAACTATACAATCCCTTATTGATCTTCTGTCAAAAGTGTTTCAGTCCATTAGGCTTCGTGAGAAATATATAAGCAGACTATTCCTCATTTAGGGCTTCCATAAAAATAGCTAGGGTTAACTAAAGTTAACCTAAAGACTTGGTCTAGGGATTTTTCATAACAGATTAGGGTTAAGCAAGGTTAACCTAATGTCCACGTGAGCAGCTGATCTGGACAATAATTCTTCAACTCAGAGCAGCACACCAGTTTCCTGAAAAATCTCAGGAATAATGAATCTGCACAACAACTTGATCAGTACAGGATGTCTTAACATTGGTTATGACATCATGTATCTTGCTCACTGATTTTGGTAGAATTCAATATATATGATCATAGCTTAATGATCATGATAATCACTCATACTGAGTAGTTCCTGTAGGACATTCTTTTTCTGCAGAATGTACCTTTATCCCAGAATGTTATGACATCAGTCATGACATTCGCAAATCTGGTTTTACCAAAAAAAAATGACAACAAACAAACACTTACAAACTTCCCCTTTGGCAAATTTTTGTCTAAAACCCCTAAACAATCAGAGATTAGAATGCAGCAGAATTTTTAATAACAGCTACCAATATCTAATTCTACCAAAATTACCACAATTTCTTCTCCCCCTTTTTAGCCATAAAGAGGCCAAAGATACTTGTACTTTAAGTTATACAGTCATCCAAAAGGAAATTAAAAAACATAGAAATAAAGAGAGGGCATCATTTGGCAGCAACAAGATCCAACATCAATCTTTTCAGCAAACACAGACCTTCAGGTACTGACATCCCCTGAGGAAGCACTATTTTCAGCAGAATTATGCTGGTCTTCATCAGCATCCTCTTACCTTATTTGTTCTTCATTCTCCTCATGTTCCAGTCTAGCACTCAGCTCTTCAAGAGTCTTTTTTCTTGCATCAAGTTCTCTGCAGGTTTCTTTTAGAACAGCTATAAAATCAGTTTTCTTGGAATGAGTTTTGACATTTGATGTCTCATCAAATGTCATAACAATGTCAGGGACATGTGTTCCCTGAAACAGCTTATAGTGAAAACCAAGTGCAGGGGCTCTTTTGCATAGAGAGTCTTTTTCAACCAGAATATCAGGATACTGATCAATGATTATACCACACAGGAGAGAGGGAAAAGCAATAGGGCCTTTAATAGCACAACTCCCAGCATGTTTCAATGTTTGATCAAAGATGTAGTTTCCATAATCAAAGTTTGTTCTGGTTCCAACAACATAGATAAATCTTCCCAAACCTGTGGAAATGGTGGATTTGTGGTTGGTGGGAACCCAGTTAGCTGCACCAATTTTGTGCAGTATGGCAAACTTCATGCTCAGCTTGCTTGCAGTTAGCTTCCCTTTCAAGGGCCAGTGCTTGACTTGCTTGGCAGTGATGGTTTGATAAACCTGGTTTTCAGAAACTTCAAGCTCAGGTTGAGCATCATCAGGCCTTCCTAGGAATTTGTTTATCACAGTAGGAGAGAAATTTACCTTCCTTCCTCTCACATAAACACTCTTAAAATCAGCTGACTTTCCATCAGCACAACCATCAGACAAATTTACTATGAATTCTTTGACAAGAATCTCATAGCAATTGGAAAACTTGACCACCGTTTTCATTAGGCCAACAACTTTGATTAGATCCATGACTTCCTTACACTCAATAGCACTGCTGTTCAGCTCTCTCTCCAAGGCAATCCTTTTCAGAAACATATACTTCCACTTGCTTACATTTTCTGGATGGTGAAAGGAGATGTTGTCAATGGCAACTTCAAGAACCTTAGGCAGTTTGCTAGAAGAGGGTTTCTTCCTGAGAGGAATGTCTGGAACATTGCTCTCAACATCAAAATCAAAGTCTGATTCCTCATCAGATTCAAAGGGTTCAGGATCCTTTCTTTTCTTGACTATAGGTTGTCTCAAGGGTTTTGAGAGACTACCAACACGTACTCTAGCTTTTACCTTCCCCTTCCCTTTCGACGTTCCAGCTTTTTGATCCTTCTCAGCTTCTACTCTAGCCTTGTTCTCAGGCCTAGTTTTCTTATGAACAACTTCAGTAGCCTTCTCTTTGGAGGGGCTTTGGGCATCATTCTGCTTTTATTTTCTACTCATCATCCTTCTAGCTATTCTAGGGTTGATATTAGCAATTAAATCATTGTCAGAGAATTCTTCATCAACATCAATAACAGGAGGTTCAACATCCTTGTCAGTAGGGTTCTGGTGATCATCAGATTTTTCTGGAGATTTCCTAATGTTGTCATCAGGTGTCTCAACATTTTGAGTGACATTTGGATCCCTTTCTACATTAGGGCTAGCAGTTTCTTGGTTCAAAGGTACAAATATGCCAGGAACAGAGTGATTCTCATTAAGAATCCTAGTGACTACTCTGGCAATAGCTTGATGTACATAAGCAGAACCTTCCCTATTAGCTATGTCTGGAGGAACAGAAGATGATGGTTGAGAAGATTTACCAGATGGAGAAGCTTGTGGTCTTCTTGCATGTCTGGTTCGCAACTTCTTGACCTTAGTAGGATCAGCTGCCATTTCACGAAGAGGAGTTATCTCAAGAACATCAGCATCCATGCAGTTTACGATTGCCCTAGGTTCGGTGTCAGAGGGTGAGGAAGAAGCATCCGCCTTTGATGAAGACGATGACATGGATTGTTGAGACATCTCGAGAGATTTAGAAAACAAGTAACAGTGAGTGTGAAATCTTCGTTTGAGGGAATGGAGACTGTTGCAGAAAAGCGAGAAGAGGGAGATATATGAATGTCTATTCCACTTCTTAAAATTTTGAAAGAAAGAGGGAAACAAATGATTAGCTCAATCAGAATAGACTTGACTAAAATATCTCTTTCATCCCTTGTTTTAAGCAAAATTAATTGCTACATCTCTTCATATTGGCAAATACCCAGCTTGCCCCTTAAATTTTAAAACTGACTAGCATCAAGTGCCTTGGTAAAAATGTCAGCCAGTTGTAGTTCAGTGGCAACATGTTCCAGCTTAATCACCTTTTCCTCCACAAGATCTCTGATGAAGTGATGTATAATGTCCATATGCTTAGTTCTGCTGTGCTGTATAGGATTCTTGGAAATGTTAATAGTACTCAGATTGTTACAGTACAATGTCATGACATCTTGTGTGACATTATACTCAGTTAGCATCTGTTTCATCCAGATCATTTGAGAACAGTTGCTACCAGCTGCTATGTATTCAGCTTCAGCAGTAGATAGAGACACACGGTTCTGTTTCTTGATGAACCAAGAGACAAGATTATTTCCCAAAAAGAAGCATCCTCCAGAGGTGCTCTTTCTATCATCAACACTACCAGCCCAATCAGCATCACAATAACCAGACAGAATTGGTTCACATCTATGAGAGTACAACATGCCATAGTTGTAAGTTCCACTCACATACTTCAGAATTCTTTTCACCTGGTTGATGTGACTTACTTTGGGCTCAGCCTGGTATCTTGCACATACTCCAACTGCAAAAGCAATGTCAGGTATGATGGCTGTTAAGTAAAGCATACTTCTTATCATGCTTCTGTACAAGCTTTGATCCACATTTGCCCCACTTGTGTCTTTGGACAACTTTAAATGAGTAGGTGCAGGAGTCCTTTTGTGACTGGCATTCTCCATTCCAAACTTCTTGATAATATTCTTTGTATACTTGCTTTGAGATAGAAAAATTGAGTCTTCCATATGTGTGACTTGCAGTCCAAGAAAGTAGGTCAATTCTCCCATGAGGCTCATTTCAAATTCAGCTTGCATCTGGTCAGCAAAATGTTTAACCATTTTTTCTGACATTCCTCCAAACACTATGTCATCAACATAAATTTGAGCTACCATTATCTTTCCTCCTTCATTTTTGACAAAAAGAGTTTTATCCAAACCTCTTTTCCTGTATCCTTTGTCAGTGAGGAACTTTGTCAACCTGTCATACCAGGCTCTAGGAGCTTGTTTCAAACCATATAAAGCTTTCCTCAATTTGTAGACATGATCAGGACAGTTTGGATCCACAAATCCTTTAGGCTGTTCCACATATACTTCCTCATTTAAGTACCCATTTAGGAAGGCACTCTTTACATCCATTTGAAATAGCTTGAACTTAAGGAGACAAGCAACTCCCAATAGAAGTCTGATTGATTCCAGTCTGGCTACAGGAGCAAAAGTCTCATCAAAATCAACCCCTTCAACTTTAGTGTATCCTTGAGCAACAAGCCTTGCCTTATTCCTGGTGACAACTCCTTCAGCATCTGATTTGTTCTTGTAGATCCACTTTGTGCCAATGATGTTTGTTCCTTCTGGTCTAGGAACTAACTCCCATACTTCATGTTGCTTGAATTGGTTCAATTCATCTTGCATTGCTCCAATCCAGTATTCATCAGTCAAAGCCTCTTTAACATTTTTTGGTTCAATCTTAGATACAAAGCAAGAGTTTGTGATGATTTCTCTAGATCTTGTAATGACTCCACTGTTAGGGTCTCCTATGATGAGTTCCTTAGGATGATCTTTCTGAATTCTGATGGGAGGATCTTTGTTAGCTTCCTTTGATTCAGACTCTAATGGAGTAGTTTTAGGTACATCATCCTTTTTAGACACTTGAGTTGAAGTCTCAAAGAATGTCTCAACATCATATGGAACATTTGTTTCCTCATGGTGATCATCAACTATGACATTTATAGATTCCATCATAACTTTGGTCCTGGAATTGAATACCCTATATGCTCTGTTGTTGGTAGAGTATCCTAGGAATATTCCTTCATCACTTTTAGGGTCCATCTTTCTCCTTTGTTCACGATCTATCAGAATATAGCATTTGCTTCCAAAGACATGGAAGTACTTCACTGTAGGCTTTCTTCCTTTCCATAGTTCATAAATGGTGGATGATGTTCCCTTTCTCAAGGTGACCCTGTTATGGACATAACAGGCTGTATTCATAGCTTCAGCCCAAAAATGAATAGGAAGTCTTTTGGCATGTATCATTGCTCTGGCAGATTCCTGTATAGTCCTGTTTTTCCTTTCCACAACTCCATTTTGTTGAGGAGTTATGGGTGAAGAGAACTCATGGTTGATTCCTTCTACAGAACAGAACTCATCAAACTTATTGTTTTCAAATTCCTTACCATGATCACTTCTGATTCTGAAAATGCATCCTTCTTTTTCTCTTTGAATTCTTTTGCACAGTTCCTTAAATACATCAAATACATCATACTTTTTCCTAATGAAGTTTATCCAGGTGAATCTGGAAAAATCATCCACAACAACATATGCATATCTCTTTCCACCAAGACTTTCCACCTGCATTGGACCCATCAGATCCATATGTAGAAGTTCTAGCACCTTAGAGGTGGTCAGATGTCTTGTCTTTGGATGTGACATTCTAGTTTGCTTTCCAACCTGACATTCACCACAGACTCTCCCTTCATCAATCTGAAGCCTTGGAATCCCTCTGACTGCCTCCATGGATATGATCTTTTTCATCCCTCTTAGATGTAAATGACCAAGTTTTTGGTGTCACAGTTTCACTTCCTTTTCTTCTTTGGCTATAGAACATACAGAAGAGTAGTTAGTGTTCTCATACTCCCATAAGTAACAGTTGTCTTTTGATCTGACTCCTCTCATTACAACTTCTTGTTTTTCATTAGTTACAAGACATTCAGACTTGGTGAAGTTGACCTTGAATCCTAGATCACATAATTGACTGATACTTATTAGATTAGCAGTCAAACCATTTACCAGCAACACTTCATTTAGGTTTGGAACTCCAGGGCAGTCCAAGTTTCCAACTCCTTTGATTTCTCCTCTAGCACCATCTCCAAAAGTGACATAACTAGTAGTATGAGGTTTAACATCATTCAGTATATTCTTGATTCCAGTCATGTGTTTAGAGCATCCATTGTCAAAGTACCAGTCTTCCTTGGCAGAAACTCTAAGGGAGGTGTGAGCTATCAGGGCTGCAAACTTTTTCTTCCACTGTTGAGTATATGGTGCCTTGTTAGTCTTAGGTTTGACATATGGGGTCTGTGATCGGTGGATCTGGAACTGACTGTTTAACGCTGGTTCGCGAAATGTCGCGGAAGCAAGAGTCGCCACCGTCTTTTATTTTCTCCAAATGGAAAGGACAAAAGCACAGAAAAATTCCTTATAAAGATTGCTCTCGGTTCGGGAGGTAGATTATAGAAAGGGAAGGTGTTAGCACCCTTTCTATCCATGGTTATCCATGGGCTCTTAGATACTTGCTCATTTGTGTTTTCAAAAATGGTTTGTTTGCTTTTCAATTGTGGGTTTTAAGAAGTTTCTTTGAAAATTTCAGTTCGACTCTTGTATCAGTCCTCAAGAGTGTTTGAAAAATTGCTTTCGAAAGCTTTTTGAAAATGTGTTGGTGTGAAAAGTATTTTTGAATTGTTTTGAGATTTAGATCAAGTATCTACGAGAACCTACCTACCCTAAGGAATTCGTCTGTGTAAATGTCCTTTAAAGTAGTGCCATCCCACCATTGAGAGGTAGGTAGCACCACCGTTGGAGGTGTTCGGGTCAATTCGATTTTGTAGGGACATGGTGATCACCAGAGCAATGGGAAGACACCTTAGAAGCTACCCTCATGCCAGGTTCCCGGATCATGAGGACTTACTAAGACATCCTCTACTCGACGATCACCTTTCGAGGCAAGGCAAGAGTGAGGCGTACCCTAGGGGTGGTGTGTGCGATTCGTGTGTCGTTTTCATTTGCATTTATCTTGTCATGTTATTGGTGTTCTACGCTTGATTTTATTTATGTCCATTCATTCTTGCATGCTTTGTTTAACAGTTAAAATATTTGCAGGAAAGTAAATTCTAAAGCTATTACAAATGGCGCGGGTCCACATCGCCAAAATTAACCAGGACCCGATTTGACGGAAAGTAAAGAAATTAAAAGAATTAAAAGTGCGAGAAGTAATATTTACAAGGCCTTGGGAGAGATACATAATTATTTAAGCAAAATAAAATAAATATGCGAAATTAAATCGAAACGAGGGCGTTGGACCCTTTTGCAAAATTAAATTAATGAGGAATTAAAATTAAAAATTAAAAGAGAGTGTTTTTGGTATTTTTAGTATTTTGGGATTTAATGAGAAAAAGAATTAATTAAAATTAAAATAAAAGGCAAACCCTAATTCTAGTTATATTTTTTTTTTAAGTTATTTAAGAAAAATATTAAAGTTTTCTAACCTAAATTAACCCTAAGTTTTTTATGCAATTTTAATCATGAAAATAAATAAAATAATATTAAATATTTATGAAAGAAAAATAAAAATAAAAAAAAGATGAAAAATTGTTCAAACCCTAGTTCTATGTATTTTTTAGATTTTTTTATGAAAAGAATTAATATTGCAAACCCTAATTTAAACTAAATTTATTTACATGCATTTATTTATGAAAATAATTAAAATAAAATACTTATTATATTTTTTCATCTTTTCTGATTTTTATGAGGTTTTTTGTATTTTTGTAGAAATAATTAATTAATTTAAACAATAAAGAAAATAATACAATAATTAAAAATAAAATATAAGAAAAAGAGGGAAAATTGCAAACTAGGGGGTATCAGTCCCCAATTGTGAGGTATGGACTCAGCAATCTGGCCCACTTAGTATAGCCTTTTTTGACTTTTTTGCTAGCATGCTGATGCGTTGACCAGACTTAGGGTGTTCATCAATCTTGAGCCTTTGATCTGACCTCCCAGGACGCGTGGAAGGATAGATTATGGGGGCGTATGGTACGTCTTGGCCTTGGGCGCTGCATGGGAATTATTAATGAAAAATAGTATGGAAATTATACAGACCTGGGACTTGAACCCAGGTCATGAGGGTTAACAACATTACACTTTGCCAGCTGAGCCACTACACCGCGTTTATTATATAAGTAACAAATAAATAATATAAAAGAAAAGCGAAACGTTAGTGGATCCACGCGCGAAAATTCAAATCAGCGTATCACGTTTTGACAACACATCATCTTCTCCATTATCCCTGAAACATAAAAACAAAAGCAACGGTTTTTCATGCGTTGTGTTAGGTGGCTTTAGAGAAAATAGCGAATAGCGCTATGGGGTTCATAAATTGATCGCGAGGGTTCCCTTATGACCGTCAGAGCATCCTGAGTTGAACGGTCATGGTTTTGTGGGCTAATTTTTCCCCATTACAAAAGCCCTATTTTGAAGCTCTGTAAACCCTAAATATCAACAATGGTGAAATCGAGTATACAGCACAAAAACGCAATTAATTATGTTGGTTAGCATCAGAATATCATAAGGAATATAAATCCACAATTAGAATGCCATGAGAATGCCTAGAATTAAAAATACGATCGTGACTTTTTCTCTGTACAGGGGAGGTTCTCGTTACCAATTCCTTGAGCTTTGGTGAATGTTTTTGATTGGAATGTGATCAGTGATCTCCAAGGAAGCTATTGGAATGAAAATTAGGTCTTTAATCGCCCTCTAACCTTATTTTCAGAATTGAGTTTATGGAGAAAAATTTCAAGTTTTTGGAGAGCTCTCTTGCGCAGCTTTGTGTCTATCATGATTAGGTTTATGATCAGGTATTTGTATGGAGTCCATTAGGTTAACAAAACTCAATCAAATCTAATGCAATAATGGTTTTGCATATTTGATTTCTTAAGATCTTTTCCATATCTTTTTTCATGTGTATTTGGTCCAAATCATATCCAATTGCTCCAATTCTTTCCACATTTAGCTAAGCACGAAATATTGAGTCCAAAACATGTATAAAAAGATTGGTTAGGTCAAGTTAGATATTTTTCATATATTTAAATGATTTAAATGAATTAATATAAATAATAATTCAAATAAATAAATAAAAAATGAGAAAATACTTCCCTTTGGGCCAAGTGGTCGTGCATATGCTTAGAATGATGAATCATGGAAGAAAAATGGGCCCATTAGCAATTTTAGGTCATTTGAAGTAATGTTGACTTCTCAAAATATCCAAAAATTTCCCAACTTCCACAAGGCATAACTTGCTCAATGTTTAAGCTTTTCTCATGTTCTTGGACATTTTGGAAAGGTCTTTGAGTCCTCTAACCAATGCCTTTGGTCCCATGTCATTTTGAATTACCAATCTCAAGTTATGGCCTTTGACTTAAAGTCCCTTTTTGTTGACTTTTGAAAATGACCTATAATGTTGAAATTGATAACTTTTTGTGAGAGCATTTCTTGGACTTGAAGTATGAAGATGAGTTGTAGGAAATGTCTTTCTCTTCAAAATGAGCTTTGGATGGAATTTTTCTGATAATCCATGTGAAAGTTATGCCCTGGTCAATTTCAGTTGACTTTTTCAGTTGTCCAAATAAGGAAACTTTTGCATCTTGATGATTTCTGAGCCAAATTTTGAGAATCATGATCAAGCATTGATCAAATGATGTTTTTGGCTTCAAAATGATATGTTGACCAAAAATTTGAACTTTTGACTGCCAAATGACCATTTTGCCCCTACAGTTGACTGTAGTGCAATTTAGGGTTTTGACTGTGCAATTTTTGAGCTGAATGCCTTGAAACTTGATATGAGGATACTTGACCATATTTGTAGGCATGTTAGACTTGATTGGGCCTTTGAAAACTTCATTTTCTTGATCAGAGCATAAACCCTAGTTTTGACTGTATAGGAGATCTTTGCACTGTGCAACCTTTGGGGAATTTTGTGACTTGGCTTGGCAATTTCTTGAAGAATATGTGAGGGCAAATTTTGGGGTACAACAGTTGCCCCTGTTCAATCTTCTTAGACCTGAGGATGCAGATTGGCGGACGTGCCTTTCGTAATCCGAGGGTGGAAGATGATTGGACACTAGAGTGCCCAGAAATTTGCGCTCACATAGTAGCGGTGATGGTGGAAATGGGCTTATAGATGCCATTTGGAGATTGCTGGATAGGATGATGGGCTTATAGATGCCATCTGGATGTTGATCGCGTAGGAGATTCCTTAGCGAGAACCCGTATACCTGCAAAACAGAAAATGAGTACCTGACACGTTGCAGGAGCTGGTTTTCAGACGCTTGGTATAGATGTGTCCTGACTGGTTACAGGAGCTGAGTCTGGAGCTTCAAACGGCGATGAATGAACCAGGGATGGTTACCATCTTAGTATGAACGGTAAGAGAACCTTGGGCGACTTTAACTTCAACAACTCTCGTTGAGAAAAATCTTGGGTGTCTTCTACTGGGATAAGAATCATGGAGATCTTAGGGTCGATCTGACTGAACCAGAGAAGGCCTTTGACTGGGTAAGAATCAGGAAAATCTTAGGGTCGATTTAACTGAACCGGACAAAGTCTTGAAATATCTTCAACTGGATAAGCATCAGGGGATCTTAGGGTCGATCTGACTGAACCAGAGAAGGCCTTTGACTGGATAAGCATCAGGAAAATCTTAGGATCGATTTAACTGAACCGGACAAGGTCTTGAAATATCTTCAACTGGATAAGCATCAGGGAGATCTTAGGGTCGATCTGACTGAACCAGAGAAGGCCTTTGACTAGATAAGCATCAGGAAAATCTTGGGGTCGATTTAACTGAACCGGACAAGGTCTTGAAATATCTTCAACTGGATAAGCATCAGGGAGATCTTAGGGTCGATCTGACTGAACCAGAGAAGGCCTTTGACTGGATAAGCATCAGGAAAATCTTAGGGTCGATTTAACTGAACCGGTCTAGGTCTTGAAATGTCTACAACTGGAATAAGTGTCAGAACGTCGCCATATCTGGTTCATATCTGGACTATATCTGGAAGGGAATCTGGAAGCAGCATCAGAACGTCACCATATCTGGTTCACATCTGAAACTATATCTGGAAGGGAATCTGGAAGCAGTATCAGAACGTCACCATATCTGGGTCATATCTGAAACTATATCTAGAAGGAAATCTGGAAGCAGTATCAGAACGTCACCATATCTGGGTCATATCTGAAACTATATCTAGAAGGAACTCTGGAAGCAGTATCAGAACGTCACCATCTCTGGGTCATATCTGAAACTATATCTAGAAGGATATCTGGAAGCAGTATCAGAACGTCACCATATCTGGGTCATATCTGAAACTATACCTAGAAGGATATCTGGAAGCAGCATCAGAACGTCGCCATATCTGGGTCATATCTGAAACTATATCTAGAAGGATATCTGGAAGCAGCATCAGAACGTCACCATATCTGGGTCATATCTGAAACTATACCTAGAAGGATATCTGGAAGCAGCATCAGAACGTCGCCATATCTGGGTCATATCTGAAACTATATCTAGAAGGATATCTGGAAGCAGCATCAGAACGTCACCATATCTGGGTCATATCTGAAACTATATCTAGAAGGATATCTGGAAGCAGTATCAGAACGTCGCCATATCTGGGTCATATCTGAAACTATATCTAGAAGGATATCTGGAAGCAGTATCAGAACGTCGCCATATCTGGGTCATATCTGAAACTATATCTAGAAGGATATCTGGAAGCAGTATCAGAACGTCGCCATATCTGGGTCATATCTGAAACTATATCTAGAAGGATATCTGGAAGCAGCATCAGAACGTCGCCATCTCTGGTTTACATCTGACACTATATCTAGACGGAATTGCGATAGTTGATAGTAATCATTTTGGTATTGATCTTTTTCCTGAAAAGGCCAAACATAATTGTATGCAAAATCATGATGCATGAACTGTATGTCTTGAAAATTAATGAGATTCGTGTAGTATGATGCATATGCATGCTATAATGTACGAAGATATGATGTTCATGAATGTATTTTTTTTTTCTAAGAAAATAAATCCTTGACGGGTGCCAGGAAGTTAACTCCTGGGCTGATATTGAAGAATAGCTCTTTGCTTCTGCTGGGGATGATAGCTCCAAGAATACCAGTAGGAGAAGATGACTCCGTTGGGGAACGAACTTGGCAAATGGAGGATTCTGCGGGGAGAAAAGATACTCTAGCGACCATGCTGGGAAGCAATACTCTGTGGGAAGAGGGATGCCTTGCTGAGTGTTGATAATAGTTTCGCTGGGGATACCACTGTTCTTTTGGAAGTGTTAATAGACTTCGCTGGGGTAAGAAGACTGTGTCGACGATGCTCTTTCCCTGGCTTTTGGCTGAGGATAACCCAGTTATATCCTGTTAAGGAAATAACTCTTTGAATAAAGCCGGGAGACGCGTTCGTGCTCTGCGAAGGATAAGCTTCCCGAATCTACTGGGGATAAGCTTATTGCTTGGGGAGATGGATTCCAACTTTCCTGGGGGAGCTGGATTGGACTCTCCTGGGGAAGTATTGAACTGTACTGGTTATGTTCTTCAACGGAACCTAGCTTGATATCTTGGAGGATAGAACAATCAGATTTCTTAGACCACTCTTTATTGCCCCTGTTTCTATGGGGGAGGCGCTTGTGGGGTACTGATAGTTGTTGATGGACAAACCTTCTTCTGGTAGACAGATGGCAGGACATCGTCGTACGCTTTAATCCCTAACTTTTGCCTGGACCGCCCTTTCGGGTTTTCAGTCCACCGGGATACCCATTTTTTGCTCAAGTCGCCTTTTCAGGTTTTCGACTTGCCGGGTGTACAGATTTTTTCCATTTCGTCCCTTCATTTTGCCCGAACCCTTTTGGTTCGCCGGGAAGCCCTTATTTTTGCCTAGGTATGTCAACCTAGTGGGTCTTTGATTTTGCGTAGTATTTTCCGACTATGTCCACGCTCTTAGAATGCAGGTAGGTGCCCCTGGCTGCTTGTGTTGCCATATTACCAGAAGGTGTTTGATCGTGCAAGATTCGTTGCTGGAGTGCCCCAAGTGACTCAGGCAGAGATTTGCCCCAGGCTTTTTGGCCTTTTGAGAGATTCTCTGGATCTTGACTTAACTGCCCCAGATGGTAGACCATGATCATGCCGTGCCCCTTGATTGGAGATACTCTTGTTCATTAGACTTTCGTCCTGCGAATTTCTATGCTGTTCAAACAAAAAGTCATATGCAAACAAAGTTATGTTAAAAATGCAAAGCTTATGTCTGTCTTGAAGATTTTGAAAATGCATTCTTTTTTCATAAAACAAGTGATTGTTTGTAAAACGTGATGTCAACTCCGTATTTACCGTAAGCCTTAAGGAGTTAGGATACCTTTCGTAACAGTATGCTTTCGAACTAACCCATGCTTCAGCTAGGACTTTTGAGGGTTGTAACGTGGCCTGGTTCACGGTTTAAGAAACAAAGGATAAAGGCTCAAATTTTATTTGTACCCACCCGCTCTTTGTGATGTTCTTCAATCCTAAACTCAGTTGATCGTGCGTTAGACCTTATTTGAGTTTTTGCTCTGATTTTCCGGTGATGATTCGGATGTTGACGATTTCTTTTGAATAGGCAGTCATTTTTTGCTTTGGTTGAGGGTTTGTGAGACCTCTTTCTTGATTTTTGTTATCCCTTTCTTTTTGCCTGAACTGTTTCCTTTTTGGAATTACAGTCAGCGGGTGCCCCAGTTTTGTAAGTCTCCTTCATGGGTTTTGACTTAATGGGTTTTTCATTTTTGAGATAATGACTGCCTGTCCTTGTGATTTATTCAGAACCATCACTGTCTTTTTGTTTTGTAAGGACACCTTTGGTGCCATTTGTTATGCACTTGGATCAACTGAGAGAACTACCCTGCCCCAGGTTATGATAAAGGGTTTTAAATTTCGAAAAGAAAAACTCCTACTTCTTTGGCTCAGAGGGGTTGACGAGGGATTATCATCCTTATAACTCCAGTGTTTAGGGATTGAAACAATGCCTGTACCTCATCAGCGGGGTCTGTTCAAAAGCATACTGTAGATTATGGTATCGTTTTCGTCATCCTCCCTCAAGAGGCTTAGAATTTTAGATCCAGAGTTGACATCAGAAAAAATATGAAAAGAAATTTGAACATAATGAAAACAATTGTATTAATTCCCAAACCATACATATGCGATGCATTGATAGAATAAAAGAGTTTGCTATGACATTAATTGTTTGTATAAGCAAAGAAAAATACAACTCAAAAAAATAAAACAAAAGGCTTCAATGATTGGGCAACGGAGCAGTGATTATGTTCGGAGTCTCAGGCACTTCAAACTGAATCTCCCCGGCGTCGATCATGTCTTGAATCTTGTTCTTGAGAGGCCAGCAGTTGTCCGTAGTATGCCCCGGGCTATCAGAATGATATGCGCACCTATCATTGGGATGATAGTTGGGAGCAGAAGTGTTCGGATTCCGGAGAGGAGCCCTTAAGGTGATCAGCCCTGCCTTCAACATTTGTTGCAGTGCTTGATCCAGCGACATGTTGATTTTGGTGTACTGTCGTTTCTCCTTTCGCTGCTGCCCCTGTCCTTGTTGAGCAGGTCCGGGATTGGAGATCTGGATTGCCCCTACCTCATGACGGCTCTTTTTACCGTGCACGGCATTGGATTCTTTCTTTCCATGATGAGGCTTTTTATCAGAAGGTGCAGCCTCTTGAATTTTCCCAGACCGGATGCCAGCTTCTATTCGCTCTCCAGTCAAGATAAGATCTGTGAATCCAGCAGACGAATTCCCAATTAGGTGGTTGTAGAACGGACCAGACAGGGTCCCCAAGAACATATCAACAAGTTCCCGATCAGTCAGAGGTGGTTGTACCCTTCCAGCAAGATCCCTCCATTTCTGCGCATATTCTTTAAAACCTTCACTTGATCCTAACGACATACCCTGGAGTTGGGTACGCGTAGGAGCAAGGTCGGCATTATATTGATACTGCTTGTAGAAAGCAGTAGCCAACTCCTCCCAGTTACGAACTTTGGTCCCATCTAGATGATAGAACCATTCGAGATGAGTCCCTGAAAGACTCTCCTGGAAGAAGTGGATCCACAAATTCTTGTCCACCGTATATGGTTGAATCTTCCGAACATAGGACCTGAGATGTAACTTGGGACAAGACGCCCCGTCATACTTGGTAAAGGATGGTGCTTTGAACTTCCGAGGAATAATCACACCAGTTGACAAACCCAGATCTCCAAAATCCAGCCCAGGTACCTGTTGGATCTCCATAGCATTCAGCCTATCCTCCAACTGTTTGTACTTGTCTTCGGCAGGAGGGTATTGTTCGTCGTTGAAATCTGTCTCGTTGTCGGAGACCACTGGACTGGGAACCCTTTCCTCTTGATGACTGCCTTTCCCCACAGATGGAGTTGTCCTCTCAGTTTCATCCTGCAGTGTATTCCTAGATCTGCGTCTAGGGCTGAACAAAACAGTCCTCTTCTTCTTCTTTTCTTTCTTCAAGAGCAAAGCCTTCAGATCTTGTTGCCCCTGGGTTAAATTCATGATCAGCCCTTGGAACTGGGCGTTCTGAGCCTGGAGGGCCTTGATAGTGTGCTCGGCTGATGATTCAGGATTCATGACGATCGACTGAAATAAACAGCGAAGAAGGGTAAGCAACATGTCCAAGGGATATCTGCAATGCAATGAGATGTATGATATGCATGCAATGTTTTCAAGGACCTCGCGGGATAAACAAGAAAATTTGTTAGCATTTGAATTTGTAGCTTGATGGAAAGAAACCCATGTTGTTGAGAATTCTTCTTCAAGGGTCAAAGACTCACCATATCCAGTGGGTCATAGCCCCTGACAACCTGGGCTAGAGGAAAATAAATCCTCTTTGCCCCTGGCTAGATGTTTGATTTATCATGACCTGCATTACAAGCCCTTGAGATCCTTGAAATGGGTTAGGATGTATGCAATGGTATGATGTTATGGTATGCATGGGGTAATGTGAGTAGCCCTGTTATGAGTCCCAATTAAGGACATAAACAAAACCTGCAAAAACTAGTCTGCAAGAAACTCAGTACATTCTGTTATAAGCCCTAATTAAGGACTATAAACAAAAACCTGCAAGAAACTTAGTACACCCTGTTATGAGTCCTAGTTAAGGACTATGAACAAAACCTGCAAGTAGTTCATGTGTCAGATAACAAGCATGCAAGTAATCAAGTACGAAGGCACACAAGTCACACAAGAGAAGCCCTTAGAGTTTAGGCCAGCATGGGGTCTGGGGTACTACCCTCTTGAAGTTGGTGGGTTCAACCTGTCCTATTAGAAGTAACCGGGTTCTAAGGGTCCCAATATCACGGGATTGCTTTCATTGTTCATCGTTTCGATTTAGCCACTGAACTGGCGACCGAAATATTCCAGGAAAGCAACCCTCAATTGAGTGTAGTATCGAGTATCAACCAACCTCGGACTGCACCAAAGTCAGTTATCTCACTACCCTAAAGAGGCCAAGATAGTTCAATTAAGGTTCCTAAGGTCTGTTGATGTTTCACGACACCACGCGGAGGCCCCGTACTCTCCTTGACTGAACTCAAGGGTTACCCGTACACACCAAAGTGCCACATCAACGTAGCAGACTGTTTCAACCATGTCGGTATACCCCGCACAGTTCCCTCACAGTCTTGTTGCTACTTTCTAAGAAAGGTATCCCCAGATCCGGGTTAGGATCTATAGAACTCCCAAGACAGTCCCACAATAATAAAGCAAGCAAGGAAAGCAATTGAAAACACAGTTATGAACTAACCCTAAGGTACACCTCACTTTAAGTTAAGTCCCCAGCAGAGTCGCCAGTTCTGTGATCGGTGGATCTGGAACTGACTGTTTAACGCTGGTTCGCGAAATGTCGCGGAAGCAAGAGTCGCCACCGTCTTTTATTTTCTCCAAATGGAAAGGACAAAAGCACAGAAAAATTCCTTATAAAGATTTCTCTCGGTTCGGGAGGTAGATTATAGAAAGGGAAGGTGTTAGCACCCTTTCTATCCATGGTTATCCATGGGCTCTTAGATACTTGCTCATTTGTGTTTTCAAAAATGGTTTGTTTGCTTTTCAATTGTGGGTTTTAAGAAGTTTCTTTGAAAATTTCAGTTCGACTCTTGTATCAGTCCTCAAGAGTGTTTGAAAAATTGCTTTCGAAAGCTTTTTGAAAATGTGTTGGTGTGAAAAGTATTTTTGAATTGTTTTGAGATTTAGAGCAAGTATCTACGAGAACCTACCTACCCTAAGGAATTCGTCTGTGTAAATGTCCTTTAAAGTAGTGTCATCCCACCATTGAGAGGTAGGTAGCACCACCGTTGGAAGTGTTCGGGTCAATTCGATTTTGTAGGGACATGGTGATCACCAGAGCAATGGGAAGACACCTTAGAAGCTACCCTCATGCCAGGTTCCCGGATCATGAGGACTTACTAAGACATCCTCTACTCGACGATCACCTTTCGAGGCAAGGCAACAGTGAGGCGTACCCTAGGGGTGGTGTGTGTGATTCATGTGTCGTTTTCATTTGCATTTATCTTGTCATGTTATTGGTGTTCTACGCTTGATTTTATTTATGTCCATTCATTCTTGCATGCTTTGTTTAACAGTTAAAATATTTGCAGGAAAGTAAATTCTAAAGCTATTACAAATGGCGCGGGTCCACATCGCCAAAATTAACCAGGACCCGATTTGACGGAAAGTAAAGAAATTAAAAGAATTAAAAGTGCGAGAAGTAATATTTACAAGGCCTTGGGAGAGATACATAATTATTTAAGCAAAATAAAATAAATATGCGAAATTAAATCGAAACGAGGGCGTTGGACCCTTTTGCAAAATTAAATTAATGAGGAATTAAAATTAAAAATTAAAAGAGAGTGTTTTTGGTATTTTTAGTATTTTGGGATTTAATGAGAAAAAGAATTAATTAAAATTAAAATAAAAGGCAAACCCTAATTCTAGTTTTTTTTTTTAAAGTTATTTAAGAAAAATATTAAAGTTTTCTAACCTAAATTAACCCTAAGTTTTTTATGCAATTTTAATCATGAAAATAAATAAAATAATATTAAATATTTATGAAAGAAAAATAAAAATAAAAAAAAAGATGAAAAATTGTTCAAACCCTAGTTCTATGTATTTTTTAGATTTTTTTATGAAAAGAATTAATATTGCAAACCCTAATTTAAACTAAATTTATTTACATGCATTTATTTATGAAAATAATTAAAATAAAATACTTATTATATTTTTCATCTTTTCTGATTTTTATGAGGTTTTTTGTATTTTTGTAGAAATAATTAATTAATTTAAACAATAAAGAAAATAATACAATAATTAAAAATAAAATATAAGAAAAAGAGGGAAAATTGCAAACCAGGGGGTATCAGTCCCCAATTGTGAGGTATGGACTCAGCAATCTGGCCCACTTAGTATAGCCTTTTTTGACTTTTTTGCTAGCATGCTGATGCGTTGACCAGACTTAGGGTGTTCATCAATCTTGAGCCTTTGATCTGACCTCCCAAGACGCGTGGAAGGATAGATTATGGGGGCGTATGGTACGTCTTGGCCTTGGGCGCTGCATGGGAATTATTAATGAAAAATAGTATGGAAATTATACAGACCTGGGACTTGAACCCAGGTCATGAGGGTTAACAACATTACACTTTGCCAGCTGAGCCACTACACCGCGTTTATTATATAAATAACAAATAAATAATATAAAAGAAAAGCAAAACGTTAGTGGATCCACGCGCGAAAATTCAAATCAGCGTATCACGTTTTGACAACACATCATCTTCTCCATTATCCCTGAAACATAAAAACAAAAGCAACGGTTTTTCATGCGTTGTGTTAGGTGGCTTTAGAGAAAATAGCGAATAGCGCTATGGGGTTCATAAATTGATCGCGAGGGTTCCCTTATGACCGTCAGAGCATCCTGAGTTGAACGGTCATGGTTTCGTGGGCTAATTTTTCCCCATTACAAAAGCCCTATTTTGAAGCTCTGTAAACCCTAAATATCAACAATGGTGAAATCGAGTATACAGCACAAAAACGCAATTAATTATGTTGGTTAGCATCAGAATATCATAAGGAATATAAATCCACAATTAGAATGCCATGAGAATGCCTAGAATTAAAAATACGATCGTGACTTTTTCTCTGTACAGGGGAGGTTCTCGTTACCAATTCCTTGAGCTTTGGTGAATGTTTTTGATTGGAATGTGATCAGTGATCTCCAAGGAAGCTATTGGAATGAAAATTAGGTCTTTAATCGCCCTCTAACCTTATTTTCAGAATTGAGTTTATGGAGAAAATTTTCAAGTTTTTGGAGAGCTCTCTTGCGCAGCTTTGTGTCTATCATGATTAGGTTTATGATCAGGTATTTGTATGGAGTCCATTAGGTTAACAAAACTCAATCAAATCTAATGCAATAATGGTTTTGCATATTTGATTTTTAAGATCTTTTCCATATCTTTTTTCATGTGTATTTGGTCCAAATCATATCCAATTGCTCCAATTCTTTCCACATTTAGCTAAGCACGAAATATTGAGTCCAAAACATGTATAAAAAGATTGGTTAGGTCAAGTTAGATATTTTTCATATATTTAAATGATTTAAATGAATTAATATAAATAATAATTCAAATAAATAAATAAAAAATGAGAAAATACTTCCCTTTGGGCCAAGTGGTCGTGCATATGCTTATAATGATGAATCATGGAAGAAAAATGGGCCCATTAGCAATTTTAGGTCATTTGAAGTAATGTTGACTTCTCAAAATATCCAAAAATTTCCCAACTTCCACAAGGCATAACTTGCTCCATTTTTAAGCTTTTCTCATGTTCTTGGACATTTTGGAAAGGTCTTTGAGTCCTCTAACCAATGCCTTTGGTCCCATGTCATTTTGAATTACCAATCTCAAGTTATGGCCTTTGACTTAAAGTCCCTTTTTGTTGACTTTTGAAAATGACCTATAATGTTGAAATTGATAACTTTTTGTGAGAGCATTTCTTGGACTTGAAGTATGAAGATGAGTTGTAGGAAATGTCTTTCTCTTCAAAATGAGCTTTGGATGGAATTTTTCTGATAATCCATGTGAAAGTTATGCCCTGGTCAATTTCAGTTGACTTTTTCAGCTCTCCAAATAAGGAAACTTTTGCATCTTGATGATTTCTGAGCCAAATTTTGAGAATCATGATCAAGCATTGATCAAATGATGTTTGTGGCTTCAAAATGATATGTTGACCAAAAATTTGAACTTTTGACTGCCAAATGACCATTTTGCCCCTACAGTTGACTGTAGTGCAATTTAGGGTTTTGACTGTGCAATTTTTGAGCTGAATGCCTTGAAACTTGATATGAGGATACTTGACCATATTTGTAGGCATGTGAGACTTGATTGGGCCTTTGAAAACTTCATTTTCTTGATCAGAGCACAAACCCTAGTTTTGACTGTATAGGAGATCTTTGCACTGTGCAACCTTTGGGGAATTTTGTGACTTGGCTTGGAAATTTCTTGAAGAATATGTGAGGGCAAATTTTGGGGTACAACAGGGTCTGATTAGGATATCCATATAATCTGAAGCAGAATGGCTTTATGTGACCAAACCTTCCACAATGATGACATCTCCATCTTTGATACTTTTTCTTCACATTTCTCTGTTCTTGATGTTGAGTGCTACGTTGTGACATCTGCTTTGACATTTGTTTATCAGGCCTGGTCTTCTTCTTGTCAACAGCAGATTTCTTTGCAGCCACAAATCCTAGACCAGACATGTTTCCTACATTTTATCCAGCCTGAAGGATTTCTTCCAACTTGTCAGTTCCATTTGTCAGCATCTTGACAGACTTGGTCATCTGATCAAGTTTGGAGTTCAGCATTTGAACTTCACCTTCGAGATGGATTATAATATTAGTGTCTGCCTTCTTCTCAGCCTCCAACTTTACTATGAGTTTTTTCTGTTTCTCATTTTGCTGACAGACTTCAGCACTTCTGATACATAGCTTCTTGTAGGAGTCAGCAAATTCTTCAAATGTCACTTCCTCATCACTAGAGTCACTATCAGATTTACAAATACCAGCTAGTGTAGTAACTAGTTTAGCAGATTCTTCTTCAGAGTTACTTTCTGAGTCACAATCAGACCAAGTAATAGACATTCCTTTCTTTTGTTTCTTAAGAAAGGTAGGACATTCAGCTCGAATGTGCCCATATCCTTCACATCCATGGCATTGGATTCCTCTGCTTTGATTTCCCTTTTCTTCAGACTTAGGTCTTCTGCTGGAGTCATAGGATCTGCTAATGTCAGAGGGAATGTTCTTGACATTTGACCTTGACTTTGGGTCCATTCTCTTGATGAGTTTGTTGAACTTCCTTCCTAGCATAGCTATAGCTTCTGAAATATTCTCTTCATCACCCTCCTTGCTTTCATCTTCAGTATTGGATACAAGGGTTATGCTCTTCTTTTTCTTGTCAACATTGTCACTGATCCCCATCTCAAAAGTCTGAAGTGACCCAATGAGTTCATCAACCTTCAAGTTGCAGATACTGAGCTTCCTCTATAGCAGTCACTTTCATTGCAAACCTTTTAGGCAAGGATCTGAGAATCTTTCTCACCAGCTTTTCTTCTGACATCTTTTCTCCCAATGCTCCTGAGGTGTTGGCAATTTCCAAGATGTTCATGTGAAACTCATGAATGGTCTCATCTTCCATCATCCTTAGGTTCTCAAATTTGGTAGTGAGCATCTGAAGTCTTGACATTTTTACTTTGGATGTACCCTCATGGGTGGTTTTGAGAGTGTCCCAAACATCCTTGGCCAGTTCCCATTGATGTACTAGTCTGGATATGTTTCTATCAATTCCATTGAACAAGGCATTTAATGCTTTGGAGTTACCCAGGGCTAACTCATCTTCTTCTTTGCTCCATTCTTCCTCAGGTTTCAGACTGGTCGTCTCATCTTTCCCAGTTATGGTGGGATGGTTCCATCCTTTATCAGCAGCTCTCCAAGCCTTTTTGTCCAGTGACTTCAAGAAGGCAATCATACGAGGTTTCCAGTAGTCATAATTTGATCCATCCAGAATAGGTGGTCTGTTCCCAAATCCTCCTTCCTTGTCCATACCGCCAGAAAATAATATCCCTAGATCTCACCCAGAAAGACAGGCAGGGTGCCCGCTCTGATGCCAATTGAAATTCTGGCAACAGATACTTAATGTCACAGTGAATTTTATGACACCGTATCTGACAAACTTGTACACACTTCAAGACAGTAATTTAAAAACAGTAAAGAACACAATCAATTGTTAACCCAGTTCAGTGTGTAACAACACCTACTCTGGGGGCTACCAAGCCAGGGAGGAAATTCACGATAAGAGATATTAATTTAGGAATAAACCAACCAGTTTATCTCCTTCACTTAAGACCTACCCAATGCAACTTCAATCTAAGTTTAACTTAAACCTGAGTTCCTACTCACTCCCTCTCAATCACAGCAGTGATACTAAACTATTGATTAATGAGATTATGAAGACATTCTTCAATACACACACTTGATTTTGCTTCAAAGCTTTAATTAAGAGACACAAACACTCGTGCTTCAAAGCTTTGAGTGATACACAACCCTTACAATCAAATCCTACTCCAAGTCACTTATCAAAATGATAATTGCTTGGCTCACAGTAGTTACAACTATACAATCCCTTATTGATCTTCTGTCAAAAGTGTTTCAGTCCATTAGGCTTCGTGAGAAATATATAAGCAGACTATTCCTCATTTAAAGCTTCCATAAAAATAGCTAGGGTTAACTAAAGTTAACCTAAAGACTTGGTCTAGGGCTTTTTCATAACAGATTAGGGTTAAGCAAGGTTAACCTAATGTCCATGTGAGCAGCTGATCTGGACAATAATTCTTCAACTCAGAGCAGCACACCAGTTTCCTGAAAAATCTCAGGAATAATAAATCTGCACAACAACTTGATCAGTACAGGATGTCTTAACATTGGTTATGACATCATGTATCTTGCTCACTGATTTTGGTAGAATTCAATATATATGATCATAGCTTAATGATCATGATAATCACTCATACTGAGTAGTTCCTGTAGGACATTCTTTTTCTGCAGAATGTACCTTTATCCCAGAATGTTATGACATCAGTCATGACATTCACAAATCTGGTTTTACCAAAAAAAATGCCAACAAACAAACACTTACAATGAACATCAACTCTTCTGGGGGAGAGCAAAGTTAAATGATGTTTGGCTCGGTTTCAGATTTCGTAGCAACTTTCTGGGGATAACAACTTAGACTACACTTTGCTAGAGAAGAGAATCTTACCGAGGATTTGTAGTAATCGGAGGAATGAACTCTGCTTGGGAAGTTAAATTCTGTTGGGAAATAAACCCCATTGGGGAAATAAACCCCGCTGGAGAAGATAGTTCTGCAGGGGATTTTACAGTGTTGGAGAAATAAACTCAGTTGGGGAATTAAATTCCTGTGAATTGTGCTGAGGGAGTTTCCACTATATGCTGGAGAAATGATCAGATTCCTTTATCCACTAGGGGATTTACTTGGGAGTATGGTCATGTTAACTGCTGGAAGATGCCGCATTTCCTGTCTGAAGCATATTAGACTTGCAGGGGGGAATGTATCTCCGCCTGGAATGAGCTTGTGAAGGTAACTCTGTGGGGATAATCCCGTGGTTTTCTATGTGGGGATTTGTGGACGACTTGAACGTTATCCCAATTCCTAAAGTCTTTAGCAAATGTTGATTCCTGTTTTTATGGATATATTTATTAATAGTAATCATATCCATATGCATATGTTCATTCAATTTAATCATTGGATGTTTTTGAAAACAAAACAGAAAAGATAAACAAAATTTGAATTTTGAAATGGTATTTGTATTGATAATTTGCCTATAAACATGCGGTTTTTGTACATAGAGACAAAAATCCTAGTAAGAGAAAATCGTCGTAAAATGAAAAGAGTACAAAGTAAAACAAAGAGAAAAGAGCTATGTGGAAACGATCTCATCGACTTTCAACTCTGCTATTGCCTTTTATGATACGGTGGCAGAACCGACTATTTAACAATGGTTTGCATTTTGTATTCGCAAATGTGCGGTAAGCAAGAGTCGCCATCGACTTTTCTTTTATCCATCAAAGGAAATGGTGATAAGAACAGAAAAAGACCTTTTCGAGAGTTTCCTGAGTAAGGGGGATAGATAATGGAAAGGGAAGGTGTTAGCACCCTTTCTATCTGTATTTATCTATGGGCTCTTAGAGGTTTGCTCATTTTAAAAATACCTTTGTGCTTTGTGTTTGAAAATGTTTTTAAAACGCCTTAGTACGGAGAATTTTGTAATGTTTCTCGGGATAGTAGAGAAAGTATACAAAGTGTTTTGAAATTGTTTTTGAAAAGTAGATTTTTGTGTAAGTGAAAAATGTTTGAGAAAACTTCTAACATCTATCTACTTTATTACTTGAAAAGGGTCCTTATTTTCCTCTTTTCCTTTAGACAATTCTATCCTACTATTAGTGAGTAGGTAGAATTATCGTTGGATGTTGAGGGACGATCGAAGGGATGTTACAGTCGCGAAGGAAACTTGTGGAGACGCTTTAGTAATTTTTCTTTTAGAGACTAGATCATTTACCGAAAGGCAACTGTAGGGTCATCGAGGGACTATGGTCTTTGGATTTATGGGTCTTTTCTAAAGCGTTCCTGCCTCATGACTGTTTTATTTCTGAAGGCAACCAAAGTGGGTACCCTAGAGGTGCTTGTGTGCAATTGTGTTCAGTTCATTTATTTATCTTTTTGTTAAGTTTGCTAGCGTTTGATTATTAGTCTTATCATACACGCCTAATTACTAGCAGTTAATATATATTACAAAATATTAAAGTGCAGGAATTTAAATCTACGCTATTACAATTCTTTGGGGAAGGGATTTACACTGTTCAAGAATGAGGGGAATAAAGCAGTAAATGTCCTAGTTTTAATCTATTACATCCAGTGGGCAGGTACATCAATAGTAAAAATACGGAATTAAATAAACGCGCGTGAAATTGAAAATAACGTCTAGCAATATCCTAAGAAATAAAAATCTTTTTGGTTGTTTTTTTATTACGGAAAGAAAATTAAATTTGAATTAAGTCCTAAATTCTAATTTGTTTTAACTTAAGAAAATGGTTAAAATTAATTAATCAATCAATTAATTATTTAATTATTTAATAAAAATGTCTAAGCCTAATTTTTGTGATTTTTTATATTTAATGTCAAGTTGAATAGAAAAAGAGTCAATAAAGAAATGAAACAAAGAATAAAATACAAAAAGAAAAAAGGACTCCTTCAATTGTAAGGAGAATGGACTTTTCGATCCAGAGGGATGATGGCCTTTTCGATCTAGAGGGATGTTGCCCTTTTCTGTGAAGGGGATGGGATTTTTGATGAACAAGTAAACCTGAGTGTTGTACCCCAAAATTTGCCCTCCCATTTCCTCAACATTTCTCACCACAAGACCCTTGGAGCTCAAGATCCAGCTAGGGTTTCCTCAGCTCAAGACTTCTCCTTGCACTGTTGACCCAAACTAGGGTTTGTGTTTGCACAAAGATGTTTTGACCTAGAATGCCTAAGATGACTTTCATGCTTCATATTGGACTCCCAAGTTTATCCATACCAAATTTCAAGCCTTTATTCCAATCTTTGCCCAGTCAATTGGACCGTTGACCTAGAAATCAGCTGTATTGGGGAAAAAGTTAACTGTGGCCAATTGACAGTCAAACCTCATGGTTTTTGACCCACATCAACATATTGAACTCATATAAACCATTTGGTCAAGTTTGGATCACAATTCCACAAGAAATTTGATCAGATCACCAAAAGGGCAAAATGGTCATTTTTAGGGTTTTGACTGCACAAAGGCAATTTTTGACTGTTTGACCTGGCCAATGGCAAACCAAGCTCATATATGGACTCAAGGACCCCATGTAATTGTCTTGACATGTTCAACAAGTTCAAAAGATCCCAAATGCACAAGATTGACAGATAAATTTTCCAGTCAATTGATCAATTTTTGACTGTATACTGAAAAGTCAAACTTTGACTTTTTGGTCAAAATCAAGTGTCAAGATTCATTTTTCATCCAAACATGTCAAAACATGAAACTTGTTCATCAAGAAATCAAAAATCACAAATTAGGGTTTGAAATGAAGAATTTTCATAACTTAGAATTTTTCTAAGTTATGAAAATCCCTAATTTTTTCCTAACTTTGTCCCATTTTTTCATCAAGATGCATTTGGATTCAAACAAAAGTCAAAACATGAAAGTTTTATTCCATTGCAAAATCTAAAACTTTGATTCACAAAGTTTCCTCAAAAGAAGCTTGTAACTCAAGTTATGATTTTTGGAACAAGGGTGCAAAACATTCTTAACTTAGAAAAATTTTGACCTATTTTAGGCAGGATTTTTGCCTAACTTCATGGCTACTTTTCACATGCTTCCACTTGGAATTTCAATTTGCATTACAAATATGGATTGTATTACACATTCCAAGCTTTCCAAAATGTCCAAGAACTCATCAAACAACCTTGTGGTTAGGGAGAATCGAATTTGGCAATATGGGCAAAACTCACTTTGTTCATGGCCAATTTACATGTCCATAACTTTGGATTTTTGAACTCAGCATGCTCTAAGCTAGATTACAGGCCTTTTATCTCATCCACACTCAATAATTTAATCCAAACCCCTTGTGTTCAAGCCTTATCTTATGTGTTTAAACATTGCATACAAGATTGAGCCATAATTAGAAAAAGCAATATATCCATTTTTGAAAAGTTGAACTTTATGTCAAATTTGCAAACCAAGAAGTACAAGGCAAATCTCTTTGGCACAAGTTCAGAAGGATATCACACTGATCAAGAGGGATGGTTGCAGCACATTTGAGGGGCCTGCACAAGTCTAGAAACCAAGTTGACATTTTTTGCTTAAGTGTGAAGAAACTTGGCATAACACACAACAACTCTCATTTTCTGCCAACACAAGCTAAGACAAACTTGTTGTACACCTTCCAAACATCAAACCTAAGCTAAGGCACGAGCAAAACACCTTACAAACCTTATCAAACCTCAAAACACCCTCCTACTGCAGAAAACAGAGTCACCTCTGCAGTTGGACTTCCATAGCTCAATCCACTCGTGCATTCTTGTTAAAACCAGTTCATACACACTCCATACCACATATACAAGCTATCCCAAGCATTGGACACGACCTGTAACACCTCTAACCAGCTTCACCATTTTTGCTTTTTCTGTTTTGCAGGTTGATTGCCATAGCTTGATTCACTTGGTTTCAAAGCAAGCTAAAGGTTGGAATAGCATCCCTGGACTTCAAGCAAGTTGTACCAATCCTCACCTTGCCTTGAAAGTGCCTCCATTGCCAGACACGATCCAAGCTAAACAGGTAAGTTCATGGACTTCTAACTCTCAATATAGGAAGAGTTAGCTTTAAGTTTATGAATGAAAAATGTTCTACTCATGCCCCTGAAGCTATACATATCTTCACTTTCCATTTATATTGCATGTGCTGAGAGAATTTAAGACCTGAACATTGACAAAAACTTAGGTTAAGAATTAGGGATGGAGAAATTCTCTCTCATTTCTGAGAGTTAAGTTAAGTTTCTTATATGTATGGAATCGTGGCTTGATGCTTGGCATTTTTCATGTTGTGAGTTTGTGCTAAAAGTCCAAGAATCATGAGATAGCAGAAACGCGTGTTTTGTTCAAGGATGCTGGAGGTTGAAGAAGACAGAGTCCTTGGGCTGGGCCTGAAATGTTTTTCCTTTTCACACCACAGTTTTACACATGCACCCCCTGGCCCATTTTGAGTTTTATTTATCATTTTTAATTTTTTTCCTTTTGATTTTGTTTCTATATTTTTATTTAAACATGAAAAAATATTAAAATTATTTTTCCCATATTTTTTGCATTTTGTTATATATTTATTTGGTTTTATTTAGTTTTGTACATAAATAGACATTTATATACTTTTATTTAAAATAACCAAAAAATAATATAAACACTTTTATTTTCTGATTTTTATTTTTATTTTACCTTTGGAAACATTTTACATAAAATATACTTTTTTTGTAAATATTAAATATTTTATTTTTGTACATATAATATATATTTAATAAATAATGTAAATACTTATATATTTATTAGTATATTTAGGTTAAAAACACAAAAATAATACATTTTTATTTTTATTAATATTTAACTTAAAAAATCACTTTTTGATAATATACTTCCTTTTTATTTATTTTTTGTACATAATTAATAAATATTGCATATGTTATATAATTAATACATTTTGTTTAACAAAATTAGGGTTTTGTCCTAAATACCTAAAAAATACCAAAAAATTAATTCATTTTATTTTTGTTTATTTGACACATGAAAAATATTTTTTTACATACATATGAAAACCATTTTTGCATCTTGCATATTTATCTCATTTTTATTTAATTATTGTATATTAAATAATTTGTATAATTCAATTTGGATGTAATAGCTTAGGTTTTAATTTCTTGCTAAAATATCCCCATTTGAACATTTGTACCCCCCATCCCATATTTGTGTTGTAATAACTTAGGACCTTTTATTTTTAGCATTTTTAAAACTTTCTAATTATACCATGTTAGAATTAGGGTTTTGTATGCAAATCAAAAACAACAAATAGTTTGACCTAAATTCAAGATAAACAAGCATGAAAATGGACAACACTAATCATACTTGCACCCCTAGGGTATTCCACTTGTTGCCTTCAATAATGGGCCATGTTACATGTTAGGTATCTTTGGCAAAAACAAAACAATCAAATGATCATAGTCCCTCGATGACGCTTTCAAAAATTGCCTAAAAATGATCAAGTCCCTTAAAGGAAAAATTGCCCAAAGATACTTGGCACCATTGCAATCATGGTCTAAATGTTGACCCGCGCCCGTCCCGTTCACATCCTAACACAAGATTGTCCACCAAATACAATGGTGGAACAAAATTGTTAAAAGGGTTAAAACATAGCAAAGATCTTTGAGAAATTTAGGGTAGATAGCTCTTGGTTACTTGCCAACTTGCAAAACAAAAACACTTGCCTATTTTTTAAAAACCACACATCACTACACTTTCAAAAACAACTTTCAAAAATATTGAAAACTTTTTCAAAAGACATACATCTTTGTATACATCCCAACATGGATCATTACAAAGGTTGCCACCACATTGGCCTCTTTTCAAAAACATTTTCAAACCCACACACAAAAGCACCATTTCAAAAAATTGAAAATCAAGGCAAGTTGATCTAAGCAAGTAACTAAGAGCCCATGGATAACCATGGATAGAAAGGGTGCTAATACCTTCCCTTTCTATAATCTACTCCCCGAACCCAAGAAAACATCTCAAAGGTTTTTGCTGTGCTTTTTAACCTTTCCTTAGGATAAAATAAAAAGTCGGTGGCGACTCTTGCTCAACCGAAACATTTGCGAAAACAAACACAAAACTCAAGTCAGTTCTCCCACCGTATCACAGAACTGGCGACCCTGCTGGGGATGACTTTAAAGTGGAGTAACCTTAGGGCTTAAATCACCCTCTTGCATGACTAATTGTTTGTTTTGATTGCTTTACATCTTGGCTCTCTTGTTTGGGTTTGCAATCCTACACCCGGATTTGGGGAAACATTCATAGATAGCAATACGTTGTGGAAACTGTGTGGGGTATACCGACATGGTTGAAGCAATAGCTATATTAGTGCGACATATTTGTGAGTACCGGTAACCCTTGAGTTCAATCAAGGAGAGTACGGGGCCGCTGAGTGATGTCACTAAGCACTAATGACCTAGAACCTTACTTGACCATCTTGGCCTTTCATTAGGGGTAGTGAGATGACCGGCTTTGGTGCAGTCCGAAGTTGGTAGATACTCGATACTACACTCATTGAGGGTTGTTTTCTTGGAATATTTTGGTCGCTAGTTAAGTATCTAAACCAAAACAATGAACAAGGAAAAAAATCCAATGATATTGAGCTCCTTAGAACCCGGTTACTATTTATAGGACAGGTTTTTAAGCCAACTACACTCAAGAGGGTACTTACCTATGAAACCCCATGAAAGCCTGAAACTAGGGTTTGGTGTGATTTGCTTGTACATATGTTTTGTGCATACATCATAAACATCATAAAGCATCATATGCATTCACTAACCATTTCAAGGGTTTAGATCTTCATCTTTGTTCTTGTTTTGTAGGTCATGGAAATTCCTCGCAGGAAAACTATCCAAGTCAACCTTGTGAGAATTCCTCCTCAACTCAAGGAACTCACATCAAGAATTCCGGAAAGCTCTCCCTTCAGTGAAAGACATGGTCGACTGCCCAGCCTAGTCAACACCAGCATTGAAGAGGACATGGTAAAGGTGTTGTTTCAGTTCTTTGACCCTCTTCACCACTGTTTCACTTTCCCTGACTACCAGTTGGTGCCCACTTTGGAGGAATTTTCTCAACTCCTGAGAATTCCTATCCTTAATCAACTACCCTACAACAGTACGGAAAAGGAACCAAAGCCTGAAGATGTTGCTCAAGCACTACACCTACAACCATCTGACATCAAGGGGCATTGGGAAACTAGAAGCGGTGTCAAAGGCTTCTTAGAAAAATTCTTGTTTGAGAAGGCACAAGAGTGTTGGAATTCATTGGACCTACAAGCCTATGAAGAAATTGTGGCACTCCTCATTTATGGGTTGGTCTTGTTCCCAAATCCTGACCAGCTTGTAGATGTCAATGCCGTCAAAATCTTCTTATCCAGAAATCCAATACCAACATTGCTTGGGGACATTCTTCACTCATTTTACACTCGAACAATGAGAAAGAGGGGTGTTCCCATGTGCTGTACTCCTCTCCTTTCAAGGTGGTTTATTTCGCACCTTCCACAACCTGTCTTGAAGAATGACCAAGGCCTAAGGTGGTCACAATGGTTGATGACTGTTGTACCCCAAAATTTGCCCTCCCATATTCATCAAGAATTGTCAAAGTCAAGGTCACAAAATTCCCCAAGGACTATGCAGTTCAACTGTCTCCTACACAGTCAAGACTAGGGTTTGAGTCCTGATCAAGAAAATGAAGTTTTCAAGGGCCCAACCAAGTCTCATATGCCTACAAAGATGGTCAAGTATCCTCATGTCAAGTTTCAAGGCATTCAGCTCAAAATTGCACAGTCAAAACCCTAAATTACACCACAGTCAACTGTAGGGGCAAAATGGTCATTTGGCAGTCAAAAGTTCAAATTTTTGGTCAATATATCATTTTGAAGCCACAAACATCATTTGATCAATGCTTGATCATGATTCTCAAAATTTGGCTCAGAAATCATCAAAGATGCAAAAGTTGCTATATTTGGACAGCTGAAAAAGTCAACTGAAATTGACCAGGGCATAACTTTCACATGGATTATCAGAAAAATTCCATCCAAAGCTCATTTTGAAGAGAAAGACATTTCCTACAATTCATCTTCATATTTCAAGTCCAAGAAATGCTCTCACAAAAAGTTATCAATTTCAACATTATAGGTCATTTTCAAAAGTCAACAAAAAGGGACTTTAAGTCAAAGACCATAACTTGAGATTGGTAAACCAAAATGGCATGGGACCAAAGGCATTGGTTAAAGGACTCAAAGACCTTTCCAAAATGTCCAAGAACATGTGAAAAGCTTAAAAATTGAGCAAGTTATACCTTGTGGAAGTTGGGAAATTTTTGGAAATTTTTGAAAGTCAACATTACTTCAAAAGGCCTAAATTTGCTAATGGGCCCATTTTTCTTCCAAGTTTCTTCATGCCAAGCCTATGCACGACCATTAGGCCCAAAGGGAAGTATTTTCTCATTTTTTAATTATTTATTTGAATTTATATTAATATTAATTCATTTAAATTATTTTAATACATGAAAAATATAAGTTTGACCTAAAAAAATCTTTTTATGCACATTCCAAGGTCAATATTTCGTGCACATCTTAAATAGGCAAGTTTTGGTGTGATTTGAGCTGATTGAACACAAAATGCACATGGAAAAGATTTGGAAAAGATATGAAGAAATCAAATATGTGAAGTCATCAATGCAATGGATTTTGTCTAGTTTTCTTGACCTAAATTGTTCTATACATATTCAAGATCAGAAACCTAATTGCATTACACAAGAAGCTGCGCCCCAAGAACAGTTTGCCAATTGAAATTTTTTCATAAAACTCAAGAACTGAAAAGTGCCTTAGAGATCGTTTCAAGCCATAAGACTGAGTCCATCATATTCCTGAAGCTTCAAGGATCACATACCAATCAAAACCATTCGTTCTAGCATCAAGAATTGGTAAAACGGGCACACCCTGTACCGAAAATATTTGATGTTCTTGCACATTGATTCATGCATTTTCCATGATTTTTGAGACTTGATTTGCATTCCTGACATGATTTCGAAGCTAACCCATAACATTAATTTGATTATTATGCATTGTGGGCGATTTTGCCATTGCTAAAATTTAGGGTTACAGGTCTGCAAAAATTGGGGTTTTCTACCCCAGGTAAAATTAGAATTTCAGAGCAACACCATCGCACTCAACGCATCTGGACGAAAAGATCCATATACTCGCGCCTAATTTATATTTGGAAATAGGCTAATCGCTATTTTTCTGTAGCTAGCCTAAGAAAACACAATGAAAATCGTGGCCAATGCGTTTTATGTTTCAGGAGGACGAAGACGATGGTGTCGTGTCATAGGGAGACAGGCCAATTCAAAATCTCGCGCGCTTTTAGGGGCCACTAACCAATATTTCTTTTTGTTATTTATTTGTTGTAATATAATAACATGTGCGTGCTGGCTCAGGTGGTAAGCGTGAATCCCATTAACCCTCGTGACCTGGGTTCAAGTCCCAGGTCCGGCAAAGTTTCAATATTATTTTTCAACGCGTATTCCCATGCAGCGTAAGCGTCCCAGAATACCATGCACACTCAAAAATTAACCAGCCACGCGTCCTGGAGATCTAATCAAGGGTTCAGGTTGAAGGCATATCATGGATGTAAGTCAACATAGCTGTAGGCCGTCCAAAAGGTCAACGAAACTCAAAGCTAATGGGCCAAAATTCCAGGCCTGAACCTCCAATTTTGGGACTACACCCCACCCTGGTTTGCATTTTTCTATTTTTTTCCTTATGTTTTATTTTTGCTATTTCATTTATTTTCTTTGTTTTAACATAATTAATTTATTTTCACAAAAATATAAAAACATTAAAAATACAGAAAAGACAAAAAATATAATTAATTTTGATTACTTTCATAAATAAATTAAAATGTAAATTATTTAGTTTAATTAGGTTTTAATTTTAATTCTTTTTCATAATAAAATCCAAAGAATGTAGAATTAGGTTAATTGATAATTTTTATATCTTTTTTTAATTTTTTTCTTTTTTTTTCCTCACAATATTATTTGTTTATTATTTTATTTTTACGATTAAAAATTGTACATAAATAAATTAGGGTTTAATGTCGTTTATATTTTAATTCTTTCATAATAAATAAAAATATTAGAATTAGGGTTTGCCGTTTAATTTAATCTCAATTAACTCCTTTTTCTCATTAAATCTAAAAAACACAAAAATACCATTTTCATTTAATTTTAATTTTAAATTCCTTGTTAATTTTAATTGTTTGCAAAAGGGTCCAACGCCCTAGTTTTGTTTAATCCCTTTATTTCGCGCATTTATTTTATAATCGTTTAAATAATTTTGTATCTCTCCCAAAGCCATGTAACGTTACTTTTCGCACTTTACTTCTTTATTTTCTGTCAAATCGGGTCCTGGTTTAATTTTGGCGATGTGGACCCACGCCTTTGTAATAGTTTAGGAACTTTAATTTCCGCAACTTTTTTAACTGTTAATAATTGCATGCAAGAATGAATGTCTAAATAAAAACAAACGCGTAGATCACCTATACCATGACAAGACAAAAATAAACGAACCTGACACACAAATCACACACCACCCCTAGGGTACACCTCACTGTTGCCTTGCCTCGAAAGGTGATCGTCGAGTAGAGGATGTCTTAGTAAGTCCTCATGATCCGGGAACCTGGCATGAGGGTAGCTTCTAAGGTGTCTTCCCATTGCTCTGGTGATCACCATGTCCCGAACCTCGAATTGACCCGAACACCTCCAACGGTGGTGCTACCTACCTCTCAATGGTGGGATGACACTACTTTAAAGGACATTTACACAGACGAATTCCTTAGGGTAGGTAGACGACTCTAGATACTTGCTCTAAATTTCAAAACAAATTCAAAAATACTTTTCACACCAACACATTTTCAAAAAGCTTTCGAAAGCATTTTTCAAACACTCTTGAGAACTGATACAAGAGTCAATCTGAAATCTTTAAAACGAAACTTTTTCAAACTCAATCACAATTGAAAAGCAAACATTTTTGAAAACACAATGAGCAAGTATCTAAGAGCCCATGGATAACCATGGATAGAAAGGGTGCTAACACCTTCCCTTTCTATAACCTACCTCCCGAACCGAGAGTGATCTCTATAAGGAATTTTTCTGTGCTTTTGTCCTTTCCATTTGGAGAAAATAAAAGACGGTGGCGACTCTTGCTTCCGCGACATTTCGCGAACCAGCGTTAAACAGTCAGTTCCAGATCCACCGATCACAGAACTGGCGACTCTGCTGGGGATATAACTTAAAGTGAGGTGTACCTTAGGGCTAGGTCATAACTATGTTTTCAATTGTCTTCTTTGCTTGCTTTAAATTGTGGGTTGCTTGGGAGTTCTATAGATCCTAAACCCGGATCTGGGGATACCTTTCTTAGAAAGTAGCAACAAGGCTGTGAGGGAACTGTGCGGGGTATACCGACATGGTTGAAACAGTCTGCTACGTTGATGTGGCACTTTGGTGTGTACCGGTAACCCTTGAGTTCAGTCAAGGAGAGTACGGGGCCTCCGCGTGGTGTCGTGAAGCATCAACAGACCTTAGGAACCTTAATTGAACTATCTTGGCCTCTTTAGGGTAGTGAGATAACTGACTTTGGTGCAGTCCGAGGTTGGTTGATACTCGATACTACACTCAATTGAGGGTTGCTTTCCTGGAATATTTCGGTCGCCAGTTCAGTGGCTAAATCGAAACGATGAACAATGAAAGCAATCCCATGATATTGGGAACCTTAGAACCCGGTTACTTTGATTAGGACAGGTTGAACCCACCAACTTCAAGAGGGTACTACCCAGACCCCATGCTGGCCTTAAACCTTAAGGGCTTGTCTTGTGTGCCTTGTGTGCCCTATATGTTTGTCTTTGTGAATATCTGTGGTGTGTTTAATCATAGCATCATGACATCATCCAGCATCATATGCATTGACTAACCATTTCAGGGGTTCGAATTTTCATCTTTGTTCTTGTTTTGTAGGACATGGAAACTGTTCGTAGAAAGACCATTCAGGTCAATCTTGTAAGGATCCCTCCTCAGCTTAAGGAGCTTATATCCAGGATTCCCGAGAACTCTTCATTCAGTGACAGGCATGGAAGCCTCATCAGCTTGGTCAACACCAACATTGAGGAAGATATGATAAAGGTCCTGTTCCAGTTCTTTGACCCTCTGCATCACTGTTTTACCTTCTTGGACTATCAGTTGGTACCTACATTGGAGGAGTTCTCCCGGCTCCTGAAGATCCCTATCCTTGATCAGCTACCCTTCAGCGGTACAGAAAAGGAACCTAAGCTTGAAGAGATTGCTAAAGCCTTGCACCTACAGTCATCTGACCTCAAGGGACATTGGGAAGTCAGAAGTGGTATCAAAGGGTTCTTAGCCAGGTTTCTGTTTGAGAAAGCCCATGAATGTTGGAATTCCCTTGACTTGCAAGCTTTTGAAGAGGTTGTGGCCCTCCTTGCTTATGGTTTGGTGTTGTTCCCTAACCCAGATCAGCTCATTGATATCAGTGCCGTTCAGATCTTTATGTCCAGGAATCCTATACCTACGTTGCTGGGGGACATCCTTCACTCATGTTACACTCGAACCATGAGAAAAAGAGGTGTCCTTATGTGTTGCACTCCTCTCCTGGGAAGGTGGTTTATTTCGCACCTTCCCCAATCAGTCCTGAAGGATGAGCGGGGTTTGAGATGGTCACAACGGTTGATGACTCTTACGCATGCAGATATACATTGGTGTCCTAGATCCAGAGGAGATGTCACTATCATTGATCGTTGTGGGGAGTACCCTAATGTTCCTTTACTTGGAATCAGAGGAGGTATTACTTATAGCCCATGCCTGGCTTGGAGACAGTTTGGTTATGCTCGGAGGGATGGTCCTCATGACATGCTAATTCCTGACATAGTTTTTGACTTCGACAATGATACTCAAGGACTTCGTCAGAGATTTATCAGAGCCTGGAGGATGCCCAGTAGGATAGACAGCAAGACACTGGGGCATAGGAACTCCATCCCTTTGGAGCCTTATCTCAAGTGGGTACGAGCCCGCTCCCAGAAGTTAGTGATGCCTTATCCTCACATGCTCCCGGTAATCAAGGAACCAGTCTTGGAAGGAGAAGTGTCTCATGTTATTCAGCACCCTGATATGCCCACATCCTGGGAAGAGATGCAGAAGAGCTGGATCCAGCTTAAGGAGGAAAGGAATTCTCTTGAGACTAGTCTGTACGCCAGTGAAAAGAAAGTCCTGGAGCTCACTCGCCTGTTGCATGAGGAGAGGAATCTCAACACCTACATAGCTCCGAAAAGGATGCGCAGTGTATTTTGGGATTGACTTGATTTTTTGTACTTTTGCCCATGAGGCCTTGATGTATTAAACAATGATTTCTTTAATGATAACGTGTGTTCTTTTCTTGTCTACAACGAATTTGAACTTTCGAACCCTTGAATGCATTGCATACGCATTTCATACATCATGTGCATAGCAGGTTTTTCCCCTTGTCAGGTTGCTTACAGTTCTTCGCTGTTTATTTCAGCATCATGAATCCCGGATCTGAATCAACAGAGACATCAATCAAGGCTCTCCAGGCGCAGAATGCGCAGTTTCAAGAACTAATCATGGGTCTAGCTAAAGGCCAAGAAGAACTGAAGACTATGCTCCTGAAGAAGGAGAAGAAGAAGAAAAGAAGAACTGTTCTATTCAACTCGGGCCGAAGGTTGGGTAATACTCTGCAGCATGAAGAGGCTGGTTCTTCTGTTGGCAGGAGTCCTTCTCAGGCAGAAGTAAAGGTTCCTACTCCAGTGGTCTCCGACAACGAGACAGATTTTGATGAAGAGCAGTACCCTCCTGCAGATGACAGGTACAAACAACTAGAGGACAGGTTGAAGGCAATGGAAGTTCAACAGGTACCTGGGCTGGATTTCGGAGATCTGGGTTTGTCGACTGGTGTGATTATTCCGCATAAATTCAAAGCACCCACCTTCTCCAAGTATGACGGGGCATCTTGTCCCAAGCTGCATTTGAGGTCCTATGTTCGGAAAATTCAGCCGTACTCTGCGGACAAGAATCTATGGATCCACTTCTTCCAGGAGAGTCTTTCAGGGACTCATCTCGAATGGTTCTATCAGCTGGATGGGACCAAAGTTCGTAACTGGGAGGAGATGGCTACTGCTTTCTACAAGCAGTATCAGTATAATGCCGACCTTGCCCCCACACGTACCCAACTCCAGGGTATGTCGTTGGGTGTAAGCGAAGGTTTTAAGGAGTACGCTCAGAAGTGGAGAGACCTGGCTGGCAGGGTGCAGCCACCATTGACTGATCGGGAGTTGGTTGACATGTTCTTGGGGACCCTATCTGGGCCATTCTTCAACCACCTCATTGGGAATTCTTCCGCTGGTTTCACTGATTTGATCTTGACTGGAGAAAGAATTGAAGCTGGGCTGAAATCTGGAAAGATTGCAAAGGGTGCATCATCATCTAGTTCGGAGAAGAAACCCTTCAAGAAGGAGTCTAGCGCCGTATATGGTTCTAGGAGATCAGAAAGAAATGAGCACCGCCAATCTGTCAGTGCGGTCATGATTGCTAAGCCTGCTGCCGCTCCCCGGCCAAATAATACTCAGAAGGTGGAAAGACCCCGGAGAGAATTCTCCCGTTTAAACATGACCTTGTCGCAGATCCTGCCACAGTTACTCGCAACTAATTTAGTGACTGTCAGGGAGGCGCCAAAGTTCCCCAATACTGCGTCCCCCAAGTACAACCCGAACGCTCGTTGTGCTTACCACTCAGAAAGCCCGGGGCACTCTACTGATGACTGTTGGGCGTTAAAGAATAAGGTGCAAGACCTTATCGATGCTAAGGAGATACAATTCGAAGCGCCTGCAAAGCCAAATATAGTCACTGCCCCTATGCCTCAGCACGGGGTAAATGCTGTTGATGAAGACGTCTATGCTGTTTCTGTGGATGATCTAGCCACTCCTCTAAAGATCGTCAAGAAGAACCTACTGCAGGCCGGTTTATTTCCGGGTTGTAGTGAGGGTTGCCTATTCTGTGCCGTGTCCCCATCTGGTTGTCCCTTGCTAAAGTTAGGCATCCAAAGCTTAATGGATAGCAAGGAGATTCTATTCAAGAAGTCTGCTGTTCGTGTGGTTCCAATAGAAGAAGTCTCTGTGGTGACTATCTTCAATAACCCGATCCCGGCTCTCCAGAAGAAGCCCATCCAAATTCTGACCGTTGCACCTGTTACTATCACTGTTCCTGGGCCCCTGCCCTATGTATCTAACAAAGCTGTCCCTTGGCACTATGGGGCAGATGTATATATAAACGGGATTAAACAAGAGCTCAACGCTGGCGCCAGCATCTGTGACATCACTGGCCCGGCCAAAGTTACCCGCAGTGGCAGGCTCTTCTCGCCTGACATTGCGCCACCTGCTGTCCGAAGACCGCTCTTGATAATTCCTGCAAGTACACCTACTCCCGTTGCTGATCAAGTTGTTGTTCCTGCTGCTGATCCGATTGTCTCTCCTGCTGCCGAGTCATCCAATGCTCGGGGCAAGGGAATTGAAACTGAGCCTGCCCAGATGGAGGCACCCATACCCATAGCTGCTGAGGCCTCCCCACAAGAGATGGAGGAGATTTTGAAGATTATAAAGAAGAGCGATTTTAATGTCGTGGAACAGTTGGGGCATACGCCCTCCAAGATCTCCATGCTCTCTTTACTGCTGTGCTCTGAGGCCCATGCAAAGGCCCTCATCTCGTTCCTCAAGACGGCCCATGTGCCACATGAAACCTCTGCAGTCCAGTTCACCGATTGCGTGGCAAGCCTAACGGCAGATAACGGCTTGGGTTTCTCAGATGCTGATTTGACCACAAAGGGGAGAGATCATAATGATGCTCTGCATGTCTCAATCGAATGCAGGGGCACCACCTTGGCACATGTGTTGGTTGATACTGGGTCATCCTTGAATGTGCTACCCAAGAAGGCTCTGGATCGTCTAGATTGTGAAGGCCTGGATTTGAAACCCAGCAACATTATCGTCAGGGCCTTTGACGGTTCAAAGAGGATGGTCCATGGAGAAGTTGACATTCCGATTCGGGTGGGCTCTCAGGTGTTCGACTCCACTTTTTATGTGATGGATATTCGTCCATCTTACTCTTGTCTGCTGGGTCGACCCTGGATACATAAGGCTGGGGCAGTGACCTCTACCTTGCATCAAAAGCTGAAGTACCCCGTCAGAGGGAAGATTGTCACCGTGCAAGGAGAGGAAGAATACATGGTGAGCCACCTAAACTCGTTCAGATACATCGAGATGGATGGGGAGTTCATTGAGACCCCCTTTCAGCACTTCGAGGAGGTGTTTCCAATTGCAGCAGAAACAGCAGAAGCAGGTGGTCCTTTGAAGATGGCCTCTCTGAAGGATGCCAGGGCTGTGGTGCAGAAGGGTGAAGGTGCTAACTGGGGCAGACTTCCTGACTTCACCCAGAAGACTGATAAACTTGGGCTGGGTTTCACCTCAGAAGGGCAGAGAGTTATGAGGAAAGAGAAGATCGGAAGGCCTCCGGTATTTATTAAAGGTTCAGAAGTGAATGCTGTCGGGGAAGACCTTGAAGTGGACGAAGCCGAATTCAACAGCTGGATCTATCCGACGGCCGAAGAAGGATTGAACAATTGGAGTGCAAAGGATCATACCCCTGTTACCTTTGTGACGCAGTAATAAGTTTCTTTGTTTCGTTATTTTTTCTGTAATAAACAATGATAAACTCTATGGCCCGGTGTCTTACCCGAGGCGTCGTGGTTCTATTTGTGAGGGCATACAAACTGTCATTTTATACATCATAAATGAAAATCTTGGACGTACTTTTCGCATTGCAAATATTGTGTTCCTTTTCAGTCTTTCTTTTCCTTTACATAATTTTCAAAACAGCTGTATTTACACACACACTCACTCATACAGGTTCCAATCCACTCTGGATCTCACTGATAACAGCTCTGCTACTGCCAATTATAACTTCGAAAATCCGATCAACTTAGCCGAAGACGAAGGTGAAGATGATTGCGAAGTGCCTGGCGAGCTTGCTAGACTGTTGCTTCAGGAAGAGAGGGCAATTCAACCCCATGAAGAGCCAGTGGAAACCGTAAACCTGGGTACTGAGGCAGAAAGAAAAGAGGTAAAGATTGGTGCCAACCTAGAGCTCAGCGTGAAGCAACGGTTAACCAAGATGTTGCATGACTATATGGAGATCTTTGCCTGGTCCTACGAAGACATGCCAGGGTTGGATACCGATATTGTCGTTCATCACTTGCCGACTAGGGAAGACTGCCCTCCAGTTAAACAAAAGGTTCGTCGGATGCGTCCAGAGATGTCCGAGAAGATTAAAGCCGAGGTCATGAAACAGTTTGATGCCGGATTTCTCGCAGTGACTTCTTACCCTCAGTGGGTTGCTAACGTGGTGCCGGTACCTAAAAAGGACGGCAAGGTCAGAATGTGTGTCGACTACAGGGATCTGAACAGGGCCAGCCCCAAGGATGACTTCCCCTTACCTCACATTGATGTCCTTGTTGATAATACGGCTCAGCACAAGGTATTCTCTTTCATGGATGGCTTTTCAGGCTACAATCAGATCAAGATGGCACCTGAAGACATGGAAAAGACTACATTTGTTACTCAGTGGGGCACCTTCTGTTACAAGGTCATGCCGTTCGGATTAAAGAATGCTGGGGCAACCTACCAACGTGCCATGGTGGCCTTATTTCATGATATGATCCATCACGAGATCGAAGTGTATGTGGACGACATGATCGCTAGGTCCCAGACTGAGGAAGAGCATCTAGATCATCTACAGAAATTGTTTGACCGATTGAAACTGTACAAGCTGAGATTGAACCCGAACAAGTGCACCTTCGGAGTAAGATCTGGGAAGTTGCTAGGCTTCGTGGTCAGTGATAAAGGTAGTCAAGTGGACCCTGCTAAGGTCAAAGCTATTCAAGAGATGCCAGTTCCCAAGACAGAGAAGGAAGTCAGAGGCTTTTTAGGGCGCCTGAATTACATTGCTCGATTCATCTCTCATCTGACTGCTACCTGTGAGCCAATCTTCAAGCTACTGAAGAAAGATCAGGTAGTACGTTGGAACGATGAATGTCAGGCTGCCTTCGACAGAATCAAAGAGTATCTCCAAGAACCACCTATCCTTATGCCACCGGTTGAAGGGAGACCTCTGATCCTATATCTGACAGTGCTGGACAATTCAATGGGGTGTGTGCTGGGGCAGCATGACGAGTCTGGCCGAAAAGAGCATGCCATTTATTACCTTAGCAAAAAGTTTACCGACTGTGAGACCCGATACTCACTGCTTGAGAAAACTTGCTACGCTTTGGTATGGGCTGCTCGCCGGCTGAGACAGTATATGCTGACTCACACTACCTGGTTGATCTCAAAGATGGATCCGATAAAATACATATTTGAAAAGCCTGCTCTGTCTGGGAGAATTGCAAGATGGCAAATGATCTTGACGGAATACGACATTCAGTACACAACCCAGAAAGCCATCAAGGGAAGTGTATTGGCAGACCACCTAGCTCATCAAGCTGTAGATGACTACCAATCAATGAACTTCGAGTTTCCGGATGAAAGCATCATGATTGTAACTGATTGTGAAGTACCTGGACCGGATGAAGGACCTGAACCAGGATCCCGATGGTCTATGCACTTTGACGGAGCTTCCAATGCTTTGGGAAACGGTATCGGCGCCATAATCATATCTCCACAAGGTACTCATACTCCACTCACTGCCCGGCTATGTTTCAACTGTACCAACAACATGGCGGAGTACGAGGCGTGTATCATGGGTCTTCAAGCTGCGATTGACCTAAGGATCAAATTTCTAAGTGTTTTCGGAGATTCCGCTCTTGTGATCAATCAGATCAACGGAGAGTGGGATACGAAATATCCAAACTTGATTCCTTACAAAGAATGTGTGTTGACCCTGATTCCCCACTTTACAGAGATAACCTTTGAACACTTTCCAAGAGAAGAGAATCAGTTCGCGGACGCGTTAGCTACAATGTCTTCAATGTTCAAGGTTAAATGGGATAATGAAGCCCCCCGGATCATCATTTGGAAACTGGACGAACCGGCATACTGTTGTGATCTCGAAACTGAATTGGTAACTGAGAAGCCTTGGTACCACGAAGTGAAGAGATATCTGGAAGCTCAGGAATACCCTGAAGGTGCATCCATCAACGATAAGAAATTCCTGAGGAGGTTCGCAGCAAAGTTCTTCCTAAGCAACGGCATCTTGTACAAGCGAAACCATGATTCAACCTTACTACGTTGTGTGGATAAGACTGAAGCGGAAAGAATCATGGAAGAGCTACATGAAGGGACCTTTGGTACGCATTCCAGTGGACACACTATGGCTAAGAAAATCCTACGGGCAGGATATTATTGGTCCACCATGGAAGCTGACTGCTACCAGCACTCCAGGACATGCCACAAGTGCCAGATCTATGCAGATAAGGTGCATGTTCCTCCGGTTCCCCTGAATGTTCTGACTGCACCTTGGCCGTTTGCAATGTGGGGTATAGACATGATCGGCGAGATAAAACCTACGGCATCCAATGGACATCGCTTCATCCTAGTAGCGATTGATTATTTTACGAAGTGGGTTGAAGCAGCATCCTATGCTACGGTAACCAAGACTGTTGTGGCACGGTTTATTCGACACAACCTGATCTATCGATACGGCGTCCCTGAGCGGATTATTACAGACAACGGTACCAATCTGAACAATAAGATGATTGCTGAGCTTTGCGAACAATTCAAGATACAGCACCACAATTCTTCTCCTTACAGACCGAAGATGAATGGGGCTGTAGAAGCAGCTAACAAAAACATCAAGAAGATCGTGCAAAAAATGACAGTGACGTATAAAGATTGGCACGAGATGTTACCGTTCGCTCTGCATGGGTACCGTACTTCAGCAAGGACGTCAACCGGGGCAACTCCGTTCTCTCTGGTTTATGGCATGGAGGCAGTCTTGCCGATCGAAGTACAAATTCCCTCTCTCCGGATAATGAAGGATGCAAATCTGAACGAAGATGATTGGATCCAGACACGACTTGATCAGCTCAACCTCATTGATGAAAAGAGACTTGCTGCTATCTGTCATGGTCAAACGTACCAGAAACGAATGATCAGGGCATTTAACAAAAAGGTCAGACCACAGGAATATCAAGTTGGGGATCTGGTTATCAAGAGAATCATCCTTCCTCAGAGTGATCCAAGGGGCAAATGGACCCCTACATACGAAGGGCCATTTGTGGTTAAGCATGTGTTCTCAGGAGGAGCAATGATCTTAACCAACATGGATGGTGACGACCTTCCTCACCCTGCCAATGCAGATATAGTTAAAAAATACTACGCATAAAAAAGACCCGCTAGGCTGACATGCCTAGGCAAAAATTAGGGCTTCCCGTCGAACCAAAAGGGTTCGGGCAAAATGTAGGGATGAAAATGAAAAATCTGTACACCCGGCAAGTCGAAAACCTGAAAAGGCGGCTTGGGCAAAAATGGGTATCCCGGTGGACTGAAAACCCGAAAGGGCGGTCCAGGCAAAAGTAAGGGATAAAAGCGTAATACTATGTCTCATTGATCACTTTGCATCCAGAATCCGGTATCTACATCAAACGGCCTCGATCAGTCAGCTTCACCTTCAACCAAGGTCATCAAGTGATGAGACGCTCGGAGTTATAAAGGCAATAGCAGAGTTGAAACCCAGTGGATCATTCATCTTTCACACAGCTGTTTTAGTTTCTTTTGTACAAAACTTGTATAAACTCTTTTGATCGGCGACGTACCTCTTACTAGGGCGTCAGCCTCTTGTATACAAAACGCCTATTCATGGGCCATTCAAAAATCAATACAAATATATTTTTCAGTTAAACGTGCCAAGTATTTTTCTTTTTTCTGTTTTGTTTTGCGAAGAACGTCCAAGGTTCAATTTGTGATGTATGCATTGACAATAATTTGCTAACTCATAAATATTTGCATACGAAACAAAGGAATTAATTGCAGGTGACGCTAGAAACAGGGGCAATAAACGAGTGGTCTGAGCAGTCCAATTGTTCTATCCTCCAAGGTACCAAGGTAGGTTCGGCTAAAGAACACAACCAGTACGTATTAAATCCCCAGAGAGTGGTTCAACAAAACAGTACATTCCTCTCCAAGCATAAACATCAAGGAAATTGAGTATCCTCCAGCCGATCTCAAACATCCCCCAGCAGCAATACATATATTCTTAACAAGCATCCCCGGCAGTCTTGGTCTAAAGATTGTTCCCCGGCGGTACATCAACATTCAAAGGAATCACTTCCCACGCAGTTCAAAAACTTCCCAGAAGAGTCCAACCCAGTTTCCCCAGGAAAGTTGGAATTCATATCTCCCTAAGCAGTAAGCTTATCCCCAGCAGATTCTGGAAGCTTATCCCCACGCGGAGCACGAACGCGTCTCCCGGCTTTATTTAAAGAGTTATTTCCTCAATAGGATATAACTGGGTTATCCTCAGCCAAAAGCCACGGAAAGAGCGTCGTCGACAAAGCCTTCTTATCCCCAGCGAAGTCCGTCAACACTTCATACAACAAGGGTATCCTCAGCAAACTACTATCAACATTCAGCAAAACTTCTCTATCCCCACAGAGTATTGCTTCCCAGCATGGTCGTCAGAGTATCTTTTCTCCCCGCAGAATCTTCCATTTGCCAAGTTATTCCGCAACGGAGTCATCTTCTCCTACCGGTATTCTTGCAGTTATCATCCCCAGCGGAAGCAAAATCTATTCTTCAACGTCAGCCCAGGATACAACCTCCCGGCACCCGTCAAGGGCTTACTTTCCTAGACGAAAACATACATAAAACTTCACATACATCATCATAGCATGCATAACGCACGGCATCATATCATACGAATCTCATTTATGTTAAGAACATCATTGCTTGATCCATATCATGCATTGCATATGACTGACTTTTACCTTTCAGGAAAAATGCAGTTTAAATTCTCAATCACATTTCAAGACTTTGTCCGGTTCAGTTAAATCGACCCTAAGATTTTCCTGATGCTTATCCAGTCAAAGGCCTTCTCTGGTTCAGTCAGATCGACCCTAAGATCTCCCTGATGCTTATCCAGTTGAAGATGTTTCAAGACCTAGACCGGTTCAGTTAAATCGACCCTAAGATTTTCCTGATTCTTATCCAGTCAAAGGCCTTCTCTTGGTTCAGTCAGATCGACCCTAAGATCTCCCTGATGCTTATCCAGTTGAAGATGTTTCAAGACCTAGACCGGTTCAGTTAAATCGACCCTAAGATTTTCCTGATGCTTATCCAGTCAAAGGCCTTCTCTGGTTCAGTCAGATCGACCCTAAGATCTCCCTGATGCTTATCCAGTTGAAGATGTTTCAAGACCTTGTCCGGTTCAGTTAAATCGACCCTAAGATTTTCCTGATTCTTACCCAGTCAAAGGCCTCTCTGGTTCAGTCAGATCGACCCTAAGATCTCCCTGATTCTTATCCCAGTAGAAGACACCCAAGATTTTTCTCAACGAGCGTTGTTAAAGTTAAAATCGCCCAAGGTTCCCTTACCATTCATGCTAAGGTAGCAACCATCCCTGGTTCATTCATCAGCATTTGAAGCTCCAGATTCAGCTCCTGTAACCAGTCAGGACACGTCTATACCAAGCATCTAAAATCAGCTCCTGCAACGTGTCAGGTACTCATTTTCTCTTTTGCAGGTATGCAGGTTCTCGCTAAGGAATCTCCTACGCGATCAACATCCGAATGGCATCTATAAGCCCGTCATCCTATCCAGCAACCTCTAAATGGCATCTATAAGCCCATTCCCCCCATCACTGCTACTATGTGAGCGCAAATTTCTGGGCACTCTAGTGTCCAATCATCTTCTACCCTCGGATTACGAAAGGCACGTCAGCCAATCTGCATCCTCAGGTCTAAGAAGATTGAACAGGGGCAACTGTTGTACCCCAAAATTTGCCCTCCCATATTCATCAAGAATTGTCAAAGTCAAGGTCACAAAATTCCCCAAGGACTATGCAGTTCAACTGTCTCCTACACAGTCAAGACTAGGGTTTGAGTCCTGATCAAGAAAATGAAGTTTTCAAGGGCCCAACCAAGTCTCATATGCCTACAAAGATGGTCAAGTATCCTCATGTCAAGTTTCAAGGCATTCAGCTCAAAATTGCACAGTCAAAACCCTAAATTGCACCACAGTCAACTGTAGGGGCAAAATGGTCATTTGGCAGTCAAAAGTTCAAATTTTTGGTCAATATATCATTTTGAAGCCACAAACATCATTTGATCAATGCTTGATCATGATTCTCAAAATTTGGCTCAGAAATCATCAAAGATGCAAAAGTTGCTATATTTGGACAGCTGAAAAAGTCAACTGAAATTGACCAGGGCATAACTTTCACATGGATTATCAGAAAAATTCCATCCAAAGCTCATTTTGAAGAGAAAGACATTTCCTACAATTCATCTTCATATTTCAAGTCCAAGAAATGCTCTCACAAAAAGTTATCAATTTCAACATTATAGGTCATTTTCAAAAGTCAACAAAAAGGGACTTTAAGTCAAAGACCATAACTTGAGATTGGTAAACCAAAATGGCATGGGACCAAAGGCATTGGTTAAAGGACTCAAAGACCTTTCCAAAATGTCCAAGAACATGTGAAAAGCTTAAAAATTGAGCAAGTTATACCTTGTGGAAGTTGGGAAATTTTTGGAAATTTTTGAAAGTCAACATTACTTCAAAAGGCCTAAATTTGCTAATGGGCCCATTTTTCTTCCAAGTTTCTTCATGCCAAGCCTATGCACGACCATTAGGCCCAAAGGGAATTATTTTCTCATTTTTTAATTATTTATTTGAATTTATATTAATATTAATTCATTTAAATTATTTTAATACATGAAAAATATAAGTTTGACCTAAAAAAATCTTTTTATGCACATTCCAAGGTCAATATTTCGTGCACATCTTAAATAGGCAAGTTTTGGTGTGATTTGAGCTGATTGAACACAAAATGCACATGGAAAAGATTTGGAAAAGATATGAAGAAATCAAATATGTGAAGTCATCAATGCAATGGATTTTGTCTAGTTTTCTTGACCTAAATTGTTCTATACATATTCAAGATCAGAAACCTAATTGCATTACACAAGAAGCTGCGCCCCAAGAACAGTTTGCCAATTGAAATTTTTTCATAAAACTCAAGAACTGAAAAGTGCCTTAGAGATCGTTTCAAGCCATAAGACTGAGTCCATCATATTCCTGAAGCTTCAAGGATCACATACCAATCAAAACCATTCGTTCTAGCATCAAGAATTGGTAAAACGGGCACACCCTGTACCGAAAATATTTGATGTTCTTGCACATTGATTCATGCATTTTCCATGATTTTTGAGACTTGATTTGCATTCCTGACATGATTTCGAAGCTAACCCATAACATTAATTTGATTATTATGCATTGTGGGCGATTTTGCCATTGCTAAAATTTAGGGTTACAGGTCTGCAAAAATTGGGGTTTTCTACCCCAGGTAAAATTAGAATTTCAGAGCAACACCATCGCACTCAACGCATCTGGACGAAAAGATCCATATACTCGCGCCTAATTTATATTTGGAAATAGGCTAATCGCTATTTTTCTGTAGCTAGCCTAAGAAAACACAATGAAAACCGTGGCCAATGCGTTTTATGTTTCAGGAGGACGAAGACGATGGTGTCGTGTCATAGGGAGACAGGCCAATTCAAAATCTCGCGCGCTTTTAGGGGCCACTAACCAATATTTCTTTTTGTTATTTATTTGTTGTAATATAATAACATGTGCGTGCTGGCTCAGGTGGTAAGCGTGAATCCCATTAACCCTCGTGACCTGGGTTCAAGTCCCAGGTCCGGCAAAGTTTCAATATTATTTTTCAACGCGTATTCCCATGCAGCGTAAGCGTCCCAGAATACCATGCACACTCAAAAATTAACCAGCCACGCGTCCTGGAGATCTAATCAAGGGTTCAGGTTGAAGGCATATCATGGATGTAAGTCAACATAGCTGTAGGCCGTCCAAAAGGTCAACGAAACTCAAAGCTAATGGGCCAAAATTCCAGGCCTGAACCTCCAATTTTGGGACTACACCCCACCCTGGTTTGCATTTTTCTATTTTTTTCCTTATGTTTTATTTTTGCTATTTCATTTATTTTCTTTGTTTTAACATAATTAATTTATTTTCACAAAAATATAAAAACATTAAAAATACAGAAAAGACAAAAAATATAATTAATTTTGATTACTTTCATAAATAAATTAAAATGTAAATTATTTAGTTTAATTAGGTTTTAATTTTAATTCTTTTTCATAATAAAATCCAAAGAATGTAGAATTAGGTTAATTGATAATTTTTATATCTTTTTTAATTTTTTTCTTTTTTTTTCCTCACAATATTATTTGTTTATTATTTTATTTTTACGATTAAAAATTGTACATAAATAAATTAGGGTTTAATGTCGTTTATATTTTAATTCTTTCATAATAAATAAAAATATTAGAATTAGGGTTTGCCGTTTAATTTAATCTCAATTAACTCCTTTTTCTCATTAAATCTAAAAAACACAAAAATACCATTTTCATTTAATTTTAATTTTAAATTCCTTGTTAATTTTAATTGTTTGCAAAAGGGTCCAACGCCCTAGTTTTGTTTAATCCCTTTATTTCGCGCATTTATTTTATAATCGTTTAAATAATTTTGTATCTCTCCCAAAGCCATGTAACGTTACTTTTCGCACTTTACTTCTTTATTTTCTGTCAAATCGGGTCCTGGTTTAATTTTGGCGATGTGGACCCACGCCTTTGTAATAGTTTAGGAACTTTAATTTCCGCAACTTTTTTAACTGTTAATAATTGCATGCAAGAATGAATGTCTAAATAAAAACAAACGCGTAGATCACCTATACCATGACAAGACAAAAATAAACGAACCTGACACACAAATCACACACCACCCCTAGGGTACACCTCACTGTTGCCTTGCCTCGAAAGGTGATCGTCGAGTAGAGGATGTCTTAGTAAGTCCTCATGATCCGGGAACCTGGCATGAGGGTAGCTTCTAAGGTGTCTTCCCATTGCTCTGGTGATCACCATGTCCCGAACCTCGAATTGACCCGAACACCTCCAACGGTGGTGCTACCTACCTCTCAATGGTGGGATGACACTACTTTAAAGGACATTTACACAGACGAATTCCTTAGGGTAGGTAGACGACTCTAGATACTTGCTCTAAATTTCAAAACAAATTCAAAAATACTTTTCACACCAACACATTTTCAAAAAGCTTTCGAAAGCATTTTTCAAACACTCTTGAGAACTGATACAAGAGTCAATCTGAAATCTTTAAAACGAAACTTTTTCAAACTCAATCACAATTGAAAAGCAAACATTTTTGAAAACACAATGAGCAAGTATCTAAGAGCCCATGGATAACCATGGATAGAAAGGGTGCTAACACCTTCCCTTTCTATAACCTACCTCCCGAACCGAGAGTGATCTCTATAAGGAATTTTTCTGTGCTTTTGTCCTTTCCATTTGGAGAAAATAAAAGACGGTGGCGACTCTTGCTTCCGCGACATTTCGCGAACCAGCGTTAAACAGTCAGTTCCAGATCCACCGATCACAATGACCCTCACTCACTCTGATGTACATTGGTGTTCTCGGTCCAGAGAAAATGTCATCATCGTCGATCATTGTGGAGAGTTCCCTAATGTTCCATTACTTGGCATTAGGGGAGGCATTACCTACAACCCTTGTCTAGCCTTGAGACAATTTAGATATGCATGGAGAGATGGCCCTCACAACATGTTGATTCCTGACCTAGTTTTTGACTTCGACAACGATGCGCAAGGACTTCGCCAAAGATTCATCAGAGCTTGGAGGATGCCTAACAAGGTTGACAGCAAGACACTAGGGCACAAGAATTCCATCCCTCTTGAGCCTTACCTCAAATGGGTACGAGCCCGAGCCCAGAGTCTAATGATGCCTTATCCTCATGTTCTCCCTGTGATTAAAGAGCCCGTTACGGAAGGGGAGGTTCCCTACACCATTCTATATCCTGACATGCCTACATCGTGGGAGGAGATGCAGAAGAGTTGGATCCAACTCAAGGAGGAACGGAACACTTTTGAAGCTAGCTTCTACGCCAGTGAGAAGAAGGTTTTGGAGCTTACCCGCCGACTCCATGAGGAAGAGACCCTCAACACCTACATTGCACCAAAAAGGATGCGCAATGTCTTTTTACCTTGAGAAGTTTTTTGTAATATTTGGCCCATGGGGCATTTATGTACTGACAAATTTCTTCTTATTAATATGACGTGCGTTCTTTTTGTTTGCGACAATTTTGAATGTTCTAAATCCTTAAATGCATTGCATACATAAGCATATCATTCATCATATGCATAAGCAGGTCTCCACACCAGGTTTCCTTATCTTTCTGTTGTTTATTTCAGTAAGATGGATCTCGAACAGACGGTCAAGGACTTGCAGTCTCAAAATGCACAGTTTCAACAACTCCTGATGACCTTGGCTAAGGGTCAGGAGGATCTGAAAGCCCTGCTGGGGAACAAAGACCAAGTGAAAAAGAAGAAGAAGAGAATCGGGGTGGCTACCCTAGGAAGAAGGTTTGAGGGTGAAGCCAGAAGAGTGCTTGAATTTCCCCTACTTCTGAGGAGGGAACCAGTAAAGGGAATGCGGCTGCAGTACCTTCCGAATTCGAAGTTGAAGAAGAGGAGGCTGAAGAGGATGAAGACTACTCTGATCAACAATACCCGCCCGCTGATGATAATTACAAAGGCTTGGAAGACAGGTTGGCAGCTATGGAGTTGTAGAGAGTTCCCGGCTTAGATTTCGAAGACTTGGGATTAGTTGTTGGAATTGTGATCCCCCCGAAATTCAAAGTGCCAGTTTTTGTAAGGTATGACGGGCTGTCCTGCCCGAAAATGCATCTCAGATCATATGTAAGGAAGATCCAACCTTACACTGCAGACAAGAATCTTTGGATCCATTTCTTTCAGGATAGCCTTTCTGGGGCTCAACTCGAGTGGTTCTATCAGCTGGATGGAGCCAGTATCCGAAACTGGGAAGACTTGGCCACCGCATTTTATAAACAATATCAGTACAATTCTGACCTCACTCCTACGCGTACCCAACTTCAGGGTATGTCACTGGGGACGGGCGAAGGATTCAAGGAGTATGCGCAAAAGTGGAGAGACTTGGCTGGCAGGGTGCAGCCACCGCTAACTGACCGTGAACTTGTTGACATGTTCCTTGGGACCCTGTCTGGTCCATTCTTCAATCATCTGATTGGTAATTCCTCTGCTGGGTTTACAGACTTGATCTTGACTGGTGAGAGAATAGAAGTTGGTATTAAGTCGGGGAAGATACAGAAAGGTGCCGCTGCGAGTATTGAGAAGAATCCTTTCAAGAAGGAAGCTAGTGCTGTTTATGGTCCCAAAAGACAAGTTAAGCCAGAACGCTGCCAAGCTATCAATGCATTGGTAATTTCAAAGCCTGCTTCTGCTCCTCAGTAATATAATCAACAAAGGGGTGAGAGGCCCAAAAGGAAATACACTCGGCTTAGCATGACCCTGTCTCAGATTTTGCCGCAACTGTTGTCAACCAATCTGGTAACTGTTAAGGAAGCTCCGAAGGTAGTGAACACAGCTTCTCCGAAGTACAACCCCAACGCCCGTTGCGCTTATCACTCTGATAGCCCCGGGCATACTACGGAAGATTGCTGGGCTCTGAGGAATAAGGTTCAAGACCTTATTGATGCTAAAGAAATACAGTTTGAGGCGCCTGAAAGGCCCAATGTTGTGACTGCTCCCATGCCCCAGTATGGAGTGAATGCTGTGGAAGAAGACCGATATGTAGCCTCCGTGGAAGAGATTGTTACTCCGTTATCAACTGTTAAGAGGAATCTGTTGCTAGCCGGTTTATTTCCAGGATATGGTGAAGATTGCCTTCTATGTGCTATTTCCCCTTTTGGTTGTCCTTTGCTAAAATCAGGTATCCAAAGCCTGATGGATAGCAAAGAGATCTTATTCGAGAAGATTGTCGTTCCTGCTGTCCCTGCCGAAGAAGTTTCTATTATCACTATTTTCAACAAACCTCCCAAGGCTCCTTCAAAGAAGCCTGTCAAAATTATGTCCACTCAGAAGATTGCTCCTATCATCATTACTGTTCCGGGGCCCCTCCCCTATACGTCCGACAAAGCTGTCCCATGGCACTATGGGGCAGATGTTTATGTGCTTGGAGTAAAGCAAGAGTTTGATACAAGTACCAGTGTCAGTAACATCACCGGGCCTGCCAAGATTACCCACAGTGGTAGGTTGTTTTCGCCAGATATCGCACCACCAGCTATTCAGAAACCCCTTATCATCACACCTGCAAGTGTGCATGTTCCACCCCCTAATCAAGTTCCTGTTTCTACCCCTGCCGCCGAGTCCTCTGATGCTTGGGGCAAAGGGATTGCTACTGATTTTCCTGCCCTGACGGAGGCGCCGAAGACAACCACTGTTGAGGCCTCCCAGCAAGAGATGGAGGAGATCCTCAAGATTATCAAGAAAAGTGATTTCAATGTTGTTGAGCAGTTGGGGCACACCCCATCAAAAATTTCTATGCTATCACTGCTGTTGTGTTCAGAGGCCCATGCCAAGGCCCTGATCTCCTTCTTGAAGATGGCCCATGTGCCACAAGAAACATCTGCTGATCAATTTACTGATTGTGTGGCCAACTTGACTGCTGATAATGGCCTGGGCTTCTCTGACGTCGATCTGACTACAAAAGGAAAGAACCATAATGACGCCCTGCATGTCTCTATTGAATGCAGGGGCACTAATCTTTGCCCATGTGTTGGTAGACACCGGTTCTTCATTGAATGTATTGCCCAAGAAAGCCCTAGACAGGCTAGATTGTGAGGGTCTGGAGCTCAAGCCCAGTAACATTATTGTCTGAGCCTTTGATGGTTCGAAAAGGATGGTACATGGCGAAGTTGACATCCCAATCAGGGTTGGTTCTCAGGTGTTTGATTCTACTTTCTATGTGATGGACATCCGTCCATCCTACTCTTGTTTGCTGGGTCGTCCATGGATCCACAAGGCTGTATCTATGACCTCCACACTGCATCAGAAGCTTAAGTACCCGGTTAGAGGAAAGATTGTTACAGTTCAAGGGGAAGAGGAGTATATGGTCAGCCACTAAAACTCGTTCCGATACATAGAGATGGATGGGGAATTCATTGAGACCCCCTTTCAACACTTTGAAGAGGTGCCTCAGACACTGGCGTCAGCTGAAACTATGATTAAAGACCCTCCTTTGAAGATGGCTTCCTTAAAGGATGCTCGGGCTGTGATTGAGAAGGGTGAGTGCGCAAACTGGGGCCAACTTCCTGACTTTACTCCGAAGACCGACAAGTTTGGTTTGGGCTTCACTGCAGAGGCTCAGAGGGCTGTTCGTAAAGCAAGAGTTGGAAGACCTCCTGTGTTCATCACCAATCCAGGAGTGAATGCTATTGAAGATGACATGGAGGAATCGGAATTCGACAACTGGATCTACCCAACAACCCACAGTGGACCAAGCAACTGGACTGCCAAAGACTTCACACCTATTACTTTTGTCACTCAACAATGAACTCTTTTGTTTTCAATTTGTAACAAACAATATGTTGAAACTTTTATGGCTCGGTGTCCTACCCGGGGCACCGTGGCTCCATTTGTGAGGGATTTTGTATGACATTTTCATATATCATTAATCAAAACATTGGACGTTTGTTGCATTTCAAATCTTGTGCTCCTTTTCTTTTTTATTATATATTGAAAAACAACTATATTTACACACACTCACTTATACAGGTTCCAATCCACTCTGGATCTCACTGGTAACGACTCTGCTACTGCCAGTTATGACTTCGAAAATCCGATCAACTTAGCCAAAGGCGAAGGTGAAGATGATTGCGAAGTGCCTGGTGAACTTGCAAGGCTGCTACTCCAGGAAGAGAGGGCCATTCAGCCACATGAAGAGCCAGTGGAAACGGTAAATCTGGGTACTGAGACAGACAGAAAGGAAGTCAAGATTGGTGCCAATCTAGAGTTCAGTGTGAAACAACGGTTGATTCAGATGCTGCATGACTACATGGAAATCTTTGCTTGGTCTTACGAAGACATGCCTGGTTTGGATGCCGACATTGTGGTTCATCACCTACCTACCAAGGAAGACTGCCCTCCAGTAAAACAGAAGGTCCGCCGTATGCGTCCAGAGATGTCCGAGAAAATCAAAGCTGAGGTTATGAAACAATTTGATGTCGGGTTTCTAGCAGTGACTTCTTATCCTCAGTGGGTTGCCAACGTGGTTCCAGTGCCGAAGAAAGATGGTAAGGTCCGAATGTGTGTCGATTACAGGGATTTGAATAGGGCCAGCCCCAAGAATGATTTCCCTCTGCCTCATATCGACGTCCTGGTTGACAATACTGCTCAGCATAAAGTATTCTCCTTCATGGACGGCTTCTCCGGTTATAATCAGATCAAGATGGCTCCTGAAGACATGGAGAAGACCACTTTTGTCACTCAGTGGGGCACCTTTTGCTACAAGGTCATGCCTTTTGGGTTGAAAAATGTTGGGGCAACCTACCAACGTGCTATGGTTGCTTTATTTCATGACATAATCCATCATGAGATAGAAGTATACGTCGACGATATGATTGCAAGGTCCCAAACTGAGGAGGAACACCTTGACCATCTACGGAAACTGTTTGACCGTCTGAAGTTGTACAAGCTGAGGTTGAACCCAAACAAGTTCACCTTTGGGGTGAGATCTGGAAAACTGCTAGGCTTCATCGTAAGCGACAAAGGTATTCAAGTGGACCCTGCCAAAGTGAAAGCCATACAAGAGATGCCAACTCCCAAGACAGAGAAAGAAGTCAGAGGCTTTCTAGGACGTTTGAATTACATTGCCCGATTCATCTCGCATCTAACTGCTACCTGTGAACCAATCTTCAAACTGCTGAAGAAAGATCAAGTAGTACGTTGGAATGATGAATGTCAGGCCGCTTTCAAAAAGATCAAAGAGTATCTCCAAGAACCACCCATTCTTATGCCGCCGGTTGAAGGGAGACCACTAATCTTATACTTGACAGTACTTGACAACTCAATGGGGTGTGTGCTGGGGCAGCATGATGAGTCTGGCCGAAAAGAGCACGTTATTTATTACCTGAGCAAAAAGTTTACCGACTGTGAGACTCGGTACTCACTGCTCGAGAAAACTTGCTGCGCTCTGGTATGGGCTGCTCGCCGGCTGAGACAGTACATGTTGACTCACACTACCCTGTTGATTTCAAAAATGGATCCAATCAAGTACATATTCGAAAAGCCTGCTTTGTCCGGAAGAATAGCAAGATGGCAAATGATCTTAACGGAATATGACATCCAGTACACGACTCAAAAAGCAATCAAAGTAAGTGTATTGGCAGACCATTTGGCACACCAACCTGTGGACGATTACCAGTCGTTGAACTTTGAATTTCCAGACGAAGATATCATGGTAGTAACTGATTGTGAAGTACCTGGACCGGATGAAGGACCTGAGGAAGGATCCCGATGGTCTATGCATTTTGACGGAGCCTCAAACGCTTTGGGTAATAGTATCAGCGCTGTGATCATATCCCCCAAAGGCACTCATACTCCACTCACCGCTCGGTTATGTTTCAACTGCACCAACAACATGGCGGAGTATGAGGCATGTATCATGGGAATTCAAGCTGCAATTGACTTAAGGATCAAGTTTCTGAGTGTTTTCGGAGATTCCGCTCTCGTGATCAATCAGGTCAAAGGCGAGTGGGATACGAAACACCCAAATCTTATTCCTTACAAGGAGTATGTGTTAACATTGCTTCCCCACTTCGAAGAGATAACATTTAAACACTTCCCAAGAGAGGAGAATCAGTTGGCGGACGCGTTGGCTACAATGTCTTCTATGTTCAAAGTCAAATGGGACAACGAAGCGCCCCGGATCATTATCTGGAAATTGGACGAACCTGCATATTGCTGTGATCTTGAGGCCGAGGAGGTAACTGAAAAACCCTGGTATCATGAAGTGAAGAGGTACTTGGAAGCTCAAGAATATCCCGAGGGTGCATCCGTTAACGACAAGAAGTTTCTGAGAAGGTTCGCAGCAAAGTTCTTCCTCAGCAACAGCATTCTGTACAAGCGAAACCATGATTCAACCTTACTGCGTTGTATGGATAGGAATGAAGCAGAAAGGATCATGGCAGAACTACATGAATGTACCTTCGGAACACATTCCAGTGGACATACCATGGCAAAGAAAATCCTTCAGGCAGGATATTTCTGGTCCACAATGGAAGCCGACTGTTATTAGCATTCGCGAACTTGTCATAAATGCCAGATTTATGCTGATAAGGTGCACATTCCTCCGGTTCCTCTGAACATCCTGACGGCACCTTGGCCTTTTGCAATGTGGGGCATTGATATGATTGGCGAGATCCGACCAACGGTATCTAACGGGCATCGCTTCATCCTGGTAGCGATTGATTACTTCACAAAGTGGGTTGAAGCAGCTTCCTACGCCACTGTAACCAAGAGCGTCGTGGCACGGTTCATTCGGCACAACCTGATCTGTCGATACAGTGTACCTGAGAGGATTATTACGGACAATGGTACCAATCTTAACAACAAGATGATCACTGAGCTCTGCGAGCAATTCAAGATACAACACCATAATTCTTCTCCTTGCCGGCCGAAGATGAATGGGGCTGTCGAAGCAGCGAATAAGAATATTAAGAAGATTGTGCAGAAGATGACAGTGACCTACAAAGATTGGCACGAGATGTTACCGTTTGCTCTTCATGGTTACCGCACTTCAGCACGGACGTCAACAGGGGCAACTCCCTTTTCCTTGGTCTATGGCATGGAGGCAGTCTTGCCTATTGAAGTCCAGATACCCTCTCTCCGGATAATGAAGGATGCAGACTTGAGCGAAGATGACTGGATCCAGACTCGGCTTGATCAATTAAACCTAATTGACGAAAAGAGACTCACTGCAATTTTTCATGGTCAGACGTACCAAAAACGGATGATCAGAGCATTTAATAAGAAGGTCAGACGGCAAGAGTATCAAGTCGGAGACTTGGTAATCAAGCGCATCATTCTTCCTCAAAGTGATCCCAGGGGCAAATGGACCCCTACGTACGAAAGGCCATTTGTGTTTAAACATATCTTCTCAGGAGCAGCTATGATTCTAACCACCATGGATGGTGACGACCTTCCTCACCCCGCCAATGCAGACATAGTAAAAAGATACTACGCATGATTAAAGACCCGCTAGGTTGACACACCTAGGCAAAAATAAGGGCTTCCCGGCGAACCAAAAGGGTTCGGGCAAAAATAAGGGATGAAAATGAAAAAATCTGTACAGCCGGCAAGTCGAAAACCTGAAAAGGCGGCTTGGGCAAAAATGGGTATTCCGGTGGACTGAAAACCCGAAAGGGTGGTCCAGGCAAAAGTTAGGGATAAAGCGTAATACTATGTGTCATTGGATCACCTGGCATCCAGAATTCGGTATCAACTATCAGGGTCAGACGACATCGATCAATCAGCTTCATCTTCAACTAAGCAGCAAATTGATGAGACGCTTGAAGACATAAAGGCAATAGCAGAGTTGGAACCCAGTGGGATTTTTCACATGGCTGTTTTGTTTTCCTTTTTAAAAATTGTATAAACTCTATGTTGTTCGGCGGCATTCTCTTACTAGGACGTCAGCCTCTTGTACAAAAACGCCTATTTTCAGGCAAATCTCAAAATCAATACAAGTTCAATTTTTCAGACAAATTATCCATTGTTTTTCCTTTTTCTGTTTTGTTTTGCGAAGAACGTCCAATGTTCATTTTTGATATATGCATTTGCCATTAATTTCTAACCATGAATATTTGCATACGAGACAAAGGATTAATTACAGGTGACATCAGAAACAGGGGCAATGTAGAATTGTCCAAGCAGTCTAGTTGCTCTGTCCACCAAGGTACCAAGGTAGGTTCGGCTGAAGAACGTAACCAAGTTACCTTAATTCCCCAGCGGAGTATGAACATTCCTCAACAAGCATCCCCGACAGTCTTAATATAAGGTTGTTCCCCGGTGGAATACTATCCCCCAAGTCTATCTGAAAAGTTTCCCCAGATGAGTTGAGTCATTATCCCCAGCAGGTCTTGAAGCTCATCCCCAGTAGATTCTTGAAGCTTATCCCCTGCAGAGTACGGACGTCTCTCCCGGACTTTATTCAAATTTATTCCTCATAAGATCTTATAACTGGGTTATCCTCAGCTAATAACCACGGAAAGATCGTCCTCGGCGAAGTTTTGCCTATCCCCAGCGGAGTTCATCAAAGTTCCCCAACATAACTTATCAGCAAAATCCCCAGAAGAGTTTATCGTTGAAACCCCCAGCTTAGTTCTCATTAAAACCTCAGCGAAGTATCTATTCCCACAGAGTAATTCCCCTCAGAGTAATTTCTCCAGCAAGTTTATTCCTCAACGGAGTCATCTTCTCCTACCGGTTTATTCTTACAACCATTATCCCCAGCGGAAACGAAGAACTCTACTCTTCAACATCAGCCCAGGATTTGATTCCCCGGCCAGTCATCAAGGATTTATTTTCCTAGACGAAAATACATTCATAAACATTTCACATTTCATACATCTTGCTTGCATACGTGATAAAGTGCATACAACACTATATCATTTTGAGCATCATGACATCATGCATCTCATACATCATGACATTGCATACAGCTGATGTTTTGCCTTTTCAGGAAAAGTCAATCCAAAGATGACTACTATCAACTATCGCAATTCCATATTCGATTCCTGTATCTAGCCAGCGCATATATGTGAGCGACTGATTGTAGATTAACACCTGTAACAAGCCAGGAAATTATCTACATGAAAGAGTTTAAAGATCAACCCCTGTAGCAGGCCAAGAAATTATCTTTCATTCTCAGGTCAGAGGTTTACACCTGTATCCAGCCAGGAAAGCTATCTCTACCAACCTTTTGCAATTCCAGATTCGATACCTGTATCCAGCCAGGGCATATCTATAGACAACATTTCCAGATTCGATACCTGTATCCAGCCAGGGCATATCTGTAGACAACATTTCCAGATTCGATACCTGTATCCAGCCAGGGCATATCTGTAGACAACATTTCCAGATTCGATACCTGTATCCAGCCAGGGCATATCTGTAGACAACATTTCCAGATTCGATTCCTGTATCTAGCCAGGGCACATCTGTGAGCAACTATTTGTAGATTCGATACCTGTACCTAGCCAGGGCATATCTGCATGAAGAGACTGAAGATCAACACCTGTAACAGGCCAGGAAACCATCTTCCTTTCTCAAAGTACGCAAGTTCTCGCTAAGGAATCTCTTACGCGATCAACACTTCCAAATGGAATCTATAAGCCCATTCCCGACAAGGTTCTGTCACGTCTCCAGATGGCATATATAAGCCCATCCTCATATCCACCATCTCTCCAAATGTCATCTATAAGTCCATTCCCTCCATCACATTGCTGATACTCTACCATGCGAGTGCAAATTTCTGGGCACTCTAGTGTCCAATCTCCTTTTACCCTCGAGTCGCGAAAGGCAAACTTGTCAATCTAACTCTTCAGGTCTAAGAATATTGAACAGGGGCAACTGTTGTACCCCAAAATTTGCCCTCCCATTTCCTCAACATTTCTCACCACAAGACCTTTGGAGCTCAAGATCCAGCTAGGGTTTCCTCAGCTCAAGACTTCTCCTTGCACTGTTGACCCAAATTAGGGTTTGTGTTTGCACAAAGATGTTTTGACCTAGAATTCCTAAGATGACTTTCATGCTTCATATTGGACTCCCAAGTTTATCCATACCAAATTTCAAGCCTTGATTCTAATCTTTGCCCAGTCAATTGGATAGTTGACCTAAAAATCAGCTGTATTGGGGAAAAAGTCAACTGTGGCCAATTGACAGTCAAACCTCATGATTTTTGACCCACATCAACATATTGAACTCATATAAACCATTTGGTCAAGTTTGGATCACAATTCCACAAGAAATTTGATCAGATCACCAAAAGGGCAAAATGGTCATTTTTAGGGTTTTGACTGCACAAAGGCAATTTTTGACTGTTTGACCTGGCCAATGGCAAACCAAGCTCATATATGGACTCAAGGACCCCATGGAATTGTCTTGACATGTTCAACAAGTTCAAAAGATCCCAAATGCACAAGATTGACAGATAAATTTTCCAGTCAATTGATCAATTTTTGACTGTATACTGAAAAGTCAAACTTTGACTTTTTGGTCAAAATCAAGTGTCAAGATTCATTTTTCATCCAAACATGTCAAAACATGAAACTTGTTCATCAAGAAATCAAAAATCACAAATTGGGTTTGAAATGAAGAATTTTCATAACTTAGAATTTTTCTAAGTTATGAAAATCCCTAATTTTTTCCTAACTTTGTCCCATTTTTTCATCAAGATGCATTTGGATTCAAACAAAAGTCAAAACATGAAAGTTTTATTCCATTGCAAAATCTAAAACTTTGATTCACAAAGTTTCCTCAAAAGAAGCTTGTAACTCAAATTATGATTTTTGGAACAAGGGTGTAAAACATTCTTAACTTAGAAAAATTTTGACCTATTTTAGGCAGGAATTTTGCCTAACTTCATGGCTACTTTTCACATGCTTCCACTTGGAATTTCAATTTGCATTATAAATATGGATTGTATTACACATTCCAAGCTTTCCAAAATGTCCAAGAACTCATCAAACAACCTTGTGGTTAGGGAGAATCGAATTTGGCAATATGGGCAAAACTCACTTTGTTCATGGCCAATTTACATGTCCATAACTTTGGATTTTTGAACTCAGCATGCTCTAAGCTAGATTACAGGCTTTTTATCTCATCCACACTCAATAATTTAATGCAAACCCCTTGTGTTCAAGCCTTATCTTATGTGTTTAAACATTGCATACAAGATTGAGCCATAATTAGAAAAAGCAATATATCCATTTTTGAAAAGTTGAACTTTATGTCAAATTTGCAAATCAAGAAGTACAAGGCAAATCTCTTTGGCACAAGTTCAGAAGGATATCACACTGATCAAGAGGGATGGTTGCAGCACATTTGAGGGGCCTGCACAAGTCTAGAAACCAAGTTGACATTTTTTGCTTAAGTGTGAAGAAACTTGGCATAACACACAACAACTCTCATTTTCTGCCAACACAAGCTAAGACAAACTTGTTGTACACCTTCCAAACATCAAACCTAAGCTAAGGCACGAGCAAAACACCTTACAAACCTTATCAAACCTCAAAACACCCTCCTACTGCAGAAAACAGAGTCACCTCTGCAGTTGGACTTCCATAGCTCAATCCACTCGTGCATTCTTGTTAAAACCAGTTCATACACACTCCATACCACATATACAAGCTATCCCAAGCATTGGACACGACCTGTAACACCTCTAACCAGCTTCACCATTTTTGCTTTTTCTGTTTTGCAGGTTGATTGCCATAGCTTGATTCACTTGGTTTCAAAGCAAGCTAAAGGTTGGAATAACATCCCTGGACTTCAAGCAAGCTGTACCAATCCTCACCTTGCCTTGAAAGTGCCTCCATTGCCAGACACGATCCAAGCTAAACAGGTAAGTTCATGGACTTCTATCTCTCAATATAGGAAGAGTTAGCTTTAAGTTTATGAATGAAAAATGTTCTACTCATGCCCCTGAAGTTATACATATCTTCACTTTCCATTTATATTGCATGTGCTGAGAGAATTTAAGACCTGAACATTGACAAAAACTTAGGTTAAGAATTAGGGATGGAGAAATTCTCTCTCATTTCTGAGAGTTAAGTTAAGTTTCTTATATGTATGGAATCGTGGCTTGATGCTTGACATTTTTCATGTTGTGAGTTTGTGCTAAAAGTCCAAGAATCATGAGATAGCAGAAACACGTGTTTTGTTCAAGGATGCTGGAGGTTGAAGAAGACAGAGTTCTTGGGCTGGGCCTGAAATGTTTTTCCTTTTCACACCACAGTTTTACACATGCACCCCCCTGGCCCATTTTGAGTTTTATTTATCATTTTTAATTTTTTCCTTTTGATTTTGTTTCTATATTTTTATTTAAACATGAAAAAATATTAAAATTATTTTTCCCATATTTTTTGCATTTTTTTATATATTTATTTGGTTTTATTTAGTTTTGTACATAAATAGACATTTATATACTTTTATTTAAAATAACCAAAAAATAATATAAACACTTTTATTTTCTGATTTTTATTTTTATTTTACCTTTGGAAACATTTTACATAAAATATACTTTTTTTGTAAATATTAAATATTTTATTTTTGTACATATAATATATATTTAATAAATAATGTAAATACTTATATATTTATTAGTATATTTAGGTTAAAAACACAAAAATAATACATTTTTATTTTTATTAATATTTAACTTAAAAAATCACTTTTTGATAATATACTTCCTTTTTATTTATTTTTTGTACATAATTAATAAATATTGCATATGTTATATAATTAATACATTTTGTTTAACAAAATTAGGGTTTTGCCCTAAATACCTAAAAAATACCAAAAAATTAATTCATTTTATTTTTGTTTATTTGACACATGAAAAATATTTTTTTACATACATATGAAAACCATTTTTGCATCTTGCATATTTATCTCATTTTTATTTAATTATTGTATATTAAATAATTTGTATAATTCAATTTGGATGTAATAGCTTAGGTTTTAATTTCTTGCTAAAATATCCCCATTTGAAAATTTGTACCCCCATCCCATATTTGTGTTGTAATAACTTAGGACCTTTTATTTTTAGCATTTTTAAAACTTTCTAATTATACCATGTTAGAATTAGGGTTTTGTATGCAAATAAAAAACAACAAATAGTTTGACCTAAATTCAAGATAAACAAGCATGAAAATGGACAACACTAATCACACTTGCACCCCTAAGGTATTCCACTTGTTGCCGTCAATAATGGGCCATGTTGCATGTTAGGTATCTTTGGCAAAAACAAAACAATCAAATGATCATAGTCCCTCGATGACGCTTTCAAAAATTGCCTAAAAATGATCAAGTCCCTTAAAGGAAAAATTGCCCAAAGATACTTGGCACCATTGCAATCATGGTCTAAACGATGACCCGCACCCGTCCCGTTCACATCCTAACACAAGATTGTCCACCAAATACAATGGTGGAACAAAATTGTTAAAAGGGTTAAAACATAGCAAAGATCTTTGAGAAATTTAGGGTAGATAGCTCTTGGTTACTTGCCAACTTGCAAAACAAAAACACTTGCCTATTTTTTAAAAACCACACATCACTACACTTTCAAAAACAACTTTCAAAAATATTGAAAACTTTTTCAAAAGACATACATCTTTGTATACATCCCAACATGGATCATTACAAAGGTTGCCACCACATTGGCCTCTTTTCAAAAACATTTTCAAACCCACACACAAAAGCACCATTTCAAACAATTGAAAATCAAGGCAAGTTGATCTAAGCAAGTAACTAAGAGCCCATGGATAACCATGGATAGGAAGGGTGCTAATACCTTCCCTTTCTATAATCTACTCCCCGAACCCAAGAAAACATCTCAAAGGTTTTTGCTGTGCTTTTTAACCTTTCCTTAGGATAAAATAAAAAGTCGGTGGCGACTCTTGCTCAACCGAAACATTTGCGAAAACAAACGCAAAACTCAAGTCAGTTCTCCCACCGTGTCACACCGAGAATATCCCGAAATATAAAGCATACAAGGCAAACAAGTAAAGCAATAAAGGTGATCTAACTCTTAAGGTAACCCCACTTTTAGTTTAATTTCCCCAACAGAGTCGTTATTTCTATAATACGGTTGGATAACTGACTTTTGGTTTTGCTTTTTATCAGAAATTGTGTCGATAGCAAGAGTCGCCACCGACTTTTCTTTTATCCAATAAAGCAAAGGGTGAAAAGAACAGGAAAAACCTTTGATAATTTTCTGAGTAAGGGGGGGGGGGGGGGGGGTAGGTTATGAAAAGGGAAGGTGTTAGCACCCTTTTTCATCTGTAGTTATCTACGAGCTCTTAATTGCTAGCTCCCTTTTGAAATGCCTTGTGTTTGTGTATGTTTGAAAATATTTGAAAAATGCCTAAGTGCGAAAATTTTGTAATGATTCTCGTATCGTTGAGAATGTATTAAAATGTTTGTTTTTGGAAATATTTATTAAAAGAAAGTGTTGTTGTATGGAAAGATGTTTTGAAAATGGAAATGTAAGGCAATTTGATTTATAGTAACCCTTGTATCAGTCCTCAAGAGTGTTTATAAAGCATTTTGAAAGTAGTGTTTTGTAAGTGTGAGGTGTGAAACGATAAAGCATTTTAGCACCGACCTAGAGGAAGCTAGGTAAAATAAGGTACTCATCCAGGAGGACATTCTCGTGTCGGTGCCAGAGACATAAGAAGATCCAATGGATACTTCTTCCTTCGGTACAGACACTCACAAGGAGGGCATTAAACCTACCCTGGATGATGAGTTTGAATCTGTCCAGGTTTGGGATAACCCAATGTAGTCGATAAAGATATGAAGGTCTGGTCTTCCATTGGGAGTAAGGTCCATGCTAATTGAATGTCTTCATGCGAACACATTTCTCTTTCTATTTCTGCTCACGAGATGCCTAATATCGACCCTAATGTGGCATGCCATTGGCTGAATGTCGACACTGGTTTTCGGTACATATCTCAACAAAGGAGGAGGAAGTCCTTGAAAAAGGATAAAGCTACCCAGAGCACGGTGAAATGCCTATTGTTATTAGGTTCATTTCTAAGGCGAAACATACATAATGGATGTCCAATGTTGTTTTAGTCAAGAAGGCCTCAGGGAAGTGAAGAATGCGTGTTGATTATATAGATATCAACTGACCTTGTCCAAATAATTCTTACTTGCTCCCGAACATTGACAAGCTTGTAGATAACTCGGTCGGGTTACCAATTACTATCCTTCCTAGATTCCTACTATGGGTAGAATCACATACTTATGTACAAGCTAAAACCGAATAAATACAACATTCATGACCGAACATGCCAACTACCCCTATAGCATCGTGCCATTCGGGCTAAAGAATGTCAGTGTGACATATCAAACGATGACGAGAAATGTCTTCCAATAGGAGATAAGAGAGACACTAGAGGTAAACATCAACGACATGATTGTGAAATCTACTTAGGGAGAGCTTAAAACTCAACATCTCCAGTGGATATTCGAGAGGGTCCGATAGTATAATATGAAACTTAATTCGAAAAAGTGCACTTTCTAGGTAAAAGTCGGTAAGTTCTTGGGCTTCTATCTAATTGAGCAAGGAATTGAAGTGAAACCTGACAAGTGTGAGGCAATAATCCAAATAAACTCACCTATGTCAAAAAATAGGATTAGAAATTGAATGATATGTTGACTACCTTGAACAGATTCATTTTGAAATTTGCCTGACACACTTTGCCTTTCTACAGATTGTTGAGAAATAAAGCCAATTTTGAGTGGAAAACCGAGTGTGAATATGCATTCGAATCTTAGAAGAAAACACCAGTTACACCGTCAGTGCTCACCAAGCCACTTTCGAAGGAAATTAGACTTATATTTAGTCGTTATTGAAGAAGTCGTGAGCATCATTCTAATTAGAGAATCAGACTTCAGCCAGAGCCTGATGTACTTCATATCAAAGGAACTAACGGAGGCAGAAATACCATACCAAAAGATTGAAAAGTCTGCATTTGAGTTAGTGAGAACGTCGCGAAAGCTCAGAAGGATTTTATTTACTTGAGAAGTTATTATGAACAAGGAGAGAAAGAGTAGTGACATTGTACTCGAGTTTGTGTTTGCAAGAAAAGTGTTTTATCCGAGTATTAAATCATTGATTCTTGGTTTCGGCTGAGACATGTGTTCGTATTTTTTTCTGTCAAAATAACTTCAAACAGACGGTGAACTAGTTTTTGGATTTGATAGGTTTGTCATATAAGAGTAGATTTTTGTTTGCTCTGTCTTAGTAGATTTCAAATAGATTATTTTTTATATTTTTAAAAATGATTTTTTTTATAAAAATATTTATTAAAAAAACTCAATTTTTATAAGTTAAAAGACTAATTTTGACCTAAAATCACTTGGATGAGATGATGTTAGCCTGAAAATTCTAGTCAAGGGATTCGACAAAAAGTTGATAGTTATGTTTGAAATATAACCAAGTATGAAGAGACTCAACTTTCAACACTCTAGTCACGTAGACCAAGAAGGTGTGACTAATGTGTTAAGTTTGGTTTGACGGAATCTCTGGAACAGATCCACAAGATTAGTATCACTCTTTCTTCCAAACATGTCCAAAATATTGAAAAGGGCTATGCAAATAAGATCTTCGACACATGTCGAGTTCAAGACATTTATCAGATGTTAGGGACTAGGGATTTTCTTAAAGCTAAAGATTGAAGTGATATACATATATCTCAACAACGCTATGGGAGTCAACCCAAGACGCTCGGGGAAGAAAGTTATGAAGCTCAAGAGCAGTTATCAGAATGATAGTGAGTTTGCAACAGTTTAAACGTTTAAGACGCATGGAAGCAAACTATAGGTCTAAAGCCACGTAAGGGGATGCATGTCAAGTTTTATAGAGATAACCTTTGTCGACAATTAACTTTGAAGTAGTATAGAAATCGACCACGGTGTTGGGGTTGAGGGTCGCAAAAATCTCATTTATTCTCCATAAAACTAAAGCACCCAAGTTACAAAGTGAAACCGTTTGTGAGAAATGTGTGAGTCTACATCCTTATCTTTACATTTCCAAGTTTCCTTAATTCAAACATTTTACGTTAATATTATTTACTGCACTTTTTGTTTACTATTTTTATCCAAAGTTTATTAAAATTAAAGTTTACGTCAATTTTGTCTTTATACAAACATTTAAATCCAAATCCAAAACATTTTTCATTGCATCTTTTTCTGCACAAATTGTCCTCTAGATTTTCCGAGTTAATCTCTTAAGTGAATTATATTCGTGATTGTTTACTAAAGACACTAGTAAATAGATGCACTACTACAAAAACACATTTAATCTCAGACATGAAAGGGATTTAACCTGGTTACAGAGACGAGATAACGAAGGGCATCATAAATCTTGCCACTTTACCCATCAGTTACTAAGTAATCGAGGGGATAGTTGAAATGATCATTGATTCGATCTCCAACAATATCTTTTTTATAATTTCAAAATTAATGCCACATACCTCTCAATTTATGACCAAAATTGAGGGGAATTTTTAAAAAATACAAATTAGATTGATTACACAAAATATTAATAAATTATTTTGTTTACAAACTACATTTTTTACATAAAATATCACATTGTTTGCACAAAATATCATATTGTTTACACAGAATATTAAAGTAAATATTTATAACTTGTTGTGAATTACGACAAAATTCAATATCAATTTATGAGGAAAAGAATAATAGAAACCAAAATAAATGGTCTACAACAATAATTATCCATACACACATAATATAACATAATAAGGCGAGAAAAAGAGAAGGTTTGTCTACCCAGTTCGATCAAATGATCTAGTCTGGGGAGAGAGCAGCTCTCCAATTCACTATATTCATAAATTTGTTACAAGAGATTAAAAATGAGTTACAAGAAAATATCCTTCGCTTTCAGGTTCCCAAGAACAATCCTGAAAGCGCCCAAGAACAACCTTATTTTCTACCCTAGTGTTTCTCAACCTCTTCAACCTTCAATATATAATAATCCAAACCCAAGATGTAAACAAGCCTTTGGTGCTGGTCACAAAAGCACCTTCAACATTTTATTCCATCCTTAAAGATCTTCTCTACTCAGTAGCTTGTAAAGCATTACAATCTTTGCAGGTATGATTAGAGAAAAGTCCTTATTTTCTTCGAGAAGGGATATTTTTGCTTCAAATCTCTCTGGAAGACACATCAAGATTTTTTCCACAACTATTTGATCATCGATTTCCTCTATCAGCAATCCGATTTATGAAACAACCTTTAAAATTTTGGCACAAAATTCTCTAACAATTTCAGTTTCTTTCATTTTTAGTAATTCAAACTCTCTTCTCAAGTTCCACACTTGCATCTTCTTTTTTCTTTCACTTTCTTAGAAATCCCCCTTCAACTTGTCTAAGCCTCTTTTGCAGTTTCAATATTTAAGATCTTGATGAATAAATCATCATGTAGTGGTGTATGTATTATGGCAAGTGTTCTTCCTTCTTTTTCCACTTCCTCATTATGATTTCTTATTTGAGCTACTATTAGGTTATTTGGAAGAGGTGATGGGGTGCTTCTATTTTCCACAACATCCCATAAACTTTGAGCTCTCAAATAAGTTTTCATTTTTGCAGCCCATAAATGATAGTTTTCTCCTACAAACATATGAGGTGGAGGTAAAGAACTAATGTTGGAAGCCATTTATGGTGTTTAAAGTTTTTTTGTGAATGTTTTCTTGCTGGTTTTCTTTCCTCACATATCTGTTAAGATCAATTAAGCTCTTGATACCATGTAAGAAAAATAGAAGATATGTTACTAAGTTGCATTGAGCTGAGAAAATACATTACAAATGTATAGAGCCAAACAATAAGCTTGCTTGTTAGACTGAAAATAAAATCTGCAGCAAATATACACTTAACAATAGTCATCATTATCTTTTTCCTACTTTACTATCTTAACAAGCAACTGTCAAATAATTATAGTAACAACAACAACTAAAGTGATTAATATGTCAGAAAAATATCAATTTCTAACAATGTGATTAAAGAGTATCATTATATGAATTAGTTTTTTTAGAGTGAGATCTATTGTGAATCAATTATAGTCTTGTGCATGGACACCTTGCAACACCATTGATGAAGCTTTAGAAAGAACTCATGAAGAGGGGGAAAAGAAGAGAGTGGAGAATGCTATGCATACATTATACTATTGCTTTCTTAGGGTATGAGTGAGAAGCATTCCTTCCTTATATACAAGTGTTACACATGGATCAAGATGATTACAAAATCTAACTAACTTAGTAATAAATTTAACTATTATACTCTTTTACTTGCTTACATAACAAGATATTATTACTCCCCCTCAAACTCAAGGAGGCTTTAATAGAGACACCTTGAGTTTGTCCCTAAACATGATGAAAATTAAAGTAGAAAGTGGCTTTGTAAGTGCATGTGCAATATGGAATTATGTTGGATACAAAGAGTTTGTGCAACTACTCTTTCTCTCACGAAATGAATATCAAGATCGAGGTGCTTTGTACGAGCATGCAAGATGGAGTCATGGAATAACCTGATTGCAATGATATTGTCACACAACGTAGCATGCATTTGATAGCTGACATGTAATTCATTTAGCAATGATTCAATCCAAAGAAGTTTTGAAGTTGTATTAGCTAATGCACAATATTTGGCTTTAGTGCTTGATCTGGACACAAGAGATTTCTTCTTTGAGCTCCAAGCAACCAAGTTTGGTACAAAGTAAATGCATGAACCAGAGGTGGACGGGTGCATATCATCATGATTATTGGCCAAATCATAGTCACTATATGCTCTTAGTGAAGGTTTAACCATATGATTGGTTGGTGAAATTAGAAGGCCATGTGATGCAATGCCATTAAGATACTTCAGAGTTATTTTAACCACACTCTAATGTGATTCCAAAGGATTATATATGTATTGGTGTGCCTTATTGACACTAAAGGAAATATCAGGTCTTGTAAGAGTGACATACTGCAATGATCCAACTGTTTACCTTTACTGAAAAGGATCTGGTAACACATCAATGCCATGTTTACTGAGTTTGCTCAAGCTAAACATGAAAGTGCTGACTCATTTTTCTTCTTTCATGTTTACTTTGGCAAGGATATATTTTGTATACTTTGTTTAGGTCATAAACAATAATCCATTTTGTTGATAATGCACTTCAATACCTAGGAAATATTGTGGAATCCCAAGCTTCTTTAATGAAAACTTGTCATGAAGTATGTTGATGAGGTCATGAATGAGAGTAAGAGATAAACCAGTTATGAGGATATCATCCATATAGCATACAAAGTTACACCTTTATGGCTATACATGAAAAGTTAAGGATCACATTTGCTAGAAATGAATCCAAAGAGAAATAAAGCTTGATGTAGCTTCTCATACCAGACCCTTGGAGCCCGTTTCAACCCATACAAAGCTTTCTTTAACTTGCAGACCAAGGTAGGACCATAGTTAATGAAACAAGGTGGTGGTTGTATGTACACTTCCTCATGTAGATCACCATTGAGGAAGACATTATTGATGTCATCACGTTGAATATCCCATTTATGAGTTAAATAAAAAGTCAAGACAATTGTGATTGTGATGGGTTTGACTATAGGTGAGAAAGTTTCATCATAGTCAAGACAATGTTGTTGATGAAACCCCTTAGCCACTAGCCTTGCTTTGTATTTGTTAATGATGCCATCAGGGTTCTCTTTAACCTTGAATACCCACTCAAATCCTATAGTTTTTCTGCGAGGTGGTTATGTGGCAAGAGACCAATTTCCATTCTTGATGAGTGAATCATATTCAATTTTCATGACACTGAACTAATCAGGATGGGCTAGTTTCTGTTTAGTAGTTGTAGGTTCAGTGTGAGCTAGGGATGCTTTAGGTTTAGAAATATCTGATTTAACTCTAGTAATCATTGGATGATCATTCACTATAAGTGGTTCTTGAAGTGAATCATTATAAATGGAAGGTGAGAGTGATGAAGAGGACATATGATGGTTTTGAGACTCAAACTCAATATGTGTGGCTACCTCATTCTTAGATATTTTGCAAGATTCTGATACATGATCTTGAAGACTTGGAGATGAAGGAATGTTTGGTGACATAGGTTTCGTTATAGGAGTGTCTAAGATATGTAAAGGTAAATTCATGGGACTAACAGAGATTGGTTATGGTGACATATGAGTAGGTGAAATGTTGACTGACACATGTCCTAGTACATTTGTAAGAGTCACTCTTACTAAAGGAAAGATATCTATGTTAGGAATAATTGAAGCTGGTACCAAAATAAGAGAGCTACTATGACTATGAGTGGTTTTGAATTATGATGTTTTACAGTTGAATGGGGAGACAATTTAATTAAAAACCTTATCCTTTGATATGAAAATTCTTCATTGTTCATCAAGGCATTTATGACCCTTATGTGTAGGAGATACACCCAAGTAGGTGCATTTAGTACTCCTAAATTGAGGTTTGTGTTTATTGTAGGGCCCGAGTAAGGGGAAACAGGCACAACCAAAGGTTTTGATGGTAGTGTAGTCTGGTTTCTTGTTATGTATGATAGAAAAAGGGAGATACATAATCAGATAAACCACTTGTAGGAAGTATACTGATTAAGTATAATTTTTTACTAAAGTTATGATACCAATGAGTTATTGACATTGACGCGTGTGGAAGAAGTGTCAATCTCATTTCCACAATGTGCCTATGCTTTCTCTCTACAATTTCATTCTGGTGTGAAGTATGAGGACATGTCAGCCTGCGTAAGATTCCTTATTTATTCAGGAACTTGATAAATGACCTAAATTCACCTCCAAAGTCAAATTGCACAACTTTGATCTTGGAATTAAATTGTGTAGAAACCTAAATTTGAAACATTTTGAAATGTGTTTGAGTATATATATATCCAAGTGTACCTTGAAAAAGCATCCACAAATGCAATATAGTAGGAGTAGCCACCACTATAAGGTTATAATGAAGGCCCCCACAAGTCAATGGACACACGCTTAGATAAAGCATTATAGGTTGTGTTTGATAATGGAACATATAGCCTATGAGATTTGCCAAGATAACGTGAATTGCAAAACATATGAGATATTTATTATTCAAAGGAATTTTACACATTTGAAGAACACTATGTAAGGCTCTAGGATTTGCATGGCCTAGCCTAGCATACCACAATGCCATTTTATTATATGCTACAACATTGACATCTACATTATCAGCTAGTGTAGTAGAGATAACAATGTTATTGGCTATAGGTAAAAGGAGACTTGTGACTCAAGGTATCTTTTAAAAACTCGAAGCCAAGCTTATTTAAGCAATAAAGTCCACTCTCATCAAGGAATCCTTCAAGTACCATATTAGATTCCTGAGATTTCACATAACATTTGTTAGCATAGAATTCAAAATACACATTATTATCCTTTGCAAATTTTGACATTAAAAGAAGATTTCTTGTAAGGCTAGGAACATGTAGTAAATCAGACAACTTAAGGTAGGCATAAGGTGCAAGTTTGGAAATGAAACATGCATGACCGACATCTTTGACCTCTAAACTATGTCAATTACCAACTACAACTCTATTTGACCCTACACATGACTTAATATATTGCAAATTAAAAGGATGGACTGTGATTTGACGTGAAAAACCTGAATCAGCAAACCAAGGTTGTGATTCTAGCTCTTGAGGCACTCTTACCTTATCTTGATGAGCCACATAAGCAGTGGCTTGGGTAGATGCTGATTCCTGAGGCTTACTTCCATCATAAGCAGTGCCAAATGTTGAAGTTGATGCTTAAGCATGAGCTTTTGGTGGAGTTGATTCAAATAACTCATCAAACGTGTGCCAGCACTCCATCATTGAGTGTCCATATTTTTTGTAGAGTTGACAAGTTTGTAAGTTGGTAAGTTCTCAGTGGTTGAAGCTTATGATCCTTATCCAACACCTCAAATGCATGCTTGCATGATAGAACCCTTGGTAGAACAACTTCAAAGATGGTGGAGAGCAGCTGTGTGAAAAGAGTTTGATCTTGGACGATTCAAGATTCATATTATTTAGAAACAATGTTCTCAAGCCGATCATTTTCATTCTTGAACATTGGAGGAATTTATGGATTAAGAACTATTATATGGAGCTTATGGGAAAGAATAACCCATTCCACTTGTTGATTCCATAACATAAAATTACTCTCTTGAAGCTTAATAGAAAGCTTTAGTGCAAATGTAGTTGAATTACCTATGATACCAAGAATCTTTGATGCTTGAGATGTTTGTACATGAGAGCTTTCAATTTGTGTCATTATTGTTTCTCTGAAAAACTGAAAAATGCACTATGTGCAACGAAACCTTGAGCTACTTTGAAGCTAGAAACAGTTTGAAACTACAATGAAACCTTGAGCTTCTTTGAAGGCAAAAATGGTTTGAAACTTGAAATCAAATCTTGAACATGCAAAATGCACTATGTGCAACGAAACCTTGAGCTTCTTTGAAGCTGGAAACAATTTGAAATTACAACAAAACCTCGAGCGTCTCTTAAGGCAGAAATTGTTTGAAACTTGAAAACAAAGCTTGAACTTCTATGAAGTTGTAGAGATAATGAAGAACACAACGGAAAAGTAGAGTTCACTTAGGCAATTGATACCATATTGTGAATGAACTATAGTCTTGTGCGTGGACTCCATGTCACGCCATTGATGAAGCGTTGGAAAGAACTCATGAAGAATGAGACAAGAAGAGAGTGAAGCATGCTATGCATGCATAATAGTATTGCTTTCTTAGGGTCATTCCTTTCTTATATACAAGTGTTACACATGGACCAAATTAGTTATAAAAGCTAACTTACTAACAAATTTAACTACTCTACTCTTCTACTTGCTTACTATTGTTTTCGGATTTTGAAATATTTGCCACCGAAGAAATTACCAGGTTGAGTCGCGGACTAGGTCGCTCTCTTTAAGACATTTCACGATACTGCTCAAAATTATGCAAAGCAGTCGAACTACCGCGTCCGCCTCCAGGATAAAATAGTCCAGTTCTATATTGTATGATTACTACTTACATGGTAGATAATCGATCTAGAAATACACTCTTTGATGGTACAAGACCATTCAAATATGGTATCAATACCACTCGTAGTATCTGGTACAAAGACCAGTCATAATAATTTCTCAAACAAAAAGAAACTCAAATAATTCTCCAGAGAGAAATTAATAATGGTCATTTGACCACTCATAATAATTTCTCCATCAAAGAGAAATTAAAATAATTCTCCAAAGAGAATCCAAAAGATTAAACTTGAAAATTTCTCAACTCAAATGAGGAGAAATTAACATAATTCTCTAAAGAGAATTCAAGAAAATACTCGGAAAATTCAACGAGTAGGAAGAAAGGGGAAAAAGATGGCGCTTCGACAATTCGAGAGACGCAGAGTTATAAGAGTGAGGAAGGAAAAACTAATAGAATAGTTTTTGGTGTAATTTGGAATGAAATATGTGAACTCCTTATATAGTGAAGTAAGGTAGTTAATATTTCTCACATGAGCAATGTGGGACTAAATGGTTTTTTTCAACCAAAAAGATATTTTAACAATGTGGGACTTGAGAAATTTTTAAATTTAACATATTGGAACATGGACATGTTCCAACAATCCCCCACTTGAATTTATAAAATTGATTTTTGAAGTAACGTCAAACCTTTCTAAGATTGTGCATAAACAAAGGTGTCTACAACATGAACCTTTGCATAGCAAGTAGGATTCCAATTCAACAAGAGTGACACAAATGTCTTGAACTCTATTTCAGAAATCAAACCTGCACACAACCTTTTCTTAAGGTGTATTCTAATAGCCTGTGTTTTAGTGGCCCTGCACGTGTATCCCAGTTTAATGAAGGCTCTAGGAATTCTACCTCGAAATTCCATAGAAACCGACCTAAGTTCCACAATCTCATAGGTGAGTCTATCAAGAGTACTCTTGTAGTCTAAGTACTCCCTCATATAGAGTATATATCTCATTAAGAGTTTCTATTATCTCATCCTCTTATTACTTCAGGATTTATGCTTTACTTGCATGACCATCTCATATTACTTACAACTTGTTATTACCCATTGAGCCTATTTCTTGGGATCTCCAGTCATTTAGATCGAGTTACCATCATGAGCAACTCAGTTTTCTATAGGCATTAGTCTCATCTTATATGATATATTATAGACTTTCTCTCTAGCTAATCCTTTTGTCAAAGGATATGCTAAATTTTCATCAGTGCGTACATGATCCACTCTTACAGCTCCTTTAGAGATACAATCTCTATCAGTGTTGTGCTTTCTTCTTATTTGACGTCTTTTACCATTATAATAACGATTCTCAATTTTTGTAATAGTCGTGGTACTATCACAATGGATCAACACAACTGACAAATGTTTTTCCAATAAGGGAATCTCAGTTAGCAAGCATCTTAACCAACTTGCTTCTTCACTAGCAGTCGCTAATGCTATATTCTCAGGATAGTATGTTTCTTTGATTTCCAAGATACAACTCCTCTAGCTATGTTGAATACATAGCCACTAGTTTCTTTGGAATCATCTGATAAGGTATTCCAATCTGCATCATTGTATCATTCAGGTACAATAGGAAATCTCTGATAATGTAAACTGAGATTCATGGTTCTTTTAAGGTACCGTATGACTCGCTCAATAGCTTGTAAATATTCATTACCCGGTATACTAGCAAACCCGCACAAGAATCCCACAATATATACAATGTCAGGTTTAGTACAATCAATGGAATACCTAAGACTTCCAATGACGCTCACATGTTCTGTTTGCCTAACACTTTCACCGGTGTTCTTAAACAGCTTCACGCTTGGATCATTTGGTGTGTGCTCATAGGTTTACTGTCAAAGTAATTATATTTCTTTAAGATATTTTTCACATATTGTGATTGATCCAAAAAAATTCCTTGCTCGGATTTTGTAATCTTGATACCAAGAATCACACTCACTTCTCCGAGGTTTTTCATATCAAAGTTGTTGCACAACAATGATTTCATATCATTAATGGCTTGAATGTTTGATCCAAACATGAGTAGATCGTCTACATATAGACATATGATAGTGCAAATACAATTCTCAAATTTGTAATAAACGTATTTGTCACTTTCATTCACTTTGTACACATTCGATATCATTAAGTTATCAAACTTTACATGCCATTTCTTTGGATCTTGTTTTAGCCCACACAAAGACTTATCTAACTTACAGACCTTGTTTTCTTATCCATAGATCACAAACCCTTCCGGTTGTTTCATATAGATTTCTTCTTCTAAGTCACCATTTAAAAAAGTTGTTTTAACATCCATTTGATGTACTATTAAGTTATAAATAGCAGCTATTAAAATAAGTATCCTAATGGATGTAATTCTAGTGACAGGAGAAAAGGTGTCGAAGAAATCTATAGTTTCTCTTTGTCTAAAACCCTTGGCAACAAGGCGAACCTTGTATTTATCAGTAGTTCCATCAGGTTTTAGTTTCTTTTTCAAAACCCATTTACAACCAATTGGTTTGCAACCAGGAGGCAAGTCTACAAAGTGCCAGATCTTGTTAGATTCTAGAGATTATATCTCATCATTAATAGCTTCTTGCCATAAATAAACATCCAGAGATGACAAGGCTTTTTAAAGATTCATTGGATCTTCTTCTACATTATAAGCCGCATAATCAGGCATATAGTCTTTAGCATTTCTTACTCGTTTACTTCGTCGAAGCTCAGTTTCTATATTATCGTTGCTTTCTGTACTTCTTATCACAGTAATGTGACTCGATTGTGTGCCCCCACTATTTCTCAATTTGAAAGGAAATTTGTCTTCATAGAATTCAACATAATTTGATTCTATGATCACTTTTTCCTTTAGGTCATAAAACCTATATGCTTTACTGTTTGCTGCATACCGAATGAAAACACATTCATATGCTCTACTAGCGAGTTTAACTCGTTTCAGGTCTGGAATTCTGACATAAGTCAGACAACCCCAAGTTCTCAAATAAGACAAGTTTGGTTATCTTTTCTTTAATATCTCTTAAGGAGAGATCTTACATTTTGACTTGGGAACTCTATTCAAGACATAGCAAACAGTCAATAAAATTCCCCCCCACTAGTGAGGTGCAGCACCAGAATTCATCATAATTGCAACAGCAAGTTCAGTAAGAGTTCTATTATTTCTTTCTGTTTTACCATTCATTGCAAGATAGTATGGTGCAGTCATTTCATGTACAATTCCATGTATAAAATTCATTAATAAACTAGAATCATACAGTTTATCTATCACTACAAATTCTTATTATATCATTTTCAAATTCTTTACAAAAATTTTAAACATATAAACTTCATTCTTCGTAATGGCGTACAAATCTACCCCAATAGACTAACTAAACCCTGTCTTATTTAAAAGAAAACCAGAAACAATATTCTTTCTAATCTTAGGAACATGCATAACGTTCCTTAAGATTAAATTCTTTTTGAAGGTGAAATTTAGCTCCATGTCTACAATTCCAGCAACATTCGTGGTCTGGCCATCTCCCAACAACACTTTCTTATCTTTAGTATTCGTGTATGTTTAAACATAACACGATCATAACAGACGCAACGAGAGACGCAAGTGTCTATCCACCAACCAACATATCCATCAACCATGTTGATTTCAATGACCATAGCAATAAATGGCCCATTAGTCAGGTTGACTTGTGCATTAGGGATAACACCAAGTTCAAGCTTACTTCTACATTTCTTAGTCATATGACTTGATTTTCCATAGTTAAAATAAAGGAAAACCAAAGTCATTTCTTTTATATGGTGGTTGTTACCTAGTTGGAGCTATTGGGATCATAGAAGGATTCCCATTCTTAATTCGGTTCACAATATTGATGTTCTGATTCTTTAATCATTTTCCAAATGGCTTCAGAACTACACCGAATTTCTTTTTATTGTTTGAAACAACCAAGACTTTTTCTTTTTGATATTGTCTCTAAGATTCCCTTTTTATTTTTTAAACATTTAAACTATGGGGTAGTTTGTCAATAATAAAACCAATTTGAAATTGTTCATTTAAACACATATCTTTTGTGATGATCTTTTAAGCAATCTTTTGAAGTTCGTAACATTGAGCCTCCATCGACCTTACATTTTTGCATTTGATACTTGAAGTAGCGACTAACAACATACTTCTTTGCTCCAGCTTCTACGTCATACTTCTTTTTCTGAGTCTCTCAATCTGGTTTTGCAGTATCACATCAACTTCAACACTATTAAGTGTTCCTTCTAAATCTCCAGATTTACTACCGTTAGTTTGTTTGATTGATCCAGAAGGAGCAACAAAATTTCATCGATCAAAATGTTTTCTCAACGTTAAGAACATCATCTTTTGTTGCCAACGTTTGAAGTGACTTCTCTCAAACATGAACGATTTCTCAAAGACAATATCCACAAAAGAACCAATAATTTCTTCGGTAGTCATGGCAGTTTGAATCGTCTTAAAAATTTTTTTTTTTTAATTTTGAAATATTTTCCACCGAAGAAATTACCAGGTTGGGTCGCGGACTAGGTCGCTCTCTTTAAGACGTTTCGCAACACTGCTCAAAATTATGCAAAGCAGTCGAACTACCACGCCATCTCGAGGATAAAATAGTTCAGTTCTATATTGTACGGTTACTACTTACATGGTAGATAATTGGTCTAGAAATACACCCTTTGATGGTACAAGACCATTCAAATATAATATCAACATCATTCGTAGTATCTGGTACAAAGACTAGTCATAATAATTTCTCAAACAAAAAGAAACTCGATGACCACTCATAATAATTTCTCCATCAAAGAGAAATTAAAATAATTCTCCAAAGAGAATCCAAAAGATTAAACTTGAAAATTTCTCAACTCAAATGAGGAGAAACTAACATAATTCTCTAAAGAGAATTCAAGAAAATACTCGGAAAATTCAACGAGTAGAAAGAATGAGAAGAAGATGACGCTTCGACAAATCGAGAGACGCAAAGTTATGAGAGTGAGGAAGGAAAAACTAATAGAATAGTAAAGTAAGATAGTTAATATTTCTGACATGAACAATGTGGGACTAAATGGTTTTTTTCAACCAAAAAGATATTTTAATAATGTAGGACTTGAGAAATTTTTAAGTTCAACATATTGAAAGATGGACATGTTCCAACACTTACATAACAAGATACTATTGATCAAAGTCCATTTGAAATAGTATTAGAGGATTGTTGATCTAAACAAATTGTAAATGAGATGTATAAACCAAATTAACAAAAAGACAAAGCGTGCGACATAAATTTAACAAATCTAAGAGTAAATTCTTAACTTTAATCAAGAGTGTATACATTTAGAAATAGCAAAATCTGAAAAACTTTTAGAAGGTTCTCTAATTTGATCTATTTTAGATATCACTATGCTAAACAATAATATATTTTTCCTATTGATTGAATTAAATGAAATTGTGATATTTTTCAAAAGATATCTAATTGATCTGTAAAATGTATTTGAGGGGGTCCTTCTAAACGAATATAATCATACAAAATTCCTACAAAAGGACCATTGCTGCTAGCTTGTGTTAGAAAGATGGTATTGTTTCCCTTCACAAGAAGACTTCCTTGTACATCAACATTGTATAATCTGTACATTCCATGAATTCCATGTCTTGCTATAGTATTATCCTTTCCTATAACTTCAGTTGTAAATAGAGGTGGATTCGCATCGGAATTGTTTATGCGAACCTAGCATTCCAAAATGACAATGATATTTGTATATATAAATCAAGATTGTACAAAAATGTCATGCAAAAATATTATTATACCTGTAACTCTGCAAAATGAACGGATGCCAGAGCTAGTCGCAATTTATAGGTACCATTGGTATTCACATGATCAAGATTGAAATTAATTTGCCATGTAGTTCCTTTGTAAGTGTTGTTGTCTTTCTTCCTGAAAATCAATAAACAAAGTCAATAGAGACTATTTTTAAGTTGTTATATTTAACATATAACAGTATAGACTAATCTCATGAGCTGCGCAAGACAGACAACAAACCTGGTATTCTGAGCAAAATACCAATCTTTTTTGTAATCACTGGTGCCAACATTGTAAACTAGATCTTCTTTTGGATACAATTCACCATATCTCTCCCACAAACCATATTGCCTATATCTGTAAGTTATATATAGCCTCATAAAGTTTTCTCTTGTGTTTTCTAAAAAATATGTTCAAATTTGCTTCAATTACTTTCAAACCAACTTAGAATCGGCCGTTTTTTATTGATTCGGTTCAATTTTAAAAATATTTTTTTTTAAAAATGTTGATTAATTTTATAACTCTCGTACCTGTCTGAATGGTTGAGGTAAAGTTTGTTCACGTACAAAGGATTTGGATCAGGAATATAAAACTCAGCCGCCGATCGATCGGGGATACCTATCTCCCACAATGTAGGGCCATCTCTTGGTGGCTCATAAACAAGCTCACCCAGTTTAATTTCACTACCTATATATTACACATTTTGTTTCATGAGTGAGTTTATAATGGCAATATTATATCATTTACAAACTTTGAATAAACTTGATAAATTATTACCTGAGGTTATGTTAATGACTTTGTCATATTGATAATCACCAATGAATCCATTAACCCAAGAAAACAGATTATAGTCACCAGGAAGTATGTTAATTATTGAGAAATAGCCTTTATCATCAGTAATAGTCCAAAATTGATAACCCTATCAAAAAATATTAATACATATCAAACATTATTCAAAGTTTCAAACAGAAGATAAGTAAAATCGGATCAATTATTTTTCTCATCGGTATTACCTTGCATTCTGCTTGCCATGAGCCAACATCTCCTGGTGGTGCTAATCCCACATAAGCACCTTTGACCGGAACAAATGCATCACCGATGAACCTATACACCATTTACTATTAGTGAGTTGAGTCGTGGTATTCATAGAAAAACTTTTTAAATCGAAAACTTCAAATTATTGACATGATTTCAACCACTAGTATATTTTATTTTAGTGATAGTCCTTGGCTATATGATACATACCTATCTCGAACAAGCAATCTACCTTCAACTTTACTTCTTTGGGCAGATGAAAGAAAGTCCTTTGAAGCAGGAAAAGTATAGGGCCAGCTTTCAACTTCATTCACCATCTATAATATTTTATAAAAAAAATTAATAAAATCTCTCTGAAACACATACATGTATACCGGACAACACCGATACAGATACATCGACGCTAATAATAATTTTAAAAAATAACCTGGTGTTTGGCATCTTCCCTGAGGTTGATTGGGCTAAGCCCATCAGAGTCAGAGTTAAGATATATAAAGATGGGCCCAAAGACTTTCTTCCATGGCTCATTTACTCCAAATTCCATGATCAAATCTGCCCCTGAATAATGTGTGCTATGAAATACCTGATTCATGTGATTTCCCAAATAAATAAGAATTATAGAAAATAATTTTGAAAAAAAGTTGATGAAGAAACTCACAGATAGTGAGGTAGGCCCAACGTGGGAAGCAAGGTATTGTTTTAAGGGTCCAGCAGATCTGAATTCATTACTAGGAGTAATTATCCAGAATCCAGTTGATTTTGATTCTGACGAGTTTATGGAAATCCAACCATGAACTTGATTTTTTCGACTCTCAATTGAGTACTCGTATTTATCATCAACCTGAAATAGTTATAGTTATATGAGATGTTGCAGATTCGAACCTAAATCAATAAAATTTAAATTCATACTTCTCCTTTGAACTCTGGCTCCACCGGATTGACAAGACGGACGGCCTCTTTGTAAGCCAGAACTTCGCCTCTTCCCGGTAACCGGTCATCCGGCAGAGGCATAAATCTTTGTCTGTCATCCGCTATAACCATGTAATTGAACCTTTCAAATTTAATAAAAAAATATCACAACAATTAAGTTTAAATGCAAGTTATTTAAATTTCTTCAAGAAAAAAAAACTAAAGTCACTTACTTATCTTTTCTAGGCTTAAATGCAACCCTGGTATTGTCAAGATCAAAAGCTGGCCATTCCTTCGAATGCTCATAAATTGCATATGTATAAAATCCAGAAGAATCACGAAGCATTATAAACCTACATATTCATCATAGTAACATTTATAATAATAATAATTATTATTATATACTTAAATTTTAATTTTAATTAAAAAAATAACAAAGAGATATTGAAGAACCTTTTATCAAAATTGAGTGGTGCAAGCTTTCCCTCAAGAGAGAAATTCCATATTCTAGTGAAAGATAACTCTACTTGTTCTTCATTTTCCACTATCACCGTCAAATTATTTGTTTCCATCCTTTAAAAAAATTCAAATTCAAACTTCCTAAATATAATAATTTTATTAATTAACTAATATAAATTTATATATAAGACAAAGTCCGTGAATCATATACCTGTCCAAAATTCCCTTTTTCTTTACTCCTTTTTCAGTTCTTTTTTCCCCACCCTGCTCCCATACAATATCCCAATACCTACCAAATAAATAATAATAATAATAATAATGATAATAATAATGATAATAATAATAATAATAATAATAATAATAATAAAATTTAAAATTAAATTGATGTACCCTCTATCAGATTCTTTATTTTGAACTTCAAGCAAATTATCAATTCCATTATATTGAATTCCAATGACATGTCCTTCTGGGTTTGATATATTAACTTGGACAATGCCATTATCCATTATCACCTAAGCACAACCAAAAATAAAATAAAAAATAAAATAAATTAGGAATTGTTCATTGTCTCACAAATATGATCCTAAAAAACTATAGTTAAATAATTTAAAAAAAAGTTTAAAAAGAAAAAAGCTATTGCAGAAGTAGATTACATGTTTATCTTGAATATCCAATCGCACCCCTGAGATTATATACTATAAAATTAATTTCTTCATATAATATTAATTTTCATAAATGTAGATTAAATAAACGTTCAAATAATGAAAGGTATAATATACAAATAAAATAAATAAATAAATAATAATAATAGTAATATGAAGTTGGGAAACCTGAACTACTGCAACCAATAATTAAGATGAATTGAAACATGAAGAACAAGAAAAGATTGTTGAAGTCCATTGTTCTTTGTTCAACCTCAATCTCTTCACTTTCTGCAAAAGCCTATGTTGTTTTAGGAGAATGAAGTTTCATATAGACTAAATTTATAGAAAGTTTATATATGTTTTATTATTGGATATTCAAATATTATATTTAAGGAATTGCTTGGTTTTATTATAGAAAGAAAAAATCATAGTAATAGTTTTAATTTGATACCTAATAAAAGTTGATCTTATTCTTTTTTGACCAGAAATCTTCATCATTCTTTCCCCTTAGATGTATGCACTCGGTCACATTTTAGCATCTAATACACTTTTCAGAATGTATATATAGTATAAAAATTTTCTCTAAAAAAAAAAATATAATGTTTCTTCTATCAAGAAAAATATATAATATAAATATGAATGGTTTTTTTTTAAATCTAATTTTTAATTAAAAATATTTTTTTGAATTACAAATAATTAAATAAATAAAATTATATCGCTTTCATGATAAAGAATTCTATTTCTTTTAAAAATTTGAAGGTTAAGACAAAGAAAAAACAAAAATCGTACCTATAAAATGTGAGTGTTAATCCAGTTATAGAAATGTATCATGAGTGGTTGATTTGTTCTTGAACAACTAATAGTTGCTTGAATTGGTGATGAAGGTGGTGGAAATTAGGTGGTTTGAAAAGAGAAGCATGAGGTAGTTAGGAAGAAGGAGAAGCAAGAGTGTTGATGGAAAACAAACTTAGAACTGTATTTGGTAATGGAAGGAATGGTTTAAAGGTGGAGTAAAGGTTAGTATTTAGGTAACATGGGCAAAGAAAGAAATAATAGATAATATTCTTCAAACATATTTATAAATAATATATTTTTTTAAATTTTATTGAATAATTGATGTATTTAATATAAAATAATAATTAAATATATTATTTATTTAATAAATTTTAAAAAAAAATTATTACTTATAAATTTATTGAGAGGAGATAAATAATAACTAACGCATGTGAAAGAATGTTTAGAAGAATCTTGTTGAACTGGTAAAAGACCCAAATTGTTTCTTTTTTTATCAATCTTTTTCCATAATCTAATCCTTGTTGGGTTTTTATTTGTGGCTACCACACTATGATTGCCGGCCACATTTGTTCACATGTCGCTATATGGTTTGGTAGTTCCCAATTACCATATCATAAGTGGGGTTATTAGTGTTCTAGTAATTTATTAATTGTTTTAATAATACTTTTGGTCTTTGTATTTTAATTAACTCATGAATTTGATCCTTATATTTTAAAACAGAACAAAGTCGTCTTTAATATATGTTGTAGGTTGCAATATTACTCCTAATTTCCATTTCTCTCCTTCAAAAACGTTAATGTGTCACTACGCCAAAAATAAGGTTTTGCAGCACATAAAAGAAAGCGCTTTTGGAAAAAAGCGTTGCTGTAGGTTTTAAAAAAAATTCGCTCAAAAAAGCGCTTTCAAAGAGTGCCTTAAGAAAGCGCTTTTCAAAAGCGCTTCTAAAGGTCACCCTTAGAAAGCGCTTTTTGGGAAGCGCTGCTAAAGCTGGCCTTTCAGAGGGTATCTTAAGAAAACGCTTTTCAAAAGCGCTGCTAAAGGTCAGCCTTAGAAAGCGCTTTTCCAAAGCGCTGCTAAAGCTGGCCTTTAGAAAGCGCTTTTAAAAGCGCTGCTATAGGATATGCTACGAAAGCGCTTTTTGATGTAAAAGCGCTGTTATAGATGACCTTTAGAAAGCACTTTTAAAAGCGCTTTCGTAGGTAGTTTTATAATAAATATCAAAACACAATTCGTATCACTTTTCTATTCTCAGTCAGATTTTCTTCACGAAAAAACCCTAAACCAGAGCTTCCATTCTATGTCATGGGTGTTTGGTTTGTTGTGTTTTATTGGTCCTAACATTTTCTCTGTAAAATCCCAATCAACCCTTCTCGTCTCATTCTTCAATCCTTGTCACTGAACTCATCGAAACCCTCCGATCTTCGCAGAAGAACCCTCCGATTTTCCATTGAAACCTTATATTCGTTGACTGTTTATATATATTTTGTGGTTTGATTTCAATTGTTTTGATTTGTTGACAGATTTGGAGTTTATCCCTTATTTTGCATATTTGCTACCGATTTAGTGTTAAAATGGAAGGAAAGGTGACATTTACTATGTTTATGTTCATCTTCATGTTCATTTTGCAGATTTTCTCAGACTGAATGCTTCATGTTCATGTTTTTTTTTCTTCATTTTTTTTAGTTTTATTTAGATTTTCGCAGATCTTACAAGTTTTACATATTATTGGGTACATATCTTGAATGTTCATGTACATTTTCTGCGCCATAAACATTGAGTTGAGTTCCAAATCTTTAACTATGTAAATGGCTGAATACATGTTTTTCTAAACAATCCTCATTTGTTATAGCATTTGATTATAGCCATCTTATAGTAATGCCTTTGTGCAACTAAACAATCTAATGAAATACCTGATAATTAGAGGAAATGTTACTTCATCAACTAAACTTAGAAAAATCAGTGTATCAGCATTAGATTCATCCCATAACTAATGCTGCCATAATAGTTTTTTGTTAAAGTCATATGTAATGATACAAACCAAAATAACAAAAATTGTTTTTTTTTGTATTGTAATGATATAGTATATGTTTGTATTTCCCACGTATAAGTCAAATGTGCATTTCTCTTTCTTCTGTACCATTTTTTTAATATTTTAATTCTTCAAACTATATTAGCTGTTAGATTATGAGCAAAAGATATGGATGAATGGAATAAGACAGAAGGTGATTCATTTCCTGAGAAGTTACATACACAAGCTTTTGGAGATAAGACAAAAATATCAACAAATAGAGTAATGCTTGTCTAGCTAACTAAGATATTTTCTGCTATTTTTTTTAATGTTTGTAAAAAAAAAGATATTTTCTGCTATACTACCCATAAGACATGTCACTCCTAATTAAAGGGTCAATTTATACTTCCATTGTAGCTGGTGTTTAACTTAGTCCACTTCCTAACATTATTGTTAACTCTGCTATTGTTAACTTTATTAATATATTGTTTTTTTCGTGTGCTTTTTATGATTGATTTTGAGCAATGATGGTTTCTTGTTTATGTGTTCTACTCGTCTCTTTTCTTGGTAGGAATGTATTACACTTGTGTACTAAAGTAGTTGATAGAATAAAATGAATTTAGTGAAAAATTTTGAGTATTGGTTTTGTTATATGGTTGTGCAAGAGCAAGTGCAAGTTTTGAGTATTGGTTTTGTTTTCGAATTTATCATTTAGCTCAGATTGACTCAGAAACCGTAAACCATGGATAAGACATGGATGTATTCCAATTGATTTTCGAAAGAGTACGAGAACGGGGTATCGGAATTCGTTAAGTTTACTGTTGCGCACGCCGAAAACCCCAGTCGAATGACATGTCCTTGTTTGTGTTGCTGTTATGGGAATCGGGTTGACGCGGTTCAGTTGGCATCACATTTAATACGGTATGGAATTGATAGAAGTTATACATGTTGGAATATCCATGGTGAGAAAAGTGACGGGAATGATGAATCGGGGGATAATAGGACCTATGCTTCAAACGACAATGGCACAAATACATACGATTATGATCAAGTTGAAGAGATTGCAGAAGCGCTTGAAGAAGATCTTAATGATTGTCCCAAAATGTTCGAGAGGTTGGTAAGCGATGCAGAGAAGCCGTTGTATAATGGTTGTACAAAATTCACAAGATTGTCTGCGGTATTAAAGTTGTACAACTTAAAGGCGGGCAATGGATGGTCGGATAAAAGTTTCAGAGTAAAAGCCCTTATGAAAGATATGCTACCAGAGGATAATGTTCTCCCTAATCAAACGTATGAGGCCAAAATGATGTTGTACTCTATTGGCATGAGCTATGACAAGATACATGCTTGTCCAAAAGATTGCGTTTTTGTTTCGAAACGAGTATGCATCGTTAAATGAGTGTCCTAAATGCGGTGCCCCTCGATATAAGAAAAAGTTGTCTCCAGCAAAAGTCTTATGGTATTTTCCTATAATTCCGAGATTTAGACGGATGTATCATAGTGAAACCGATTCAAGACACTTAACTTGGCATGCAGATTAAAGAATTGTTGATGGAAAGTTTCGACATCCGGCAGATTCACCACAGTGGATGAAAATTTATAATGATTATCCTGAATTTGGAAAAGAAGCAAGAAACCTTCGCTTGGCATTGTCTACTGATGGAATGAACCCACACGGTATTCAAAGTATCTCGTATAGCACATGGCCTGTGATTCTTATGATTTATAACCTACCTCCGTGGCTATGTATGAAGTGTAAGTACATGATGTTATCTATGTTAATTTCTGGGCCTAAACAACCAGGAAATGACATAGACGTATATTTGGAACCTTTAATCGAAGATTTGAAGATTTTGTGGGAGAACGGTGTGGAGGTTCATGATGGGTATAGGAAAGAAAGTTTCAACGTGAGGGCGATGTTGTTTGGAACAATTAACGATTTTCCAGCCTACGGAAATCTATCCGGGTATAGCATTAAAGGTGAAAAAGCGTGTCCTATCTGTGAAGATGGAACCGATACGATGCGATTGAAACTTTGTCAGAAGAATGTCTTTCTCGGTCATCGTAGATTCTTAAATTCTAAACATCAATACCGTGGATGGAGAAAAGCGTTCAACGGAGATACCGAACAACGTAGAGCTCCGCCTGGATTGACAGGTGATCAAATATTTGAAAAGGTGAAAGATGTGAGTATTCAGTTTGGCAAGCCTTTTGCACATAAAGTTGTCACAGGTGGGTGGAAGAAGAGGTCGATTTTTTTTGAATTTCCATATTGGAAATCTTTGTACGTAAGACATTTTCTTGATGTTATACATATTGAAAAAAATGTATTTGACAGTGTTATTGGTACGTTACTCAATATAAAAGGGAAGTCTAAGGATGGCTTTAAAGCAAGGGAGGACATGGTAGAGATGGGAATAAGAACTGAATTGGGACCCGTGAAAAAAGGAAGACGAACATATCTACTACCTGCTGTTTACACTCTATCCAGAAAGGAGAAAAAAATATTGTGTAAGTTCCTAAGTGAGGTTAAAGTTCCAGAAGGCTACTCATCAGATATTAGAAGACTTGTGTCTATACAAGACCTCAAGTTAAAGAGTTTAAAGACGCATGATTGCCATATTATAATGGAACATTTTCTACCGATAGATATACGTTCTATTCTTCCAGAAAAAGTAAGAAGCGCAATAACTAAACTGTGTTTTTTCTTCAAGTCAATTTGCAGCAAGGTGATCGATCCTGAGATCTTACCAACATTGCAAAAAGAAATAGTTGTTACTTTGTGTGATCTTGAAATGTATTTCCCTCCCTCGTTTTTTGACATAATGGTTCATCTTGTCGTTCATCTTGTCAAAGAGACACAACTGTGCGGACCAGCTTATATGAGATGGATGTACCCTACTGAACGTTATATGAAAATATTAAAAGGGTATGTGAAAAACCGAAGTCGACCAGAGGGTTGTATTGCTGAACGATATATTGTTGAAGAAGCGGTTGAGTTTTATACTGAATATCTATCAAATGTTCAATCAATTGGACTCCCCAAATCTCATGTTGTTGAAAAAAAATAAGGTAAGAAGCTAATTGGAAATAAAGTTGTGACAGTATCAATGGTCGAACGGGATCAAGTGCATTTGTATGTTCTGCACAATGAGCTTGAAGTTGAGCCGTATGTTGAAATGCACAAGGGTGTTCTTCGAGAATTAAATTCGAATAGAAATGAGAATTGGATTGTACGAGAGCACAATCAAAGTTTCATACCATTGTTTAAGGAACATATTTATTCAAAGTATCGTTCAGATCCTGCTTCAGTAATAAAAAGATTGAGATGTTTAGCATACGGTCCAAGTTTAGTTGTGTTTTCTTATAGCGCGTATGCAATTAATGGATACACATTTTATATCAAAGAACAGGATTACAAAAGTACTATGCAAAATAGTGGTGTCACCTTGATCGCTGAAGCAATGCATATATCAAGTGTGAAGGACTTAAACCCAAAATTTGCAAATATGTCATATTTTGGGGTTATCGAGCGCATTTGGGTGTTTGATTAAGAGAAGTTTCAGATTCCTATATTTGGTTTCAAGTGGGTTGAAAATAATAATGGCATACAAATGGATAAGTCAGGTTTTTTGCAAGTGGATCTTAATAGGGTGGGGTACAAAGATGAGCCTTTCATTCTAGCCTCTCAAGCTAAATAAGTGTTCTATGTCAATGATCCGACAAGTACGAAATGGTATATAGTGCTATTATCTAACAAAGTAATTGATGAAAGCATTGGAGATCAAAGTGATATTGGTGTTGACATTGAATCTTTAACCATAACTGATCAAAATGATAATGAATCATGTATTAGAAATGATCATAATGAGGGTATTTGGATCAATCCAACTGTCCGCGTTGTTAAGAGACGAGTAGAACACATTCCTACCAAGAAAAGAAAGAGACCTTAGTGAAAAAGGTAATAGTATATATAATTATAGCCTATATCATTCAATAAAATTTAATTTGCCATTTCATTTTTATTTGTCATTTCATTTTTATTTGTCATTTCATTTTTATATTTGTCATTTCATTTTTATTTTTTTTCATTATTACAGGTCAAATGGCTAGTAATCAAGAAAACTCACAAGATGCAAATGCTCCTGAAAATGCTCCAGAAAATACTTCAGAAAAGACTTCAGAAAAAGATATTACACGAGGTATAACTATTATGAGGGGAATCATCCGTGATAGAGATAGAGGAGTAACATATAATGTAGATTGGAATGATAATAACCAACTAATTGGGTCTAATGCTGCAAAGTTGACAAGCTACATTAGTACGCTTGTCCGTATACACATTTCGATCACCACTCCTAGATGGAAAAGAGGAGAGTTGGATGAGGGTAAAGAGAAAATTTGGACTGAGATAAAAGTACATATATGGTTTTTGTTATTTTCTTTATCTTGACGATAATATGTGTTTAAATTGCTTTTACTAACACACTTTATGCGTATGTTTTTTTGTAGAGGTCTTTTAACATTGAAGATACCCGTAAAAAGTATATAATGGGTTTGGCTGGAAAAAGACACAGAGGGTGGAGAACATTTTTAACAAACAAGTATCTTATAGACGTCACTGGTTGTTGGTTGCTATTGATCCTATAAAAGAAGTGGTCTATCATCTGAATTCGGTTGACGGTGATTGGACAAATTATCCGGATATGAAGTTAATGATTGATACGTAATTGAGATTATTCTAAATATTTGTGTGTATTTATATATTTAATTATTTCTGTGACATTGTTCTAAATATATATTTTTATTTTGTTAGAGCGATACAAGTATTCCGGTGTCAAAGAGAAGCTCGGGTACGACGGTCTAAATCAAACAACATTAATTGGATCAAAGTGCAGGTATATTAATTTCCACTATTTTGCTTATAATATTTATGCTATTTGATAAAACAATACGACTATATATTCTTATTTGTTTTTCTATGTAGTGTCCTCAACAACAAAACAGTATAGATTGCAGATACTTCGTTATGCGGTTTATCAAAGAAATCCTTCAACTGAATCAAATAGAGATTCCAGTCACGGTATAGATTTATAACTTAGGATTTGTTTTATTATTTCTCGGATATTTCATATAATTTTTTTACTTTTAACTAAATCATGCATATTATGTTTTGTTATGTAGTACTTCGATGAATACAAATGTGCATATTACACGAAACTTCAGTTGGAAGAAATCAAAGAGGAATTGTGTCAATATTTTATTGAGTAGAGAATCATATAAGGTATGAATACATTATTATGTGAAAAGTGTTATGAATACGTTACATGTGTACATGGAATACCATATTGACCGTGTTATTATGTTCAAACCTCGCAGGACCAGGACCTTAATACATAATTGACCGTGTTTCTTTCATACATTAGGACTGGTTTAGTTGTTGTTAGGGTTGATTTTGTAAGACTGATTTTGAGTTACAATGCTGATAACAATGGTTTTTTATATATTTTGAGGTACAAAAATGGTGTATATATATTTTGGATTACAATGGTATACAATGCATTACAGCGGTTTATGAATTACAGGTTATGGCAACTGGTTTATATAAATAATATGCTGCAAACAATGCAGGTATATGAATTATATAAATTATACCTCTAAAAAAAACACCCTATGAAAGTGCTTTTTCAAGAAAAACGCTGCCTTAGGTAATCTATGAAAGCGCTTTTTCACAAAAAGCGTTGTCTAAGGTAAACATATGACAACGCTTTTCCAGGAAAAAGCGCTGCTAAAAGACCACCTATGAAAGCGCTTTTCCAGAAAAAAGCGTTGCTAAAAGCCTACCTAAGACAACGCTTTTCCAGAAAAAAGCGCTGCTAAAAGAAAACTTATGAGAGCGCTTTTCCAGAAAAAAGCGCTGCCTTAGGTAGACCTATGAAAGCGCTTCTTCATAAAAAAGCGATGCCAAAAGCCTACTTAAGAGAGCGCTTTTTAGAAAAAGTGTTGTATTAGGTAGACCTATGAAAGCGCTTTTCATTAAACAAAAAGCGCTGCTAAAACCTATAGCAGCGCCACCTTAGAAAGCGCTTTTAAGCGCTTTTAAAGGCAAAAAAAAGCGCTTTCGTAACTTATTTTTGGCGTAGTGTGTCAAAATTTTTAGTGATGTGGCCAGAGGGAACGCTTATGTGGCAATGCATATTTTGAAATTTAAATGATTAATTCATAAAATTAATTTCTAAAACAAAAACATTAAAATCATTTTGAAAAATCAATTGTTGCCTTCTTCGACTTCTATCTTCCATCAAATCCAAACACTTCCACCTTCTTCTTCATCATCTACTCTTAATTATCTTTTCTGTTACCAAACGAGAACAAAAAGAAGAAACCTTCTTCCATCAACATGAACATAAACACAAACCCTTCATCTTCTGTAAATGTTACTTTTTTCATAGCCAGTGCCACCCCCAGAAGAACCAAGTTTCTTGATGATGATGAAGTAGAAAATGGAGATTCCAAAACTAAAAAATGAACCATTTTTAGTCTTTTCTCCATATTTCATCTTCTTCCTATCAACTCCTCTAACTTCTACAGCAAAAAAATGGAAGAAAAAAACTTCAGGATCAAGGATCTCAACTGTGAAACTGAAATTTTATTCTTCTGTAAGAAGAAACTGTGAGATGGTAGTTCAAGTTCATGTTCTAGTTCAAGTTTCTTTGAGCAAGAACAACACAAGGTTTCAAGATCTAGATCTGTTGGATGTGGTAGCATAAGCTTCTCTGGTGATTTCTTTGAGAAATTCTCTACCGAGTTTGGAGAATGTACTCTAAGAAGAGTTGAATCTCAACGTGAAGGTAAGGCTAATAAGGTAATTCCATCTTCATCTTATTGGGTTTCTTCTGGTGATGATTGAAAAACGGCTGAAAACGATTGAGCTGGGAGAAATCGGATTAAACTCGGGAGAAAGCAGATTGAGGTTGGGGATAATGGTTTGGGATTTAGGGTTTCTGGAATAAATTCAATTATATATCTTTTTTTTTGTTTTTTTTTCCTTCTTTTTTTAAATTCTGAAATGTTAAATAAACCATTATTAATTATTATTTTCATGTTTTACTGACGTGTACTTGCCTAATGGATGACTTTATTGGACACATCAGCATTTTTAGAGGAGAAATGGGGTTTAGGACTAATATTGCAACCAATAATATAATTTAGGGACTTCTTTGTTCTATTTTAAAATGTAAGGACCAATTTCGCGAGTTGATCAAAACACGAGAATAAAAAGTGTTATTAAGCCTAATTACTTATAACATTTTATCTTCATCACATTCTGTCCTTAATTTTTTAATGTTTTAAGAATTTGTAATAATCTTTTATAAGTATTTATTGACTTGAATCGATAGAAAACACATGGTTTGTGTTTAATTTTTCTATATTTTTGAAATTTGTCGATTTAATCATGACATGGTGATATGTATATTTTCTCTTGATTTCATAGGTTAACGAAGAGGAAATACTGAAAAAGAAAACAATTAAGTTCACTCATAAGCAAAAATAATGGTCTAAGATAAATTAAATTTGCTAAGTATATTTGAAGCTCCTTAAGGGTTTGTTTGGTTGGAGGTAGATGGAAGGGAGGAGATATTTATAAATATATTTGTTTGATTCATTTTTTATAAGGGAAGAGGATGGGATGGGAGCAAAATCCCTCCTAGACTCACTTTTTACTCCCTTCCAAATTGGGAGGATTTGGAGGGAAGGAAAGAATCATTATTTAGATTTTTATTATTTTCCCTAATTTATCCTCAATTATTTTTATTAATTTCAAAATTGTATTTATTAAATTATTAAAAACTAGGTTTTTTCTCTTTGTTGTTTCACATTTCATTTGTCTTCTATTGTGAGGCTGTTATAGTTCTTGTTGCACAATTTATTACTTGTCACATATGTGCATAGAGCTACTGTTTGTTATGATGTTGTACCTATATACATTCAAATTTGCATATAAAAAGTATATAGTTCTTATTATGATGTTGTACCTATATAGAGTCAAATCCCTCACCTCCTCCCCCCTCCCCTCCTTTGAACCAAACATATATTTAGTTATATTTACTCCCCTCTCTTCCCCTTAATTCCACTCCCCTCTATTAAATTCCCTCCCTTCCTCTCTCCTCCATTGAACCAAACGGGCCCTAAGTCAAAGCAAGTTAAATAAATTTGTGTTGGGGTCGATTGAAAAAATACATATTGAATTAGTCTCATATTGTTTAGTTTTGTGAAGGAATGAGTCCAAGGGTATATATATGATCTAAGTTCTTCAAAGTCCCACATTGCTTAGTTTTCTGAAGGAAGAGGGAGTCCAATGTTATATATAGGATTCAAATCATTTGTTACAAGATATACCAGTCAAAAGCACTTTACGCATGCATTTGATTTTTTATATTTTCTTTTATACTCTTCTTTTAGAGTGTTGTGATGGATAGTTAAATATTTTCTTTGGAGAATATGCATGTATTGGGGCCTTGGGGTAGTTGAGGGTGGTCTATGTGTTATAATAATTTTCACATAGTGTTATTTTTTGGTTTTCAATTGACAACGGTCATGGTTTTTCTCTAGTTTTGGAGTTTCCACGTTAATCTCTTGTGTTGTTATTGCGTTCCTCTCTTTTCTCCATGCTTTGTTTTTTTCCAACAAGTGGTATCAAGAGCCTTGGTTTGGTGGGGTATAAATTTTTTAGTATGCTATGTGGTCACAAATTTGTCAGATCATCCACATCATAAAAGAAATTTTATACTCTGTGTTGGTTGAGAAATTTTGTGTCTTGCTGTAGGAAAGGTTTTGACTGCAATATCAAGTTTTTCAAGCGCAATTGTGATACGGTGGGAGAACTGACTAGGTTTTTGCGTTTGTTTTTGCAAATGTTTCGGTTGAGCAAGAGTCGCCACCGACTTTTTATTTTATCCTAAGGAAAGGTTTAAAAAGCACAGCAAAAACCTTTGAGATTTTTCTTGGGTTCGGGGAGTAGATTATAGAAAGGGAAGGTATTAACACCCTTTCTATCCATGGTTATCCATGGGCTCTTAGGTACTTGCTTAGATCAACTTGCCTTGGTTTTCAATTGTTTGAAATGGTGCTTGGTGTGTGGTTTTGAAAATGTTTTGAAAAGATGCCTTGTATAGGCTACCCTTGTAACAATTCTTTACTCGAATGTTTTACAAAAGGTGTTTTGTCTTTTGAAAAGATGTTTCAAGGTTTTTGAAAGTTTGTTTTGAAAGTGTTTGTGAAGTGTGGTTTGAAAATAGGCAAGTGTTTTCTTTGCAAATTGACAAGTACTTAAGAGTTATCTACCCTAAAGTTTTCTCAAAGATTTTTGTTATGTTTTAAACCTTTTGACAATTTTGTTCCACCATTGCATTTGGTGGACAATCTTGTATTAGGAGGTGAAAGGGACGGGCGTGGGTCATCGTTTAGACCATAATTACAATAGTGTTAAATATCTTTGGGCAATTTTTCTTTGAAAGGGATTTGATCATTTTAGGCAACTTTTTGAAAGCGTCATCGAGGGACTTATGATCATTTGATTGTTTGTTTTATCCAAAGAAACTCAACATGCAATATGGCCCAATTTATTTGAAGGAAACAAAGTGGAATATCCTAGGGGTGCAAGTGTGAGATGTGTTATCCATTTTCATACTTGTTTATCTTGAGATTAGGTCAAACTATTTTGTTCGTTTTATTCGCATACAAACCCTAATTCTAGCATGGTATATTTAAGATGCGAAAAATAAAATTCCTACACTATTACAACACAATAATATGGGGAGGGGGGGTACAAATGTTTAAATGGGGGATATTTAGACAAAGAAATTAAACCTAGCTATTACATCATTTTTGGATTATTTGCAACATAATTTAAAGGCATAAATTAAATAAAAATAAAACAAATATGCAAGAATGCAAAAAGGTTTTTATATGTATGAAAAAAAAAGTATTATTTATGTCACATAAATAAAAAAATGAAAAAGTATTTTCATATTTAGGGCACAAACCTAATTTACTAAATAAAATGTATTATTTATTCAAAATATGTAATATTTACTATTTATATACAAAAATAGAATAAAAATATAGTATATTTGTAAAAATGTATTTTTAATGTTAAATATTAATAATATTTTTGGGTATTTTATTCTAGGTGTACTAATATATATATATATATATATATATATATATATATATATATATATATATATATATATATATATATATATATATATATATATATATATATATATATATATATATATATATATATATATATATATATATATATATATATATATATATATATATATATATATATATATATATATATATATATATATATATATATATATATATATATATATATATATATATATATATATATATATATATATATATATATATATATATATATATATATATATATATATATATATATATATATATATATATATATATTTAATTATATTATTTACAAAATATACAAAATAATAATATCTAATTTTTTTTTAAAAAAAGTATTTTTTTATACAAAATGTTTCAAAAGGGAAAAATGAAATAAAAATCAGAAATATAATATGTTTACATTATTTTTTCTAATATTCCTAAATAATAGTATATATATATATGTGTATAAATGTCCATATAATCAAATAAATACTTAAAAAATGCAAAAATGGTGTAAAAATGATTTTTTAAGTTTTAAACATTATTAGAAAAAATAAATGAGTCAGAAATAAAAAAGAAAGATAAAAAAAAACATTAAATCAAACAAATGGGCTCAGGGGGGTATGAATCACAAAACATGATGTAAAAAGTAGAACAAAAGCTGGCCCAGCCCATGAGGCACCTTCTTCAACCTCTGAACAAAGTTATTAAAAAAAAACGCGCGCAAGAACCTTCATTCGAATATCCTGATTCCTTGATTTTTTGAACAAACTTCCAACATAAGAAATGTTAAGCATTGAATCACGATTCTAAATATATAAAAAACTCATCCTAACTCTCAGAAATGAGAGAGAATTTTAACAATCCCAAATCCTGACCTAAGTTTTCTGCCATTTTCAAACCTTAAATTCTCACAGCTCAAGCAAAAGAAATGAAAAGTAAAAGCATGTACAGGTTCAGTGGTATGAGTATAACATTGCTTATTCACAAACCTAGAGCTAATGATGCCTAATAAGAGAGATAGAACTTCATGAATATACCTGTGCAGTTGGAATCGTGCCTTGCAATGGAGGAACTTTCAGGACAAGATGATGACTTGTACAGCTTCCTTGAAGTGTAGTGATGCTATTCCAACACTTGCTTTGCCTTGAGACACCTTGAATCGAGCTGTGGAACTTCAACTGCAAAATGAGAAAATGAAAATGGTGGAACTTGTTAGAGGAATTACAGATCGTGTTTCAGGTCTTGGTTAGCTTGCACTGATGCTAGGGAATGTGTGTGAACTGGTTTGGGCAAGAAAGCTTGAGAGGAATGAAAGATGGTACTCAAACTGCAGGCCTTGCCCTGTTCTTGCAGTTTGAAGGTGATTCTGAGATTGGGAGTGTATGAGGGATGTTAGGGTCGTGTACTAGCTTGGTTGAGATCTCTTGGATGTGTTTTACAAGTTTGCTTAAGTGTTTGTAAGCTGATATGAGAGTTGTTTTACAAAATGCCAAGTTACTTACACTTTAAGCAACAAATGCCCAAGTTGTGTTCTAGGTCAGTAGAGGCCCCCTAATGTGCTGCATAATCTCTCCTTGATCAGAGTGTTTTTCTCATAATCTTGTGCCAATTAGATCTCATCTGTACTTGTTGGATTTTCAAATGGACATAAAGCTTAACTTTTCAAAAATGGTTATTTTGCTTTTTCCATAAATGGATTAAACTTGTATGTAATGCTTGAACTCAAAGAACAATGCTTTAGCACAATGAACATGCATTAAATTATTGAGTGTTGGATGGTTTAAGGACCTGTAATCAAGGGGCATGCTGGTTTGAGAAGTTTGCACAAATTATGAACATGGAAAATAGCCAATTCAAAAGTGAGTTTTTGCCATATTGTGAAATTCAATTCTCTCAAGTTATGAGGTTGTTTGAGAAGTTCTTGGACATTTTGGAAAGCTTGGAATGTGTACTACAATCCATCTTTGAAATGAAAATTGAAATTACAAGTGGAAGTGTATGGAAAGTGGCCTTGAAGTTGGGTAGAAAACCTTGTCAAAATAGGTTAAAATTTCACTAAGTTAAGAATGGTTTAGTGCCCTTATTCAAAAATTTGTAACTTGAGATACAAGCCTCATTTGGGAAAACTTTGTGAATCAAAGTTGTAGATTATGCAACAAGCTACAACTTTCATGTTTTGACTTTTGTTTGAATCCAAATGGATCTTGGTGAGAAAGTGGGGCAAAGTTGGGAAAAAATTAGGGTTTTTCATAACTTCGAAAAATTCTAAGTTATGAAAAATTCTCATTTCTAAACCTAATTTGCATTTTTTGATTTCTTGGTGAACAAGTTTCATGATTTGGCATGTTTTGATGAAAAATGAATCTTGACTCTTGATTTTGACCAAAAAGTCAAAGTTTGACTTTTCAGTATACAGTCAAAATTGATCAATTGACTGGGAAATTCAACTGTCAATCTTGTGTACTTGGGATCTTTTGAGTTTGTTGAGCATGTAAAGATAATTCCATGGGGTCCTTGAGTCCATATGTGAACTTGGTTTGCCATTGGCTAGGTCAAACAGTCAAAAATTGCCTTTGTGCAGTCAAAACCCTAAAAATGACCATTTTGCCCTTTTGGTGATCTGATCAAATTTCTTGTGGAATTATGATCCAAACTTGATCAAATGGTTAATATGAGTTCACAATGTTGATGTGGGTCAATTTTCATGAGGTTTGACTGTCAATTGGCCACAGTTGACTTTTTCCCCAATACAGTTGATTTCTAGGTCAACTGTCCAATTGACTGGGCAAAACTTGGAATCAAGACTTGAAACTTGATGAGGATAAACTTGGGAGTCCAATATGAAGTAAGAAAGTCATTTTAGGCATTTTGGGTCAAAACATCTTTGTGCCAACACAAACCCTAATTAGGGTCAACAGTCCAAGGAGAAGTCTTGAGCAGATGAAACCCTAACTGGATCTTGATCTCCAAGGGCTTGGTGATGAGAAATGTTGAGAAAATGGGAGGGAAAATTTTGGGGTACAACAGTTGCCCCTGTTCAATCTTCTTGTATCCGAAGAGTTAGATGGGCAAGTTTGCCTTTCGTGACTCGAGGGTAAAAGGAGATTGGACACTAGAGTGCCCGGAAATTTGCACTCGTCAAAGCAATGGATGCGGGAATGGGCTTAGAGATGCCATTTGGAGATGGGCTTAACGATGCCATCTAGAAGAGTGACAGAAATTTGTCAGGGATGGGCTTAAAGATGCCATCTGGAATGAGTATCAGGAAGGTGTCCATGCTTTGGACCATCTTCGAACTGGGGGTCTGAATAAGCAATAGATTGACATCCGTTGTTGGGAGGAATCCGTAAACTGTTTTCAATGGTTGCATCTGAACAAGTGATAGATTAACATCCGTTGTTGAGAAGAATCCATAGACTGTTTTCAGAAGTCTGGAGAAGAAACTGAACAAGCGATAGGTTAACATCCGTTACTTGGCGAACCCGTAAACTGTTTTCAGAAGTCTTGGAGTTGAATAAGCAATAGAGCAGCATCCGTTGTTGGGAAGCGTCTGTAAACTGTTTTCAAAGGTTGCATCTGAACAAGTGATAGATTAACATCCGTTGTTGGGAAGAATCCATAAATTGTTTTCAGAAGTCTGGAGAAGAAACTGAATAAGCGATAGGTTAACATCCGTTACTTGGCAAACCCGCAAACTGTTTTCAGAAGTCTTGGAGTTGAATAAGCAATAGAGCAGCATCCGTTGTTGGGAAGCGTCCGTAAACTGTTTTCAAAGGTTGCATCTGAACAAGTGATAGATTAACATCCGTTGTTGGGAAGAATCCATAAATTGTTTTCAGAAGTCTGGAGAAGAAACTGAACAAGCGATAGGTTAACATCCGTTACTTGGCGAACCCGTAAACTGTTTTCAGAAGTCTTGGAGTTGAATAAGCAATAGAGCAACATCCGTTGTTGGGAAGCGTCCGTAAACTGTTTTCAAAGGATGCATCTGAACAAGTGATAGATTAACATCCGTTGTTGGGAAGAATCCATAAACTGTTTTCAGAAGTCTGGAGAAGAAACTGAACAAGCGATAGGTTAACATCCGTTACTTGGCGAACCCGTAAACTGTTTTCAGAAGTCTTGGAGTTGAATAAGCACCGGCGTAGGGTTGCTTGATGATGAGTCAGTGTAAAACTGCATCTGAAACTGTTAAGGATAGCTTTTTATTCTTATCCTGAAAAGGACAAAATGTTAGCTAAACACAAAATTATGTTGCATGAAATGTATGATGCAATATATGTTATATTAATGTTTATGATGTGAATGTAATGAATGCACATGTAAGCTGATGAGCTGTCTTGCTGGGGATAGATGAATCCTGGATGGCTGAAGATAAAAGCATCCTGACTGCTGCCGGGAAGAATAATTCCTTGGATGTTACTGGGGGAATAAGGAGCTTGGGTTGTATACCAAACCTCTGGGGAATTCCTGATGACTTCTACCGGGGAGTTCCAATCTAATAGACTCATGCTGGGGAGGTAAGACTGAGAGTCTTTAGCTTGGAGGGGAAAATCTCTGGCGACTTCACTGGGGAACTCAAGATTTTCCTTTCTAAAACTCTATAGGGAGAAGGTTCATTAGCCTGGCTTCGCTGGGGATTCTGAAACTTAAACTCTGAGGGGAATCGAATTCCTGAGGATCCTCTGGCTGGGGGATTGTAAAGATAAGTTACTGCTGGGGAAATTAGATGAACTCTGCTGGGGATAGGAAGAATTTTGGCGAGTGCGATCTTCCGTGGCAATAAGCTGAGGATAACCCAGTTATAACCCCTTGTGAGGAATAACTTTGAATAAAACTCGGGAGAGACGTCCGTGCTCCGTAGGGGATAAGCTTTCAGAATCTACTGGGGATTTCTTTTGAAGGGGTATCAAGATATCCAATTGTACCTTTGATTTATCAGCAATCCTCTTTCTTGGTTCATAAGGAAATGATTATGTTCAAATGCATATGCCTATTTAACAAAACATTGGACGTTTCTCAAAATAAAACAACAGTGCAAGAGAAAAGAAAAGGAGATGACACGAATTTCTGGGAAAAGTATTTGTATTGATTTTCTATGAGTATATTTGTACAAAGGAGACAATCATCCTAGTAAGAGGATTTTGTCGTAAATATTTGAAAGATTTATACAAAATAAGGATGACTATGTGAAATAGTTCCATGGGATTCCATTCCGCTATAGCTTTCTCAACTCTGAATATCTGTCCATTCAATGCTTCGTTTGACGATGACTGGATTGATCAGAAGCCTGGAACCGGTTGGTGAAGAGATTATCCTTGAAGTGATCCGACGAGACATAGTCATACGCTTTTATTCCCTAACTTTTGCCTGAATCGCCCTTTCGGGTTTTCGATCCACCGGGAAACCCCTTTTTGCCCAAGCCGCCCTTTCAGGTTTTCGACTTGCCGGGTGTACAGATTTTTTTTTTTGTTTTTTATCCCTAATTTTTGCCTGAATCGCCCTTTCGGGTTTTCGATCCACCGGGATGCCCATTTTTGCCCAAGCCGCCCTTTCGGGTTTTCGACTTGTCGGGTCATTTTATGCGTAGTATCTTTGGACTATGTCTGCGTTCGCAGGGTGCGGCAAATCGTCGCCGTCCATGGTGGTCAGAATCATTGCACCACCAGAAAATATGCTCTTGATCACAAATGGTCCTTCATATGTAGGAGTCCATTTGCCCCTGGGATCACTTTGCGGTAAGATAATCCGCTTGATTACGAGATCTCCGACTTGATACACTTGACGTCTGACTTTCTTATTGAAGGCCTTGATCATCCGCTTTTGATACGTCTGACCATGGCATATAGCAGCAAGTCGCTTTTCGTCGATCAGATTGAGTTGATCAAGTCGGGTCTGCATCCAATCATCTTCATTCAAACCTGCATCCTTCATAATCCTTAGAGAAGGGATCTGGACTTCCATAGGCAAAACAACTTCCATGCCATAAACCAAAGAAAATGGGGTTGCCCCAGTTGAAGTACGTGTCGTCGTACGGTATCCATGTAGAGCAAACGGTAACATCTCATGCCAGTCTTTGTAAGTGACTGTCATTTTCTGAATGATCTTCTTAATGTTTTTGTTTGCAGCTTCAACAACACCGTTCATCTTCGGCCGATAGGGAGATGAATTGTGATGATAAATCTTGAACTGTTCGCACAAAGCGGTGATCATTGTGTTATTCAGATTTGTACCGTTGTCTGTGATGATCCTGTCTGGAACACCATACCGACATATGAGATTTTGCTTGATAAAGCGGGCAACCACATTTTTAGTAACAGAGGCGAAGGAAGCTGCTTCGACCCATTTGGTGAAATAGTCAATGGCAACCAGGATGAAGCAATGTCCGTTGGAAGCCGTGGGCTTGATCTCTCCAATCATATCAATGCCCCACATTGCAAAGGGCCACGGAGCAGTCAGGACGTTGAGAGGAACCGGAGGGATATGAACTTTGTCAGCATAGACTTGACACTTGTGGCAAGTACGGGAATGTTGATGGCAGTCAGCTTCCATGGTAGACCAGTAATAGCCTGCCCTTAGGATCTTCTTAGCCATTGTATGCCCGCTCAAGTGAGTGCCAAATGTGCCGCTGTGTATATCAGTCATGATCAACTCTGCTTCAGCTTTATCTACGCATCGGAGTAATACACAATCATGGCTTCGTTTGTAAAGGATGTCGTTGCTCAGGAAGAACTTAGCAGCGAATTTCCTTAAGAATTTCTTGTCATTTACGGAAGCTCCTTCAGGATAATCTCTAGTCTCGAGATACCTTTTGATTTCATGGAACCAGGGTTGTTCCACTACTTCTTCGGTATTAATCTCGTGACAATGTGCAGGTTTATCCATTCGCTCGATGGTGATTTGGGGAGCCTCGTTATCCCAGTTGAGTTTAAACATGGAGGACATTGTGGCTAGAGCATCTGCTAGCTGATTCTCTTCTCGCGGGAAATGCTCGAAGGTAATTTGCTCGAAATGAGGCAACAATGTCAAGACATGTTCTTTGTATGGGATAAGATTAGGATTCTTGGTATCCCACTCTCCTTTGATTTGACTGATAACCAAAGCCGAGTCCCCGAATATGATCAAAGATTTGATCCCTAAGTCTATAGCAGCCTTGAGACCAAAGATGCAAGCTTCATACTCAGCCATGTTGTTTGTGCAGCTGAAGCAAAGTCGGGCCGTGAAAGGTGTGTGACAACCTTCCGGAGAAATGAGTACTGCGCCAATACCATTTCCAAGTGCATTTGAAGCACCATCAAAGTACAGGGTCCATCGGGATCCCTTTTCGGGTCCGTCATACGGTCCGTTACTTTCAATGTTGTCCAAATTCATGATGTCCTCATCTGGGAAGTCAAATCTCATGGGTTGATAATCTTCGATAGCCTGATGAGCCAGATGGTCAGCTAGTACACTCCCTTTTATAGCTTTTTGGGTGGTGTACTGGATGTCATACTCAGTTAAGATCATTTGCCATCTAGCTATCCTTCCAGATAAAGCGGGCTTTTCGAAGATATACTTGATAGGATCCATTTTGGAAATCAACAAGGTAGTATGAGTCAACATATACTATCTTAGTCGGCGAGCAGCCCATACCAAAGCGCATCAAGTTTTCTCGAGCAGTGAGTAGCGAGTCTCACAGTTGGTAAACTTTTTGCTAAGGTAATAAATAACATGCTCTTTTCGACCAGACTCGTCATGCTGGCCCAAAACACACCCCATTGAGTTATCCAAGACGGTCAAATACATGATCAATGGTCTTCCTTCGACGGGTGGCATCAGAATAGGAGGTTCTAGCAAATACTCCTTGATTCTATCAAAATCAGCTTGAGAATCGTCGTTCCACTCGACTACCTGATCTTTTTTCAAGAGTTTGAAAATTGGCTCGCAGGTAGAAGTCAGATGTGAGATGAATCTGGAAATATAGTTTAAGCGCCCCAAGAATCCTCTAACCTCCTTTTCAGTACAGGGAGCAGGCATCTCTTGTATTGCTTTTACTTTTGCCGGATCGACTTCAATGCCTTTGTTGCTTACAATGAATCCTAGAAGTTTACCAGACCTAACTCCAAAAGTGCACTTACTTGGATTCAGCCTGAGCTTGTATTCTTTTAACCTGGCAAACAACTTCTCCAGATGTTCAAGGTGCTCTTCCTCTGTTTGTGACCGAGCTATCATATCGTCCACGTAAACTTCAATCTCATGATGTATCATATCATGAAATAAAGCTACCATGGCGCGTTGATAAGTTGCCCCTGCGTTCTTCAGCACGAACGACATCACTTTGTAACAGAAAGTGCCCCATTGTGTGACGAAAGTAGTTTTCTCCATGTCCTCGGGGGCCATTTTGATTTGATTGTAGCCCGAGAATCCATCCATGAAGGAAAACACTTTATGCTGAGCTGTATTGTCGATCAAGATGTCAATATGAGGTAGCGGGAAATCATCTTTGGGGCTGACCCTATTCAAATCCCGGTAGTCCACACACATCCTGACTTTGCCATCTTTCTTAGGTACTGGCACAATGTTAGCGACCCATTGAGGATAGGACGTAACAGCCAGAAAGCCAGCATCGAATTGCTTCATTACTTCTGCTTTGATCTTTTCGGACATGTCAGGCCTCATTCGGCGAACTTTTTGCTTGATCGGTGGACAGTCTTCTCTTGTGGGGAGACGGTGAACCACGATGTCCGTGTCTAAGCCCGGCATGTCTTCATAAGACCAAGCGAAGATTTCAACATACTCATTCAACAACTGTATCAGGCTTTCCTTGACATTCGGTTTCAAATTGGCACCCACTTGCACCTCCTTCCGGTCTTCCTCGGTCCCTAAGTTGACAGTTTCTAATGGCTCTTCATGCGGTAAGATGGCCCTTTCCTCTTGTTGCAGAAGTCTGGCTAGTTCCCCGGGTACTTCACAACCTTCGTCATCTTCATATTCGGCTAGATTGACCAGATCTTCAGAGTTATTGAAAGATATAGCAGAATAGTCACCCATGGAATCCGGAGTGGATGGGTACCTGCATTGGTGAGTGTGGGTGTGTGTAAGGGATAGCCATCCTTAAACAAAAATGCAAAAAGGAAAGAAAATGAACACAAGCAGTTTATCACATGAAAAACGTCCAATGAATCATTAAACATGGCATATGGATATGAAAAATAATCAAAACCCTTACAAGTGGACCTACATGCCCCGGGCAAGGCAGGAGGTGAAAAGATAGTGTACGGATTGTTTGAAAGTAAATATTACAGACCAAATAAGAAATGTTTAACAGATAAATTACTGATGAATAAAAGTGATGGGGACAAAGTCTTTTGCCTCCCAGTTGCTCAATCCTCCTTTGATAGTTGGATAAATCCACTCTTCAATGTTGCTCTCCTTGTCTTCATCCTCCAAAGCGTTGATTTCGTAGGGAGAAATTTTGACTGGCGCTCTTTCAATCTTCGACCGGCGCATAGATTTCTGGCCAGCGGCTGTGAACCCTAATCCAAATTTGTCTGTCTTATGTGGAATGTCAGGTAACTGCCCCCATGCTGAATTCTTCCCTTCTTTTATTGCGGCCCTTGCGTCCTCCAGAGATGCCATCCTGGCCATCTGTCTCGGTGTCTCAGCTGCCAACTTTGCTACTACTATTTCAGGAAGGACTTCTTCGAAATGTTGAAACGGTGTCTCAATGAACTCTCCTTCAACCTCCACATACCGGAAAGAATTTAAGTGGCTAATCATGTACTCTTCTTCGCCATGGACAGTGATGATCTTTCCCTTGACAGGATACTTCAACATTTGGTGTAAGGAGGAGGTGACTTCCCCAGCATGGTGTATCCAAGGTCTACCCAGCAGGCAAGAGTATGATGGACGGATGTCCATCACATAGAAAGTGGATTTAAACACCTCGGTGCCTATCTTGATAGGAATTTCAACCTCTCCGTGGACCATTCTCTTCGAACCATCGAAAGCTCTGACAACAATATCACTCGGCTTCAATTCCAACCCTTCACAATCTAGTCGGTCCAAGGCCTTCTTAGGTAAAACATTCAGCGACGAACCAGTGTCGACCAAGACGTGTGCGAGGGTAGTTCCTCGACACTCGACTAAAATGTGCAAAGCATCATTGTGGTTTCTTCCTTTAGGAGTTAGGTCGGCGTCAGAAAAACCTAATCCATTGTCCGCAGTCAGGCTAGCCACGCAATTTTGAAATTGATCCGCAGAGGTTTCCTGGGGCACATGGGCTGCCTTCAGGAATTTTATCAGAGCTTTAGCGTGTGCTTCCGAGCAAAGTAGTAGTGCCAGCATGGAAATCTTGGAGGGGGTTTTCCCCAGCTGTTCTACCACATCGTAATCACTTCTTTTGATTATCCTCAAAATCTCATCCATTTCCTTCTTGGAGGTTTCCGGGATAACCAAGGGTTGAGCCCTCGTCCTGACGGGCTCATCTTGGATTCCCTTACCTTTGTCAACAACGGTAGGAGAGACGGTACTAGGAACAACAACATCTTCAATCAAAGGAGTTCTAGCAGAAAGTTTTATTGGTGCAGGGACGACCTTGTCAGCTGATGAGGGTCCAAAGACTGCTCTTGGAGGGGAAATCTCTGGAGAAAATATTCTCCCGCTCCTGGTGATTTTGCTGGTGCCCGCAATGTTACTAATGCTGGCTTCTTCATCATCCGAACTTTCTTCAATTATTTCGATTTGTTTGATACCATGGTAGTAGACGTCACCGCCATAGTTCCAAGGTATCGACTTCTCAGAAACATAGGGAACAGGCCCTGGCATTGTTATCTTCAAAGGAACAAATTTCATAGCTGGTGTAATCTAAACAGGCTTTTTGACGGCCTTGGAAAGATTGGCGTGAATGGTTATGATTGAGACATCTTCAGTATGAACTGGAACAGCAGAAACTTTTTCAAACAAAATTTGTCGACTATCCATAAGGCCTTGGATGCCTTTCTTCAGTAACGGACAATCAAACGGTAGAGAGTAACAACAATAGCAGTCTTCTTTACATCCCGGGAAGATCCCGATCCTTAACAAATTCAACTTAATGGTTAGCAGTGGAGTAGTCAGATCACTGACATCAGCAACATACATATCTTCTTCAATGGCATTGACATTTCGGCCGTGTTTCGGCATGGGTGCAGATATCACATTAGGCTTCTCTGGAGCGTCAAACTCTACCTCCTTAGCCTCTATCAGGTCTTGGATTTTGTGCTTGAGCGCCCAACAATCATTGGTGTCGTGTCCAACACTGTCTGAATGGTAGGCGCATTTAGCATTGGCATGATAATGCGGAGAGGACGTATTCACATTCTTTGGTGCCTCCTTGATGGTGGAGAGATTCAACTTCAACAGATGGGGAAGCACTTGCGCTGGAGTCATATTAATACAGGTGAACTGCCGTTGTGGCCGTTCCACCCGTTGTTGATTTGGTCTGGACTGGTTATAGCGAGGCTGCTCATTTGGAGTGTTTTGAATCATTACGGCCCCCACAGTTGGCCGACGCTCCGTCTTCCCTGCTCTTCTCTGAGAATATACCATAGCTGTCTCCTTCTTAAAAGGCTTCTTCTCAGCACTTGCAACAACACCCTTCTGAATCTTTCCTGATTTGATGCCAGCTTCTATTCTTTCGCCTGTTAAGATCAAATCGGTAAACCCCGCGGAAGAGTTACCAATTAGATGATTGAAAAATGGCCCAGATAGGGTCCCAAGAAACATATCAACAAGTTCACGGTCGGTTAAAGGAGGCTGCACCCTGCCAGCCAAATCCCTCCACTTTTGTGCATATTCTTTGAATCCCTCGCCTGTTCCTAGCGACATACCCTGAAGTTGGGTACGAGTAGGAGCAAGGTCAGAATTATACTGGTATTGTTTGTAGAAAGCGGTGGCCAAATCTTCCCAATTTCTGACACTGGTTCCTTCTAGCTGATAAAACCACTCCAACTGAGCTCCCGAAAGGCTGTCTTGAAAGAAATGAATCCAGAGGTTTTTGTCTGCCGTATAGGGTTGAATCTTTCTCACGTAGGACCTGAGATGCATTTTTGGACAGGACAGCCCATCATACCTCACAAATACTGGCACTTTGAATTTTGGGGGAATCACAATCCCGGCAACCAAACCCAAGTCTTCAAAATCCAAACCCGGTACTCTTTGTAATTCCATGGCGGCCAATCTGTCTTCTAAACCCTTGTATTTATCATCAGCTGGAGGGTATTGCTGGTCAGAATAATCTTCATCCTCTTCAACCTCTTCTTCTTCCGCACCAGACTCGAAAGGCACCGCAGCTCCATCTCTTTTACTAGTCCCTTCATCAGAAGTAGGAGGAAATTCAAGCACTCTCCGAGCTTCTCCGTCAAATCTTCTCCCCAAAGTAGCCACCCCAATCCTCTTTTTCTTCTTTTTCACTGGGTCCTTATTCCCCAATTGAGTCTTGATATCCTCCTGACCCTTAGCCAAGGTCATCAGGAGTTGCTAGAACTGTGCATTCTGAGCTTGTAGGTCTTTGACTGTTTGCTCGAGATCCATCCTACTGAAATAAACAGCAGACAGATAAGGAAACCTGGAGTGAGACCTGCTTATGCACATGATGAATGGTATGCTTATGTATGCAATGCATTCAAGGATTTAGAACATTCAAAATTGTTTCAGACAAAGAAGAATGCACGTCATATTAATAAGAAGAAATTTGTTAGTACATAAATGCCCCATGGGCCAAATATTACAAAATAACTTCTTAAGGCAAAAAGACATTGCGCATCCTCTTTGGTGCGATGTAGGTATTGAGGGCCTCTTGCTCATGGAGTCGGCGGGTAAGCTCTAGAACCTTCTTCTCACTGGCGTAGAAGCTAGCTTCAAAAGTATTCCGTTCCTCCTTGAGCTGAATCCAACTTTTCTGCATTTCCTCCCACGATGTAGGCATGTCTGGATGTAGGATGGCGTAGGGGACCTCTCCTTCATTGACGGGCTCTTTAATCACTGGGAGTACATGAGGATAAGGCATCATTAGACTTTGGGCTCGGGCTCGTACCCACTTGAGATAGGGCTCAAGAGGGATGGAATTCTTGTGTCCCAGAGTCTTGCTATCAACCTTGTTGAGTTCTCCCCAAGCTCTGATGAATCTTTGGCGAAGTCCCTGCGCATCGTTGTCGAAGTCAAAAACTAGGTCAGGAATTAACATGTCATGAGGGCCATCCCTCCGTGCATATCCAAATTGCCTCAAAGCTAGGCAAGGGTTGTAGGTGATACCTCCCCTGATTCCAAGTAAAGGAACATTAGGAAATTCTCCGCAACGATCGATAATGATGACATTTTCTCTGGACCGAGAACACCAATGTACATCAGAGTGAGTAAGAGTCATCAACCGTTGGGACCACCTTGAGCCTTGGTCATTCTTCAAGACAGATTGTGAAAGGTGCGAAATAAACCACCTTGCAAGGAGAGGAGTACAGCACATGAGAACACCCCTCTTTCTCATTGTTCGTGTGTAAAATGAGTGAAGGATGTCCCCAAGCAATGTTGGTATTGGGTTTCTGGACAAAAAGATTTTGACGGAGTTGACATCTACCAATTGGTCAGGATTTGGGAACAAGACCAACCCATAGATAAGGAGTGCCACAATCTCTTCAAAGGCTTGTAGGTCCAATGAATTCCAACATTCTTGTGCCTTCTCAAACAAGAATTTTGCTAAGAATCCCTTGACTCCGCTTCTGGTTTCCCAATGTCCCTTGATGTCGGATGGTTGTAGATGTAATGCTCGAGCAACATCTTCCGGCTTTGGTTCCTTTTCCGTACCGTTGAAGGGTAGTTGATTAAGGATAGGAATTCTCAGGAGTTGAGAAAACTCTTCCAAAGTGGGTACCAACTGATAATCAGGGAAAGTGAAACAGTGGTGAAGAGGGTCAAAGAACTGGAATAGCACTTTCATCATGTCTTCTTCAATGTTGGTGTTGACTAGGCTGAGCATTCTACCATGTCTTTCACTGAAGGATGAATTTTCCGGAATTCTTGAGGTGAGCTCCTTGAGTTGAGGAGAGATTCTCACAAGGTTGACTTGAATGGTGTTTCTGCGAGGAATTTCCATGTCCTACAAAACAAGAACAAAGACGAAGATCCAAAACCCTTGAAATGGTTAGTGAATGCATATGATGTTTTATGATGTTTATGGTGTTTATGATGTATGCACAAAACATATGTACAAGCAAATCACACCAAACCCTAGTTTCAGGCTTGCATGGGGTTTCATAGGTAAGTACTCTCTTGAGTGTAGTTGGCTTAAAAACCTGTCCTATAAATAGTAACCGGGTTCTAAGGAGCTCAATATCACTGAATTGTTTTCATTGTTCATTGTTTTGCTTTAGCTACTTAACTAGCGACCAAAATATTCCAAGAAAACAACCCTCAATGAGTGTAGTATCGAGTATCTTCCAACTTCGGACTGCACCAAATCCGGTCATCTCACTACCCCTAATAAAAGGCCAAGATGGTCAAGTAAGGTTCTAGGTCATTAGTGCTTAGTGACATCACTCAGCGGCCCCGTACTCTCCTTGATTGAACTCAAGGGTTATCGGTACTCACAAATATGTCGCACTAATATAGCTATTGCTTCGACCGTGTCGGTATACCCCGCACAGTTTCCACAACGTATTGCTATCTATGAAATGTTTCCCAAAATCCGGGTGTGGGATTGCAACCCAAACAATAGAGCCAAGATATAAAGCAATCAATTCAAACAATTAGTCATGCAAGAGGGTGATCTAAGCCCTAAGGTTACTCCACTTTTAAATTCTACCCAGCAGAGTCGCCAGTTCTGTGATACGGTGGGAGAACTGACTAGGTTTTTGCGTTTGTTTTTGCAAATGTTTCGGTTGAGCAAGAGTCGCCACCTTTGAGATTTTTCTTGGGTTCGGGGAGTAGATTATAGAAAGGGAAGGTATTAGCACCCTTTCTATCCATGGTTATCCATGGGCTCTTAGGTACTTGCTTAGATCAACTTGCCTTGGTTTTCAATTGTTTGAAATGGTGCTTGGTGTGTGGTTTTGAAAATGTTTTGAAAAGATGCCTTGTATAGGCTACCCTTGTAACAATTCTTTACTCGAATGTTTTACAAAAGGTGTTTTGTCTTTTGAAAAGATGTTTCAAGGTTTTTGAAAGTTTGTTTTGAAAGTGTTTGTGAAGTGTGGTTTGAAAATAGGCAAGTGTTTTCTTTGTAAATTGACAAGTACTTAAGAGTTATCTACCCTAAAGTTTTCTCAAAGATTTTTGTTATGTTTTAAACCTTTTGACAATTTTGTTCCACCATTGCATTTGGTGGACAATCTTGTATTAGGAGGTGAAAGGGACGGGCGTGGGTCATCGTTTAGACCATAATTGCAACAGTGTTAAATATCTTTGGGCAATTTTTCTTTGAAAGGGATTTGATCATTTTAGGCAACTTTTTGAAAGCGTCATCGAGGGACTTATGATCATTTGATTGTTTGTTTTACCCAAAGAAACTCAACATGCAATATGGCCCAATTTATTTGAAGGCAACAAAGTGGAATACCCTAGGGGTGAAAGTGTGAGATGTGTTATCCATTTTCATACTTGTTTATCTTGAGATTAGGTCAAACTATTTTGTTCGTTTTATTCGCATACAAACCCTAATTCTAGCATGGTATATTTAAGATGCGAAAAATAAAATTCCTACACTATTACAACACAATAATATGGGGAGGGGGGTACAAATGTTCAAATGGGGGGATATTTAGACAAAGAAATTAAACCTAGCTATTACATCATTTTTGGATTATTTGCAACATAATTAAAGGCATAAATTAAATAAAAATAAAACAAATATGCAAGAATGCAAAAAGGTTTTTATATGTATGAAAAAAAAAAGTATTATTTATGTCACATAAATAAAAAAATGAAAAAAAATATTATTTTGGAGTATTTTCATATTTAGGGCACAAACCTAATTTACTAAATAAAATGTATTATTTATTCAAAATATGTAATATTTACTATTTATATACAACAATAGAATAAAAATATAGTATATTTGTATAAATGTATTTTTAATGTTAAATATTAATAAAATAAAAATATGTATATTTTTGGGTAACATCCTAAGCATTGAATCCAAGCTGTAACTTCCTTAACATCGTTAACATTAAAAATACCCAAAAATACCCATAAAAAGTCGGTGGCGACTCTTGCTCAACCGATTGAAAATACAAGGCAAGTAACTAAGAGCCCATGGATAACCATGGATAGAAAGGGTGCTAATACCTTCCCTTTCTATAATCTACTCCCCGAACCCAAGAAAATGTCTCAAAGGTTTTTGCTGTGCTTTTTAACCTTTCCTTAGGATGAAATAAAAAGTCGGTGGCGACTCTTGCTCAACCGAAACATTTGCGAAAACAAACGCAAAACCTCAAGTCAGTTCTCCCACCGTATCACACCAAATGATGGGCAAGGAGATACACACAACCTTTCAAAATCTATAGTCCTTTAAAAAGGACAACCTCAAATTCTAAAACATAGACACATACGAATAGTGTGTTGTATGATTGTTATGCCACAACCATACCACAAATGACTGCATCCATCTAAAAGATGCAATAGAGGGTTTGATAAAGAGAGGTCGCTTGTCGAAGTATACAAAAGGAGACAAGAGAGATCGAGAAGAATCACCAAAGGACAAGTCTATATGAGTGCAACTTCACCATTATATGTTTTGTATTATGTCAAAACTAGGAAAACTTAGCATTTCTGTATATTAGACGATATATGTATGTCATGTGGCACTCCCTTGCATTAGAGGTCTTAGGAATCATTAAAAAACACTTTGAAATTGACCAAAACCTTGAAAACCATATTTCTGCATAAAAATAACTTGCATGTGCCGGCACATACGTGTTTTAGGCCGACACATGTAACTCAATAATGAAGCTTGTAGCTTCTATTTTCTATAGGCCGATACACGCATCTCATAGGCTGACACATACTGTAACTTTTTATTTTATGTGCCGACACATAGGATTTCCAGGCTGACACATCTACTACTGTATTAAAGTATGTAGCTACTGTCTTGCATAGGCCGATACATCCCCCTTTTTAGACCGACACATATTATTGGTTTTTGACTTATATGCCAACACATACATGTTTCAGGATGACACATATTGTTTGACTGGCTCAATTTTTCAATTCTTTTTAATTCCAAAAATTACCTCTTTGCACACAAACCTCCATAACTATAAATACATCATTCCAACTTGATGAAACTATAAACACATACCACCATTTCTCTTCACTTTTAACCTCCAACCTATGCATACGCACTGATAAATCACACATAATCACCTTTTGTCGGGGTGCCATCTAGGCGAGGTTTGATAACATTCAATTAGGTTCTTATGTAGTCGAGGACATTAGGTTGAGAATTATGGGGGTTTCATCCGGAAAAACCTAGGGTTTATCCTCCAAGATCATTGGTAGATATAAGGGTGTTGTTCAAGAATTTCAAAAGAGGATTGCAGCCAAGTGAAAATCCTTTGGAGTTTGGTACCCAAGGAAGTAGCGCAAGAACAGTGAATCGAATTGAAAGGTATTATATACAATAGGTACAATTGATCATGCACGAAAGAGATTTGGATTTTGGTACCCAAAGGAGTAGCAAGATTCAATAAATCAATTGGTAGCTATTGTGTATTGGTCTTGCTCAAGATCAAAATAAGAGAATGGGTTAAATCAACAACAAATGGTTATGGTTTATAGGGTTTCTCTTGGAACACTTCTCTTGTAATCACTTTTTGTATAGTAAGAAACTATCCTAATTCTAAAATTAGAATTGGGGGGAGACGTAGCCATAGCAAGAATGATTGGTGAACTTCCTAAACAAATCCCGGTGTCTCTCACTCTTATCTCTTTACTTGCTTTATCTTTCATTAAGTCATTTTTCAAATAACATTGATTGAACGATTGACTCGTAAGAATTTTTCTTGCTGTTTTTGTTTTGAATTGGTTGTTGATTATCTTATAATCACTTTTGATTATAAGTGATTTTTAATATCAACTAAACTCAAAGAAAAATTCTGAAAATTCGGTCGCACACCAAGTGTTTGATAAATTACATAGTTCATTATTTTTGCTTATTATAATTGGAAATAGAATTGCTAGTGACTTTCTATAAATGAATAATATTGTGATTTCTTGTTTCAAGTTTATTGATTTGGTTTATTGTGTTGTTCATTCCATAAGACCAAAATTGCATATCCGAGTTCCAATAGCTAGGTTCGTATATATGACTTTAATCGATCTATATAAAAACATTCTACTTGCACTCTTTTCAATTAAAAATTTTAAAAATCTAATTTTAATTGGCATTTTGGATTGGTTATCTATTCACCCTCCTCTATATAAGTCGTCATCGTCTAACAAGTGGCATCAAGAGCCTGGTTCATTCTGTGCTTCAAAACTCTTATTAGAAAATGGTGTAAGAACCTAAAGGGGATTATAAAAGAGCCCCAATCTTTATGGGAGAAAACTTTAGTTATTGGAAAGCTTGTATGCAAATACATATCAAATTATATTAAAATTATGGTACATGCAACACACATACATCCCAACATCAGAATGATGTTAAGACAAATGTTACAATATCTGGTAGCAAACCAGATCAATAAAGTTATAAGTGATACGTAAAAACTGCATAATGATAAATAACACATAGAGTTATTAACCCAGTTCGGTGCAACATCACCTACATCTGGGGGTACCAAGCCAGGAAGAAAGTCCACTATCAACATTATTAGTTCAAAGGTAAATAATCCTAGTTTACAACTTCTCTCCTAATCCCTACCCAATGTAACTTCTACTTAGGCACCTCCTAGATATGAGAAATCTCCATCTCACTTCCTAAATTACCTCAGTGATATCTAACAGTCCCAACCCCAGTGATTGTAACAAATACAACCAAATTTAGATGATTAAACTTCAAATACAAAAACTCGAACTCTTGCTTAAAAGCTTCGAGTGAGAATAATAACTTGACTAACAGTTAAGTAACAATCAGTCGACCAGATAGTATCAAAAGATACATGGGTGACTTACAAACTACACAAGAGACTCTCAAAACCTAAGACTTATACTTCCCCTGATTTTACAATTGTTGAAAACTTAAATTATATTAGGTTAGGATTACCATTTAAATACAATTGTACAGTCCATGGGCTTCGATATTTTGAGTCCAGAAGTTTCTTGATCCATAAGTTGAGTGATGCACCAATTGTGTAGCAAATATCCTTAAATCTTGGAACAATCAATACATAGTTTCCTAAATAGTCTCAAGGCCCAATTTAGTAACTAATGTATAGCCGGAGATACAAATCTATTCCAAAAAAAATCTTCTTGGCCTGCGAGAATATTTGAAATATATCCAAAGGAAATATAATAGTATCAAATTAAATCTGTTAAGGTTTTAAACACAACAGTTCTTTCCTACTGCATATCAGAATAATATATCACGACATCTTATCCAATATCTGGTTAGAACCAGGTTTTAGAAAAAATTTGTGATCCTAAAACTATGGTACTAACAATCTCCCCCTTTGGAAATTTTTGGCTAAAACAACCAAAGACCAAATAACCTGGAGAGAGGAATAAAATCATAGAGAAAAAGATCACAAACCAAACTGCACAAAGCATGTATCTAAGATACAACAGTTACACAAACACAAGCTACATGATAAACATGTAAACTTTGTACATGATGAAGAATATAAATGACACTCCCCCTCAAACACAATCCTTATTTACCACCCTGAGCTTTTAAGATGAGGACTCATAGGAGCTGACCTCAATTCCAGATAACTCAGAGGAAATGACACAACTATGCTCATAACTCATAACACAAGACACAAGTACAGACAGGATGTTAGAACATCCAACATGACATCCTGCAAACACAACTACAACAAATGTAGCAGCAGAAGTAGAAGAAGCAAACACAGAACAAAATCAGACACAAGACTCACATGATGGGCATACATGCTCCCCCTAAAGTATTACAGCAAACAACACTAGACTAGACTCAACGACACTTTTCTCCCCCTTTTTAGCCAAAAATTGACAAAAACATACTGAAAATAAACTAACACACATAGAATTAATATAGGCAAGAATTGATTCAAGACACAAATGAAGGAAGATTAAAAAACTGACTCAAAAACTTGATGCAGAAGCAAAAACTTCCAAATTGACTCAAAAGAAAAAGAACTCACTTAAACAAGACTAATATAACTTAAAGAAGAAATAAAAACAGACCCAAAGAAACAAAGAGTAAGTCTAAGTTTCACCAAATAAGAAAAAACACAACAACAAAAACTCAACCAATGTCATACTCCAAATTTGTCTGCCTTGTTGCCACAATCAAAATTCATTTATTAGGGTATTTCACACTGATCTTTTTTAATTACTCTCGTTTGTTTAACTTTTTTTCTCATACATACTCACATTTAGATTGGATAAAATAAATTATTTACAATTTTTTTTACAAAATTATAAGCATTTTCTAAGTTTGGTTTGGTAATGGGCTCATTATCTAAATATTTATATTAAAAATGGCCCATCAGATTTTTTGTTAAAAACCCATGATAGAATTGGTCTTAATAGGGTATTTAATTAGATTTTAGAGATATTTTAATATATTACACTATTATTTATTTTTTGGGTTGACCGAAGGTCAACATTTCCACTATTATTCACTTTTTATTATTTATCTTATTATTCGGTTTATTATTTATTTTTTGTTATTTAAATTAATGTTTTATCATTTAGTGAAAGTTGACTATCATCAACTAAGGTTCTCAAAACCCTTTGCTCAAGTTGCGCTTGTTTCTTCACTAAGTTAACTCAAAAGACCCAAATCCAGAAATTCACACTTTTGAATCAAATCCGAAATCAAAAGATTTAAAATTTTATTATCGATTGATACGAATTAAGGTACATAATCGGGCTAAATACATTACAATAATAAAAACCCTAGTTATAATTACAACAAAATCAAATCTAAAATTAATCAGGGATTACAAATGTTCAATCAATCCCTAAAACTAATTTGTAACAACAAATCACCTTAAACTATTTCCTAATTCAATCTAAACCTAAGGCTATAAATTCCTAAACCTCAGACAAACATAAGGACGAAAAATAAGAGAAGAATTAAAGACGGAGATTGGAGAGCAGAAACCTTACATATCCTTGGCGTCCTTGCTGCGAATTCCCCATCTTCGATACCTACAAGTAGAAAGAAAGAGAGAGATCAGAAGAGACAAGCAGAAAGAGGAATCCAAAGGAAACTTTACAAGAAGTATCACGACAAATAAGGTTGGTGAATGCTTAGATTTTCAAAAATTATTATGTTTTAATATTGTTGTTGGTTTGATTGCTTTAATTTGATTTTCTAAAAATTTTAGGGTTAGGGTTCATACCTAGGATTAGGGTTCTTATTAGGGTTCATCAAGGTTAGGGTTCTAAGGGTTAGGGTTCATATCTTTTTAGGGTTCTTATTGGTTTTTGGAAAACAGATGAAGTTCTCGGTGAACTTCCATCTGAGACAGCGACCTTCATGGCCGCTCATGTTGGTTCTTGGCTAGGGTTCCTTGGGTTCATAAAAGGGGCTAGGGTTCTTGGCATTTCTGGGTTTTAGATGAAGATTCAGGTTGATCTTGAATCGGAAATCTGGGGTTTATGGTGGTGCTTGGGGTGGTTAAAGGGAGAACCACCGACAGAGGCGAATTCCGGCCAGTGGTGGGTGTTTGTTGGTTTAGAGAGAAGGGAGAGCGTTTTAGAGAGTGGGGGAGTGTTATGATTAGAGAGAGAAGGAAAACAGAAAAAATGAAAATTGTGAAGGATTTTCCAATAAATACTCCCTCTGTCCGTGGCCGGATTTACGATGTGTGGCCATTCACTGGCCATACGATCTAATGATTATTGACCAGTCTTCATGTTCTTCGTCTCACCATACATCATATTCAACGTTCCATCCCACACGTTCGTTTGCCTTAATTTTGACCAACGCCTCAGAGTTAACCTCTGATGGCTTTGATCAAAATCAAGCGTCCCTGGTACGTTAGCCCACCATAGCAACGTTGAGTCATATACATGATGTCCAACAAACCCAAAGTTTATTCCGGGCTCAGCCCAACGCCAAACACACCCCATGCAGATTGCTACGATGAAAACAAATACGCCCCTTGTCGCTTAATTATCTTTTTCTAATTTCAATTATGTATTTTGCTTTATTTATTTTTCTTTACAAATTTATTTATTTAATTATCAGGAGTACCATCAAATTATTTCCTTTTTGTATGATAAATTTTTTTAATATAATTTTAAATAATAAATTTAAATAATTTATAATTTACTATTAATTAAAACACTAACTTTTACTATAATTTTGTTAACTTCTTTAAATTATTGTTATAACTTTAAAATATTTCTATCAACACTAATTTTCAAAATACTAACTTAATCAATATTTATTCTTTTTAAAACTTTAGTTTTATTTTTTTCAATACAACCTTGCATTTTTAATTATCAAACTTTTATTTTCAAAACTGAAATCAAAGTCAAAATAGATAACTAATTACAAACCATTTTTTTACTTACCTAATCAAACTTCAAGACTATTTTCAATAAAGAATCATCTGATTTCTTTCTACTTGGATATAAAAACTTCCCACCATCACTCAATTTTCAAACTTAGGCAAGTTTAAAACCATTCAAAAGCGACTTAACACGATCCTATAGAAACACTAATCAAACACTTTAAACTAGAGGACTCTGATTTCTTCGGAAGAGAATACATATGCACACGGTTCAAAAACCAAGGCGAGTCCACTAACTTAAAAAACATATTTTTCACCATTTCTTCTCCTCTATATGATAATATGATAATTAAATAAATAAATCTCCCCTCTAAGTCCTAGGTCTAAAAAGAATTCCCTTGAGTAAAAGGGAGATAAAGAGTGCCTAACACCTTCCATTTATTTAATCAACTCTTAAATCCATTGATCTCTAAACAGTTAGGGTTTTTCCATTCCTTTCCTGTCCTTAGGACAATAAGTAGTGGTGGTGACTCTCTTATTTTTTACCGGTTACGACAAATGGCGACTCTGCTGGGGAGACAACCCTTAAATTAGAGTTTATCCTACCTTTAGCTTTAGGACTTTTGGGGGGTTTTCTATTTATTTTATATTTTTATTTCCTTATTTGTTTTTGTTTTATTCATTTGTTCCTCATTTATTGTTATCATATTATTATTATATTTGTTGGTGGCACTACTACAAAATGCACAAACAACAACGCCCTATTTATGACGTATCCATATACATTGTAGTAATAGATTAAAATTTTCACGCCCAGTGAGTTGCTGTATTTATTAATGATGGTTCATTTTAAACATCGTAGTTAAAAATGATGTGTAACACGCTTTGATTCCTAACTACCACATTTTTAATTTTTTTATAGTACATTAAGCATGTGTCACCTATCTCCGTTATTTAAAAAATAAATGGTAAGTGATTTAACAACGGTGAATACATAAACCGTTATTAAAGGACTTAAGTTTCCACTACGTTTTTTTGTTCAACCACGATTAAAGGGTTTACTGATAAATTAAAATAAAAATCTTTTCGTATTTCTTTCTGTTGTACCCCAAAATTTTCCGTCTCACTTATCAAGAATTTACTTACAAGATCTCCTTGGGCTCAAGATTGCACTAGGGTTTGATCAGCTCAAGACACCTCCTCAAGCACTGATGACCAAAATTAGGGTTTGAGTTTGCACAAGGATTTTTGAACTTCCAATATCCCATGTGACTTTCATGGATCATAATGGATCCCCAAGATTAATCATGCCAAGTTTCAATCCTTGAATCACATTTTTGCTCAATCAATTGAGCAGTTGACCTAAAAATCAACTGTATTGGGGAAAAAGTCAACTATGGCTAATTTACAGTCAAATTTCATAACTTTTGATCTGCATAAATATTTTAAAGTCATATGTATCATTTGATCAAGTTTGGACCACCATTCCTCAAGAAATTTGATCAAATCCCCAAAAGGGCAAAATGGTCAAAATTAGGGTTTTGATTGGGAAAGGGAAATTTATGACTTTTGACCTAGCAAATGGTCAATTGGTTTAAGGAATGATATCAAGAGTCCAATTGCATCATTTTGACCTAATAACATAGTTCAAAACATTGCAAGTACATTAGATTGACAGATGAATTTTGCAGTCAACTGATCAAAAGTCAACTGTACACTGAAAAGTCAAACTTTTACTTTTTGGTCAAATTCAAGTGCCAAAGATCATAATTCATCAAAACATGTCAAAATATGAAACTTATTCATCAAGAAATTAAAAAGTCAAGATTTCATTTTGAAAAGTCAAAATTTCTAAACTTAGAAATTTTTCTAAGTGTTGGAAATTTCATGTTTTTTCATAACTTTGGACAAAATTTTCACCGTGATGAAATATGATTCGAGATAAACTTCCAACATGAAAGTTGTAGATCTCTATGAAATCTACAACTTTTATTTACACAAATCCTTCCAAAAATGCTTGGATCTCAAGTTATAATTTTATGAACATGTGGTCATGAAACTAAACACTTAGTGAAATTTTGCCCTAATTTGGTCAAGATTTTGACCCAACTTCATGGAACTTTTTCATATAGTTCCAAGGGGAATATTCAAAAGAAATTCAAATATGGGTTGTAGAGCATATCTCAAGCTTTCCAAAATGTCCAAGAACTCCTTGAGATCATTCTTGAGTAGGGAGAATCGAAGAGATGAAATTAGGGTTTTGTCACTTGAATTACAAGTCATTTTTGATGAACACTTGAACCAAATCCATGATAGGCATCATAATCCTTGATTTGAATGCCTCAAACTTGTTTGTCACTCCATAATTAAATGTTTACACAGCTGTTAGAGCTTTGATCCAAGCAATTGGGCTATTGTCCAAGTTGCATTTCCATTTATGGCACAAAGTTAACAATGTCATTCTTGTAAAGCAAGATTTTTGCATAAAGTTCACGTTGAGCCTCTAACTTGTTCCCTCTAATAAAAATCCATCCACAAAGTCAGAAGCAAGCTTGTTTAAAGCATAACCACTCTATCTTAGCAAGTACAATGCATGGAAACTTGTTTTGTCAAAAAAATTACATGTTTAACTTAAACATGTAAATTTGAATTCTGATCAACTAGAGCACTCCAAACTTGTTGCTTATAAATAAAGTCACTATTTGTGAGCTAGAGGACGAGCTTGAACACCCTGAAATACACCAAAACTCTCTCAAATCAGAAATTGCCCATAAACTCCATTATTGCATAGTTTCTGACCTTGAACATCAAACTCACATTTCTCTCATGCGTTTCTTGGCCTTTTTGTTTCAAAAGCTTCCTCATATCAAATACAAATCATCCATGTCCCTGTTTGCAAACTGTAACATCATCTTCCTCGACTTCCATAGCCAAAAATAGAGCATTGTAGTTGGACTTATCCAGGCCATTTCAGTCACCCTCAACTCAAGCTAAGCATTGCATTAGCTTCCTAGAGGTCCAAGGAAGCTAACCTGATCATCACCACTTCCTGAAACAAGCTCAAATCCATTTCACGATTTCCAGTTTTGAGGTATTTTTCTTAAACTTCTATCTTCATATTTAGGCATTGCTAAGCTTTGATTTATGAAGATAAAGTGTAGATAACATTGCCACGAAGCTGTACATATCCATAGTTTGAATTTATATGGCCCGAGCTTAGAGAATTTTAGAGTTGAAATTTTCTGAAATTTTTAGGTTTTAAATTAGGGCCAGGAAAATTCTCATTCATCTTTGACTGTTAGCTTAAGTTATTTATATGGTTGGATTCGTGGGAAGAAATGCCACAACTTTCATGTTTGAACTTTTCATTTTTATTGAGAAATGAAGAAGGTACAGGTCCTTTGGCTGGAGGTTGAAGATGAAGTGTAATCAGGGCGCGTTTTGTGTTATGTATTTATTGTTTCAGTTATATTAATGGATGTATAGCCACCCCAGTGGTAAAGCGCGCGCCTGTTCATCCTTAGGTCCTGGGTTCAAGCCCCAGCGTGACCTTTTGCTATTTTTTCACAATTTTCTGACTTTTTTTGTGTGTTTTTTGGCAGCATTTGGGCTCTTCATGTGGGCTTAGTCTTTGTTTTCTCATAATACTCCTTGCCTTGCTGATTAACCCCCCTGGACTTTTCTTTATATTTTTATTTTTATTTTATTTTTGTTCATTATTATTATTATTAATATTAATATTTTTATTATTATTATTATTATTTTCATAAAAAATCATAAAAAATCCAATTTTATTTTTATTTATTTTTTGTATCATGTATTTTATTTTCCATAAAACAAAAAGATAAAAAAACATTTTTCTTAAAATAAATAAATTTCCTTTCTTTTCTTAAATAATTAATTTTTAGACTTAGGATAAATTAGTGTATTATTTTATTTTCTTAGTTAAAATTAATTTAGAACTTAGATCTATTTTAATTAATTAATCTTCATTTTATTTTCATTAATTTAAAACCTTTTCATAAAAAAACCCTAAAAATCTTTTTTCAAATTAATTTCTTTTCTTAAATAGTTTGATTAATTTTATTTAATTTTAATTAACCATCCCCTTTATTTAGGTCAAGATAAAACCATTTCATAATAACAAAAAAATCATTTCCTTTTCATTTGCACTTGTACATTATTTATTCAATTCAAGTACAATTTCAAACAAAAGCAAGTGATCTAGCAAGTAACTAAGAGCCTATGAAAAATCATGGATGAAAAGGGTGCTAATACATTCCTTTTTCATAATCTACCCCCCGAACTCAAGAAATAATCTCAAAGGTCTTTCTTGTGCTTTTTCACCTTTCCTTTTGGATAAAAGAAAAGTCGGTGGCGACTCTTGCTAACCGCAACATTTGCGATCAAATGAAAAACACCTAAGTCAGTTCTCCCACTGTATTACAGAACTGACGACTCTGTTGGGGAGAATTCTAAAAGTGGAGTTACCTTAGGGCTAGATCACACTTATTTGCTTTCATTGTCTGACTTGTATGATTTACATTATGGTTCTTTATTTGGGTTTGAATCCTCTACCCGGATTTGGGATACATTATAGGTAAGTAGCAATACATTGTGGAAACTGTGCGGGGTATACCGGCATGGTCTAAGCAATAACTACGTTAGTACAACATATTTGTGGGTACCAGTAGCCTTTGAGTTAATCAAAGAGAATATGGGGCCGCTGAGTGATGTCATAAAGCACTAATGAACTTTTAGAACCTTTACTTGACCAACTTTGCCTTTAGGATGTAGTGAGATGACCGACTTTGGTGCAGTCCGAAGTTGCTAGATACTCGATACTACACTCATTGAGATTTGGTTTCTTGGGATATTTCGGTCGCCATTAAAGAGGCTTGTGCTGAAACAATGACCAAGGAAACAAACCAGTGATATTGAGCTTCTTAGAACCTGGTTACTATTACTAGGACAGGTTGAGTCAACTAAACTTCAAGAGGGTACTTACCTATAAAACTCCATGCAAGCCTAAACCTAAGGATTTGTTTGCTTTGTTTGTATATACATACTTGTACATAACATCATAACATCATACACATTCACTAACCATTTCAAGGATTTTTGGATTCATCTTTGTTCTTGTTTTGTAGGATATGGATTCTCTTTGCAGAAAAACTATTCAAGTCAACCTTGTGAGGATCCCTCCATAACTTAAGGAGCTAGCTTCAAGGATTCCTAAAAACTCTCCATTCACCGAGAGACATGGTCGCCTACTCAACTTGGTCACCTCTAACACAGATGAGGACATGATGAAAGTGCTCTTTCAATTCTTTGATCCTTTACACCATTGCTTCACATTTCCTGACTATCAACTTGTGCCTACTTTTGAAGAATTCTCCCGACTCTTGAGAATTCCCATTCTCAATCAACTACCTTTTAACGGTACGGAAAGAGACTCAAATCCAGAAGAGATTGCTCAAGCTCTACACTTGCACTCATCTGATGTCACAACTCATTGGGAAACAAGGAATGGTGTCAAAGGTTTCCTACCAAAGTTCTTATTTGAGAAAGCCCAAAACTGTTGGAATTATTTGGACCTGCTAGCTTTTGAGGAAATTGTGGCTCTCCTTATCTATGGGATGGTTTTGTTTCCAAAACCTGATCAACTCATAGATGTGAAGACCGTCAAAATCTTTATATCCCGTAACCCAGTGCCTACATTGCAAGGGGATATCCTACACTCTTTTCACACTCGCACAATGAGGAAAAGAGGTGTCCTTATGTGTTGCACTCCTCTCTTGGCAATATGGTTTATTTCGCATATTCCTCAATCTGTATTAAAGAATGAGCAAGGCTCAAGGTGGTCACAAAGGTTGATGACGCTCAAACATTCAAACATTCATTGGTGCTCCCGATCCATAGAGAATGTTACTATTGTCGACCGTTGTGGAGAATTTCCTAATGTCCCTTTACTTGGAATTAGGGGATGTATCACCTATAACCCTTGCTTAGCCTTAAGACAGTTTGGTTACGCCCAAAGGGATGGCCCGCACGAGATGTTGATTCAAAGTTTGGTATTTGACTACGACAACGACGATCAAGGTCTTCGCCAGAGATTTATCCGAGCTTGGAGGATGTTAAACAAGGTAGATAGCAAGACTTTGGGGCACAATAATTACATCCCTCTTGAGCCTTACCTCAAATGGGTACGAACTCGTGCTTAAAGTCTGATGATGCCTTATCCTTCCATTCTCCCGGTAATTATTGAGCCTGTCATGGAAGGAGATGTTCCATACACTATCCTACATCCTGACATGCCCACCTCTCTTGAAGACTTACAAAGAGATTAGATACAACTCAAGGGGGAGCGAGATACTTTTGAAGCCCAATTTTACGTAAGCGAGAAGAAGGTTTTGGAACTCACTAGGCTACTTCATGAGGAGAAGACTCTGAATGCCTACATTGCACCAAAGAGGATGCGTACTACCTTTCTATCTTAGAGTTTCTTGTAGTTTTTTTGCCCAAGAAGGGATTGATGTACTCAAAACTTTAAATTATTAATATAACGTGTGTTTCCTTTTTGTCTAAAACAAAGTTGAATTTTAAAATCCTTGAAATCATTGCATACGCATTTATCATTCATCATAACATAACAGGTTTCTTACAACAAGTCTCCTCATCTCTCTACTGTTTATTTCAGTAAGATGGATCTCAAGCAAACGGTGAAGGACCTCCAAGCTCAGAATGCACAGTTCCAATAGTTGTTCTTAACTCTAGCCAAAGGACAAGAAGAGTTGAAGACCTTGCTGGTTGAGGGAAAGAAAAAGAAGACGAAGAAGATAACCAGAATTCTGAACATGGGAAGAAGATTCCAAGGGCAGACAAGAAGGGCCTTAGACTTCACAACGACATCCGGCGAGAAAGACAATCAAGACGGGAAGGGAAAGGAAACAGTTGTTCAGTCTGATTCAGAAGAGCAAGAGGAAGAAGAAGACTATTCTGATGAACAATACCCTCTAGCCGACGACAAGTATAAGCATCTAGAAGAACAGTTGAGTGAAATGGAAATCCAAAAAGTGCCTGGATTGGACTTTGAGGAGTTAGGACTGGTATCAGGAATTGTCATTCCTCCAAAATTCAAAGCACCTGTGTTCGCCAAATATGATGGAGTCTCATGCCCCAAAGTGCATCTCTGGTCCTATTTAAGAAGGATACAGCCCCATACCGCTGACAAAGATTTATGGGTACACTTATTCCAAGACAGTCTGTCTGGAACTCAACTTGATTGGTTTTATCAGTTAGAAAGAGCCAATGTTCATAACTGGGAAGATCTTGTTGCAGCCTTTTACAAACAATACCAATACAATGCTGATCATGTGCCTACCCATACTCAACTCCAGAGTATGGCCATGGTTTCAAATGAAGGCTTCAAGGACTATGCACAAAAATGGAGAGATTTGGCCGGAAGAGTTCAACCTCCTCTATCTGAAAGAGAATTAGTAGACATGTTTTTGGGCACCTTGTCTGGTCCCTTCTTCAATCACCTAATTGGGAGTTCATCGGCAGGTTTTACTGAACTAATATTGAACGGAGAAAGGGTAGAAACCGGGATAAAAAGTGGAAAGATTCAAAAAGATGCATCCTCTGCTGCTGTAAGGAATCCATTTATCGGAAAGAAAGAAGTGGTTGTTGTTTATCCTCAGAGAAATCAAGATAGGGCTGAACGCCGTCCAATGGTGGGGGCTGTTATGATTCCTAAACCTGCGCCTGATCAGCAAAGAAAAAACCAATCGAGAATGGAAAGACCAGTTAGACAATTCACCAGAAATAATATGACAATATCTCAAGTATTACCACATCTGTTAAGATCCAATCTAGTGACCTTGAAAGAAGCTCCAAAGAACCCTAACACAACATCTCCTCACTATCATCCTAATGCCCGTTGCGCATACCATTCTGAGAGTCCCGGTCATGACACTAACAATTGTTGGGCTCTAAAGAGCAAAGTACAAGACCTCCTTGAAGCCAAAGAGATTGAATTCGATACGCCAGAAAAGCCCAATGTCATTTCTGCCCCTATGCCCAAACATGGCCATAATGCCCATGCTATTGAGGAAGATATGTTTGTTACTTCAGTTGATGAACTTATGACCCCACTCCTGACTATCAAAAAGAACTTATTTAATGATAGTGTTTTCCCGGGTTGTGATGAAAGCTGTCATTTCTGTTTGTCCTCACCAACCATATGTCCTTTGTTGAAAGCAGGTGTTCAGTGCCTAATAGATAACAAGGAGATTTTGTTCGAAAAGAATTTTGTTCTACCCGTTTCTTATAATGATGTTTCCATTGTGACCATTTTCGATAATTCTTCTAGGGTCTCCACCAAAATACCCGTTAGAATTACATCAGTTCCAAAAATAGCTCATTTGATAATTACAATGCCTGGACCAGTCCCGTATTTGTCAGACAAAACCGTACCATGGAATTATGGAGGGGACGTCTACTACCACAGTATCAAGCAAGATTGGACATCTGTCGAAGATTCAAGTTCTGAGAAGGATGACTTGAATATCAGTAACATTGTCGGGACTAGCAAGATTACCCGAAGTGGAAGGATATTCTCTCCAGAAATTGCTCCCCCAAAAGCAGTTTCTGGACCCGTAATCATTCCTGTTGTTGTTTCTCCTCCGAAGGCTATTCCTAGTCCCACAATCATCTCCACCAATACTCCAACTAGAAAAGCTGTTACAATCCCTGCTATCACTCCTACTGACATTCCTGCTGCCGAGTTCACCAAGACTCGAGGTAAAAGTATTCTGATTGAGCTTATCCAGATGAAGGCACAATCATTGGCTATCCCTGAGACCTCCCGGAAAGAGATGGAGGAAATTCTAAAGATCATAAAAAGAAGCGACTACGATGTAGTTGAACAACTGGGGAAAACTCCATCCAAAATTTCCATGCTGGCTTTACTACTATGTTCCGAGGCGCATGCAAAGGCCTTGGTAAAATTCCTAAAAACTGCTCATGTACCCCAGGAAACATCTGCCGACCAGTTCCAAGATTGTGTAGCCAGCTTGACTGCAGATAATGGTCTAGGTTTTTCGGATGTTGATTTAACGCCAAGAGGAAGTAAGCATAATGAGACATTGCATGTCTCAGTGGAATGTAGGGGCACAACCTTGGCTCATGTTTTGGTGGACACCAGATCGTCTCTGAATGTATTGCTTAAAAAGGCTCTTGATAGGCTTGACTGTAAGGGATTGACATTGAAACCAAGCAATATAGTAGTGAGGGCTTTTGACGGCTCGAAAAGAATGGTGCATGGGGAAGTGGATATCCCCATAAAGGTTGGAACCCAACATTTGATTCAACTTTTTATGTAATGGATATTCGCCCTTCATACTCCTGCTTTCTAGGACGACCATGGATTCACAATGCTGGCGGTGTTACTTCTACGTTACACCAAATGCTGAAATATCCAATTCAAGGGAAGATTATCACCGTTCATGGAGAAGAAGAGTATATGATCAGCCATCTCCATTCCAACACTTTAAGGAAGTCCCACAAGATGTGGCAGTAACCTGGGTTGTTCCCAAGATCACAAGGCCTCAACTCAAGATGTCATCTTTGAAAGATACAAAAGCAGTAATAGAAGAAGGTGGGTACACTATTTGGGGACAACTCCCAGATATCCCATACAAGTCTGATAAGTTTGGCCTAGGTTTCACTTCAGGTGCTCAGAAGACTGTACGCCACGCTTGTGCCGGAGGACCATCCCTGAAGATCAGCAACTGTGAAGTCAACACGGTAGAGGATGATGAAGAGGGTTGCAACCTGGAGGATTGGATCTTCCTAACTATAAGTGGAGGGCTCAGCAACTGGGAGGCTAGAGATTTTTTCCCGATCACTTTTATCCCACAGTAATTTGTCTTTACATTTTGTTGGATCTGTAATATTAAAACAATTCAAACTCTTAAAAACCTTATGTCTTACCCGAGGCACAATGGTCCATTTGTAAGGGTTATTATCTCATTTCCATATGACATCAATGAATCATGGATGTTTTGCATACAAACTTTGTGCTCATTGTTTTTCTCTTTTACATTTTTCATTTCTTTCAAAGATAGTTATACCCTTACACACACTCACACTCACAATGCATGTCTACATCCATTCAGGATCCCATGGATAATGGTTCTTCTATGGCCTTCTGTGACTCTGAAAATCTAATATACCAAGCCGAAGATGAAGGTGAGGAAGATTGTGAAGTACTAGGGGAACTTTCCAGATTGCTACAACAAGAAGAGAGAACCATTCAGCCCCACAAGGAACTCGTGGATACAATCAACCTAGGTACCAAAGAAGACAAAAGAGAGGTAAAGGTGGGTGCCAATATGGAACCCAGTGTCAAGGAGTGGTTGATTCAGTTGTTACACGAGTATGTTGAGGTCTTTGCCTGGTCGTATGAAGACATGCCAGGACTTGATGCAGATATTGTGGTACATAGTCTACCTACAAAAGAGGATTGCCCACCGGTAAAACAAAAGGTCCATCGAATGCAACCAGATATGTCAGAAAATATTAAAGCAAAAGTCATGAAACACTTCGATGCTGGATTCTTGGCCGTCACCTCCTATCCGCAATGGGTTTCCAATGTCGTTCTCGTGCCCAAAAAAGACGGCAAGGTACGAATGTGTGTGGACTATATAGATTTGAATAGGGCAATCCCTAAGGATGATTTCCCACTTCCCCACATTGAAATCCAAGTTGACAATACTGCACAACACAAAGTGTTTTCCTTCATGGACGGTTTCTCAGGTTATAACCAAATCAAAATGGCGCCTGAGGACATGGAGAAGACAACCTTTGTCACACAATGGGGCATATTTTTCTACAAGGTGATGTCGTTCGGACTGAAGAATGCTGGGGCAACCTATCAGCATGCCATGGTAGCTCTATTTCACGACATGATACATCACGAGATAGAGGTCTATGTGGACGACATGATAACTAGATCTCAAACAGAAGAAGAGCATATTGATCAATTACAGAAATTGTTCAAGATTTAAAAAAAGTAAAAGCTGAGGTTGAACCCAAATAAATGCACATTTGGGGTAAGGTCTGGTAAGCTCCTAGGCTTTGTCATCAACAATAAGGGTATTGAAGTAGATCCTGCCAAAGTGAAAGCAATACAAGAGACACATGATCCTCGTACTGAGAAGGAAGTCAGAGGATTCTTGGGACGCTTGAACTACATTGCCAGATTCATTTCTCACCCGACAGCTACCTGTGAACCAATCTTCAAACTACTGAAGAAAGATCAGGTAGTCCAATGGAATGATGAGTACCAAATTTCTTTTGACAAAATCAAAGAGTATTTGCAAGAGCCTCCTGTTTTAATGCCACCAGTCGAGGGAAGACCATTGATCGTGTATCTGACCGTTTTGGAAAATTCAATGGGGTGTGTGCTGGGGCAGCATGACGAGCCTGGCCGAAAAGAGCACGCCATTTATTACCTGAGCAAAAAGTTTACCGACTGTGAAATAAGATATTCATTACTTGAGAAAACTTTCGGCGCTCTGGCATGGGCTGCTCGCCGGATAAGATAGTATATGCTGACCCATACTACCCTGCTGATATCTAAAATGGATCCAATAAAATACATCTTCAAGAAACCTGCTCTCTCTGGGAGAATAGCGAGATGGAAGATGATCCTAACATAATATGACATACAGTATACTACCCAGAAAGCTATAAAGGGCAGTATACTAGCTGATCACCTTGCTCACCAAGCTGTGGAAGACTACCAGTCCATGAAGTTTGAATTCCTGGATGAAGACATCATGATGGTAAATAACTATGAAGAATTCAGGCCACATGACGGACCTGAACAAGGATCCTGATGGACCTTGGTTTTTGATGGGGCATCTAACGCACTCGGCAATGGTATTGGTGCAATACTCATATCTCCTGAAGGGTGTCATACTCCATTTACTACAAGACTCTGCTTCAATTGTACAAATAACATGGCGGAATACGAAGCGTGCATCTTTGGTCTCAAAGCTGCCATAGACTTCGGGATCAAATTGTTGAATGTATTCGGAGATTCAGCTTTGGCTATCATCCAGATCAAAGGGGAATGGGACACCAAACACCCTAACCTTATCCCTTACAAAGAACATGTTTTGACATTACTCCCACATTTTGAGAAGATTACCTTTGAGCATTTCCTGCGAGAAGAAAATCATCTAGCAGACGCACTAGCCTCAATGTCATCTATGTTTAAACTTAAATGGGATAACAAGGCTCCCCAAATCACCATTGAACGAAGGGATGAACCAGCACACTGTCACGAGATTAATACTGAAGAAGTAATGGACCTGCCTTGGTTCCACGAAGTCAAGAAGTATCTCGAAACCTAAGAATATCCAGAAGGAGCTTCAGTAAACGATAAGAAGTTCTTCATGAGATTCTCTGCTAAGTTCTTCCTTATTAATGGCATTCTTTACAAACGCAACCATGACTCTGTGTTACTTCGGTGCGTGGACAAGGTTGAAGCTGAAAGGATCATGGCTGAGTTGCATGAAGGAACTATTGGCACCCATTCCAGTGGGCATACGATGGCAAAAAAGATCCTACGGGCAGGCTATTACTGGTCTACCATGGAAGCAGATTGCTATCAACAATCTCGAACCTGTCACAAGTGTCAGATCTATGCTGACAAGGTGCACGTACCTCTGATTCCTCTGAATATCTTGACGGCTCCTTGTCCCTTTGCTATGTGGGGAATTGATATGATTTGGGAAATCAAGCCAACAGCCTCTAATAGACACTGCTTCATCTTAGTGTCCATTGACTATTTTACAAAGTGGGTGAAGGCAGCTTCTTTCGCTTCCATCACCAAGAATGTTGTAGCCCGGTTCATTAAGAAAAATCTCATCTGTCGGTATGGTATCCCAGAGAGGATCATCATAGACAATGGTACAAATTTAAACAATACTATGGTCACCGCCTTGTGGGAGCAATTCAAGATCCAGCATCACAATTCTTCCCCTTATCGGCCAAAGATGAATGGTGCTGTCGAAGCCGTGATTAAGAACATTAAAAAGATCATATAGAAAATGACAGTCACATATAAAGACTAGCATGATATGCTACTATTCACTCTCCACGGATATCATACCACAACTCGCACATCGATCGGGGCAACACCCTATTCTATGGTTTACGGCATGGAAGTTGTCTTGCCTATTGAGGTCCAGATCCCCTCTCTAAGAATTATGAAGGATGCATGGTTGAATGAAGACGATTGGATCCAGACTCGACTTGATCAACTAAACTTGATTGATGAGAAAAGGCTTACTACTGTCTGTCATGGTCAAATGTATCCAAAACAGATGATCAAGGCTTTCAACAAAAAGGTCAGACGCCAAGTGTATCAAGTTGGGGATTTGGTGATCAAACGTATCATACTACCGCAAGGTGATCCCACGGGAAAATGTACTCCTACATACGAAGGACCATTTATAATCAAAAACATTTTCTCTGGTGGAGCAATGATCTTGACCACCATGGATGGTGACGACCTGCCGCACCCTGCGAACGCAGACATAGTCAAAAGATACTACGCATAAGAGACCCTCTAGGTTGACACACCTTGGCAAAACAAGGGCATCCCGACGAACCAAAAAGGTCTGGGAAAAAATTAGGGATAAAACAAAAAAAATCTGTACACTCGCAAGTTGAAAACCTGAAAGGGCGACTTGGGCAAAAAAGGGTTTCCCGGTGGACTGAAAACCCGAAATGGTGGTCTAGGCAAAAGTTAGGGAATTAAAGCGTATAACTATGTCCTGTTGGATCACCTAACGGACAACCTTTGGCTTCGACTGATAAACTCAGAGGTTCTGATCAATTCAATCATCTTCGGACGAGGCAACAAATAGACAAGATGCTCGGAGATACAAAGGCTATAGTAGAATGGGACCCCCCATGGGATTATTACACATAGCTATCTTTTCTTTATATCAAAATTTTCATTTTTTATGTCAGTATTCTCTTACTAGAATATTTGTTTCACTGTAAAAAAAATACTTACTCAAAGTCAATACAAAGATATCCCTTTGAAAGTGCAAAACTATCTTTTTTTTTCTTTACTCTTGTGTTTTGTTTACAAAAACGTACAATGATTCATTTTTGAACATATGCATTTGAATATAATTACTGTTTATAAATAAACAAAATAGGAAGATAATCACCGATGGCTTTAAGAGGTAGGAAAATTTCTCTATGCTATTTCCATAATCCTCTGCAGTGTGCAGTTTAATCCCCAGCGGAACAGAGCTTCCAGTTATCAATCCCCAGTAGAAGTCTTCAAATTTCTCAAGATTCCCCAATAGGATTTTACAAGCAGTACAAGGCATCTCCCTTACAACAGAGTTTATTTCTCCAAGCAGAAATTCATCAACACTTAGACTTCACAACATGAAGACTTATACTCCATATCCTCAGCAGCAGTCAGGGATTTATTTTCCCCAATCCAACAACAGTGTGGCAGATTAGCTTGCATACGCATACATTGCATCCATATATCATAAAAATTGATAACACAAATGCATTATACCACACATTTCATACAACATGACTTTGAATTTTTGCTAACATTTTACCCTTTTCAGGATAAGGTTAACAACTACCATTGACATTGTTCAAAGTTATCAAATACAATTCAGATATGCTCCAAGACACAGATGCCATCCTGATACTTGTTTAGACTCAAGTTTTGATACAGTTCAGATACGCTCCAGACACGAATGTCATCCTGAAGCTCATTCAACTCTCAGATACAGTTAGATACAATTCAGATACGCTCCAGACACAGATGCCATTATGATACTCATTCAGATTTCAACTTCCAGATACCATACAGATACGCTCCAGACACAGATGCCATCCTAATACTCATTCAAAATCAGCTTCCAGATACAGTTCAAATACGCTCCAGACACATATGCCATCCTAAAACTCATTTACAGTTCAGATACGCTCCAGACGCGAACGCCATTCTGATACTCATTCAAAGTCTCCTTCAGATACAATGCAGATACGCTTCAGACATGAATTCCATTATGATACTTATTCAGACGCAATTCTCAAGATACAGTACAAATACACTCCAGACACGAACACCATTCTGATACTCATTCTTTCAGCTTACAAATTACAATTCAACAATCACTCTTGGATGGCATCTACAAGCCCATCTCCAACAACTTTCCATTACCTCTCCAAATGTCATCTTTAAGCTCATCCCCTCTGCTGTACCCTTATTTTTGCCCCTAAGATCCCTTCATCATACCATGTTGATTCACTCACAACAAGATCACACTAGGATTCTTGGTTCCCCTCCCTACTTTGAGCTTTGCTCCTTTTGAGGAATTACCAAGCACCTTGACTTATGTTCCTTTTATGATCATTAATATTGTTTTGTTTTCTTCACTTAACTAATAAAGTGCAATGTTGGTTTGTCTTGCTTGTTATCCATGTAGGTGAAGGGCAATGAGATTTAACAAATTACTCCATGGGTTCATGAGTTTATTTCCATGCCCTAGCCAATAAAAGCTTGAGATTGGAGTGGTTTTGGAGGGAATGACATGACAAGTTTGTTTTGCTTCATCACATTTCAAAGTTATCAAGATTTATTCAAAACTACAAGGGGTTGATTGGAGAAGCTGTTATGTTTGGACAAGGCCTTGTTCATATTGGTCACAAGGGCATAGTTCTCTCAAATTATATGGAAGTGGTTTTTGTGGCTAAGAGTTCTCATTATCATCCTCAACAACTTATATTCACAAAGCAATAATATTGGTACAAGAAGTTTGTTTAAACTTGTCAAAGTTCCTCAAGGCATTTTCTTGATCTAGAAGCTAGGGTTTTGAACTTCAAAGGAGTATATCTTGCTCATCTTTTGGTATTTTTGAATGATTTCAAAGACATCCTTCTATTTAAAGGGTTATCAACAAATCACTTCAAAATTTCCAAGGATTTTTTATGTGGAAGAAACTTGATGAAGAAGAAAGATTACAAGTCCTTCAGATGAATCCCCAATTTTCCATGTGTGACTTCAAATGATCATAACTTGGTCAATTTTTATCACCTTGAGCCCATTATTTTTCCATAATGATCTTGAAGCTGTGAACTTTATGCCTTCTTTTATGTGCAAAGTGGGAAAATGGATGGAGGTTTCCTTAAATATGCAAAAGATTATAGGTCATTTCATGATTTTTGGCCAACTTCAACAAGTCATAACTTGCTCAATTTTTGGAGATTTTGAGTGGTTCAAGTTTCAAAATGTCATTCAATAGATCTACTTCATTCCATCTTTTTTGGTCAAGAGCAAATTTCAAGTGGAAGGCCATGTTTGGATGCAAAAGATTATAGGTCATTTTTGAAGAAGAACTTGAAATATTTCTAAGTATGGAAAGTCAACCCTTTTTCTTCAACTTTGACTCAATGCAACTTTCAGCTCAGTTCCATTGCAAAGCTTGTAGCCTCATCTTTTTAAAGCCTCAAGAATCATGCCCTAAGACCCCTTAAGTTGGAAATGCCATGGATTTGAATTTGGTAACTTGAAACTGAATTTTCCACAAAGTCAGAATTTTGAAATCCATAATGTGACTTCTAAACACAAGATTTATGCGCGTTTTTGATTTAAACTTGATTAGCAAACTTGCCAGAAGTGATTAGCACCCCAAAACGCAAGATTTGGTTGAGTTTTGATAGAAATGAAGTCACACTTCACTCGTGCTCGACCTTCATTCAATTTCCCTCCAAACTTCCTTGTTTCTTCCAATTTTCATTCCCATTCACTTCCCTATAAATAGAGGGTCACCCCCCATTCATTTCTTCAAGCTTGGATAGGCAGAATCACCCTGCCAAACGTGTTTCATAACTCAGAATTCAGTAATTTCAAAATTCATTCTCAAGCCTTATTCAATCCAATTTTTCCATCAATTCACCTTCCTTGATCTTCCCTGAAGCTAACCACATAATTATATTCAAGAATTATGCCCTATACTGCTCCATAGAAGTTCAGTTTCAGAGCTTTGCAACTCAACTTCAATAGGTAGATTCCTTCATCAATTCTTCAAAACTCTGATATCATTGTGTTTCTCTCATTGCCTTGGTTCTAGTCGTAACACTTACCTTTTACTTGAAACACATTTTGAACATGAAATTTCAAATCCCTTTTCAAAACTTTCCTTCCAAATTGCTTGAGCTACAATTTATATAAATTTGGCGCGAGGGCGTGGTTGTCTTCGTCTTGAAGAGACGAAGCGAATGGCATAGGTCTGAGCTTTTGATTTTACAGTTTGGGAGACCTGCAATTTGTGATGGCTGGAGGTTGAAGATGACCAATGTGTCATATTCCAACCAATGAAGGCGCGCCATCTGTTTTTTTCAAATTCTGATTTAATTAATGATTTTGTACATTATTCACTAATGACCATGATATGCACAGCGCGCCAGATCCCTTGGATTTGATTACTAACGCGTTTTGACTCTCATCCAATGGTCCACATATTTTACTTTTATTTTCTTTTTCTAATTTTTATATTTTTATTGTTTTAAATTTCAAAAAATCATAGAAAATTCATTTTTAGTCCAAAAAATCTGAAAAAATAATGAAAAATATTTTTGATTATTCTCTTTCTGATTTTTATTTTTTCACAATTTAATTTTGTGTTTTGGTATTTTTTATAAATTTTACACTTTATTTGATTTGTTTTAAATGTTAAAAATACTTTTATACATTTTTAAATTCTGAAAAAATTATGGAATGATCCAATGATATTGTGACAAATATTGGTGACCTTGTTTTATTTTTGTTTCTGACTTTACTATTTTTATCATTTTTTTTGTTTATTTTACCCATTTATTTTAATTTTAAAAATAGTTTCTGACTTTAAAAAATTACCAAAAAAATTGTAAAATTATTTGAGCCTTTTTCTGATTTTTCTATGGTCTCACTTTTCATTTCTTGATTAATTTGAACATAGTTGATATTTTTCTCTTTATTTTCTATTTTTAAACATTATTTTTAAACCCTTTTGTGTATATTAAAATGTGATATTATTTTGTGACTATTTTCTGGCTGATCTTGGGTTAGATTTTGGATCATAAACTTTATTAACATCATTGGATCCATGGTGTTGAGTTTAACTCCACAAAAATGGATGAATGATTTTAATAATAGTTTGATTAAAATTTAATTCAAATGTGGTTTGTATTTTTTTCCCTATCCTTTTTCATCTCATCCCCTTTTTATTGTACTAGGTGTTATTGGAGCATGATCTCTATATCATGTCTTAAAATAAATGGTGCATAAATTGCTATTGACCGGCCTCAAAATAGGTGCGACTTCTATATAAGTCCACTTACGATTGCTTAACATAGCACTAAACTTTGTCCCGATTCAAATAAATGATCATTTGTGGCCCAAACTTATGATTACAAGCCCAAGTATGTTAATTTGATCTCTTTGATCCAATAACCTTGAGATCCATTGTGTGGAGGCTTTGGTTCTACCAATCCTCTAATGGATCTGCAACACCTTTGGTCAACGCGGATCACTTAAACATTGCTGATCATTAAATGGTACTTATGAGAATTCCAAATGGATGATATACTTGACAAAAAGCAAATGCAACTTGTTGTGTGGATGCTTTGGTTCTACCAATCCTCTAATGAGTTCCAAATGCAAGTTTCAAGATGGTCATCCAACTAACCACTAATTATTGACTTGTTTTACCTTATGCTTTTATTCTTTTTTATGCTTTATGTACTATTTACTTTTAGCATTTACATTTCATGCCATTTTCATCTTTGCTCATTTAAGCATTTATTTTCTTGCCATTTTGTACTTTGCTCACTTGAGCTTTCCTTTTCCTTTTTTAAGATACTTAATAATCAACCTAAACCCTAAAAATCTTTAATGGTACTTGGACTATTTGGCTACTATCCTTGGCATTATGGAGCATGGGACTTTTCTTGGACTTAGGATTAGAAACCTTGGCCTATCTTAGAAACCTTATGATATTATCTGATTATTTTTGTCTGGAGCTCTTGAGGTTTACCTCAAGACATTGGGTTGTTTGTTTGTTTTGTGTGCAGGTTATTGTGATTATACCCTTTGTTTGTAATCTGGAATTCATCCGTACACAGCCGTTACTCTGCCCAATTTTTATGAAGACTTAATACACTTGAAGTTTGGTTATCTCAAGAAGTCTAGTATTTTTGCTTGCTTGGTTTCAATCCAAAGAATGGGAACTCTATCTTGGCTCATAATGTCAAGTATTGGCTTCTTGTTAGTTAGATGGTTCTTATCCCTAGCTTTTACCTTATGCTTTAGGATAGTCTCTTCTTCTCCTCCATCTTCTTTAATTTCAAAAATCTTCTTTCCATTTTTGAAAACTCTTCTAGTTTTTGAACTTGAACCATTTTTATAATAAACTTGGACTTATGTCCATGCATTTTCAAAAAATGTTCATAAATAAAATCCAATCAACTTAATAATACCTTGACATTTTTTGTGAGAAGACTAAAAGTCAATCAATCTCATTTCAAACCATTTTGCCACTTTGGCTTTTTATCTTTAAAACTTTTCTTAAAAGATTAAACTCTTGTCAATCCTTGTAGTGATGCAAACAACTATACTTCTACAATATGTAGTGAAGAGAGATATTTTCCACTTGGGTGTTGAGTGAGGCATTATTGATTTTAAAATCCAAGCCATATCCTCCACTTTGAGATGATGCAAATTCTCCTTTCTCATGATTGTGGGTAGTTGGTAGGTTTTCCACACGGACAATGACGATGATGTTTTATCTTATAAAATTAACCAACACATTTGGGTTTTAGATTTTTGAAAGAGGAACTACGTGTACCCTGATCCCCTATTGCACGAAAGGTGGTACGTAGGAACTAAAGGTTCGCAACCGCGGAGGGTGCAAAAATCATAAAATATATATTTCTTTTCTCACCTCCACCATCCATTTTATATAACAGTTTTTATAGCCAAAAATATATAGATTTTTACAAAGAGGCTCTCGCGGAGTACCATAGATGTTTAGGGTGTTAATACCTCCCCTTTGCATAACCAACCCCCTTACCTTGAATCTTTCCCCCCTTTTTTTGGGTTATTCGCTCTTTTCTCATTCCTTTGGAAACAATAAAGTGCGATGGAGATTTTTATTTTGATTTGTATAAAGTCCAGTCAATCCAATGGCTTAGTCTTAAACATTTCTACCGCTACAGAAAAATGGCGACTTCATTAGGGAGAGATTGACCTATTGTTGATCCATCCCTAAGTGGGTTAAGCCTATCTTTGTTTATATTTGTATATGTGTTATTACTGTTTTTTGTGTTATATGTTATATGTATGTTTGTCTGGATTTTCCTGGTTTTCAGGGTGCTTGGTGATTACTCATAAGTCCTATACCCGGACTTGGGCAAACTTTAAGATAGGACGGGCGATATAGTCATGTTAACTTTGAGGGAGTAATCCCAAAAAAAGAGGCATGAGATCCCCCACTCAGTGGAGGCCCCTTTGACTGTAGTGTCGTTTACCGAGTAATCAGGAAGACGTACTGCTTTCGATCTGGGAGCCTGCTGAAACTGAGGACCGTAGAATACCAAACCCATCTTGGCCTTTTAGGTGTAGTGCGGAAGCTATGACGGAGTAATCCGAAAATAGTTGTCATGCGATACTATGCTCGGACGAGTCTTTCTTGAGAATATTACTAATTACTGAGTTAATCAGGAAGTTCGTAATATCCGAAGGAAGGATGTAGACTCTGGGAACCTCTAGAACCTTGTTTGGCAGGTGATAACTTTTTAGACAAACACCTTATGGGTAGTACCTTCGACCTCATGCTCGTGACGTTGAACCTATGGACCCTATATGTGTGATCTTGTGTGTGATTGTTGCATCATGCATCCATGCACTCATAAGCATCTTTTGAAGAAACCATATTTCAAGGGATGTTAAAGGTTGACTATTTGTGAATATCTCAGGTACTTTTAACCATGGATTCTGGAAAAATAAAGACCGGGAAGTACAGTTTCAAGGATCCCAAGATATATGAGTTAATCAGTCTAATTCTCGAGATCGAGTATTCTGCAGATTTTCGAAAGAAGTATGGATCTGTCATTCCTCTTATGAAGCTTAGGATGAAGGAGGATTTTCTCTCGATAATGGTCCAGTTCTATGATTCGATGTATCATTGCTTTACTTTTCCCGACTATCAGTTGATTCCTACACTGGAGGAGTATTCTTATCTATTGGATTTACTTGTTACCGATCGTGTTCCTTTTACTGGTTTGGAGGGTGAGCCAAAACCACATGAGATTGCTGCTTTGATTCATCTGGGGAAGTTTGAGGTGGAAGCCCATATGACTACTAAAGGAGGGATTAGAGGATTACCAACTCAGTTCTTATTGGAGAAAGCTCGTTACTTTGCCAGAATGAAAAGTACAGTTGCTTTTGAGGCCATATTTACTCTACTTGTTACGGGTTATTCTTATTTCCTAATGTGGACAAGTTTGTTGACATTAACGCTATCAAGATTTTCATGATTGGAAACCCAGTTCCTACACTGTTGGGTGATACTTATTACTCTATTCATCTCCGGAATTCTTATCATGGGGGAATGATTATCTGTTGCACGCCTCTGTTGTACCGGTGGTTTATCTCTCATATGCTTCAGTCTGATGCTTTTTGGGATGTCAAGAAGGAACCCCGTTGGGCTCCTAAGATCATGGAACTTACTCACTCGGATATTGATTGGTATCATCGAGCCTATCAGGATATAGAGATTATTGACAGTTGTGGTAGTTTCCCCAATGTACCTCTTCTTGGTACAAAGGGAGGAATTAACTATAACCTTGTTCTTGCACGGCGACAGCTTGGTTATCCGATGAGGGATAAACCGAATAGTATTCATTTGAGTAGTTTCTTTCTGAATGAAGGGGAAGATCATAGGGAAGCTAGGGAGCATATTGCGAAGGCCTGGCGTCACATTCATAAGAAGGGTAGGAAGGATTTGGGACCTAGGGGTGTTGTTTCTTTGGAGCCATATCTTCAGTGGATCCGATCAAGAGCCATTCAGTTAAAGATGCCGTATACCTGGGAGACACCTATGCCTGATCCGTTTGTGAAGACCACTCCTCCCTTATTAGATGATTTGGAAGAGTTGCAACTTGCTTTGGTTAGGATGCAACAGGAAAGGGGTGCTTGGAAGAACAAGTTCCAGACTTTAGAGAGTTCCTACAGAGCAGACCTGAAGGAGAAAGACAACTTGATTGAAATCCTTGAGAGTCGGGCGGTAGAGTCTATGGAGAGGCAAGGGGATTTATTTTCTCCCAAGCCTCAATCAGGTGCTGATCACTTACTTCCTGATTCAAATAATTGGAAGGAGATTTCCATCATACATATGGAAGAAAACCAGAGGTTGAAGGCTCAGATTGCCAGGCTCACGGGGAAGCGCCAGCGTATAGAGTGATCTCCATCAGTTCTTTTTCTCGGGATTTTAGATTGTATTCTCCTCTTGTACTTGAGATCATTGAGACTTGTAATCCATTTTGGAATTATTATAATAAAAAATTTCAGTATTTTAAAAGCTTTATTACTTTGATGTTTGCAATATGTCTGTAAACTTTAAATCCCTTGAAATATTAAATAATGAAGTAAAAATAATCATATGCATTGCATATCATGCATCATATTGCACACATTTCTTGCATTTATTGTGCATATCCAGGTGTCTTACAAAGCTTCTTTACTTCATTCAGCAAGTTGACTCATCACTACAATACTCGGGCTAATTTTAAGAAGAAGATGGACAACTTAGAACAAGAGAACTGCGAGCTGCACGAAGAAGTTAATCGGAAGTTCACATGCAGGCTTTACTGAACTAATATTAACCAGAGAGAGGATAGAAGCCGGTATAAAGAATGGAAAGATTCAGAAAGACACATCTTTTTCTACAGCTGTAAGAAATCCTTTCATATGAAAGAAAGAGGTGGATACTGTATATCCGTAAAGAAACCAAGATAGGGCCGAACACCGACCAATGGTGAGGGATGTTATGATTCCTAAGCCCGCGCCTGATCAGCAAAGAAATAATCAACCAAGGATGGAGAGGCCAGTCAGGAAGTTCACCAGAATCAATATGACCCCGTCTCAAGTATTACCGCATCTACTAAGATCCAACTTGGTGACCTTGAAAGAAGCTCCGAAAAACCCCAATACAACATCTCCTCATTATCATCCCAATGCCCGTTGCGCATATCACTCTGAAAGTCCTGGACAAGATACTAATAACTGTTGGGCTCTAAAGAACAAAATACAAGACCTCATTGAAGCAAAAGAAATTGAGTTCGATGCGCCTGAAAAGCAAAATGTCATTTTTGCCCCTATGCCCAGACATGGCCACAATACTAATGCCATTGAAGAAGGTTTGTTTGTTACTTCGATTGATGAACTCATGACCCCACTTCTGACTATTAAAATGAATTTGTTGAATGCCGGTGTGTTCCCGGGTTGTGATAAAGTTTTCCATCTCTATTTGTCCTCACCAACCAGCTGTCCTTTGTTGAAAGCAGGCGTTCAGTGCCTAATAAATAACAAAGAAATTTTATTCGAGAAGATTTCTATTCCACCTGTTCCTTTTGAAGATGTTTCTATCATTACCATTTCCGCCAATTCTTCCAGGGTCTCCACCAAAAGACCAGTTAGAATTACATCAGTTCTAAAAGCAGCTCCTTTGATAATCACAATGCCTGGACTAGTCCCATATGCGTCAGACAAAACCGTGCCATGGAATTATGGAGGGGATGTCTATTACCATGGTATCAAGCAGGACTGGCCAGCCGCCGAAGATTCAAGCTCCGAGAAAGTCAACTCCGACATCAGTAACATTGTAGGAACTAGCAAAATTACCCGAAGTGGTAGGATCTTTTCTCCAGAAATTTCTCCCCCAAAAGCAGTTTTTGGACCCGTAATCATCCCTGTGGCTGCTCCAAAGGTTACTCCCACACCCATAATCATCTCTGCAAATACTCCAATTGAAAAAGCCATTACAACCCCTGTAATCATTTCTACTGAAACTCATGCTGTCGAATTAACTGAGACTCGAGGAAAAAGTATTCTGATCGATCATGTCCGGACGAAGGCTCAGTCATTGACTATCCCTGAGACCTCCAAGAAAGAAATGGAGGAGATCCTAAAAATTATAAAGAGAAGCGACTACGATGTAGTTGAATAACTGGGGAAAACTCCCTCTAAAATCTCCATGCTGCCATTGCTGCTTTGTTCCGAGGCACATGCAAAATCCTTGGTAAAGTTCTTAAAAACCGCCCATATACCTCAAGAGACATCGGTCGATCAGTTTCAAGACTACATAGCCAGCCTAACTGTGGATAATGGTTTAGGTTTTTCAGATGCTGATCTGACGCCAAGGGGAAGGAAGCATAATGAGGCATTGCATGTCTCAGTGGAATGTAGGGGCATAACTTTGGCTCATGTTTTGGTGGAAACTGGCTCATCTCTGAATGTATTACCTAAAAAAGCTCTTGATAGACTTGACTGCGAGGGACTAGAATTAAAGCCAATCAACATAATAGTAAGGGCTTTTGACGGCTCGAAAAGGATGGTGCACGGGGAAGTGGATATCCCCATAAAGGTTGGAACCCAAACCTTCAATTAAACTTTTTATGTAATGGACATATGCCCTTCATACTCCTGCTTGCTAGGCCGACCATGGATCCACAATGCTGGCACTGTTACTTCTATGTTGCACCAAATGTTGAAGTATCTAGTTCAAGGGAAGATTATAACCGTTCATGGAGAGGAAGAATACATGATCAGCCATCTCAATTCCTTCAGATATGTGGAATTAGATGGTGAATTCATTCAAACTCCATTTCAACACTTTGAATAGGTCCCCCAAGATGTGGCAGTGACCAAGGATGTGTCTCAGGTTCCCAAGATTACAAGGCCTCCACTCCGGATGTCATCTCTGAAGGATGCCAAAGCAGTGGTAGAAGAAGGACGGTGCACTATTTGGGGACAACTCCCAGATATCCCATATAAGTCTGACAAGTTTGGCCTAGGTTTCACTTCAAGTTCTCAAAAGGCTGTACGCCGTGCTCGTGATGAAGAACCACCCTTGAAGATCAACAATCGTGAAGTCAACGCGGTAGAAGATGGTGAAGATGGCTGCAACCTGGAGGATTGGGTCTTCCCAACTGTCAATGGAGGGCTCAACAATTGGGAGGCTAGAGACTTTGTCCCAATCACTTTTATCCCACAGTAATTTGTCTTTACATTTTGTTGGATCTGTAATATTCAAAACAATTCGCACTCTTAAAACCTTGTGTCTTACCCGAGGCACAATGGTCCATTTGTAAGGGTTATTATCTCATTTTCATATGACATCAATGAATCATGGACGTTTTCGCATACAAACTTTTGTGCTCATTGTTTTTCTTTTACATTTTACTTTCTTTCAAAGAGAGCTATACCCTTACATACACCCACACTCACAATGAAAGTATACGTCCATTCGGGATCCCATGGGTAACGATACTGTTATGGCCTTTTATGACTCTGAGAATCTAATCCACCAAGCCGAAGACGAAGGCGAGGAAGATTATGAAGTACCAGGGGAACTTACTAGACTACTACTATAAGAAGAAAGAACCATTCAGCCTCACAAGGAACCCGTGGATACAATCAACCTAGGTACCGAAGAAGACAAAAAAGAGGTCAAGATGGGAGCCAATATGGAACCCAGTATAAAGAAGCGTATGATTCAGTTGTTACACGATTATGTCAAAGTCTTTGCTTGGTCGTATGAAGACATGCCAGGACTTGATGCAAATATTGTGGTACATCGTCTGCCTACAAGAGAGGATTGTCCGCCAGTAAAGCAAAAGGTTCGCCGCATGAGGCCTGATATGTCAGAAAAGATTAAAGCATAAGTCATGAAGCAATTCAACACTGGATTCTTGGCTGTCACTTCTTATCCCCAATGGGTTTCCAATGTTGTTCCAGTGCCCAAAAAGGACGGCAAGGTGAGAATGTGTGTGGAATACAGAGATTTGAATAGGGCAAGCCCTAAGGATGATTTTCCACTCCCCCACATTGATATCCTAGCTGACAATACGGTACAACACAAAGTGTTTTCCTTCATGGACAGATTCTCAGGTTACAACCAAATCAAAATGGTGCCAGAGGACATGGAGAAAACAACATTTGTCACACAATGGGGCACATTCTGCTACAAGGTAATGCCATACAGACTAAAGAATGTTGGGGCAACCTATCAGCGTGCCATGGTAGCCCTATTTCACGACATGATACATCACGGAATAGAGGTCTACGTGGACGATATGATAGCCAGATCTCAAACAGAAGAAGAGCATCTTGATCACTTACAAAAACTATTTGAGAGACTGAAGAAGTACAAGCTGAGGTTGAACCCAAACAAATGCACATTTGGGGTACGGTCTGGTAAACTCATAGGCTTTGTCGTCAGCAACAAAGGTATCAAGGTCGATCCTGCCAAGGTTAAAGCAATACAAGAGATGCCTGCTCCTCGTACTGAGAAGGAAGTCATAGGATTCTTGGGACGTTTGAACTATATTGCCAGATTCATTTCTCACCTGACAGCTACTTGTGAGTCAATCTTTAAACTATTGAAGAAAGATTAAGTAGTCAAATGGAATGATGAATGCCAAGTTGCTTTTGACAAAATTAAAGAATAATTATAAAAGCCTCCTGTGTTGATGCCACTAGTTGAGGGAAGACCATTGATCATGTATCTGACTATTTTAGAAAACTCAATGGGTGTGTATTGGGGCAGCATGACGAGTCTGTCCGAAAAGAGCATGCTATTTACTACCTGAGAAAAAATTTTACCGACTGTGAAACAAGATATTCTTTGCTCGAGAAAACTTGTTGTGCTCTGGCATGGTCTGCTCGCCAGTTAAGATAGTATATGCTGACTCATACTACTTTATTGATATCTAAAATGGATTTGATGAAATACATCTTCGAGAAGCCCGCTCTTTCCGGGAGAATAGCGAGATGGTAGATGATCCTAATAGAGTACGACATACATTATACTACCCAAAAAGAGATAAAGGGTAATGTATTAGCCGATCACCTTGCTCACCAAGCTGTAGAAGACTACCAGTCCATGAAATTCAAATTTCCGGATGAGGACATCATGACATTAGGCAACTGTGAGGAATTCAGGCCATATGACAGACCTGAACAAGGATCCCGATGGACCTTGTTCTTTGATGTAGCATCCAATGTACTCGGCAATGGTATTGGTGTTGTACTCATATCTCCGGAAGGGTGTCATACTCCCTTTACTGCCAGACTTTGCTTCAATTGTACAAACAACACGGCGGTCTACGAAGCGTGCATCTTCGGTCTCAAAGCTGCCATAGACTTGGGGATCAAATCCTTAGATGTTTTCGGAGACTCAGCTTTAGTTATCAGCCAGATCAAAGGGGAATGGTATGAAGATGTGAAAAACACAAGAAGGAGGGGGGGTTGAATTGTAAAACTTAAAACAAATGGTTTGACAACGCAATATTTTTATCCTGGTTCGTTTGATCTCAAACTACTCCAGTCCACCCGTCAAGGTGATTTCGCCTCTCTCCAACGAGGTCTTAATCCACTATTTTCAAAGGATTACAACAACTACTTTAACAACTGTTAAAGTTTTCTTGAGTATAACCACAAACCGGTTTATCTCAAGGAAATCTTTTACAAATAATTGAACAAGGATGTGTTAACGTTTTCTAACAAAACAATATATCACAACTGTGATAATTACACAACTTAAGCTTGAAATAAACTGAATTTTCTATTGCATTTGAATAAGCGTGATTTGAAGGCTTGGCAAATTATATGAGTGCATGCGTGAGTCTTTTCTCAAGCAGACTTGTTTATATAGGCAAGGCAAAGATACGTTGTCCATAAAGCCAGTTTAATGATAATAACGCACTTTCCTTTTGAAGAAGATCTTGTTTGAAGAGAGCCGTTAGCATTTAATTCTGTCTTGAATAATTAATAACGCTTCAGAGTCTTCTTTGCTTTAACTTATGATAACGCTTCAGAGTGTTCTTTGCTTTAACTTATGATAACGCTTTGGAGTGTTGATGACTTGGTAAATCTCTTTGATTAGAGTCAGAGTGTATTATTTAGGCGCAGATTCTGGTCATCAAGCTTCAGCGTATAATCTGGTAACTTCAGCGTGTAGCACATATTACTGATCTTCTGATGCTGATTCCATCAGAACTTCTGTATATACAAAACATAATTTTAAGAAGCATATTTGTTTTATATATATATATATATATATATATATATATATATATATATATATATATATATATATATATATATATATATATCTTTGAATTTATTTATTCTTTGTATTTTGTTATCATCAAAACTCTAATCAAGGGTTGTAGAATCAAACTATGTTCTAACAATCTCCCCCCTTTTTGATGATGACAAAAACAAGATTTTTCAATTTAAAAATAAGAATAAAAAGTATAGAATTAAGAAGAGAGACTCCCCCTGAGTTGATTACTTCCCTTTAATTCCATGAGTCTTTGAGCATCAGAACCTTACTGTATCTTTCATCAGAGTTTTGTACCTGTTCAAGCTTTTCAGAAGAGAGAAATTTAAATAGATCAGAATGTCTGAGACTTATGTCTCAGTAATCCGTTATTGAAAAATATCATTCTTTCTCCCCCTTTTTGTCAGTTATCAAAAAGAACATATAATCAAAGCCAAAATGCATTTATATTAAAAACCAGAATCAACGAAAAGTTCAGAACAGCAACAATGAAAGAATATTACAGATAAACAAGTTTTAAAAACGAGGAAATCTAAGAGGGAGGAGGTAGACGCGTGAACAAGGCTTCTAACATGCTCTTGATCTGGATGTTGGTTTCCTGTTGCTGGGTTAACATGCTCGTGATTTCATCAATTTTGTTGTCCTGTTTATCCATTCTTTCCTTCATCGACATATTAGATCTTTTCAGGTCTTCTAGAGTCTGCCTTTCATAGGAGGAAGCTTGAGGATCAGCAGTAATTGGATGCTTCTCAGAGCATTCTGCAATATCCTCTTTTTGACCCAGTTCTTCAGCAGGAATCATCTGCTCTGAAGTATCAGTCAGATTGAGATCTTCTAATTCTGGTTGAACGTTGTGTGCTGGACGATGTTCAGACCAGGGAGCATTGTCCAGAGGGAGAACTTCTTCCTTGAGCAGCTGGCTCAGAACTTGATCTTCAATTACTTTCAGTAGATTACTGAAGTTCTGTTGAACTTGTCCGTAGCTCTGTTCCTGCATCTTACGAGTTTCATAACATACCCATCTTCTGAACCTTGTCCAAAGGTAGTCTGATGCAGCAGGATCAATCAGCTCAAGACTAGCTTGCTTCAGAGAAGTTATCCACTTTTGTACTTCTGTTTCAAACATCAATAAGCTGGTACCAACATCTGGAGGGGGTTCAGATGGTTTTGGTTTTGGAATAGCTGTTTTGTGGGTTATGGCAGCAAGACGTTCAAAAACTGTTAAGTCAATGACAGTCTTGATGTTGTCATCTGGATTGTTCTTTGGTGAGGGAGTGGGAGAGTTAGGAATTATTATTGGACTGGTTGGGGAGTTTGGTGGAGTTGATTCTAGTGAGGAGGGAATTAGGGGAATATCCAGAATGGTTAGGGGCATACGGATGGCCAGAGGTTCAGTGATTCCAGGAATGGGAATGGTATCAAAATCAACAGTTTGGTTTGATTGATCGTTATGAGGTTCTGGTTCACAGGATTCAGAAGGTTGAGCCTCAGAAGTTTGAACTTCTGGTTGAAATAGTTCAGGTTATGGAGAAGGTGGATGAATTTCTGGTTAAGGAGATGGAGGTAGTGGTATTTCTGGTTGAGGAGAGAGGGGAATTTTTGGTTGTGGTGCTTCTGTGGTGTTTTCAAGGTTTGGATTTTCTGGCATGGGAGCAGAAGTATGTTGGTCAAAGGTTTCTATTTCTGATAGAACTTTTGCAAGTTCTTGCTGGGTTGCTTCAGTATTTGGATTTGGAGGTTGGGAGCGAGATCTTCTAAGAGTTAAGGTTTCTGAGGGGTCGAATTCAATGTCAAAGTCATCAAATGTTTGTGGTGTGGGGTTTTCTGATTGAGTGGGAATTGGTATAGATGTTGATACAGAAATTGAGTTTAAAACAGTTACAGAAGAAGGATTACCTCTCTTTTTAGGAGCCCGCTGGGATGATCCTTCTGCTACAGCTTTCCTTTTCTTGGTTTTCTTCAGCACAACTTCTAGAGCCTTCTGCTGCAGATCCTGAATGTTCAAATCCGGTGGTGTACCATCCGCTTTGCATGCATCTAGATATCTGACTATTATATCAGGTTTAGAATCAATCTCTGAGAACAATGGGAAGTTATCCAGAGGGATTCTTATGCTGGAGATTGCTGCAAAAGGGGTGACACTGGGTTCCTTCTTGATGTTCTCAATTAACTTCATTTTCTTCAAATTCTTTGCATTCAGCTGTTTGCCAACAGTAGCTTCCAAAGAGCTGATTTCCTGAGCTTCTGTAAGATGATCAATCAGCTTATTCTCTGTTAGAATACCTGATATAAGCCTTCCTAGGGGTATCCAGTCCCTTTTTGTGCGCTCCTCTTCTCTGGTTTCCTTGACACTAGTCCTTAGATGGTTAAACAGCAGATGAGCTAGATTCACCTTAATCTTCTGGGAGATGAAGTAGATCAGAAATTGCTTATCAATATTGATGTAGTCAGGAGAGCTGGTAGGCTTCCTGTGGTTTATACATCCCAGAATAATCTTGGCCCATATTCTGTGATGGTCTTTCAGATCCCTTATCTTGCTGGAGGGAAGACCCAGAGTGAAGATTTCTCTAGCAATTAGGGTGACATCTGTGCATCTTTCAGCCATGTCAATGCATCGTACACCACCACCACTGTAGCCTATTAATCTTGCAATGAGGTCCTCTGTTATAACTATCTTCTTCCCCATTATGTATGAAGTAACTTGATGGTTGGAAGATGAAGCATAAATCCAAAATTCCTTCACAAGAATTAGGAATGTTGGACCCACCAGTCGGTCAAAATATATGTCCCAACCTTGAGCTTTTACTTCTTCCGAGAGATTAAACCCGTTCTCTTGAAGACTGTTGAAGTCCACAATCAATTCTGAAAGAACTTCTAGATTTTTGATGGGTGTGAGAAGAGTTCTGTAGGGTTCTTCGTATTGTTCGGAGGAATCTATTTTCTGAGAACTGGAAGTAGGTTTGCTTGAGGAAGCCATGTTCACATGAAGGTTTTGTGAAGAAATTGAAAAGGGTTTTGAGAAAGGTTCCAAACTGAATTCAATAAGATTTTAGAGAAAATGAAGGTGAAAGTAAAAAAGTGTAAGTGGTGAGAGATGTGTTTAAATAGATTTTTAAAAAGGATTTTGAAAACATAAACGGCAAGAGAGAGAATTAAATTATAATGATTATGAGCATTTAATGATAGCTGATTTTGGGGGATTCAGAAAGATATTGAAACGGTTACCCATGACATGTGTCCCAATGCATCCAATCAGCGCTTTTGACCTTTCAGAAACGTGAACGCGTGTTCAGCCTCAGAAAGTAGCTGATGACTGGATGACACCTGTTTGCTTGAGTGAACTGCATATTTCTATCCTTGAAATGAAGCGCTCAGATCTTCATGGATAGGTTCTGATACAATCTGTACTTCTAAAGATCTGAAGAAAGATTGATCAGTAGTTCACATAAAAATAAACAAAGTTCTGAAGGTTAAGATATGGAATCAAAACAGTTTTATTCTGGGCAGAGCTTCATGCTGAGATGTTTCAGAATGAAGTTGAACCTATCTTCAGAAAGAGGTTTTGTAAATATATCAGCCCATTGATGGTCTGTGTTAATAAATTTTAAATTTAGAACCCCTTTCTGAATATAGTCCCTAATAAAATGATGTTTTATTTCTATATGCTTAGCCCTAGAATGCAAAATAGGATTTTTACTGAGACAAATAGCAGAAGTATTGTCACAGAGGATAGGGATGTTACTCTCAAATATTTTGAAGTCCTCAAGTTGACTTTTCATCCAGAGCATTTGTGTGTTGCATCTAACTGCTGCTATGTATTCAGCTTCTGTTGTTGATAGAGCTATTGTGGATTGTCTTTTGTTGGACCATGAGATCAGATTTTCTCCCAGAAACTGGCAGCTTCCAGAAGTTCTTTTACGTTTTACTCTGTTGTTGTACCCTAAAATTTTCCCTCCCATATTCTTCATAGTTTTGACAAGCATCATCTCAATTTGCTCAAGTCTACTCAAGGGTTGCACAGTTCAAACACCCTCATAAGCCAGTCAAATTAGGGTTTTGGTTCCTTCAGTGAATTTGAGGTTTTCAATGGTCCAATCAAGTCCCATATGCCTATATACATTGTCAAGCATCTATATGCCAAGTTTCAAGGCTCACAGGGTCAAGTTGCACAGTCAAAAGCCCTAGTTGCTCCACAATCAACTGTAGGGGTAAAATGGTCATTTGACAGTCAAAAGTCAAAAATTTTGGTCAACATATTATTTTGAAGCCACAATCATCATTTGATCAAGTCTTAATCATGATTCCATAAGAATGGCTCAAAAATCATCAAGATGCAAAAGTTTCCATTTTTGGACAGCTGAAAAGTCAACTGTAACTTGACCAAGGCATAACTTTTTCATGGTTCATCAGAAAAATCCCATCCAATGCTCATTTTGAAGGGGATGACATTTCCTACAACTCATCTTCACATTCCAAGTCCAAGAAATGCTCTCACAAAAAGTTATCAATTTCAACATTATAGGTCATTTTCAAAAGTCAACAAAAAGGCATTTTAAGTCAAAGACCATAACTTGAGATTGGTAAATAAAAATGACATGGGACCAAAGGCACTGGTTAGAGGACTTCAAGATCTTTCCAAAATGTCCAAGAACATGTTCATATGATCAAAATTGAGCAAGATATGCATTGGAGAAGTTGAGAAATTTTTGTGAAATGGCAAAAGTCAACTATCCTTGAAACTTCAATTTTTGACAAAAGGGCCCACTTTCTTCCACTTGATTCAGCCTTGTCATGCCACCCACGTGTCCCATGATTAATTTCAAGACCAAACATTTATTTTTTCATTTTTATTTAATTTTTGTGGATTTAATTCTTTTTAATCCATAATAATTCAAATAAAATCAAAAAAATTAAAGGAATGGAATCTTGTGGTTTGAATAACTTTCATACATCATATGCCAACTACCAAATTCGTGTCAAGGCTATTTTGAACACAAAATCATGGTTTTGCTTCAAACTTGGAAAGTCCTTTAATTGTGTTAAAGCAAAATCCAAAAACTTAATTGCAATGGATCCCAAGCTCATAATGTGACCTAAATTCATTGAGACATACATAAGCAAGCCTTGCATACCTAATTCACGATCGAAGCATCCCTGAAACGGCCAAACCAATATTGAAAATCAAGCAAAAAAGCCAAAATTGTTTTCAATCCTCCAGCCCCTTTCACAGCAATTTAGAGATTCAAACATATTCCTAACACACTCAGGAACCTATTGCAATCACAAACAAGCCATAAACCTCAAGGAAACGCCCAGAACAAGTCACACGGTTTGGTTTCTTGTCCATAATCGAAACTCAAAATATATGCATCATTCATATGATTTTTTGTTATTTTTGTGTTGCTTGAACCCACAGGAATCTTTTGGCATAAGTCAATTGCATTGAAACACATAGAATCTGAAACCACCATTGATGAAACCTAGGTTTTCAAAGCTTCCAATTTGGGGGTTTACAGCATAGGTAAAATTAGGACTAATGGCGCCTATGGTTGAATTCGTCAGGATGAGACGAACACATTGATACCCTCGCGCCCTTTTTATATGTGCTACACGTCTAATCGCTATTATTGGCATTTGCAGTTTGTGGGGGTTAAAAACCCCCGCTATTTGATTGTTTTTCTGCAGATAAATGAAGAAGATGAAGGACGTGGACGCATATGATTGGAACATTCAAACACGCGCGCCTTTTTTTTTGTTTCAATATTTGATTTGTTTTTTTTCTTATATTATATTTATTGCATATTATATTAACAAGATGCAGCGTTTGGTGTAGTGGAGGAGGACGTGTCTGGCAATCAATGGGACCTGGGTTCGATTCCCAGGTCCCCCAAAAGCTTGTTTCCATTTTTCTTAATATATTCATGTGCAGGTTTCTAAAGGTGGCACACCATATGCCCTCACGCTTCAGTATGCCAAATGGCCACTACACCAATCTGATGGCCATGAGAGGATGACCATGATGATCCTTAGTCAATGTACGTGCAGGCAACTCCCCAAAGTCAAACAGGCTTGGCAACCAATGGGCCTGAAATTGCTGCCTAACACCTCCAATCTGGCCTAAACCCCCCTTGGTTCATTCTTTTTCTTTTTGTTTTATATTTTCTAATTTAGTTATTAATTATTTTTTTAATTATCATTATTACCACCAAAATTAACATAATTAATATTTTTCATAAAAAATCAAAAAAAACTAATATTATTATTATTTGTTAACTTATTTTGTAAATAAATTCTAACATTAATTAACTTAGTTGTTTAATTAGGTTTAATTTTAATCTTTTCACAATAAATAAAATTAATTTAGAATTAGGTCTTTCTTTTGACAACTTTTAATTCCTTTTATTTTATTTTCATTAAAAACATAAAAATACAAAAACATTTTTTTAATTAATTAATTAATTAGTAATTAGGCTTAATTTTTAATTAATTGCAAAAAGGGACAAAACTCAATGCTTTTCTAAAAAGGGTCAAAACCCTAAGACGTTCCCGATTCAATCTTCTTTCGCGCTTTAATTTCTTTTGATTATATTTATGTATCTGTACAGAGTATGTAATAGTTAATTAGGATTTTATCGCCTTATTTAAATTCTCGCACTTTATTTTCCAAAACGGGTTTTTGTTTTTGACGATGTATAGACCCGCGCCTTGTAATAGCTAGATTTAAATTCTTGCAATTTATTTTCCGCACTCCTAACTGTTAAAAAATGCATGAAAGAATGTATGAAAAATAAAACCAATCCATAGCTCACAAAATGACATGTACAAGATAAACATTAACATGAAACAACACACATGCACATGCCACTCTTAGGGTACGCCTCACTGGTTGCCTCGAACGTGGTCATCAAGTATAGGGTGTCTTAGAGGTCGCCCTTCTGTCCAAAAGATCCATTTGCCTCGAAACGGTTGCCTCGGATAAAAAAGGATCTAGGACATTAGGGTTACTTCTAAGATGTCCTACTATTGCTTCGGTGACCACACATGTCCCTTAATCGAATTGACCCGAACACCTCCAACGATGGTGTTCCCTACCTCTCAATGGTGGGATAGCACTATCTAAAGGACTCTTACACAGCCTAATTCCTTAGGGTAGGTAGACTTCTCTTAAGTACTTGCTCTTTTCAAACAAACAAAACAACTTTTCACACCTCACACTTTCAAAAAGTTTTCAAACAAATTTTTCATACACTCTTGAGGACTGATACAAGAGTTACTTAGAAATTTTTCAAACGAAACTTTTTTCAAAACCCACACATACTTGAAAAGCAAACAATTTTGAAAACATAAGAGCAAGTACCTAAGAGCCCGGGGATAACCACGGATAGAAAGGGTGCTAACACCTTCCCTTTCTATAAATCTACCTCCAGAACCGAGAAACATTCTCAAAGAAGGAATTTTGCTGTGCTTTTGTCCTTTCCATGTTGGAGAACATAAAAGACGGTGGCGACTCTTGCTTACCGCGACATTTCGCGAACCAGCTTTAAACAGTCAGTTATATTTCCACCGACCACATCTGTCTCCAGCGAAATCAGCATCACAGTATCCTATCAAGCTGTAATCACTTGTTTTTCTATAAAACAAACCCAGATTAGTAGTACCTTTCAGATACTTGAAAATCCGCTTAACTGCTGTTAAGTGAGATTCTCTAGGATCTGATTGGAATCTAGCACAAATGCAAACACTGAATAGAATGTCGGGCCTTGAAGCCGTCAGATAGAGAAGAGAACCAATCATACCTCTGTAGACCTTCTGTTCTACCTTTTTACTTACCTCTTCTCTTTCCAGAATGCACGTGGGATGCATTGCAATCTTTGATGGCTTACATTCTGAGAGATCAAATTTCTTCATAAGTTCTCTGACATATTTGCTCTGATGAATGTAAGTTCCTTCTGAGGTTTGATTAATCTGAATGCCCATAAAGAATTTTAGTTCCCCCATTAGGCTCATCTCAAATTCTGCCTGCATACATTTAGCAAACTTTCTTCCCAGAGAGGGTTTAGTGGATCCAAATATGATGTCATCAACATAAATCTGACATACTAAAATGTCATTCTTAACTGTCTTACAAAACAAGGTTGTGTCCACTTTTCCTCTGCTGAATTCCTTTTCTAGCAAGAAGTTACTTAGTCTTTCATACCAAGCTCTGGGAGCTTGTTTCAGACCATAGAGTGACTTCTTTAGTTTGAAAACATATTCTGGATTTTTGGAACTTTCAAAACCAGGGGGTTGGTGCACATATACCTCTTCTTCTATATAGCCATTTAAGAATGCACTCTTAACATCCATCTGATACAGAGTGATGCCTTTATTAACAACAAATGAAATTAAGAGTCTGATAGATTCTAACTTGGCGACTGAAGCAAAGGTTTCTATATAGTCTATTACCTCTTGCTGACTATAACCTTGTGCTACCAGTCGTGCTTTGTTTCTGATGACTTCACCTTGTTCGTTCAGTTTGTTTCTGAACACCCATTTTGTACCAATGACGTTGAATCCTTTTGGTTTGGGAACTAGATCCCATACGTCATTTCTTATGAATTGATTTAGCTCCTCTTGCATTGCTAGAATCCAGTCATTGTCCAGAAGTGCTTCATCAATTCTTGTTGGTTCAATTAGAGAAACCAGTCCCATGAGGGATTCTTCAGAGTTTCTGAAGCTAGATCTTGTTCTGATTGGATCTTCCTTCCTTCCTAAGATTGTTTCTTCTGGGTGATCCATGCTGCTTCTGGATGGTCTTTTTTGGAGTTGATCAACAAAAGGTGTTGGATTGCTTACAGTTACTCTTTCTGATGTTAAGGGAGTGTCTCTGTTGAGAGCTTCTGATGATTTGTCTTCAGTACCTGTGAGTTCAACTTCCATACCTGCAAGGAATTCATTCTGCTTTGACTTTTGAGAGTCAAGCTTATCATCAAAACGAACACTGATTGACTCCTCCACAATCCGTGTTTCTGTATTGTATACTCTGTACCCTCTTGAGCGTTCAGAATATCCTAACATAATACACTTTTGTGCTTTAGAGTCAAACTTGTTCAAATAATTTTTTGTATTCAGAATAAAACATGTACATCCAAATGGGTGAAAATAGGAAATGTTAAGCTTTCTGTTCTTCCACAATTCATATGGAGTCTTTTCCAGAATAGGTCTTATGGAGATTTTATTCTGAATGTAACACGCTGTGTTTATTGCCTCTGCCCATAAGATCTTAGCAACGTTAGTCTCGTTGATCATGGTTCTGGCTATTTCTTGCAATGTTCTATTCTTTCGTTCTACAACTCCATTTTGCTGGGGAGTTCTAGGACAAGAGAAATCATGCAGAATGCCTTTATCATTAAAGAATAACTCAAAATCTTTGTTTTCAAATTCTCCACCATGATCACTTCTGACTTTGACGATTCTAAGATCCTTTTCATTCTGAACTTGGTTTCAGAAGGTAACAAACACAGAGTGTGACTCGTCCTTGTGCCTTAAGAACTTTACCCATGTCCATCTGCTATAGTCATCTACGATTACTAACCCATACTTCTTGCCACTGACTGAAGCAGTTTTAACTGGTCCAAATAAGTCAATGTGCAGAAGTTCTAATGGCTTGGAGGTGGAAACAACGTTTTTGGATTTGAAAGCTGGTTTTGAAAACTTGCCTTTCTGACATGCTTCACATAGAGCATCTGAATTGAACTTCAAGTTAGGAAGTTCTCTGACCAGATTGAGTTTGTTAATCTGAGATATTCTTCTCATACTAACATATCCAAATCTTCTGTGCCAGATCCATTGCTCGTTGTTAACAGACAGTAGACATTTTACATTCTGACTTTTTAGTTCAAAAAGTTTTATTTTATAAATGTTGTTTTTCCTCTTTCCATTAAATAGGATAGTCCCATCTTTCTGACTAACAGCTTTGCATGAATTTTGATTGAAGATTATATCATAACCGTTATCACTTAATTGACTTATGGATAACAGGTTATGCATTAATCCATCAACTAATAAAACATTACTTATAAAGGGAAGATTTCCATTACCTACTGTTCCAGAGCCAATGATATTTCCTCTTTGATTGCCTCCAAAGCCTACGTGGCCTCCAGGCTTTTGAACATATGCCTTCTTCCCGTCATTTGTCGTGAGCATCCAGAGTCCAGGTACCATGATTGGTGTTTTTGCCTTGCTGCTAAAGATATCTGCCACATGTATTATTTTATCCTTAGGTACCCACATTTTCTTGGGTCCTGATTTGTTAGTTTTACCAAAACTCTGGTTGAATTTTGGTTTGACAGAGTAATCACTACTTGTATATTTTATGTCATGTGTGTGCCCATATATAAAGTGTGAATCAAGTGGAGTACGTTTTATAACTAAATCCATGGCATTTTTGGTGTAGGTACCTTACCTTGATATCCTATCCCTTTTCTGCCATTTCTGCTAACTCCATAGATCATTGAAGCCATTTTGCTTCTGTCTATGTTTTTAGCTAGAAACTTCTGAAAGCTGTGATCATACTCCTTGATGATCTCATCAGCATTGCTGGGAGTTTTAGGGATTGTTTCCTTCTGAGAGTTTTGCAATTGGTTTTCTAATTTTGAAAATTTATCTTTTAACTCAGAATTCTCCAATTTGAGACTCTCAGTCTTATCAGAGTCAGAAGCAAGATTCCTTTTCAGGTTTCTGAGTTTAACTCTGATCTGCTGATATCTTTCCAGAATTTCATTAAGGCTTTCAGCTAGTTCAGCCTTAGTAAAGTTTATAGTAAAGTCATGGAATACCTCTTCTGTATCTGATTCAGAGTCTGACTCAGAAGCTTCACTGTCTTCTATTATGTTTGCCATGAGAGCTATGTTTGCTCTTTCATCATCTGATTCTGAGTCAGCTTCAGATGTGTCAGAATCATCCCATGTAGCCATGAGACTTTTCTTCTTTTCCCTGCCAAACTTCTTTTTGAGCTTCTCCTTCTGAAGCTTTGGGCAATCACTTTTGTAGTGCCCTTGCTCGTTACATTCATAGCAGATGATGTCTTTGTTTTTTAGCTTTCTGTTTCCTGAAGAACCTTCAGATCTTCTGTGTCCAGAGGAGGATTCTGACCTTCTGTATCTGGAGGAAGATTCATTCTGATTTTCTGATCTTCTGGGATTCCTGAACTTCCTTTGCCTCTGCTTCTACAATTGGTTCACCCTTCTGGAGAGGAGAGACAGTTCATCTTCTTATGATGAGGACCCATCAAAGGTTTCTTCCACAGCCTGCAGAACTTTGGAGTCATATTTTCTGTTAGATTTTAAAGCTAAAGGCTTACCTTGCTTTTGACGTTCATCTGCTTCTAGCTCTATCTCGTGACTTCTGAGGGAGCTGACAAGTTCCTCCAGAGAGATTTTGTTGAGATCCTTGGCTAACTTAAGCGCTGTGACCATTGGCCTCCATTGTTTTGGCAAGCTTCTGATGATCTTCTTAACGTGATCAGCAGTGGAATACCCTTTGTCAAGAACTTTTAGACCAGCAACAAGAATTTGAAATCTTGAAAACATAGTTTCTATTGATTCACTCTCTTCTATCTTGAATGCCTCATACTTCTGAATGAGTGCAAGGGCTTTGGTTTCTTTTACTTGAATGTTGCCTTCATGCGTCATTTTCAGAGAGTCAAACATATTCTTTGCAGTGTCTTTGTTTGATATCTTCTCATATTCTGAATAAGAGATGGCGCTGAGAAGAATTGTTCTGGCCTTGTGATGATTTCCGAATTCACGCTTTTGCTGATCAGACATCATTTTCCTGTCAATCTTCTGACTATGTCCATCCACTGGGTGCGTGTATCCATCAGTCACCATGTCCCACAAATCAACATCATGGGCCAGAAAGAAACTCTCAATTCTGTCTTTCCAGTAGTCAAAGTTCTCTCCATCAAAGACTGGAGGTTTGCCACTGAATCTGTCCCTTTCTTCATTGTTGTCATTGCTGATGTTTTGACTTGGTCCTACCATTGTATTTTTCTAACGCTGGATCTTGTACTGACACAGTTAAGTGTTATAAGCTCAGAACCAGGCGCTCTGATGCCAATTGAAGATGTGAAAAACACAAGAAGGGGGGGTGAATTGTAAAATTTAAAATAAATGGTTTGACAACACAGTATTTTTATCCTGGTTCGTTTGATCTCAAACTACTCTAGTCCACCCGTCAAGGTGATTTCGCCTCTCTCCAACGAGGTCTTAATCCACTATTTTCAAAGGATTACAACAGCTACTTTAACAACTGTTAAAGTCTTCTTGAGTATAACCACAAATCGGTTTATCTCAAGGAAATCTTTTACAAATAATTGAACAAGGATGTGTTAACGTTTTCTAACAAAACAATATATCACAATTGTAATAATTACACAACTTAAGCTTTAAATAAACTGAATTTTCTATTGCATTTGAATAAGGGTGATTTGAAGGCTTGGCAAATTATATGAGTGCATGCGTGAGTCTTTTCTCAAGCAGACTTGTTTATATAGGCAAGGCAAAGATACGTTGTCCATAAAGCCAGTTTAATGATAATAACACACTTTCCTTTTGTAGAAGATCTTGTCTGAAGAGAGCCGTTAGCATTTAATTATGTCTTGAATAATTAATAACGCTTCAGAGTCTTCTTTGCTTTAACTTATGATAACGCTTCAGAGTGTTCTTTGCTTTAACTTATGATAACGCTTCAGAGTGTTGATGACTTGGTAAAGATCTTTGATCAGAGTCAGAGTGTATTATTTAGGCGCAGATTCTGGTCATCAAGCTTCAGCGTATAATCTGGTAACTTCAGCGTGTAGCACATATTACTGATCTTCTGATTTTGATTCCATCAGAACTTTTGTATATACAAAACATAATTTTAAGAAGCATATTTGTTTTATATATATATATATATATATATATATATATATATATATATATATATATATATATATATATATATATATATATATATATATATATATATCTTTGAATTTATTTATTCTTTGTATTTTGTTATCATCAAAACTCTAATCAAGGGTTGTAGAATCAAACTATGTTCTAACATGGGATACCAAACACCCAAACCTTATCTCTTACAAAGAACATGTTTTGACATTGCTACCACATTTTGAGAAGATTACCTTCGAGCATTTCCCGCGAGAATAAAATCAGCTAGCAGACGCTCTAGCCACAATGTCATCTATGTTTAAACTTAATTTGGATAACGAGGCTCCCCAAATCACCATTAAACGAATGGAGGAACCATCGCACTGTCACGAGATTAATACTGAAGAAGTAGTGGACCAGACTTGGTTTCACGAAGTCAAGAGGTATCTCGAGGCTCAAGAATATCCAGAAGGAGTTTCAATCAATGATAAGAAGTTCTTAAGGAGATTCTCTGCTAAATTTTTCCTTAGTAACGACATCCTGTACAAACGCAATCATGACTCTGTGTTACTTCGATGCGTAGACAAGGTTGAAGCTGAAAGGATCATGACTGAGTTACATGAAGGCACTTTTGGCACCCATTCCAGTGGGCATACGATGGCAAAGAAAATCCTACGAGCAGGCTATTACTGGTCTACCATGGAAGCAGATTGCTATCAACACTCTCAAACCTGCCATAAGTGTCAGATTTATGCTGACAAGGTGCACGTATCTCCGGTTCCTCTGAATGTCTTGACAACTCCTTGGCCTTTTGCTATATGGGGGATTTATATGATTGGGGAAATCAAGCCGACAACCTCCAATGGACACCACTCCAAGCTCGGATAAACCTTTGTCGAAGTCCTTGAGCATCGTTGTCAAAGTCAAAAACCAAGTCAGGAATCAGCATATACTGAGGGCCATCCCTTCGGGCATACCCAAATTGCCTCAAAGCTAAACAAGGGTTGTAGGTAATGCCTCCCCTAATGCTAAGTAGTGGGACATTAGGGAATTCTCTGCAACGATCAATGATGATGACATTTTCTCTGGACCGAGAACACCAATGAATATCAGAATGTGTGAGGGTCATCAATCATTGTGACCACCTTAAACCCTGCTCATTCTTCAAAACTGATTGGGGAAGGTGAGAAATAAACCACCTTGCTAGAAGAGGAGTACAACACATGAGAACACCTCTTTTCCTCATTGTTCGTGTGTGAAATGAGTGTAGGGTGTCCCCAAGCAATGTAGGCACAGGATTCCGAGATATGAAAATCTTGACAGCATTCACATCTATAAGCTGATCAGGGTTTGGGAACAAGACCAACCCATAAATGAGAAGTGCTACAATCTCTTCAAAAGCTTGCAGATCTAGAGAATTCCAACAGTCTTGTGCCTTCTCAAACAGAAACTTTGCCAAGAAACCCTTGACACCACTTCTGGTTTCCCAATGACCTTTGATATCAGATGGTTGCAAGTGTAAGGCTTGAGCAACATCTTCAGGCTTTGGTTCTCTTTCCGTACCGTTGTAGGGTAGTTAATGAAGAATAGGAATCCTCAGGAGTTGAGAAAATTCCTCCAAAGTAGGTACTAGTTGGTAATCAGGAAATGTAAAGCAATGGTGTAGGGGGTCAAAGAACTGGAAGAGAACTTTCACCATGTCTTCTTCAATGTTGGAGCTGACCAAGTTGAGAAGTCTACCATGTCTTTCATTGAAGGGAGAATTCTCTGGAATCTTGGAAGTAAGCTCCTTGAGTTGAGGAGGGATTCTCACAAGGTTGACTTGAATTATTTTCCTGCAAAGAGATTCCATGACCTACAAAACAAGAACAAAGATGAAGATCCAAACCCTTGAAATGGTTAGTGGATGCATATGATGCTTTATAATGTTCATGATGTATGCACAAGTATATGTACAAGCAAATCACACAAGATCCTAGTTTCAGGCTTGCATGGGGTTTCATAGGTAAGTACCCTCTTGAAGTTAGTTGGCTCGACCTGTCCTATAAATAGTAACCGGGTTCTAAGGAGCTCAATATCACTGGATTATTTTCTGTGTTCATTGTTTCAGTTTAGCCACTTAACTGGCGACCAAAATATTCCAAGAAAACAACCCTCAATGAGTGTAGTATCGAGTATCTACCAACTTCAGACTGCACCAAAGTCGGTCATCTCACTACCCCTAAAAAAGGCCAAGATGGTCAAGTAAAGGTTCTAAGAGTTCATTAGTGCTTCATGACATCACTCAGCGGCCACGTATTCTCTTTGATTGACTCAAAGGCTACCAGTACCCATAAATATGTTGCACTAATATAGCTATTTCTTCAACCATGTCGGTATACCCAGCACAATTTCCACAATGTATTGCTATTTACCTATGAATGTTTCCCAAATCCGGGTAGAGGATTTCAAGCCCAAACAATAAAACCAAGTGTAAAGCAATCAAAGCAAACAAGGTAAGCATGCAAAGGTGATCTAAAACCCTAAGGTAACCCCACTTTTAGAGAAGTCCCCAGCAGAGTTGCCAGTTCTGTGATACGGTGAGAGAACTTACTTGAGGTTTTGCGTTTGTGTTCGCAAATGTTTCGGTTTAGCAAGAGTCACCACCGACTTTTTATTTTATCCTAAGGAAAGGTCAAAAAGCACAGGAAAGACCTTTGAGATGTTTTCTTGGGTTCGGGGAGTAGATTATGAAAAGGGAAGGTGCAAGCACCCTTTTCATCCATGGTTATCCATGGGCTCTTAGTTACTTGTTTAGATCACTTGCTTTTGCTTTTCAATTGTTTGAAATGGTGCTTTGTGTATGGTTTTGAAAGATGTTTTTGAAAAGAGGCCATCGTTGTGGAAACCTTTGTAATGATTCTTGTTTGAATGTATACAAAGATGTATTGTCTTTTGAAAAGATTTCAATGTTTGAAAGTTTGATTTGGGAAATATTTTGAAATGGTGTTGTGAAGTATGTTTTGAAAATAGTAAGGATGTTTTGCAAGTTTTTGATCAAGTAACTAAGAGTTATCTACCCTATTTTACTTAAAGGTATTTCCTACACATTTTTAACCCTTTTGATAATGTTGTTTTACCATTGCATTTGGTAAACAACCTTGTATTAGGATGTTAAACGGGATAGGCGCGGGTCATCGTATAGACCATGATAGCAATTGTCTTAAGTATTTTTGGCAATTTTCCGAGGGACTTGATCATTTTGTTTAGGCAACCAAGATAGCGTCATCGAGGGACTATGATATTTTGTTTTGTTTTTGTTTTGCCAAAGTACTCAACATGCATAACATGGCCCATTTAAAGGCAATAAGTGGATGAAACCCTAGGGGTGCATGTGTGCATTGTGTTGTCAATTTTCATGCTTTTTTGTCTTGTATTAGGTCAAACTACTTGTTAATTTTGGATTTTTTCATACAAACCCTAATCTCTAATCATGGCATAATTGAAAGCGTAAAATGCGTAAAATAAATCTACCACTATTACAAAATGATTATGGGGAGGGGGATACAATTTTGAATGGGGAATATTTGACAAGAAATTAAAACCCTAATTTTACTATTACATCCAAATTGAATCAAATGACATAAATAATAAATTAATAATATTTAAATAATCAAATTAAATAAATATACACAATAATATGAATATGCAAAAAGGTTTTTGTTTATTTTTATGTATGTAAAAATATTTAATGTAAAAAGAAAGAAATAAAATAAAAAAGATTAATTTTATTTGGTTAATGGTAAAACCCTAATTTTCTTTAAGAAAATAAATATATTAATCATATTATATTACAAAAATAAAATATATACAAAAATAAAAATATATTTAGAATAATATTTTTGAGTGTAAATAAAAGAATAAAAATAAAAGGTATAATTATATTATTTTCAAGTTTTTAATAAATAGAAATATATATACTAATTAAATTGTTTTTATGGTAGAAAAAATAGAAATAAAATGCAAAATAAATGTAAAAAATTATAAAATATTTTTTTGGGTATTTTTTATGTTTGGAAATAATAAAATAAAATCAGAAATGAAAATAAAATAGCAAAACATAAAAATATGAAGAAATGGGCCAGGGGGTGTATTCAACAAAAGGGGGGTGCAAATAGTGAGAGGACCAAAGCCCAGCCCAAGCCACTTCATCTTCAACCTCTGACTTCAAATTTTCGCGCGCGCCCTGTACAATTGCTAGATCCTGCATACGAGCTCTATTGCAAAAACACATAACATCAAAGTTGTAGAGCTTTTCAAGACGAATCCAACCATATATAAAACTTGTCCTAACTCTCAAAGACCAGAGAGAATTTCTCTGGCCCTAAAATCTAACCTAATTTTTTCAGGATGTTCATGGACCAAATTCCCTTAGCACGCTTAATAAAAATGAAAACTGAGCATATGTACAACTTCATGGTAATGAATACTACATTTCTTATTCACAAACCTAAGACTAAATGTTGCTAAATAGAGAGATAAGAAGTTGATAAAAACCTGTTTCAGCCGACTTCGTGTATGGCAATGTGGAGCTTTTTAATGAGGCCTGAGATGTCTGGGAGCTTGCTTAAACTTCACTTGACCTTATCTAATGTCTAGCTTGCCTTGAATGCACTTGAACAAGCCTACATAACTCAACCTGCACAAGCTCAAAATGAAAATGGCAAACCCTGTAAATGGAGTTACAGTTGGTGTTTAAGGTTTGGGATAGCTTGGACGGATTGAATGGAAGGTGTTTGAACAGGTTTGGGGCAAAACGCACGAGCAAATTGTGTTATGGAAGTCAAGATGCAGATGTTGCCCTGTTTTTCCAATGGAAGGTGATTTTGAGCTATGGGATATTTGAGGGCTCAAAGGGTCGTGTTTCTGGTTCAAGGGGATGTGAGAGAGATGTTTCAAAAGCTTGCACAAGTTGGTTTTAGCTGATGTTCAAGTTTTTGTGTTTTGGACAAATTTCTTGGTTATGAAGCAAAGTGTGTGAAGTGATGTGAAACAGGCCTGTACAGGTTATCCATATGCTTGCAACCTCTGCTCTTGTCCCCTCTAATTTTTGGATTTGATTTGTTTCATAAGATCTGGACCAATGCTCAAGGGATTCAGTTTTGACATAAAGCACATTTTGGCAAAAATGGTAATGTTGCTTTTTCTATTTATGGATAAATCTAATGTACAATGCTCTAATGACCAAAACAATGACTTAGACCAATGGTTTTGCACTTAATTATTGAGTGTGGAATGGTTTTGAGCCCTGTAATCTAGTGCAAAGTAAGCTGATTTGAATTTGCAACTTGTATCACAATGAACATGCCATGGATGAAAAGTGAGTTTTTGCCAACTTTAAGCCTTCGATTCTCCCTAACCATAAATGATTTTGGAGAGTTCTTGGACATTTTGGAAAGCTTGCAACATGCTCTACAATCCATATTTGAAATGAAATTTGAGATTCCAAGTGGAACTATGTGAAAAATGGCCATGAAAATAGGTCAAAATCCTGCCTAAACTAGGGCAAAATTTCACTAAGTTAAAAGTTTTAGGGACCCTTGTTCCAAAAATCATAACTTGAGATCCAAGCTACTTTTTGGAAAACTTTGTGAATAAAAGTTGTAGAATTTTTGGAGTACTACAACTTTCATGTTGTAAGTTTTGTTTGAATCTAATTGCATCATGGTGAAAATGTTAGGCAAAGTTAGGAAAAATTAAGAAAATTTCATAACTTAGAAAAATTCTAAGTTATGAAAATTTTCAACTTTAAACCCTAATTTGCAAAAATGGGTTTCTTGATGAACAAGTTTCATGTTTTGACACATTTTGATGAAAAATGACCCTTGGCACTTGATTTTGACCAAAAAGTCAAAGTTTGACTTTTCAGTGTACAGTCAAAATTTGATCAGTTGACTGAAAAATTCATCTGTCAATCCAATGTAATTGAGGTCTTTTGAACCTTGTGAATAGGTCAAGATGATGCCATTGAGTCCTTGAACCCCTTTTGCCATTGGCCAGGTCAAAAGTCAGAAATTGCCCTTGTGCAGTCAAAACCCTAAAAATGACCATTTTGTCCTTTTGGTGATCTGATCAAATTTCTTGTTGAGTTGTGGTCCAAACTTGATCAAATGGTTCATATGAGTTTATAATGTTTATGTGGATCAAAAATTGTGAGTTTTGACTGTAAATCAACCACAGTTGATTTTTTCCTTAATACAACTGATTTCTAGGTCAACTGTTCAATTGACTGGGCAAAAATTTGATTTAAGGCTTGAAACTTGGTATGGCCAAACTTATAAGTCCAACATGAAGTATGAAAGTCATTTTGAGCATTGTAAGTCAAAAAAAAATCCCTGTGCAAACTCAAACCCTAATTTAGATCAACAGTGCAAGGAGATGTCTTGAGCAGTGCAAAACCTAGCTTGATCTTGAGTTCAAAGAGCCTTGTGATGAGAAATGTTGATAAAATGAGAGGGAAAATTTTGGGGTACAACACATTGCATCCATATATCATAAACATTGATAACACAAATGCATTATACTATGCATTTCATACAACATAAACATTGCATTTTAGCTAACATTTTACCCTTTTCAGGATAAGGTTAACAACTACCATTAACAATATTCAAAGTTTTCAGATACAGTTCAGATACACTCCAAACACGGATTCCATTCTGATACTTATTCAGACTCAACCTTTTGATACAGTTCAGATACGCTCCAGACACGGATACCATTCTGATACTTATTCAGACTCAACCTTCAGATACAATACAGATACGCTCCAGACACGGATGCCATTCTGATACTTATTCAGACTTAACCTTCAGATACAGTATAGATACGCTCCAGAAACGGATGCCATTCTGATACTTATTCAGACTCAACCTTTTGATACAGTTAAGATACGCTCTAGACACGGATGCCATCCTGATACTCATTGAGATTCGACTTTTTAGATACAGCTCAGATACGCTTCAGACACGGGTGCCATTCTGAAACTCATTTAGATTCATACTTCAGATACAATACAAATACGCTCTAGACGCGAATGCTATTCTGACACTCAATCAAAGCCTCTTCTAAATACAGCTCATATACGCTCCAGACACGGACGCCACTCTGATACTCATTCTTTCAGCTTACAAATTACAATGCAAACAATCACTTTTGATGGCATCTTTAAGTCCACTCCCTCAACCATCACATCACCAAGTGCAAATTTCTGGGCACTCTAGTGTCCAATCATCTTCCACCTTCGAGTCACGACTGGAAAAACATGCCAATCTAACTCTTCAGGCTTAAGAAGATTGAACAGGGGCAGCTGTTGTACCCCAAAATTTTCCCTCTCACTTATCAATATTTTGCTCACAAGATCTCATTGGGTTCAAGACTGCACTAGGGTTTGATCAACTCAAGACACCTCCTTATGCACTAATGACCAAAATTAAGGTTTGAGTTGGCACAAGGATTTTTGGATTATCAATGCTTCATATGACTTTCAAGGATCATTGTGGACCCCCAAGATTACTCATGTCAAGTTTCAAGCTTTGGATCACACTTTTGATCAGTCAATTGAACAGTTGACCTAAAAATCAACTGTATTGGGGGGAAAGTCAACCATGGACAATTTACAGTGAAACTTCATAATTTTTTATCCAAAAAATTATTTTAAACTCATATGTATCATTTGATCATGTTTGGACCATAATTCCTCAAGAAATTTGATCAAATCATCAAAAGGGCAAAATGGTCAAAATTAGGGTTTTGACTGGGAAAGGGCAATTTCTGGTTTTTGACCTAGCAAATGATCAATTGGGTTAAGGCATGATCTCAAGAGTCCAAATTGAATCACTTTGACCTAATGACATGGTTCAAAACACTACAAGTCCATTGGATTGACAGATGAATTTTTCAGTCAATTGATCAAAAGTCAACTGTATACTGAAAAGTCAAACTTTGACTTTTTGGTCAAAATCAAATTCCAAAGATCATAATTCATCAAAACATGTCAAAATATAAAACTTTTTCATCAAGAAATCAAGTATTCAAGATTTTATTTTGAAAAGATGAAATTTCTTAACTTAGAAATTTTTCTAAGTATATAAAATTTCTTATTTTTTCACAACTTTGAGCAAAGTTTTCACCATGATGCAAAATGATTCAAGAGAAACTTCCAACATGAAAGTTGTAGATACCCATGAAATATACAACTTTTCTTCACACAACTTCTTCCAAAAGTGCTTATATCTCAATTTATAATTTTGTGAATACATGCTCATGAACTAAAAAAGACAGTGAAATTTTGCCCTAGTTAGGCAGATTTTTGACCTAACTCCATTACACTTTTCACATAGTTCCAAGGGGAATCTTCAAAAGAAATTAAAATATGAGTTGTAGAGAACATTTCAAGCTTTCCAAAATTGACAAGAACTCCTTGAGATCATTCTTGAGTATGGAGAATCGAAGAGATGAAGTTGGTGTTTTGTCACTTGAATTTTAGGTCATTTTCATGATGAACACAAATGCAAATCAATGTTAGACTGCATAATCTTTGCCTTGAAGGCCTCAAACTTTTTTGTCACTCCATAATTAATGGATTACAAAAACTTTTGAGCTATAATCCAAGTGATTTAAGCTTTATCCAATTCACATTGCCATTTTGGGAAGAAAGCTAACAATACCATTCTTGTAAAGCAAGCTTTTTGCATAAAGTCCACTCTTGAGCCTCTAACTTGTTCCATCTGGTCAAACTTCATCTACAAAGTCATAATCAAGTGTGTTTAAAGATTAATCACTCTATCTTAGCAAGTACACAAGCATTGAAACTTGTTTCCTCAAAAAAATCACATGTTTGGCTTAAGGATGCAAATTCAAATTATGAGTTGTTACAAGCCTCAAAACCTCTTGCTTATAAATATACACACTATTTGCAAGTTGACACACGATCAAGAAGCCCCTGAAACTCACTCAAACTCCCTCTAGCCAGAAATTGACCCGAAACACCATTGTTGTGCAAGTTCTGACTTTACATACCAAACTCTCATTTCCTTCGTGCGTTTCTTGGCCTTTTAGTTTCTAAAGCTTCCTTACATCAAGAGTAACTCATCCTTGTATCTATTTCATTTCTATAACACCATTTCCCTATCTTCCATAACCAAAAATAGAGCATCACAGTTGGACTTCTCCAGGCCATTACAGCCATCCTCAGCTCAAGCTAGCCATTGCATTAGCTTCCTAGAGGTCCAAGGAAGCTAACCTGATCATCGGCACTGACTGAAACAAGCTCATTTCCATTTCATGATTTCCATTTTTGAGGTATTTTTCTTGAACTTCTATCTCATTACTTAGGCATTGTTAGGCTTACATTTGTGAAGATAAAATGTAGACCTCATTGTCACGAAGCTGTACATATTGATAGTTTGCATTTATATGGCCTGAGCTTAGAGAATTTTAGAGTTGAAGTTTCTGAAAATTTTAGGGTTTAAATTAGGGCTAGAGTAATTCTCATTTATCTTTGACTTTTAGCCTTAGTTATTTACATGGTTAGATTCGTGAGGAAGAATGCAACAACTTTCATTTTGTCACTTTCCATTTTTGTTGAAGAATGAAGAAGTTATAGGTACACCAGCTGGAGGTTGAAGATGAAGTCATCAGGACTTGATTTGCCTTATATATTTATGGTTTTCTCTATATAAACGGATGTATAGCGACCCCAGTGGTAAAGCGCGCGCCTGTTCACCCTATGATCCTGGGTTCAAGCCCCAGCGTGACCATTTTGCTTTTTTTTCTTCATATTTTGACATTTCTTGATTTTTGCTTACAGGTGTTGGGCCCTTTGGGCCTGGCATTCTTTTTTTTGCTTTTGCTAGCATACCCCCTGTTTACCTGTGACACCACCTTGGCCCATTTTATTTTATTTATTTATTTATTTCTTTTTTCTTTTAAATATATTTTCTAAAATACCAAAAAAATCATAAAAAGTATAAAAATATTAGATTTATATTTTGACATAATTTAAATATTTTTCCACATAAAAAAATTATGTTATTCATTATACTTTATTTAATTTTATTAATTTCCTTGTAAATAAAAATAAAACTAGATTATTATTTATCTAAATATATTTATTTTAATATAAAAAAGACCAAAAATATTCCATAATACCACATTATTTTCAAGACAAATACACAAAAAAAAATACTTTTTTCTTTAAACTTATTTTCTTTTAATCAACTAAAATAGATTTAGGGTTTCATAAAAAAAATCTTTTCTTAATTAATTTATTTTCTTAAATTAGCTTAAGTTAATTTAATTTAATTACTTTTTTTCCTCTAATTAGGTTTAGGTTAAAACCTCTTTCATAAAAAAATCCAAACAAAAAAATCTTTTTCTTTGCATTTACAATTCTTGCATATTTAATTCATGTTATATATTATTTATTCTAATTCTAGTACAAATTCAATTTGGTTGTAATAGATTAATTAGGTTTATATTATTGCAATCCCCATTCACAAATTGTATACCCCCTCCCACAAATGTTGTAATAGCGTAGTAACTTTAAGTTTTGCAAATTATCGCTTTTACATAACATGCTAGTAATTAGGGTTTGTATGGGAAGATAAAATCAATCAAATAGAAAACCCTAATCCAAGACAAAAATAAGCATGAAAATAATACACTTGCACACAAGCACCCTTAGGGTAAAATCCACTTGGTTGCTTTACAAAATGTCCATATTACGCATGTAAGGTATCTTATCAAAAACAAGCAAATACAAGATCATAGTCCCTCGACGACGCTATCTAAGTTGCCTTACAAATGATCTTAGTCCCTCAAAAAATAATGCTAAGATACCTTGCAACATTGCTAATCATGGCTATACGATGACCCACGCCCGTCCCGTTAACATCCAAAGATAGAGGTTGCTTACCAAATCAATGGTTAGACAACAATGTCAAAGGAAAAGAAAATGAACAAGAAAGACTTTTGAGTAGGTGGATTGCTCCTAATTACTTGCTCCATTTCAAAACAAACACCCTTGCTATTTTCAAAACAATCACATACACTTTCAAACATCTTACAAAATTGAAAAAAATTTCAAAAGATCAAACATCTTTATATACATTCTTATGAATGAGAATCATTACAAAGATTGCCTAAACAAAGGCCTCTTTACAAAATACTTTCAAAAACCATACAAAGCATAATTTCAAACAAAAGCAAGTGATCTAGCAAGTAACTAAGAGCCAATGGATAACCATGGATGAAAAGGGTGATAATACCTCCCCTTTTCATAATCTACCCCCGAACTCAAGAAACAATCTCAAAGGTCTTTCCTGTGCTTTTTCACCTTTCCTTTTTTATAAAAGAAAAGTCGGTGGCGACTCTTGCTAACTGCAACATTTGCGATCAAACACAAAACCCTGAAGTCAGTTCTCCTACCGTATCACAGCTTGTATCTTATAGGGTTCAGATTTAACACCTTTGAAGGAAACAATGTGGCCCAGGTAGTTCAAACTGCATTGAGCCAATAAGCAGTTAGATTGTTTCAGAACATATTCACCTTAAAGATGATCATTCAGTGGTTTGTTATAGATGAGGATATGAATGACAATTTGCATCTGTTAACGGGAATATCTGTGGGGATTATCTGTTCGGGGATCTGAAGTCGGGGATTTTTTCCCCCGCGGGGACGGGGATGGAGGTAAAAAATCCCCCGATAGCACTTTGGGGCGGGGATCGGGGAAGTACCCTCCGTCCCCGTAGATTCCCCGAATCTGGCCATATTGATTAACTTTTTCCAAATTAACTTGAATTATAACTTTTGTTGGGTGATTTCTTTGATATTTTGGATTATCATCCAATTCTATTTGCTATTCATTTTGGGATATTTATTAGCATTTTATTTTGGATATTTGACAATTCCAATTTTCTATTTTTTCTATGCATTATGAGATATATTAGTTATGAGTTTTTATATAGTTATGCATGGTAGCAAGAAAAAAATTAGCAACTGCAATCACTTTTTCATTTTTTGTTATGGGTGCAATATGTGTTTTTATTTTTAAAATAATAAATATGCAAAATATATGTTTTAAAAAAAGTAAAAAAATGAAATACTGATGTCATAGTTTTGATTGGAAAAAAAAGTTTAAGATTTGATGTTTGTGGATACCATGGGTGTTTTACGGTGGCAGAACCGACTGTTTAATATGCTAGTTTTTGCGTTTTTTGTTCGCAAATGTGCGGTAAGCAAGAGTCGCCACCATCTTTTCTTTTATCCAATAAAGGAAAGGGTGAAAAGAACAAAAAAAGACCTTTTCGAGATGTTTCTGAGTAAGGGGGGTAGATTATGGAAAGGGAAGATGTTAGCACCCTTTCCATCCGTGGTTTTCCACGGGCTCTCAGAGGTTTGTGAAGAAGTGAAAAACACAAGAAGGGGGGGGGGGGGGGGGGGGGTTGAATTGAAAATTAAAATCAAAAGCGCAGTAGACACGATATTTTTATCCTTGTTTGTTTGATCTCAAACTACTCCAGTTCACCCGCCAAGGTGATTTCGCCTCTCTCCAACGAGGACTTAATTCACTAATCAAAACTGATTACAACACAACTTTGACAACTGCCAAAGTCTTCTTGAGTACAACCACAACCCGATTTATCTCAAGGAAAACTAGCTTAATCACAATGAAATAATATATTATGTACTGTTGTTTTTCCTTACAAAAACTGTATCACAACTGTGATATTTTACACAATTTTGAGCGTATATATGAATATGTAAGATTGCAGCGTTTGAGAGGTATATTGCAGTAGTAGTCAAAATCGTGAATGATTTGTCATCTAAGCTTGTTTATATAGGCGTGGAAATCTTGTCCAACATAAAGCGTGATAATGGATGTTCAATGCTATTTCCATATTGAGAAGATTCTTGTATGAATGAAGCCATTGCATATGATGCTGTCTTAATTGAAAAGTAACGCTTCGGAACTTAGAATCTTGTATGCTGCAATTGCTTTAAAACATTGATGACTCAGAGATGTAAGGATCTGATGGTATATTAAACTTCTGTTCAGAATCAGAGTATTCTTCACTTCAGCGCAGATTCTGATAACCATTCTTCAGCGTAGAATCTGATTACCTCAGCTTGAAAGCTTCTTTAGCTTAATTTCTGATGTTGTTTCAGTCATAACTTCTGCATATAAAATAACACAAATTTAGAGTGCATATTTGTTCTTTGTGTTTATTATCATCAAAACTCTAATTAAGGGTTGTAGACTCAAACTATGTTCTAACAATCTCCCCCTTTTTGATGATGACAAAAACTAGGATTTTCAATGAAAATAGATAACAAAAAGCTTAAGAGAGTCTCCCCCTGAGTTGATTACTCAGATAGAGATGAGCTACTTCCCTAAAGTTCCTTCTCGTCAGAGCTTTTGATGCATCTTATTCTGTCCTTATCAGAATATGTTCCTGTTCAAGCTTTTCAGAAAAACATAGAGGTTAAGATATTCATAATGTTTGAGACTTTGTCCCGGTAAACTTTTATTGAAAATATCTTACTTTCTCCCCCTTTTTGTCAGGTATCAAAAAGCAATATAATCATAGTCAAAAAGATAATTTATATTGAAAACAAAATGCAATGACAATTTTCAGAAACAAGGAGGATAAGATGAAAAATAAAATACAGATAAACATTTAAAGAAAATCTAATAAGGAGGGGGAAGACGTGTGAACAACACTTCCAACAAGCTCTTAATCTGAGTGCTTGATTCTTCTTACTTTCCCAGAATGTCTTTGATTTCTTTTGTTGTATCTTCTTGTTTATCCAATATATCCTTGATCTCTTTGTTTGTGTCCTCTTGCTTATCCAGTCTGGCATGGATTAAGGCATTCTCTTTCTTCAGCTCTTCCAGAGTTTGCATGACTATAGACGAATTTGGTGTATCTTCAGGGGTTGCATGTCGTTCTGAACATTCTGCAGCCTCTTCTGATAGAACAACTTCTTTTGTTGCAATCATCTTTTCTAGAGCAGTAGTCAGAGGGTGACTATCAGAATCTGGTTCAGTGACTTCTGAAGGTTGGTGCTCTTTCCAGGGAGCATTATCCAACGTAAGAATTTCTTTCTTGTACCATTGGCTCAGAACTTGATCTTGGAAGGCTTTCAGCTGATCACTGAAGTTCTTCTGAGCCCTTTCATAGCTTAATTCTTTCAGCTTATGGGTTTCAGAGTTGATCCATTTTCTGAATCTTTCCCATAGAGAATCAGAAGCAGCAGGATTATAAATCTCTTGACTTGCTTGCTTCAAAGAAGTAATCCATTCCTGTATTTCTGTTTCAAAAATCAACAGATTCTTACCAACATCTGATTTGGTTGAGGTTGGTTTAGGTTTGGGAGTGGAAATTTTGTTTGAGGTGGAAGCTAGTTGGTCTAGCACTTGTAGATCAATGACAAGTCTGAGTTGGTCAGCTGGACGGTTGATAGGTGAGGGAGTGGAAGAGTCAGAAATCATGATTGGTGAGTGAGGGGTGTTTGGTGGTGTAGATTCATATGGTGAAGGGATTTCTAGAATATCATGAATGGAGAGAGGTAAGCGAACCGTAAGAGGTTCTTTTATCCCAGGAATTGGGGTAGTGGTATCAGATTCTGAAAGGGAGTCTTATGATTGGTTTACGGTAGCGTGTTGAATTTCTGGTCCGGGTATTTCAGAAGTTGGGTTTTCAGATTGAGGAGTGAGAGGGTTTTCATTTTCTGGTTGGGGTGAGTTGAGGTTTTGATGTTCTGGTTGAGGAGAGTGTGGTTGTGGATTTTCTGGTTGAGGAGAGTGTAGTTGTGGATTTTATGGTTGAGGAGAGTGAGGTTGTGGATTTTCTGGTTGTTGAGGTTGAGTGTTTGGATTTTCTGGGAGTGGTGAGGAGAAGTCTTGATCAAACTGTTCAATATCAGATAGAACTCTAGCAAGTTCTGGTTAATGTTGTTCTGGATTTGGATTTGGATTGGGGAAGTGAGGTTCATTTAAGAAATTTCCAAGAGTTACAGATGGGTCAAACTCTATGTCAAAATCCTCAAATGTTTGGGGTGAAGGATTTTCTGTTGGTTGAGGGGGGAATGGTTTCAGATGTTGGAATAGCTATTGATTCTACAACAGAAACAAAAGATGGGTTACCTTTCTTTTTCGCAGCCTTGGGTGTCCTCTAAGAGGATCTTTCTCCTGCTGCTTTCCTCTTTCTAGATTTCTTTAGCACAACCTCTGGAGCTGGCTTGTGCAGATCTTGGATGTTGATTTCTGGAATAGTTCCATCAGCCTTGCAAGCTTCAAGGTATCTGACTATGATCTCTGGAGAGGCATCTATCTCAGAGAATAGTGGAAAATCCTTCAGAGGGATTCTCCTAGAAGTGATTACCTCATGAGAAGAAATTGTTGGTTCCTTCTTAATGTTCTCAATAATCTCCATTTTCTTCAAATTCTTGGCATTTAAAGGTTTCCCAGCAGTTGCTTCCAGAGTACTGATTTCTTGAGCCTCTGTCAGATGTTCTATCAGCCTGTTTTCTGTTAGAATATATGAAATCAATCTTCCTAGAGGAATCCAATCCCTCTTAGTTATTTCTTTTTCTCTTGTCTCTTTCACACTTGTTCTGAGATGGTTGAAGAGAAAATATGGAAGGTTTATCTTGGTCTTCTTTGCAATGAAGTAAATCAGAAATTGTTGATCAATATTGATGTAATTATGGGAGCTTGTAGACTTCATGTGATTAATACATCCCAGAATTATTCTAGCCCAGATTCTGTAATGGTCCTTCAAGTCTCTGATCTTGTTGGATGGCTGTCCAGAAGTGAAGATTTCCCTAGCAATAGATTTTAGGTCAGAGCACTTATCAGCCATATCAATGCATCTGACTCCACCGCCATTGTATCCAATGAGTTTCCCAATCAAATCTTCTGTAATCACTATCTTCTTCCCCATAACATATGATGTGACCTGGTGGTTGGATGAGGTAGCATGAATCCAGAACTCTTTAACAAGAATGGGAAAAGTTGTACCCAACAGACGATCAAAGTATCTGTTCCATCCCTGTGCAGTCACATCTTCATATAGATTAAACCCATTTTCTTGTAAGCTTTCAAAATCAACGATCAATTCACAAAGAACTTCAAGGTTGTCAACCGGAGTGAGTAGCATTCTAATGGGCTCCTCATATTGTTCAGTAGATGAAGATTCAGGAACACTATTGAGATTCTTGAGACTTGATGATGATGTCATTGTTCACACGGATTCTTTGAAGAAAATTGACAGAAAGGGTTTTTGAAAAAGAAACTAGAACAAGGGTGAATATTGAAGATGGTAAAACGTGAATGAATGAAATAGTAAATTGAGTTGATATAGGTTCTTTTAGAAAACGTAATCAATAAGAAAGAAAATAAGTAATGATTATATGCATTAATGAAACCTGAAATTACGGGATTTAGAGACATATTGAACAGTTACCAATGACAAGTGTCTCAATGCATCCAATAAGAGCCTTGGACCCTTCAGAATTTGAACGCGTGTTCAGCCTCAGAAGGTAGCTTGTGAGAGGATGACAAATGTTTGATGGTGTGAACTGCACGCCTATATCCTTGAAATGAAATGTTCTGATCTTCATAGATAGATTCTGAGGCAACTATACTTCTAACTTCTGAAGACAAGTTGATCAGATGTTCACAAAAAAACAATAAAGTTCTGAGGGTTAGGATATGCAAATAAAACATTTTATTCTGGACACAATTTCATGCTGAGATGTTTCAGAATGAAATTGAATCTATCTTCAGAAAGGGGTTTAGTAAATACATCATCCCATTGATGGTCTGTGTCAATAAATTTCAAATTAAGAATTCCTTTCTGAATATAATCTCTAATAAAGTGATGTTTTATTTCTATATGCTTAGCCCTAGAATGAAAAATTGGATTTCTAGAGAAACATATGGCAGAAGTGTTATCACAAAAGATAGGAATGTTACTCTAAAAAATGTTGAAGTCTTCAAGTTGACTTTTCATTTAGAGCATTTGTGTGTTACATCCAGCAGCTGCTATGTATTCAGCTTCTGTTGTCGACAATGCTATTATGGACTATCTCTTGCTGGTCCATGAGATCAGATTATCTCCCAGAAACTGGAAGCTTCCAGAAGTGCTTTTATGCTCTACTCTGTCTACAGCAAAGTCAGCATCACAGTATCCTACTAAGCTGTATTCATTGGATTTTCTATAAAATAAGCCCAGATTAGTAGTACCTTTCAGATACTTGAAAATTCGTTTAACTGCTGTTAAGTGAGATTCTCTAGGATCTTATTGGAATCTAGCACATAAGCAAACACTGAATAAAATATCAGGCCTTGAAGCCGTCAGATAAAGGAGAGATCCAATCATACCTCTGTATATTTTCTGTTCTACCTTTTTACTTACCTCTTCCTTTTCCAGAATGCATGTGGGATGCATTGGAGTCTTTGAGGGATTACATTCTGAGAGGTCAAATTTCTTCAGAAGTTCTCTGACATATTTGCTCTGATGAATGTAAGTTCCTTCTAGAGTTTGGTTTATCTGAATGCCCAGAAAGAATTTGAGTTCCCCCATTAAGCTCATCTCAAACTCTGCCTGCATGCACTTAGAAAGTTCTCTTCCCAGAGAAGGTTTAGTGGATCCAAAAATGATATCATCTACGTATATCTGACAAACTAAAATGTCATTCTTAAATGTCTTACAGAACAAGGTTGTGTCCACTTTCCCTCTGGTGAATTCCTTTTCTAACAGGAAGTTACTTACTCTTTCATACCAAGCACTGGGAGCTTGTTTCAGACCATAGAGTGACTTCTTTAGTTTGAAAACATACTCTGGGTGTTTGGAATTTTCAAACCCATGGAGTTGGTGCACATATACCTCTTCATCTATGTAACCATTTAAGAATGCACTTTTGACATCCATCTGATACAGAGTGATGCCATTGTTTACAACAAAGGAGATTAAGAGTCTGATAGATTCTAACCTGGCGACTGGAGAAAATGTTTTTATGTAGTCTATCCCCTCTTACTGACTATAACCTTGTGCCACCAATCGTGCTTTGTTTCTGATGACTTCTCCCTTCTCATTCAGTTTGTTTCTGAACACCCACTTTGTTCCAATGACGTTGAATCCTTTTGGTTTGGGAACCATATCCCATACGTCATTTCTGGTGAACTGTTTAATTCCTCCTGCATTGCCAGAATCCAATCATTGTCCAGAAGAGCTTCATCAATTGTTGTTAGTTCAATCAGTGACACCAGTCCCATGAGGGATTCTTCAGAGTTTCTGAATGTTGATCTTGTTCTGATTGGATCATCCTTCTTTCCCAGGATCTTATCTTCTGGGTGAGCTATGTTGCTTATGGATAACCTTTTCGGGAGTTGATCAACAGAAGGTACAGCATCACTTGTAATATTTCTTTCTGAAGTTGTTGGAGCGTCTCTGTTGGGAACTTCTGATGGGTTGTCTTCAGTACTTGTGAATTCAACTTCTACATCTGCAAAAGATTCATTCTGCTTTTACTTTTGAGGGTCAAGCTTATCATCAAATCTAACATTGATTGACTCTTCAACAATCTGTGTTTCTATATTGCATACTCTTTACCCTCTTGAGCATTCAGAGTATCCTAACATAATACACTTTTGTGCTTTAGAGTCAAACTTGTTCAGATGATCTTTAGTATTCAGAATAAAACAGGTGCATCCAAAAGGATGGAAATAAGAAATGTTGGGCTTTATGTTCTTCCACAATTCATATGGAGTATTTTCCAAAATAGGTCTTATAGAGATTCTGTTCTGAATGTAACATGATGTGTTAATTGCTTCTTCCCAAAAGATCTTAGCAATGTTAGTCTCATTGATCATGGTTCTGACCATTTCTTGTAATGTTCTATTCTTTCATTCTACAACTCAATTTTGTTGGGGAGTTCTAGGACAAGAGAAGTCATGCAAGATGCCTTTTTCATTAAAAAATGTTTCAAATTTTTTATTTTCAAATTCTCCACCATGATCACTTCTGACTTTGACAATTCTAAGATCCTTTTCATTCTGAACTTGGTTACAGAATGAAACAAACACAGAATGTGACTCGTCCTTGTGTCTTAAGAACTTTACCCATGTCCATCTGTTATAGTCATCTATGATCACTAACCCATACTTCTTGCCACTAACAGACGCAATTTTCACTGGTCCAAATAAGTCTATGTGCAGAAGTTCTAATGGCTTAGAGGTGGAAACAACATTTTTATATTTAAAAGCAGGTTTTGCAAATTTTCCTTTCTGACATGCTTCATACAGAGCATATGAGCTGAACTTCAGGTTAGGAAGTCCTCTGACCAGATTGAGTTTGTTAATCTGAGATATTATTCTCATACTAATATGCCCCAATCTTCTGTTCTAGACCCATTGCTCATTGTTAACAAAGAGAATACATTTTACATTCTGACTTTTTAGTTCAGAAAGTTTTATTTTATAAATTTTGTTATTCCTCTTTCCATTAAAAAGGATAGTTCCATCTTTCTGACTAACAGCTTTGCATGAATTTTGATTAAAGATTATATCATAACCGTTATCACTTAATTGACTTATGGATAACAAGTTATGCATTAATCCATCAACTAAAAGCACATTATTGATAGAAGGAAGATTACCATTACCTACTGTTCCAGAGCCAATGATCTTCCCTCTTTGGTTGCCTCCAAAGCCCACGTAGCATCCAGGTTTAAGTTCCAGGCTTTGGAACATATGTGTTGTACCCCAAAATTTTCCCTCCCATATTCTTCAAGGTTTATCAAGAATCATCTCCAAATGGTTCAAGTTTCCTCAAGGGTTGCACAGTCCAAATGCCTCCTAAGCCAGTCAGAATTAGGGTTTTGATTCTCTCAAGGAATTTGAGGTTTTCAATGGTCCAATCAAGTCCCATAGGCATAAATACATTGCCAATCTTCTACATGCCAAGTCTCAAGACTCACAGAGGCAAATTACACAGTCAAAAGCCCTATTTGGTTCACAATCAACTGCAGGGGTAAAATGGTCATTTTGCAGTCAAAAGTCAGAATTTTTTGTCAACATATTATTTTGAAGCCACAATCATCATTTGATCAAGTCTTGATCATGATTCCTCAAGCATGGCTCAAAAATCATCAAAGATGCAAAAGTTACTATTTTTGGACAGTTGAAAAGTCAACTGTAACTTGACCAATGCATAACTTTTTCATGGTTCATCAAAAAAATCCCATCCAATGCTCATTTTGAAGGGGGTGACATTTCCTACAACTCATCTTCACATTCCAAGTCCAAGAAATGCTCTCACAAAAAGTTATCAATTTCTACATTATAGGTCAATTTCAAAAGTCAACAAAAATGCACTTTAAGTCAAAGACCATAACTTGATATTGGTAAATCCAAATGACATGGGACCAAAGGCATTGTTTAGAGGACTTCAAGACCTTTCCAAAATGTCCAAGAACATGTTCATATGATCAAAATTGAGCAAGATATGCATTGGAGAAGTTGGGAAATTTTCATGAATTTGCAAAAGTCAACTATCCTTAAAACTTCAATTTTTGACAAAAGGGCCCACTTTCTTCCACTTGATTCAGCCTTGTCATGCCACACACGTGTCCCATGATTAATTTCAAGATCAAACATTTATTTTTCCATTTTATTTAATTTTTATTGATTTAATTCATTTTAAATCCATAATAATTCAAATAAAATCTAAAAATTAATGGAATGGCATCTTTGTGATTTGAATAGCTTTTATATGTCATATTCCAGCTAACCAATTCGTGCTAAGCCTTTTTTGTGCATAAAATCCTAGATTTGAACCAAATATGGAAAGTTCTTCAATGGTGGTCAACCAAATCTCCAAACTTCAATACACCAAGATTAAGGCCCGACTTTTAACCTAATTCTATTCCCATATATGCAAGCAAGCCAACCCTAATGCTATACACGTGAGAGCTGCTGCAAAAAGCCATAAACCAATTCCAAAAATATCAAAGAAACTTGAAAACTGAATTCTATTTTCCACGCCAATTCAAAGCCTTTTCTTGTTTCTAACACCTTGCAGGAACTCTCAGGGATCTTTTGGAATCAAAATCAAGTGTTGAAGCTTGAGAAATCACCATACACGAACTCACGGTTTGCTTAACTTTTCTAGAATCGTAACTCACATTTTATGCATCATTAACATGTTATAATCATTGTTTTACATTGCTTGAACCTTTACAAAGCTTTTGGTATTGGTTAATTGTATTATCATGTACAGAATTGTGAATCACCATTGAAGATTTTTAGGGTTCTTAAGGTATCGAATTGGGGATTTCCAGCACAGGGAAAATTAGGCCTCAAGAGACCTATGGTTGAAACCGGCTGATCAAGACGAACACAAAGCCATACTCGCGAACAATTTCTATTTCGTGTGCGCCTAATCGCTATTTTCTGTCGTCCTGTTTTGTGGGGGTTAAAAACCCCCGCTATCCAATCTTTTTTTACAGGCCAGGTGAAGAAGATGAAGACGTGTTAATGCATCATTGGTTCATTCAAACAAAGTGGCGCGCGTGTTTTGTTTTCCAGCACATGCTTTGATTCTTGTATATTATAATTAATTGCTATTGTAATATCAAACGTGCATAAGTGGCTGGGTGGAAGGTGATGTGGTTGGTAAGCATTGGGACCTGGGTTCGATTCCCAGGTCCACCCAATATTTGTTTCATATTTTTCCTAACATGATTGTATGCAGGCTTTAAGCAACGTTCCACCATACGCTTCCAACATCCATGTGCCAAGTGGCCACTAACAGCAATCCAATGGTCAAAGATGGATGGACACCATGTTCCTGGTCAATGCAACGTGCAGACAATTCTAGAAGTCAACAGGCTTATGTGCTTATTGGGCCAGAAATTCTAACAACACCTCCTAATGGGTCCATCAACCCCCTGGTTTACTATTCTTTTTTTTCATTTTCTTTTTCCTTTTATTTTCTTTAATAACTATTATTATTATTATTATTTAATTAACAAATTAATATTTTTCATAATAAATTCAGAGAATTAAAAAATGTAAATATTTTTATTAATTATTATTATTCTTACTTATTAATTTTAATTATTTTGTAAATAAATTCTAACATTAATTAATTTAGTTTTAAATTAGGTTAATTTTAATTTTCTTTTACGATAAATAAAATAAATTAGACTTAGGTTTTTTTTACTAACTTTTAACCATATTTTCCTTTTTATTTTATTTTCATTAAAACATATAAAACACAAAAATACTTTTTCTTGTAAATAATTAATTAATTAATCAGTAAATTAGGTTTAATATTTAATTTAATTGCAAAAAGGGACCAATTTCAATTCTTTTCTCATAAAGGGTCAAAACCCTAGGACGTCCCGATTCAATTCTTTCGCGCTTTAATTCCTTTTGATTATATTGATGTAACTGTTTCTGAGGATGTAATAGTTAATTAGGTCTTTTACCGCTTTCTTTACTTTTCTCGCATTTATTTTCCAAACGGGTTATGTTTTTGGCGATGTATAGACCCGCGCCTTGTAATAGCGTAGATTCACTTTCCGCATTTTATTTTCCGCACTCTTAACTGTTAAGTATGCATGACAAGATTACCTGACAAATAAAATCAATCTGTAGCTCACAAATAACATGTACAAGATAAATATAAACTGAAACAACACACATGCACATGCCACTCCTAGGGTACGCCTCATTTGGTTGCCTCGAGGTGGTCATCAAGTATAGGGTGCTTTAGAGGTAGCCCTCCTGTCTAAAGATCCAGTTGCCTCGAAACGGTTGCCTCGGATAAAAAGGATCTAGGACATTAGGGTTACCGCTAAGGCGTCCTACTATTGCTTTGGTGACCACATTGTCCCTAATAATCGAATTGACCCGAATAACTCCAACGACGGTGCTACCTACTTCTCAATAGTGGGATAGTACTGTCTAAAGGACTCTTACACAACCTAATTCCTTAGAGTAGGTAGATTTCTCCTGGGTACTTTCTCTTTCAAAAAAACAAAAACATCTTTTCGCACCTACACTTTCAAAAAGTTTTCAAACAAATACTCCATACACTCTTGAGGACTGATACAAGAGTTACCTAGAAGTTTTTCAAACGAAACTTTTTCAAAACCACATACACTTGAAAAGCAAACAATTTTTGAAAACATAGTGAGCAAGTACCTAAGAGCCCATGGATAACCATGGATAGAAAGGGTGCTAACACCTTCCCTTTCTATAAATCTACCTCCCGAACCGAGAGACATCTCGAAAAAGGAATTTTGCTGTGCTTTTATCCTTTCCATGTTGGAGAACATAAAAGACAGTGGCGACTCTTGCTTACCGCGACATTTCGCGAACCAGCTTTAAAACAGTCAGTTATATTTCCACCGATCACAGAACTGGCGACTATGTTGGGGACTTTTAAAGTGAGGTGTACCTTAGGATTAGACCACTCTTTTGTTTTCAATTGCTTGTTTTGTTTGCTTTTATGTTTGTGGGCTTTGCATCGGAGTTTCATAGATCCTAACCCGGATCTGGGGAATACCCTTTAGGTAGCATAAGCTGTGAGGGACCTGTCTGGCGTAGACCGACACGGGTGAAGTAGTGGCTACGTTGGTGTGACACCTTGGTCTGCACCGATATCCCTTGTGTTGCAACAAGGAGAATATGGGTCTTCTGAGGAGTCATTAAGCACAAACCGACCTTAGAACCCTAAATTGACCCAACTTGGCCATAGAACAGTAGCAGTATGCTACACTCATTGAGGCTAAACTCCCGCGATGGTTCTGGCTGCAAGAAAAGATTGCGATGCTCGAGTTATGACCGGTTGAGGGTAGTCGGTGATATTGAGATCCTCTAGAACCCGGTTACTATTTGCTAGGACAGGTCTTAACCAACGAAACTGAAAGAGGGTAGTACCTAAACTTCATGCTGGCCTAAACTCTAAGGGTTGTCTTGTGTGACTTGTGTGCCTTACCATGTTTGCCTTTGTGAATACTTGTGGTGTGCTTTATCATAACATCATACCATCATACCATTGCATGCATCCTGCATAAGGACTAACCTGCATACATCTTGCATAAGGACTAACCCATTTTAAGGATCTCAAGGGTCTGTGATGCAGGTCATGATGAACCAACTGTCTAGCAAGGGGCAAAGGGGATTTATTTTCCTCTAGCCAAGGTTCATAACTTGAGTCAGAGGCTATGACCCACTCGATATGGTGAGCTTTGACTCTTGAAGAAGGACTCTCAACAACATGAAGTTCCTTCAATCAAGCTATCGTATTCAACTTCTAACAAGTTTCTCTGTTTACCCCGCGATATCCTTGAAAACATTGCATGCATATCATACATATCATTGCATTACAGGTACCCTTTTACAGGTCACTTATCTTCTTCGCTGTTTATTTCAGCAAGCATCATGTCTTCTGAGCCTACTACTGAACAAGATATCAAGGCCCTCCAGGCCCAGAACGCCCAGTTTCAAGAGTTGGTCATAAGCCTAGCCCAGGGTCAACAGGAATTGAAGACTCTGCTTTTGAAGAAGAAGAAAAAGAGGACTGTATTGTTCAACACTGGACGGAGGTTTGGGAATGCACTGCAAAATGAGGCTGATCTGGCTACTTCCTCTGTAGGGAAGGACAGTCCCCAAGAGAGAAGGGTTCCTAGTCCCGTGGTCTCCGACAACGAGACAGATTACAATGATGAACAATACCCTCCTGCTGAGGACAGGTACAAACAATTGGAGGACCGTCTAAGTGCTATGGAGATTCAACACGTGCCTGGGTTGGATTTCGGAGATCTAGGTTTATCTTCTGGGGTAGTGATCCCACACAAGTTCAAGGCGCCTGACTTTGCAAAGTATGACGGAGCTTCCTGTCCTAAGCTGCATCTCAGATCATATGTAAGGAAGATCCAACCGTATACTGCAGACAAGAACTTATGGATCCATTTCTTCCAGGAAAGTCTTTCAGGGACTCAACTCGAATGGTTCTATCAGCTAGATGGAGCCAGCATTCGTAACTGGGAGGACTTGGCTACTGCGTTCTACAAGCAGTATCAGTATAATTCCAACCTCGCTCCTACGCGTACCCAACTCCAGGGTATGTCACTATGGACGGATGAAGGATTCAAGGAGTATGCGCAAAAGTGGAGAGACCTTGCTGGAAGGGTGCAACCACCTCTGACTGACCGTGAGCTTGTGGATATGTTCTTGGGGACCCTGTCTGGTCCGTTCTTCAACCATCTGATTGGGAATTCTTCTGCTGGGTTTACAGATTTGATCTTGACTGGTGAGAGAATAGAAGCTGGTATCAAGTTTGGGAAAATACAAAAGGGTGACTCCTCGAACATTGAGAAGAAACCATTCAAGAAAGAGTCCAATGCTGCGTACAGCCAGAAGAGTCGTCGTGACCAACATGCAGGGGCAGTCATGATCTCTGGTTCTACACCACGCCGACAACAGCAAAAGGGAAATCAGCAAAGGCCAGACGAGCCTAAAAGACAGTTCACCAACATCAACATGCCATTGTCACAAGCACTGTAGCACATGTTGAAGATGAATCTGATTGCGGTGATAAACCCTCCGGTGAATCCTAAGACTTCTTCTCCAAACTACAACCCAGATGCGAGGTGTGCTTATCATTCTGGTAGCCTGGGGCACGATACTGAGGATTGTTGGGCGCTGAAATACAAGATTCATAACATGATTGACGCCAAGGAGATCGAATTCGAGCCTGCCGAGACTCCCAACGTGATCACTGCTCCCTTGCCAAAACATGGCTAGGATTGAAAAAACTTTTGTTCATTCGAATGTTCAAGTTGTATTTTTTTTTATTGTTCAAACATTTATTCATGTCAAACTTGGTTATTTCATTAATGCATTAAACGTGTCTGTTTTGAAGTAATTATGTTTATTATATTCAAAATTGCTTTTATTTTTTTGATATTCAACTCTCGATTGAAAATTCTAAGCCTCTTGAGGGAGGATGACGAAAACGATACCACGATCTATACAGTATGCTTTTGAACAGACCCCGCTGATGAGGTACAGGCATTGTTTCAAATCCTAAACACTGGAGTTATAAGGATGATAATCCCTCGTCAACCCCTTTGAGTCAAAGAAGTAGGAGTTTTTCTTTTCACAAAAATAAATAAATAAATAAATAAATAAATTTAAAACCCTTAATCATAACCTGGGGCAGGGTAGTTCTCTCAGTTGATCCAGGTGCATAATGAAGGGCATCACTCAGTGATCCAGGTGCCCAATGAATGGCATCAAAAGAGTCCTTCCAAAGCAAAAGACAATGACGGTTCCGAATAATCATAAAGACAGGCAGTCATTACCAAAAAAAAACTAAAGCCCAACAAGTCAAAACCTATGAAGGAGACTTACAAAACTGGGGCATCCCGCTGACTGTAATTACAAAAGAAACAGTTCAGGCAAAAAACAGGGATAATAAAAACCAAAAATAAAGAGGTCCTACAAATCCTCAATAAAAAAATGACTGCCTATTCAAAATAAACTGTCAACATCCAAACCATCACTGGAATATCAGAGAAAAGACTCAAACAAGGTCTAACGCACGATTAGCTGAGTTTAGGTTTGAAGAACATCACGAAGAGTGGGTGGGTACAAATAAAATTTGAGCCTTTATCCTTTGTTTCTTAAACCGTGAACCAGGCCACGTTATAACCCTCAAAAGTCCTAGCTGAAGCATGGGTTAGTTCGAAAGCATACTGTTACAAAAGGTATCCTGACTCCTTAAGGCTCGCTGATAAATACTGAGTTGACATCACACTTTACAAAAAATCACTGGTTTTAATTAAAAAAACTGCATTTTCAAAAAAATTCAAGACAGACATAAGCTTTGCATTTTTAATATAACTTTGTTTGCATATGACTATTTGTTCGAACAGCAGAGGAATTCGCACGACGGATATCTAATGAACAAAGATCTTCTCAAGGATCACCTCAAGTGGAAAAACACTTCCAACCAAGGGGCAGACATGATCATCGTCCATCACCTGGGGCAGTTAAGTCAAGATTCAGAGAATCTCTCAAATGCCAAATAGCCAGGGGCAAATCTCCGCCTGAGTCACTTGGGGCATTGGACATGAATTCCAGCAACGAATCTTGCATGATCAGACATCTTCTGGTAGTACGGCAATGCAACACCACCAACAGTGGTAACTCCCTACATCCTGAGAGCATGGGCATAGTCGAAAAAATACTACGCATAATCAAAGACCCGCTAGGTTGACACACCTAGGAAAAAATAAGGGCTTCCCGGCGAACCAAAAGGGCTCGGGAAAAAATAAGGGATGAAAATGAAAATCTGTACACCCGGCAAGTCGAAAACCTAAAAAGGCGGCTTGGGCAAAAATGGGAATCCCGGTGGACTGAAAACCCGAAAGGGCGGTCCAGGCAAAAATTAGGGATCAAAGCGTACGACTATGTCCCGTCATCTCGTCACTTGCCTACCAGAAGAAGATTTGTCAATCGGCAATTATCAAGCACCTCCACAGGCACCTTCTCCTGCAGAAACTGGGGCAATAAGAATTGTCTAAGCGATCTGGTTGCTCTGTCCACCGAGGTACCAAGGGAAGTTCAGCTGAAGAACATGACCAAGTTACCTCCACTCCTTGCAGAGTAAGACAAGATTCGTCAATACTCTCCCCAAGCAGAGTTGGTCTCCAATCAGCCCTGAAAAGGCACAGTATCTCCAACAAATCAGCGATACTCTCCCCAAGCAGAGTTAGCCTACTGTCAGCCTTAAGGAAGTTGGATATCCCCAGAAGATCTCAACATCCCCCAGCGGAGTATAGATATTCCTCAGCAAGCATCCTCGGCAGTCTTAATATAAGATTGTTCCCCGGCGGAATACAGATACCCCAGTGGAGCAATTTCCCCAGTACAGTCCAAAGTTTCCCCAGGAGAGTTGAATCATCCTCCCCAGTAGATTCCGGAAGCTGGTCCCCTGCAGAGTACATGCGTCTCTCCCCGACCATGTTCAAAGGTTATTCCCCACCAGAGCCTATAACTGGGTTATCCTCAGCTAATTAACAAGGATAGATCGTCCTCGGCGAAGTTCTTCTTATCCCCAGCGGAGTTCATCAAATCCTCCAACAAAACTCATCAACGGAATCCCCAACGGAGTTCATCAAATTCCCCAACAAAACTTATCAATGATATCCCTAGCGGAGTTATCATCAAAGTCTCAGCGAAGTATCTCTTCCCCACAGAGTAATTCCCCACAGAGTATCTCTCCAATAAGTTTATTCCCCAACGGAGTCATCTTCTCCTACCGGTTTATTCTTGCCATCATCATCCCCAGCGGAAACGAAAAACTCTACTCTTCAAACATCAGCCCAGGATTCAACAAGCTCCCGGCATTCGTCAAGGATTTATTTCCCTAGACAAAAATACATTCATAGACATTTCACATTTCATATCCCTTGCTTACATGATAAAGTGCATACGACACGATCTCATTTATTTTTGAGAACAACATGACATCATGCATTTCATACATCATGACATTGCATACAACTAATGTTTTTGCCTTTTCAGGAAAAGGTCAATCAAAAGATGATTACCATCTACCTTTGCAGTTCCAGATCAACACCTGTAACAAGCCAGGAAAATTCTGTAGACGACTGATCGTGGGTTAATACCTGAAACCAGACAGGACAATTATCTACTTGACAATCATGAAGCAACTCTACATCGGTTCCTTCTCTTTCAGATGAAGTTTCACACGGACTCATAATCAGGAAACCCTACACCGTTTCCCTCTCAATTTCAGAGGAAGTTTTACACGGACTCATCCTCAGGAAACCCTACACCGGTTCCTCCTCATTTCCAAGATGAAGTTTTACACGGACTTATCATCAAAGTAACCCTACACCGGTTCCCTTTCTTTCAGAAGAAGTCTTACACAGACTTATCATCAAAGTAACCCTACACCGGTTCCTTTTCTTTCAGAAGAAGTCTTACACGGACTTATCATCAAAGTAACCCTACACCGGTTCCCTTTCTTTCAGAAGAAGTCTTACACGGACTTATCATTAAAGTAACCCTACACCAGTTCCTTTTCTTTCAGAAAAAGTCTTACACGGACCTATCTCAAGGTAACCCTACACCGGTTCCTCCCAAAGTCTTACACGAATTTATCCCAAGGTAACCTTACCCCGGTTCCTCCTAAAGTTTTACACGAACTTACCTCAAGATAACCTTACCCCGGTTCATCCAGAAGTCTTACACGAACTTATCCTGCAGTAACCTTACCCCGGTTCCTCCAGAAGTCTTACACGGGCTTATCCCACAGTAACCTTACCCCGGTTCCTCCAGAAGTTTTACACGAACTTATCCCGAAGTAACCTCACCCTGGTTCCTCCAGAAGTTTTACACGAACTTATCTCGAAGTAACCTTACCCCGGTTCCTCCAGAAGTTTTACACGAACTTATCCCGAAGTAACCCTACACCGGTTCCTTCTCAACTCCAGACGTAGTTTTACACGGACTTGTCATTAAGAAACCCTACACAGGTTCTCTCTCTCCAAAGATGCAGTTTTACACGGACTCGTCATCAGAAACCCTACACAGGTTTTATTTCTTCCAGGATGCAGTTTTACACGGACTCATCATGAGGCGACCCTACACCGGTTCCCTTTCTCTTTCCAGATGAAGTTTTACACGGACTCGTCATCAGAAGCCCTACACAGGTTTTATTTCTTCCAGGATGCAGTTTTACACTGACTCATCATGAGGCGACCCTACACTGGTTCCCTTTCTCTCTCTAGATGCAGTTTTACACGGGCTCATCGTCAGTCAACCCTACACAGGTTTCCTTCCTTCAAAGATGCAGTTTCATACGGACTCATCGTCAGTCAACCCTACACCGGTTTCCTTCCTTCAAAGATGCAGTTTCACACGGACTCATCGTCAGTCAACCCTACACAGGTTTCCTTCCTTCAAAGATGCAGTTTCACACAGGCTCATCGTCAGTCAACCCTACACATGTTTCCTTCTTTCCAATATGCAGTTTTACACGAGCTCATCATCAGGCAACCCTACACAGGTTCCCTCTTTCAACTTACAAAAATTACAATTCAACAAACAATCTCCAGATGGCATCTATAAGCCCATCCACCTACCAACAGTCTCCAAATGGCATCCATAAGCCCATTCACGACAAGATTCTGTCACATCTCCAGATGGCATCTATAAGCTCATCCTCCTATCCATCATCTCTCCAAATGGCATCTGTAAGCCCATTCCCGACATCACATTGCTGATACCACACTATGTGAGTGCAAATTTCTGGGCACTTTAGTGTTCAATCATCTTCCACCTTCGGATCACGAAAGGCACGCAAGCCAATCTATACCCTCAGGTCTAAGAAGATTGAACAGGGGCAACTTTTGTACCCCAAAATTTTCCCTCCCATATTCTTCAAGGTTTATCAAGAATCATCTCCAAATGGTTCAAGTTTCCTCAAGGGTTGCACAGTCCAAATGCCTCCTAAGCCAGTCAGAATTAGGGTTTTGATTCTCTCAAGGAATTTGAGGTTTTCAATGGTCCAATCAAGTCCCATAGGCATACATACATTGCCAATCTTCTACATGCCAAGTCTCAAGACTCACAGAGGCAAATTACACAGTCAAAAGCCCTATTTGGTTCACAATCAACTGCAGGGGTAAAATGGTCATTTTGCAGTCAAAAGTCATAATTTTTTGTCAACATATTATTTTGAAGCCACGATCATCATTTGATCAAGTCTTGATCATGATTCCTCAAGCATGGCTCAAAAATCATCAAAGATGCAAAAGTTACTATTTTTGGACAGTTGAAAAGTCAACTGTAACTTGACCAATGCATAACTTTTTCATGGTTCATCAAAAAAATCCCATCCAATGCTCATTTTGAAGGGGGTGACATTTCCTACAACTCATCTTCACATTCCAAGTCCAAGAAATGCTCTCACAAAAAGTTATCAATTTCTACATTATAGGTCAATTTCAAAAGTCAACAAAAATGCACTTTAAGTCAAAGACCATAACTTGATATTGGTAAATCCAAATGACATGGGACCAAAGGCATTGTTTAGAGGACTTCAAGACCTTTCCAAAATGTCCAAGAACATGTTCATATGATCAAAATTGAGCAAGATATGCATTGGAGAAGTTGGGAAATTTTCATGAATTTGCAAAAGTCAACTATCCTTAAAACTTCAATTTTTGACAAAAGGGCCCACTTTCTTCCACTTGATTCAGCCTTGTCATGCCACACACGTGTCCCATGATTAATTTCAAGATCAAACATTTATTTTTCCATTTTATTTAATTTTTATTGATTTAATTCATTTTAAATCCATAATAATTCAAATAAAATCTAAAAATTAATGGAATGGCATCTTTGTGATTTGAATAGCTTTTATATGTCATATGCCAGCTAACCAATTCGTGCTAAGCCTTTTTTGTGCATAAAATCCTAGATTTGAACCAAATATGGAAAGTTCTTCAATGGTGGTCAACCAAATCTCCAAACTTCAATACACCAAGATTAAGGCCCGGCTTTTAACCTAATTCTATTCCCATATATGCAAGCAAGCCAACCCTAATGCTATACACGTGAGAGCTGCTGCAAAAAGCCATAAACCAATTCCAAAAATATCAAAGAAACTTGAAAACTGAATTCTATTTTCCACGCCAATTCAAAGCCTTTTCTTGTTTCTAACACCTTGCAGGAACTCTCAGGGATCTTTTGGAATCAAAATCAAGTGTTGAAGCTTGAGAAATCACCATACACGAACTCACGGTTTGCTTAACTTTTCTAGAATCGTAACTCACATTTTATGCATCATTAACATGTTATAATCATTGTTTTACATTGCTTGAACCTTTACAAAGCTTTTGGTATTGGTTAATTGTATTATCATGTACAGAATTGTGAATCACCATTGAAGATTTTTAGGGTTCTTAAGGTCTCGAATTGGGGATTTCCAGCACAGGGAAAATTAGGCCTCAAGAGACCTATGGTTGAAACCGGCTGATCAAGACGAACACAAAGCCATACTCGCGAATAATTTCTATTTCGTGTGCGCCTAATCGCTATTTTCTGTCGTCCTGTTTTGTGGGGGTTAAAAACCCCCCGCTATCCAATCTTTTTTTACAGGCCAGGTGAAGAAGATGAAGACGTATTAATGCATCATTGGTTCATTCAAACAAAGTGGCGCGCGTGTTTTATTTTCAAGCACATGCTTTGATTCTTGTATATTATAATAAATTGCTATTGTAATATCAAACGCGCATAAGTGGCTGGGTGGAAGGTGATGTGGTTGGTAAGCATTGGGACCTGGGTTCGATTCCCAGGTCCACCCAATATTTGTTTCATATTTTTCCTAACATGATTGTATGCAGGCTTTAAGCAACGTTCCACCATACGCTTCCAACATCCATGTGCCAAGTGGCCACTAACAGCAATCCAATGGTCAAAGATGGATGGACACCATGTTCCTGGTCAATGCAACGTGCAGACAATTCCAGAAGTCAACAGGCTTATGTGCTTATTGGGCCAGAAATTCTAACAACACCTCCTAATGGGTCCATCAACCCCCTGGTTTACTATTCTTTTTTTTTTTCATTTTCTTTTTCCTTTTATTTTCTTTAATAACTATTATTATTATTATTTAATTAACAAATTAATATTTTTCATAATAAATTCAGAGAATTAAAAAATGTAAATATTTTTATTAATTATTATTATTCTTACTTATTAATTTTAATTATTTTGTAAATAAATTCTAACATTAATTAATTTAGTTTTAAATTAGGTTAATTTTAATTTTCTTTTACGATAAATAAAATAAATTAGACTTAGGTTTTTTTTACTAACTTTTAACCATATTTTCCTTTTTATTTTATTTTCATTAAAACATAAAAAACACAAAAATACTTTTTCTTGTAAATAATTAATTAATTAATCAGTAAATTAGGTTTAACATTTAATTTAATTGCAAAAAGGGACCAATTTCAATTCTTTTCTCATAAATGGTCAAAACCCTAGGACGTCCCGATTCAATTCTTTCGCGCTTTAATTCCTTTTGATTATATTGATGTAATTGTTTCCGAGGATGTAATAGTTAATTAGGTCTTTTACCGCTTTCTTTACTTTTCTCGCATTTATTTTCCAAACGGGTTATGTTTTTGGCGATGTATAGACCCGCGCCTTGTAATAGCATAGATTCACTTTCCGCATTTTATTTTCCGCACTCTTAACTGTTAAGTATGCATGACAAGATTACCTGACAAATAAAATCAATCTGTAGCTTACAAATAACATGTACAAGTTAAATATAAACTGAAACAACACACATGCACATGTCACTCCTAGGGTACGCCTCATTTGGTTACCTCGAGGTGTTCATCAAGTATAGGGTGCTTTAGAGGTCGCCCTCCTGTCTAAAGATCCAGTTGCCTCGAAACGGTTGCCTCGGATAAAAAGGATCTAGGATATTAGGGTTACCGCTAAGGCGTCCTACTATTGCTTTGGTGACCACATTGTCCCTAATAATCGAATTGACTCGAATAACTCCAACGACGGTGCTACCTACTTCTCAATAGTGGGATAGTACTGTCTAAAGGACTCTTACACAACCTAATTCCTTAGAGTAGGTAGATTTCTCCTGGGTACTTTCTCTTTCAAAAAAAGAAAAACATCTTTTCGCACCTACACTTTCAAAAAGTTTTCAAACAAATACTTCATACACTCTTGAGGACTGATACAAGAGTTACCTAGAAGTTTTTCAAACGAAACTTTTTCAAAACCCACATACACTTGAAAAGCAAACAATTTTTGAAAACATAGTGAGCAAGTACCTAAGAGCCCATGGATAACCATGGATAGAAAGGGTGCTAACACCTTCCCTTTCTATAAATCTACCTCCCGAACCGAGAGACATCTCGAAAAAGGAATTTTGTTGTGCTTTTGTCCTTTCCATGTTGGAGAACATAAAAGACGGTGGCGACTCTTGCTTACCGCGACATTTCGCGAACCAGCTTTAAAACAGTCAGTTCTATTTCCACCGATCACAATATGCTTTATTCACGTCATGTGTCGAGAGTGTTGTACACTAAAATTTGCCCTCCCGTATTTTTCAAGACATGTCAAGAATCATCTCTAAGTTGTTCAAATTGGCTTAAGGGTTGGACAGTCAAATCACCTCCTAAGGCAGTCAAGTCAAAATTAGGGTTTTGTGTTGCATCAAGGTCCTTTCATCCAAATGACCTCAAGTGCTCCCCGATGTCCTAATATGTTCTCAAGTTCATCCATGTCAAATTTCAAGCCTTGCAGAGGAAGTTTGGTCAGTCAATTGCTCAAGAGGTCCAAAAATCGACTATGCTGGGGCAAAAGTCAACTGTGACCTATAGACAGTCAAACCTCAAGATTTTTTGTCAAAATTCTCATTTTGAAGGATAATTCATCATTTGATCAAGGGTTGATCATGATTCATCAAGGATTGCTCAAAATTCATCAAGATTCAAAAGTTGCTAAATTAGGGTTTTGTAGGAAAAGTCAACTCAACTTTGACCAAGCATAACTTTCTCATACTTTATTAGAAATGACTCATCCAAAGCTCATTTTTAAGACAATCCAATTTACTACAATCCATCTTCACACCCCAAGATCAAGAAATGCACTCACAAAAAGTTACAAATTTGGACATTATAGGTCATTTTTGAAAGTCAACAAAAACACCTTTTTTTCCAAAGCTTATAACTTGAGCATGGAAGATAAAAATGATATGATACCAAAAGGGTTGATTATAGTACATCTCAAGGTTTCTAAAAATTCCAAGAACACCTCCAAAAGTTCAAAATTGACGAAGTTATGCATTGTTGAAGTTGGGCATTTTTCCAAATTTGCCAAAAGTTAACTATCCTCAAAACTCCAATTTTTGACAAAAGGGCCCACTTTTTTCCACTTGATATGGTCTTGTCATGCCACACACGTGTCCCATATTTGATTTCATGGCCATTCATTTATTTTTCTATTTTATTTAATTTTTATTGATTTAATTCATTTTTAATCAATATTAAATCAAATAAAATCTAAAAATTGATGAAATCAGATCTTTGTGATTGGTACAACTTTCAATTGGCATGATTCATCAAATCAATTCGTATCAAGGCTCATTCAGGCATAAAAAATCAGATTTGGCCTATTTTTGGAAGTTTGATAATGGTGATCAAAATCAAATCATGAATCTTCAATGCACTTGATTTCAGACCAAAAGATCAAACCTAATTCATTCTATAACACTCACACAAGCCACACAAAGGATAAACACGCACAAAACACTGCTGAAACGGCCAGAAGAAGTTTGAGAAAAAGCTTGAAAAAGTGAAGATTGAAATCAACATTGGAGGCCAATTCAATCCAAAATCACAACGTGATGTTCTTGCTTGCAATCTCCTGAAGCTATAGCAACCAAAGCCAAGGCCTGAAGCTATCTGAAAAGCGCTGTAAGTGTTCTTGAAAACGGCTCTGAACATGAAATCGAAACCATTCATTCTTGCATCCTTTTGATAAACTATTGACATAATCTTGATCCTTATCAAATTTCTAACAAGTTTGCATAATTTAATTTCGTTTTCATGGCCTATAATCATGTACCCGAACCTAGGGTTTTATTGTGTTGTTTTTAGGCGTTTGAATTACAGAGAAAATTGGGCCAAATAATGGTTACAAGGATGACCAGGAGGAAGAGACAAGTGCATTGGTACTCTTAGGTTTCGTTTACATGGCCTGGAGAAGGTTTTTGAGATGCCCTACGAATCTTCCTGCGGATAAAAATCCGCAGGTAAATAACCAGGGTATTTGAGGAAGATGATAACGTGGCTTGCGTCCATTGGCCTGTTTGAATTATTAGCGCATTTTTTCTTTTATTTCAGGTTTAGCGTTTTATTTTGTATATAATATTTGTTTTCTATTCCACTAACGAATGTGCAGCATAGTTGAGTTGGTGAGAGAGGCGTGGCAAAACCCCTTGGGACCTGGGTTCGAATCCCAAGTCCCCCAAAACTTTATTTGATTTTTCTTCAGATACTCATATGCAGCGCTTAAAGAGTGGACCATCATGTTCTTCATCCCATCAAATGCCAAGTGGCTTCAGGCCAAGATCCAAAGGCCAGAGTTGCAGATCCACCATGGACTAAAATCAACAAGCGCATATTGGAATGAGAAAGTCAAAACAGGCTGGTGTTAATGGGCCAAGAATTGCTGATCATACACCCAAATTAAGCCCAGCACCCCCCTGGGTTATTTCTTTTTCCCTTCATATTTTCATTTATTTATTTCATTCTAATTATTTATTTTATTATTAATTAATTAACCAATTAACATTTTTTTTCATAAAAAATCAGAAAACCCAAAAAATAAAAATAATATTTTTATTAATTTCACTATTTCATTATTTTTGTAAATAAATTTTAATCACTTAATTTAGTTTTTAATTAGGTACAATTTTAATATCTTTTTTGCATTAAATTAAAATTAATATAGAATTAGGGTTTTAATATTTTTAACCATTCTTATTTTATTTCCTTAAATAATAAAAAAACCAAAAATCTTTTCATTTAATTAATTAATTCAATTATTAACTTAGACTAATTTTTAATTCAAAAAACAAACAAAAAATATGCTTTATTTAATAAAAAGGGTCAAAACCCTAAAAAGCACTCTGATTTAATTTTCTCGCGCGCGAATTATTTTTGATCCATATTTCAATATTGTAACTGCTTCGGGAATGTAATAGTTTTTAACTTAGGATTTTATTTATTTATTTATCGCTTTTATTTATTCTTCGCAATTTAATTTTAAAAGGGTTTGTCTTTGGCGATATAAATACCCGACGCCTTGTAATAGCTTAGATTTACTTTCCGCAATTTAATTTCCGCAACCATTAACTGTTAGATGTTTGATAAATAGGCAATGCATGACAAGATTAATCCTTAACCTAAAGTCAACAGTAGCTCACCATTAACATGTACAAAGATAAATAACTGAAAAACAATACACTCGCACATGCGCACTCTTAGGGTACACCTCACTTGGTTGCCTCGAACGTGGTCATTGAGTATAGGAAGTTTTAGAGGCCGTCCTCTTGTCCAAAGATCATAGTTGCCTCGAAATGGTTGCCTCGGAAAAATGATCTAAGACATTAGGGTTACCGCTAAGGCGTCCTAACATTGCTTTAGTGACCACACATCCCTTAATCGAATTGACCCGAAAACTCCAACGACGGTGCTACCTACTCCTCAATAGTGGGATAGCATTGTCTAAAGGACATTTGTACAGATTAATTCCTTTTTGAGTAGGTAGATGGTTCTTAAGTACTTGCTCCTTTTAAAAACAAAACAAAACTTTTCGCACTTACACCCCTTTCAAACAAAAAACTCTTTTCAAACCCACAAACACAAAGAAAAGCAAACTTTTGAAAACATAATGAGCAAGTACCTAAGAGCCTGTGGATAACCACAGATAGAAAGGGTGCTAACACCTTCCCTTTCTATAATCTACCTCCCGAACCCGAGAAATATCTCAAAAAAGGAATTTTTCTGTGCTTTTGTCCTTTCCTTGTTGGATAAAATAAAATACGGTGGCGACTCTTGCTTACCATGACATTTTGCAAAAACAAACGCAAACGCGAACCAGCATTCCAAAACAGTCAATTCTCATTCCCACCGATCACAGAACTGGCGACTCTGTTGGGGAATTATTATAAGTGATGTGTACCTTAGGATTAGATCACTTGTGTTTTCAATTGTATGCTTTGTATGCTTTAATTTTGTGGGCTTGTATCGGAGTTCTATAGATCCTAACCCGGATCTGGGGATACCCTTTAGGTAAGTAGCAATAAACTGTGAGGGATCTGTACGGCGTAGACCGATACGGATGAAGCAGTAGCTACATTGGTGTGGCACCTTGGTTGTACCAATATCCCTTGTGTTGTAACAAGGAGAATATGGGTCTTCTAAGGAGTCATTAAGCACCAACTGACCTTAAAACCTTAAATTGACCAACTTGGCCATAGAACAGTAGCAGTATGATACACTCATTGAGACAAAACTCTCGCGATGATTTTGGCTGCAAGAAAAGGTTGTTAAACTGGAATTATGACCGATTGAGGGTAGTCAATGATATTGAGATCCTCTAGAACCCGGTTACTATTTTTAGGACAAGTTTAAACCAACTGAACTGAAAGAGGGTAGTACCTAAGCTCCATGCCAGCCTGAAATCTAAGGGCTGTCAGTGTGACTTGTGTGCCTTTACCATGTTTGCTTTTTGTGGATACTTGTGGTGTGCCTTTATCATGACATTATGACATCATAACATTGCATACATCTTGCATAAGGACTAACCTATTTCAAGGACAAGAGGGTTTCATATTTGCTCTATTTTGTAGGTCATCATGATGCCCATGCGTAGGAATACTATCCGGATCAACTTTGTCCAAGTACCTACTGTGATCGGTGGATTTAGAACTGACTGTTTTTTAGCTGGTTTCGCAAAATGTCGCGGTAAGCAAGAGTCGCCACCGTCTTTTATTTTCTCCAACCTAGAAAGGACAAAAGCACAGCAAAATTCCTTATGAGATTGTTTCTCAGTTCGGGAGGTAGATTTATAGAAAGGGAATGTGTTAGCACCCTTTCTATCCATGGTTATCCATGGGCTCTTAGGTAATTTCTCTTATGTTTTCAAAATGTTTGCTTTTCAAAATGTGAGTGGGCTTGAAAAAGTTTCTTTTTAAAGATTTCAGATTGACTCTTGTATCAGTCCTCAAGAGTGTTTGAAAAATTGTTTTGAAAGCTTTTTGAAAAGTGTCGGTGTGAAAAGAGTTTTGATTTGTTTTTTAGAGCAAGTATCTATGAGTCATCTACCTACCCCAAGGAATTAGGCTGTGTAAATGTCCTTAAGGTAGTGCCATCCCACCATTGAGAGGTAGGTAGCACCACCGTTGGAGGTGTTCGGGTCAATTCGTTTGTTAGGGACAGTATGGTCACCAGAGAAACAGTAGGACACCTTAGAAGCTACCCTTATGCCATTGATCCTTTTTAAATCCGAGGCAACTTTTCCGAGGTAACTTATTTTGAGGCATATGGATCAACGGACATAAGGACTTACTAAGACGTCCTATACTCGACGACCACGTTTCGAGGGCAAGGCAACAGTGAGGCGTACCCTAAGAGTGGTGTGTGAATTTGTGTATTGTTTTCAGTTTAACCATTATCTTGGATCATGCATTGTGGTGAGCTACGCTTGCTTTTAGTTTAGGCATTCATTCTTTCATGCGATTAGCAGTTTGAAAGTGTGGAAATTAAAGTGGGGAAAGTAAAGTCCTACGCTATTACAAGGCGCGGGTCTATACATCACCAAATTAACAAAGACCCGTTTTTGATAAAAGATGCGGAAAATAAATAAATTCCTAATTACTATTACAAGGCTTGAGCAATTACATAATATTTACAAGAAAGATAAATAAGAATAAATGCGCGAAAAGAAATTAGAATCGAATATTCGAGGGTGTTGAACCCCTTTTGAAATTAAATTGAAATAAGAAAAGCTAATTAATTATTAATTTAAAGAAAAGAAATGGTTTTTAGATTTTTTGAGTTTTTAATGGAATAAGAAATTAAAATTGAAGAAAAACCCTAATTCTAAATTGTTTTTAATTATTAATGAAAAAGATTCAAGTTTGACCTAATTTACCCTAATTAATTAGTTACATGTTTATTTACAAAATTAATTAATAATTAATAATAATGATAATAAGAAAAAGTTATTTATTAAGAAAAAAGGATAAAAATGCTAAAAACCCTAATTTCTATATATTTTAGTTATTTAAGAAAAGATTAAAATTGAAAACCTAATTTTACTAAATTAATGGTTTAAAGATTTATTTACAAAAATATTAATGAATTAAATATTAAATAAACATATTTTAGTTTTGATTTTTCTGGTTTTATTATGAAAATTATTTTTTGTGTGAATTAAATAGAACAAATAAAAACAATTAAAATAAAAAGAAGAAAAGAAAAGGAAATTAGAAAATATGATGCAAACCATGGGGGTGTCTTGCCCTTTTGGAGGTGTATTGGAAGCAGTTTGGCCCAAGAATAAAGCCTTTTTTTGACTTTCAGGAATTATGTGTGGAAGGGTTGACTGGCGTGCATGATGATCTTCCCATTCTGGCCATCAGATTGAAACTCCTGGACACTTGGCAGGCCTGAGCGTTGGGACATATGGTGGTCTTTTGAACGAACGTTGCATGGAAGCATGTTAATGGAAAAATTATGAAATATATAAGGGGACCTGGGAATCGAACCCAGGTCCCAGTACCTGCATGACAACTCAACTGCCAACTGAACCAACGCGTGTATTTGTTAACATAGTGATTGGAAAATATAATATATGAAAACAATGGTTAGTGGTGTCAACAACAATTCGCGCGCCAGGATTTGAATCCTCCACTCACGCTTGGACACATAGGCTTCGTCTTCATCTTTTCCTTGTAAACAAAAGCAAATAGCGGGGGTTTTAAACCCCCACTAAACCAGACCTGCAAAAATAGCGATTAGACGATAGTCAAATATAAAAAGGGCGCGAGGTGTGGATTGGCTTCATCTGGATGTCCTGATTCCATTGGCATAGGTTTTAAGGCCTAATTTTTCCACATGAGGGAAACCCTAATTTAAAACTTCTGAAACCCTAGAACACGTCCATGGTGAATTCCTATTTAGGCAGCCATTCTTCAATTGAATGGTACCATTAGCTTCAGAATGTCATTGTTAGTATAAATCCACAGTTAAAAATCATGAATCATGCATGGAAATTAAAACACGATTATGGACAATTTTGAAAGGAAAGCAATTCTGTTCTACCAATTCCTTGTGCGTGGAGACTTGGTTTCGATTGCAAAAGCTTCCTGGATCCCTTGGCAATGTATTAGAATACGTTTGGAGCTTTGAATCGTGCTCTAGATATGAAAACAATTTCAAGGTTTTTTTGCCAAAATTGCAAGTTTGTTCTTTGTTTCCTGCGCAGCCTCTTGTGTCTAATGGAATAGGTTTCACTTGTGCATAAGTAAGTGAGTGAATTAGGTTAAGAAAACCAGCCCATAATCCATGCATTCATGTTTTTGATATTTGATTTCCAATCATATAAAATCCAATCTTTTTCAATCCTTTTTTATGCCAATCATTGTCAATCATGTAGAATCTTTCCTTTTTGAATGATGCACGAAATATTGAGCACATAATGAGTGAATTCTCTGCACAAAAAGATTTGAAAGGTATTATTTGCTATTTTTTCATATTTAATTTTAATTAAGTGAATTAATAATAATAAAAATTCAAATAATTAATCAAAAATGAGAAAATAACTCCCTTGGAGGTCAATGGGTCGTGCATGGCCTTTGGGTAATGATTCATGGAAGAAATTGAGGCCCATTAGCATTTTTGAAGCCTTTTATGCAAAGTTGACTTTTCAAAATTCTCAAACATTTCCCAACTTCCACAAGGCATATCTTGCTCAATTTTTAAGCTTTGATCATGTTCTTGGACATTTTGGAAAGGTCTTGAAGTCCTCTAACCAATGTCTTTGGTCCCATGTCATTTTGATTTACCAATCTCAAGTTATGGTCTTTTACTTAAAGTGCCTTTTTGTTGACTTTTGAAAATGACCTATAATGTTGAGATTGATAACTTTTTGTGAGAGCATTTCTTGGACTTGAAGTGTGAAGATGAGTTGTAGGAAATTTCATTCTCTTCAAAATGAGATTTGGATGGAATTTTTCTGATAAACCATGAAGAAATTATGCCCTGGTCAACTTGCAGTTGACTTTTCAGTTGTCCAAGAATAGAAACTTTTGCATCTTGAGACTTTTTGAGCCATGCTTTGAGAATCATGATCAAGAATTGATCAAATGATGTTTTTGGCTTCAAAATAAGATGTTGACCAAAATTTTTGACTTTTGATTGTCAAATGACCATTTTGCCCCTGCAGTTGACTAGGAAGCATTTAGGGTTTTTGACTGTGCAATTTGATGCTGTGAGTCTTGAAACTTGGCATATGGATGCTTGACAATGTTTATAGGCATGTGGGACTTGATTGGACCCTTGGAAACTTCAATTTCTTTTCCAGAACCAAAACCCTAATTTTTTACTATTAGGAGGCAATTGGACTGTGCAACCCTTGGGAGATTTTGAAGCATGATCTTAGCAAACCTTGAAGAATATGGGAGGGCAAATTTTGGGGTACAACAGTTGCCCATGTTCAATCTTCTTAGACCTGAGGATGTAGATTGGTTGGTGTGCCTTTCGTAATCCGAAGGTGGAAGATGATTGAACACTAAAGTGCCCAGAAATTTGCGCTCACATAGAGTGTGCTAGCAGTATGATGTAGGGAATGGGCTTACAGATGCCATGTTGAGAGATGATGGATAGGAGAGATGGGCTTATAGATGCCATCGGGAGGTTGTCGATCGCGTAAGAGATTCCTTAGCGAGAACTTGCGTACCTGAGAAAGAAAAAATAATTACCTGGCCTGTTACAGGAATTGATCTTCAAACCCTTTATGTAGATGTGCCCTGGCTGGATACATGAATCGAATCTTTAAACTCTTCAGACGTGCCCTGGCAAGATATAGGAATCGAGTCCGGAGAATACAGTCGTCAACAGATACACCCTGGTGAGATACAGGAATCGGATCTTCGAACTCTTCAGACGTGCCCTGGCAAGATACATGAATCGAGTCTGGTAATGTTAGTCGTCAACAGATACACCCTGGCAAGATACAGGAATCGGATCCTCAAACTCTTCAGACGTGCCCTGGCAAGATACAAGAATCGAGTCTGGTAATGTTAGTCGTCAACAGATACACCCTGGCAAGATACAGGAATCGGATCCTCAAACTCTTCAGACGTGCCCTGGCAAGATACAGGAATCGAGTCTGGTAATGTTGGTCGTCAACAGATACACCCTGGCGAGATACAGGAATCGGATCTTCGAACCCTTCAGACGTGCCCTGGCAAGATACAGGAATCGAGTCTGGTAATGTTGGTCGTCAACAGATACACCCTGGCAAGATACAGGAATCGGATCTTCAAACCCTTCAGACGTGCCCTGGCAAGATACAGGAATCGAGTCTGGTAATGTTGGTCGTCAACAAATACACCCTGGAGAGATACAGGAATCAGATCTTCGAACCCTTCAGACGTTCCCTGGCAAGATACAGGAATCGAGTCTGGTAATGTTGGTCGTCAACAGATACACCCTGGCGAGATACAGGAATCGGATCTTCAAACCCTTCAGACGTGCCCTGGAAAGATACAGGAATCGAGTCTGGTATTGTTGGTCGTCAACAGATACACCCTGGCAAGATACAGGAATCAGATCTTTAGTTGCGACAGTTGATAGCAATTATCTTTGTATTAACCTTTGTCCTGAAAAGACAAAACGTTAGTTATGCGTAATGCCATGATGTATGACATGCGAGATGTTCTCAGAATAAGTGAGATTGTATGTTCATGATGCGTATGTGCATGATGTAATGTATGAAAATGTGTTTGTATGTTCGTCTAGGAAAATAAATCCTTGACGGGTGCCGGGAAGTTAACTCCTGGGCTGATGTTGTGAAGTAGAGTTTCGTTGTTTCCCCTGGGGATGATTGTTGCAAGAATACCGGTGGGAGAAGATAACTTCGTTGGGGAATAAACTTGGCAAATAGACTACTCTGCGGGGAGTGAACTCTGTGGGGGAAAGAGATATTTTGTTGATATGTTGATGATAACTCCGCTGGGGATACCATTGATGTGTTATGTTGAAGGAATTGATGAACTCCACTGGGGAATAGGAAGACTTCGTCGGGGACGATCTTTCCGTGACAATTGGCTGATGTGATCGGTGGATCTGGAACTGACTGTTTTTTAGCTGGTTTCGTGAAATGTCGCGGAAGCAAGAGTCGCCACCGTCTTTTATTTTCTCCAAATGGAAAGGACAAAAGCACAGAAAAATTCCTTATGAGATTGTTTCTCGGTTCGGGAGGTAGATTTATAGAAAGGGAAGGTGTTAGCACCCTTTCTATCCATGGTTATCCATGGGCTCTTAGATACTTGCTCATTTGTGTTTTCAAAAGTGTTTGCTTTTCAGAGTGAGTGGGTTTGAAAAAGTTTCGTTTAAAATTTCAGTTCGACTCTTGTATCAGTCCTCAAGAGTGTTTGAAAAGTTGTTTTTGAAAGCTTTTTGAAAAGTGTCGGTGTGAAAAGAAGTTTTTGATTTGTTTTGAATTAGAGCAAGTATCTACGAGTCATCTACCTACCCTAAGGAATTAGGATGTGTAGAAGTCCTTAAGGTAGTGCCATCCCACCATTGAGAGGTAGGTAGCACCACCGTTGGAGGTATTCGGGTCAATTCGAATTTAGGGACAGTGTGACCACCGAGCAATAGTAGGACACCTTAGAAGCTACCCTTATGCCATTGATCTTTTAATTCCGAGGCAACTATTCCGAGGTAACTATTCCGAGGCAACTTGTTCCGAGGCAACTAGATCAATGGAACATAAGGACTTGCTAAGACGTCCTATACTCGACGACCACGTTTTGAGGGGCAAGGCAACAGGGTGGTCACCAGAGCAATAGTAGGGCACCTTAGAAGCTACCCTTATGCCATATTCATGGACATAAGGACTTACTAAAACGTCATATACTCGACGACCACGTTTCGAGGGGCAAGGCAACAGTGAGGCGTACCCTAGGAGTGGTGTGTGAATTGTGTGTCATTTTCAGTTATATTTTATCTTGATCATGCATCGGGTGAGCTACGCTTTGATTTTATTTGGGCATACATTCTTTCATGTGATTAACAATTTAAAGGTGCGGAAATTAAAATGCGGAAAATAAAAGTCCTACGCTATTACAAGGCGCGGGTCTATACATCCCCAAATTAACAAAGACCCGATTTTGAATAAAAGTGCGAAAAGTAAATGTCCTAATTACTATTTACAAAGCTTTGGGGCAATTACATAAGTTTCACAAAGAAAATAAGATAAACGCGCGAAAAGAATTTAGAATCGAGTATGCGAGGGCGTTGGACCCTTTAAAGGAATTAAATTAAGATTAAGAGGCAATTAGTTATTTAATGAGAAAAGAAGTTATTTTTTATGTTTTTTTTTGTATTTAACGGAAATAAAGAGAATATTGAAATTAGAAATTAACTAAAACCCTAGCTCTAAATTGTTTTTTTTTAATTATTTAAGAAATGTTTAAAGTTTGACCTAATTTAACATAATTATTTAATGACAAGTTTATTTACAAAATTAATTAATGGTTAATAATAATAAGAAGAAAAATTTAATTATTGAGAAAAAAAGTAAAATGTTAAAAACCCTAATTTTTATGTATTTTAGTTATTTAAGAAAAAACATTAAAGTTAAACCTAAAATTAAACTAATTTGATTATTAAGATTTGTTTACAAAAATATTAATGCATTAAATAATAAATAAATATATTTTATTTTTGACTTTTCTGATTTTTTTTGGTTTCATGTTATTATTAAAATTAATTGGTGAATTAAAGGAAAACAATTAATTAAAAAGAATAAATAAAAAAATAGAAGGAAAAATAAATGAAAGTTGGAAATTAGACAAACCATGGGGGTATCTGGCCCCTTTGGAGGTGTTTTTGTGAGAATTTTGGCCCAATGGAACAAGCCCTGTTTGACTTCTCTGATTGAGTGGGAAGCAGTTGACCAATGCGTATGGTGGAATTCACATGATGGCCATTAAATTGAGGCTCTGGGCGTGTGGCAAGCCAGATGGTGAGGTTGTATGATGTTCCTTTGACTGAGTGCTACGCTGGAACATGTTACAAACAAAATTATTGAGAAATATGGGGGACCTGGGGATCGAACCCAGGTCCCAATGACTGCAGGCCAGCTAAGCTACCAACTGAACCATTGAACGCGTATGTTATTATTATGGAACGGAAATAATATATGTGAAACATAAGCATTATACTGAAGCGCTAGAAAAAACGCGCTAATATTCAAATTGACCAAACACAAGCCAACAACTCAGCATCTTCTCCATTGTTTCTTTGTTTTTGCCTGAAAAATAAGACTAGATAGCGGGGGTTTTAAACCCCCACTAACCTCAAACCTGCAAAATAACGATTAGAGTATGGTGAAATAGAAATTAGGCGCGATGTGATCAATAGTTTCGTCTGAATGTCCTGAGTCCAATGGTCCTGGTTTGAGTGGCCAATTGTTCCTTATTTATGAAACCCCAAATCAAAGCTTCAGAAACCCTAAGAAGCTTTCATGGCAATTTTTGACACAGGCAATATCAATGCAATTAAAGGACACCAATAGCTTCAGAGAGTTCGTATTAGTGTAAATCAATGATTAAAAGTCACGAATGATGCATGGAAAATGGAATACGATTATGAAATTTTTTGAAAGAAAAGTGAATCTGTTCTACCAATTCCTTATGCGTGGAGACTTGATTTCAATTGGAATAGCTTCCTGGTAATGCAAGGAGTGGATTGGAATGCTTTTTGGACCTTGAATCACCCTCTAGCTATGAAAACAGTTTCTCACTTTTTGTAAAAAAATGCAAGTTTTGTTCTTCTGTTTGCAGCGCAGCTTGCTTGTTGTTATGCACTAGGTTATGTTTGCATATGTATGTAGCATGATTAGGTCAAGCAAAACAAGCCCATGATCCATGTATTCAATGCTTTTGAATTTGTGATTTTCCATGATCTTTTTCAATCCATTTTGCCATGAAAACTTGCCTATTTGGAAGATTTGGTCCCTTTGATGTGGTACACGAAATATTTAGGCCTTAATGAGAGAATATGCTGCACAAAAAGATTTGGAAAACATGATTTGTTATTTTTGTCATATTTAATTTTAATTAAGTGAATTAATAATAATAATAATAATTCAAATAATTAATCAAAAATGTTAAAATAACTCCCTTGGATGTCAATGGGTCGTGCATAGCCTTTGGGTGATGATTCATGGAAGAAATTGAGGCCCATTAGCATTTTTGAGGCATTTGAAGCAAAGTTGACTTTTCAAATTTTCCAAAAATTTCCCAACTTCCACAAGGCATATATTGCTCAATATTTAAGCTTTGATCATGTTCTTGTACATTTTGGAAAGGTCTTGAAGTCCTCTAACCAATGCCTTTGGTCCCATGTCATTTTGATTTACCAATCTCAAGTTATGGTCTTTGACTTAAAGTGCCTTTTTGTTGACTTTTGAAAATGACCTATAATGTTGAGATTGATAACTTTTTGTGAGAGCATTTCTTGGACTTGAAGTGTGAAGATGAGTTGTAGGAAATGTCATTCTCTTCAAAATGAGATTTGGATGGAATTTTTCTGATAAACCATGTGGAAGTTATGCCCTGGTCAATTTGCAGTTGACTTTTTCAACTGTCCAAAAATAGAAACTTTTGCATCTTGAGACTTTTTGAGCCATGCTTTGAGAATCATGGTCAAGAATTGATCAAATGATTTTTGTGGCTTCAAAATAAGATGTTGACCAAAATTTTGACTTTTGACTGTCAAATGACCATTTTGCCCCTGCAGTTGACTGTGAAGCATTTAGGGTTTTTGACTGTGCAATTTGATGATGTGAGTCTTGAAACTTGGCATATGGATGCTTGACAATGTATGTAGGCATGTGGGACTTGATTGGACCCTTGGAAACTTCAATTTCTTTGTCAGAACCAAAACCCTAATTTTGACTGTTAGGAGACCATTGGACTGTGCAACTCTTGGGAGATTTTTGAAGCATGATCTTAGCAAACCTTGAAGAATATGGGAGGGCAAATTTTGGGGTACAACAGCTGATGATAACCCAGTTATATCCTAGTGGGGAATAACCTTCTGAATAAAGTCGGGGGCGCGTTCGTGCTATACAGGGGATAAGCTTTCCAGAAACTACTGGGGATAAGCTTCCTGTTGGGGAGATGGATTCCACTTTCCTGGGGAAGCTTTTGGACTGGACTCTCCTGGGGAAATTTTTGAGATGTACTGGGGAAGTGGCTCGGTTGAATGTCTGTATACCGCCAGGGAACAATCTTAGATCAATACTGTCGGGGATGCTTGTTAAGAATGTTTGTATAGTGTGTTGAGGAATGTTGAGATCTGCTGGGAATACCCAATATCCTTAAGGCTGACAGTATAACTTTGCTTGGGGAGAGTATGTTGACTTGCTGGCTCACTCTCTGGGGAGTTAAGATATCTTGGTTATGTTCTTCAGCTGAACTTACCTTGGTACCTTGGTGAACAGAGCAATTAGATCGCTTAGACAACCCATTATTGCCCCTGTTTCTAATGTTACCTGTAATTAATCCTTTGTTTCGCATGCAAATATTTATGAGTTAGCAATTATTGTCAAATGCATATATCACAAATTGAACCTTGGACGTTCTTCGCAAAACAAAACAGAAAAAAGGAAAAACAATTGGCAATTTGTCTGAAAAGTGAATTTATATTGATTTTTGAATTGCCTGTAAATAGGCGTTTATGTACAAGAGGCTGACGTCCTAGTAAGATAACGCCGCCGAACAACAGAGTTTATACAATTTTGTGAAACAGGAAAACAAAACAGCTATGTGAAAAGAATAATCCCACTGGGTTCCAACTCTGCTATCGCCTTTATATCTTCGAGCGTCTCATCACTTGGCTGCTCGGTTGAAGATGAAGCTGTTTGATCGATGCCGTCTGAGCTTGATAGTTGATACCGGATTCTGGATGCAAGGTGATCCAATGAGACATAGTATTACGCTTTAATCCCTAACTTTTGCCTGGACCGCCCTTTCGGGTTTTCAGTCCACCGGGATACCCATTTTTGCCCAAGCCGCCTTTTCAGGTTTTTGACTTGCCGGGTGTACAGATTTTTTTCATTTCATCCCTCATTTTGCCCGAACCCTTTTGGTTCGCCGGGAAGCCCTAATTTTTGCCTAGGTATGTCAACCTAGCGGGTCTTTTATCATGCGTAGTATCTTTTTACTATGTCTGCATTGGCGGGGTGAGGAAGGTCGTCACCATCCATAGTGGTTAGAATCATGGCTCCTCCTGAGAACACATGTTTAACCATAAATGGCCCTTCGTATGTAGGGGTCCATTTGCCCCTTGGATCACTCTGAGGAAGGATAATGCGTTTGATTACCAGATCCCCAACTTGATACTCTTGTGGTCTGACTTTCTTGTTAAATGCCCTGATCATCCACTTTTGATACGTTTGACCATGACAAATAGCAGTGAGTCTCTTTTCGTCGATTAGATTTAACTGATCAAGTCGTGTCTGGATCCAATCATCTTCGCTCAGATCTGCATCCTTCATTATCCGGAGAGAGGGTATCTGGACTTCAATCGGCAAGACTGCCTCCATGCCATAGACCAAGGAAAAAGGAGTTGCCCTGGTTGATGTTCTTGCTGAGGTACGGTACCCATGAAGAGCGAACGGTAACATCTCGTGCCAATCTTTGTAAGTCATTGTCATCTTCTGCACAATCTTTTTGATATTCTTATTAGCTGCTTCTACAGCCCCATTCATCTTCGGTCGGTAAGGAGAAGAGTTGTGGTGCTGTATTTTGAACTGCTCGCAGAGCTCAGTGATCATTTTGTTGTTGAGATTGGTACCGTTGTCCGTAATAATCCTTTCCGGGACGTCGTATCGATAGATCAGGTTATGCCGAATGAACCGTGCCACAATGTTCTTGGTTACTGTAGCGTAGGAAGCTGCTTCAACCCACTTTGTAAAGTAATCAATTGCCACCAGGATGAAGCGATGCCCGTTGGATGCTGTAGGTTTAATCTCGCCGATCATATCTATGCCCCACATTGCAAAAGGCCAAGGTGCAGTCAAGACATTCAGAGGAACTGGAGGAACGTGCACCTTGTCTGCGTAAATATGGCATTTGTGACATGTCCGAGAATGTTGGTAACAATCAGCTTCCATTGTGGACCAGAAATATCCTGCCCGAAGGATCTTCTTTGCCATGGTATGTCCACTGGAATATGTTCCGAAGGTACCTTCATGTAGCTCCGCCATGATCCTTTCTGCTTCAGCTTTATCCACACAACCTAATAAGGTCGAATCATGGTTTCGCTTGTACAGAATGTCGTTGCTAAGGAAGAACTTTGCTGCGAACCTTCTCAGAAACTTCTTGTCATTGACAGACGCACCTTCAGGGTATTCCTGAGCTTCCAAGTATCTCTTCACCTCATGGTACCAAGGTTTTTCAGTTACTACCTCAGCCTCAAGATCACAACAGTATGTCGGTTCGTCCAGTTTCCAGATAATGACCCGGGGAGCCTCATTGTCCCATTTGACTTTGAACATGGAAGACATCGTAGCTAACGCGTCCGCCAACTGATTCTCCTCTCTTGGAAAGTGTTCAAAAGTTATCTCTGTGAAATGGGGGATCAATGTCAACACACATTCTCTGTAAGGAATAAGATTCGGATGTTTCGTATCCCACTCGCCTTTGATCTGATTGATCACGAGAGCGGAATCTCCGAAGACACTCAGAAACTTGATCCTTAAGTCAATCGCAGCTTGAAGACCCATGATGCATGCCTCATACTCCGCCATGTTGTTGGTGCAGTTGAAACATAGTCGGGCAGTAAGTGGAGTATGAGTGTCTTGAGGGGATATGATTACAGCGTCGATACTGTTACCCAAAGCGTTGGAGGCTCCGTCAAAGTGCATAGACCATCGGGATCCTTCCTCAGGTCCTTCCTCAGGTCCTTCATCCGGTCCAGGTACTTCACAATCAGTCACAATCATGATGCTCTCGTCTGGAAAATCGAAGTTCATTGACTGGTAGTCCTCCACTGCCTGGTGTGCCAAGTGGTCTGCCAATACACTTCCTTTGATAGCTTTCTGAGTCGTGTACTGGATGTCGTATTCTGTCAAGATCATCTGCCATCTTGCTATTCTCCCAGACAGAGCAGGCTTTTCGAATATGTACTTTATTGGATCCATCTTTGAAATCAAAAGAGTAGTGTGAGTCAGCATATACTGTCTCAGCCGACGAGCAGCCCATACCAAAGCGCAGCAAGTTTTCTCGAGCAGTGAGAATCGGGTCTCACAGTCGGTAAACTTTTTGCTAAGGTAATAAATGGCGTGCTCTTTTCGGCCAGACTCGTCATGCTGCCCCAGCACGCACCCCATTGAGCTGTCAAGTACTGTCAGGTATAGTATCAGAGGTCTCCCTTCAACCGGTGGCATAAGGATGGGTGGTTCTTGGAGATATTCTTTGATTCTGTCAAAAGCGGCCTGACATTCATCATTCCAACGTACTACCTGATCTTTCTTTAGTAGCTTGAAGATTGGTTCACAGGTAGCTGTTAGATGCGAGATAAATCGGGCAATGTAATTCAGACGTCCTAGAAAGCCTCTGACCTCTTTCTCTATCTTAGGAACTGGCATCTCTTGAATGGCTTTAACCTTGGTAGGGTCCACTTGAATACCTTTGTCGCTCACGACGAAGCCTAGCAACTTTCCAGATCTTACCCCGAAGGTGCACTTGTTCGGGTTCAACCTCAGCTTGTATATTTTCAGACGGTCAAACAACTTCTGCAGATGGTCAAGGTGCTCCTCCTTTGTTTGAGACCTTGCAATCATATCATCGACGTACACTTCTATCTCATGATGGATCATGTCATGAAATAAAGCAACCATGGCACGTTGGTAGGTTGCCCCAGCATTTTTCAACCCGAATGGCATGACCTTGTAGCAGAAGGTGCCCCACTGAGTAACAAAGGTAGTCTTTTCCATATCTTCAGGAGCCATCTTGATCTGATTATAACCTGAAAAGCCATCCATGAAGGAGAACACCTTGTGTTGAGCAGTATTGTTAACCAGAACGTCAATGTGAGGTAGGGGAAGTCATCCTTGGGGCTGGCCCTGTTCAAATCCCTGTAGTCAACACACATTCTGACCTTACCATCTTTCTTCGGCACTGGAACCACATTGGCAACCCACTGAGGGTAAGAAGTCACTGCAAGAAACTCGGCATCAAACTGTTTCATAACCTCGGCTTTGATCTTCTCGGACATCTCTGGACGCATACGGCGGACCTTTTGCTTTACCGGAGGGTAGTCTTCCTTGGTAGGCAAGTGATGGACCACAATGTCGGTATCCAACCCAAGCATGTCTTCGTAGGACCAGGCAAAGATCTCCACATAATCATGTAACATCTGAGTCAACCGTTGTTTTACGCTGAGCTCCAGATTGACACCAATCTTAACTTCCTTTCTGTCTGTCTCAGTACCTAGATTTACCGTTTCCACTGGCTCTTCATGTGGCTGAATTGCCCTCTCTTCCTGGAGTAACAGTCTTGCAAGCTCGCCAGGCACTTCGCAATCATCTTCACCTTCGTCTTCGGCTAAGTTGATCGGATTTTCAAAGTCATAATTGGCAGTAGCAGAGTCGTTACCAGTGAGATCCAGAGTGGATTGAAACCTGTATGGGTGAGTGTGTGTAAATACAGCTGTTTTGCAATATATAAAGAAAGAAAGAAAGAAAGGGAGCACAAGATTTGAAATGCGAAAAAAACGTCCAATGTCTTTATTCATGATATATGTAAATGACAAGTAATAAGCCCTCATAAATGAAGCCATAGTGCCCCGGGTAAGACACCGGGGAATAAAGTTTCAATTTATTGTTTATTACAAATAATAAAAACAAAGGAATTCATTACTGCGTAACAAAAGTAACCGGTATGTGCTCTTTTGCGGTCCAATTGGTCAGTCCATCGTCGGTCGTCGGGTAGATCCAGCTATCGAACTCTGATTCTTCCACTTCGTCTTTATCCCCAATAGCATTCACTCCCGGGTTGGTGATGATCACGGGAGGTCTTTCGATCCTTGCCTTGCGCACAGCCCTCTGAGCCTCTGCAGTAAAACCCAGCCCAAACTTGTCAGTTTTAGGAGTAAAATCAGGGAGCCTGCCCCAGTTAGCACATTCACCTTTCTCAATTACAGCCCGGGCATCCTTCAAGGAGGCCATCTTCAAAGGAGAACCCTCTTCAGTTACTGCTTTTGCCGCTGCCAATGTTTGAGGTACCTCTTCAAAATGTTGAAAGGGGGTTTCAATAAACTCCCCGTCCATCTCAATATACTGGAAGGAATTCAAATGACTAACCATGTATTCTTCCTCCCCCTGCACAGTAACGATCTTCCCTCTGACAGGGTACTTGAGCTTTTGGTGTAGAGTGGAGGTCACAGCCCCGGCTTTGTAAATCCAAGGTCGACCCAACAAACAGGAATAAGATGGACGAATGTCCATCACATAGAACGTTGAGTCAAAAACTTGAGAACCCACACGAATCGGGATATCTACCTCTCCATGAACCATCCTCTTCGACCCGTCAAAGGCTCTAACAATAATGTTGCTAGGTTTCAACTCCAGGCCCTCACAATCCAGCCTGTCTAGGGCCTTCTTGGGCAATACATTCAGGGAAGAACCGGTATCCACCAACACGTGAGCAAGAGTAGTGCCCATGCATTCAATGGAGACATGCAGGGCATCATTGTGGTTTTTCCCTTTGGCGGTGAGATCAGCATCCGAGAAACCCAAACCATTATCAGCTGTCAAGTTGGCCACACAGTCAGTGAATTGATCTGCAGAGGTCTCTTGTGGAACATGGGTCATCTTCAGAAATGAAATCAGGGCCTTGGCATGGGCCTCTGAGCACAGCAGCAATGAGAGCATAGAGATCTTGGAGGGGGTATGCCCCAGCTGTTCAACGACATTGAAGTCACTCTTCTTGATTATATTAAGAATTTCCTCCATCTCTTGCTGGGAGGCTTCAACATTCACAAACTTTGGTGCCTCCATCCGGGCAGGCTCATCATCAATCCCTTTGCCCCGAGTATTAGATGACTCGGCAGCAGGGGAAGCAACTGGATCAGAAGGGGGAACAGGCGCACTTGCAGGCGTTATTATAAGAGGTCTTCGGATAACTGGTGGCGCAATGTCAGGCGAGAAGAGCCTGCCACTGCGGGTAACTTTAGTTGGACCAGTGATATTACTGACGCTGATACCGGTGTTGAACTCCTGCTTCACTCCAAGTACATATACATCTGCCCCATAGTGCCATGGGACAGCCTTATCAGACTCATAGGGGAGGGCCCCCGGAACAGTAATAATGATGGGTGCGACAGACATGATCTTGACTGGCTTCCTCGGGGGAGCCTTGATTGGATTGTTGAAAATTGTAACGACAGATACTTCTTCAGCGGGAACACAAGGAACAACGATCTTCTTGAACAAAATCTCTTTGTTGTCCATCAGGCTTTGGATACCTGATTTCAGCAACGGACAACCAGTAGGGGAAACAGCACACAAAAGGCAACCCTTGCTACAACCCGGAAATAAACCGGCCAACAACAAGTTCCTCTTAACAGTCAATAGAGGGGTAGCCACATTGTTGTACCCCAAAATTTGCCCTCCCATATTCTCCAAGATTTGTCAAGTCAAGGTCACAAAAATCTCCAAGGGTTGTGCAGCTCAACTGTCTCCTAGACAGTCAAAACTAGGGTTTGTGTTCTGATCAAGAAAATGAAGGTTTCAAAGGCCCAATCAAGTCTCATATGCCTACAAAGATGGTCAAGTATCCTCATGTCAAGTTTCAAGGCATTCAGCTCAAAATTGCACAGTCAAAACCCTAAATTGCACTACAGTCAACTGTAGGGGCAAAATGGTCATTTGACAGTCAAAAGTTCAAATTTTTGGTCAATATATCATTTTGAAGCCACAAACATCATTTGATCAATGCTTGATCATGATTCTCAAAATTTGGCTCAGAAATCATCAAAGATGCAAAAGTTGCTATATTTGGACAGCTGAAAAAGTCAACTGAAATTGACCAGGGCATAACTTTCACATGGATTATCAGAAAAATTCCATCCAAAGCTCATTTTGAAGAGAAAGACATTTCCTACAATTCATCTTCATGTTCCAAGTCCAAGAAATGCTCTCACAAAAAGTTATCAATTTCAACATTATAGGTCATTTTCAAAAGTCAACAAAAAGGGACTTTAAGTCAAAGGCCATAACTTGAGATTGGTAAATCAAAATGACATGGGACCAAAGGCATTGGTTAGAGGACTCAAAGACCTTTTCAAAATGTCCAAGAACATGTGAAAAGCTTAAAAATTGACCAAGTTATGCCTTGTGGAAGTTGGGAAATTTTTAGGAATTTTGAAAAGTCAACATTGATGCAAAAGGCCTAAATTTGCTATTGGGCCCATTTTTCTTCCAAGTTTCTTCATGCCAAGCCTATGCACGACCATTAGGCCCAAAGGGAAGTATTTTCATATTTTTTAATTATTTATTTGAATTTATATTAATATTAATTCATTTAAATTATTTTAATACATGAAAAATATAAACCTAACCTAAAAAAATCTTTTTATGCATGACTTGGCTTCTATAATTCGTGCACATGTTAATAGGGAAAGATTTGGTGCTAATTGATCAGATTTGATACAAAATACATGAGAAAAAGATTGGAAAAGATCCTTGAGATCAAATATTCAAAAATCATCAAAGCAATGGATTTTGTCCAATTTTTCTTAACCTAATCACTCACTATATGATCAGGAAGGCAGACCTAATGCAAGGAGACTGCAAGCTGCGCCCCAAGAACCTTTGGCAAATTGAAATTTTTCCATAAAACACAAAAACTGAAAACTAGTCTCTAGTTCGATTCAAGCCCCAATTCTTGTTCTATCATCATCCTGAGACATCATTGAACGATTCTCAATTACTAACATCAACCAAAACGCCCTGAATTGGTATCCATAAGTCAAACTGTGAAGCAAAAATCTTGAAATCGCATATCATAATTTACGCATCCTTGTGCATTTTTATTCATGAATTCTTGTTCAACATGAAGTTTCCAAGCTAACTATTGCATTCAATTGTGTTTTTACTGACTATATGCGATATTACCATGTTCGTTCTTTAGGGTTTTCAGAAGGAAAAATTAGGGCTTTTTCAATACAGTAAAATTGGCCTTTGAGACCACCATGGTTGAACTCGGCGCCTAGAGACGAAGAAGAAGCTATATTCGCGATGAATTTATGACCAATAGAATGCTAATCGCTATTTTCTTGTAGGTTGTCTACAGCCACGCGTGTAAAACCGTTTCCATAGGCTGTGTTTCAGAAAAAAAAGAAAGAAGATGAAGATGTGGCACGCTGTAATTCGTTAATTCAAAATCTGGCGCGCTTCCCTCCACTAACTTTGCTTTTCTTTTATATGGTTTAATTGTTATTATATATTAAAAGAGTTCAAAGCGCTTCAGTGGCAGGTGTACTCCTTGGCAACGTCTAAGACCTGGGTTCGAACCCCAGGTCTGTGTATTCTTCATATTATTTTTCCCATCACTTTCCCATGCAGCATAAGCATTGAGGCGCACCATATGTTTCAAGATCCAAAAGTCCACGTGCCTAATGAATGCAGATCAATGGCTCCAGTGTAAAGAACATACCATACGCCAGTCAATGCATTACACCTGATTGGAAAAGTCAACGATTCACAACTAATTGGGCCAGAATTCCCAGGCCTGTACCTCACCATCTGGGGCTACCCCCCCCCCCCCCCCCCCCCCCCGGTTTACATTTTTCTATTTTTCCCCTTTATTTTTTTATTTTTGCTATTTCATTTATTTTCTTTGTTTTAATTCAATTAATTTATTTTCGCAAAAATATAAAAAAACATTAAAAAATACAGAAAAGACAAAAAATATAATTAATTCTGATTACTTTCATAAATAAATTAAAATGTAAATTATTTAGTTTAATTAGGGTATAATTTTAATCTTTTTAATAAAAATCCCAAAAAAATAGAATTTAGGTTTAATAACTTTTTATTTTCTTTTTATTTTTCCCTTTTTTTCCACAGCAATAATTATTTATTTATTTATTTTTTATAATTAAATTTGTACATAAATAAATTAGATTTAAATTAGGTCAAATTTCAATATTTTTTGCAATAAACTTAAAAAACATTAGAACTAGGGTTAGGCATCTCATTTCAATTTTAATTAATTTTTCTTTTTTCTCCTTAATTCTTAAAAAACATAAAAAACATTCCTTTTAAATCTTTAATTTTAATTCCTCCTTAATTAACTCATTAACTTTAAATATTCTTGTAAAAGGGTCCAACGCCCATTGTTTTAATTTAATTGCGCATATTTACTTTATGTCGTTCATTATAATTATGTAAATCTCCCAAAGCCTTGTAACAATTTTATTTCTCGCACTTTTACTTTTGCTTTATTTATTTTTCCGCTAAATCGGGTCCGGTTTAATTTTGGCGATGTGGACCCGCGCCATTTGTAATAGTTTAGATTTATTTTTTCGCAAACTTTATAATTGTTAAATATGCATGCAAGAATGAATGTCATAATTAAAATCAAGCGTAGAACACAACAAACATGACAAGACAAATAACTGAAACATGACACACAATTCGCACACACCACCCCTAGGGTACGCCTCACTGTTGCCTTTCGAAAGGTGGTCGTCGAGTAGAGGACGTCTTAGTAAGTCCTCATGATCCGGGAACCTGGCATGAGGATAGCTTCTAAGGTGTCTTCCCATTGCTCCGGTGATCACCACGTCCCTAAAACTCGAATTGACCCGAACACCTCCAACGGTGGTGCTACCTACCTCTCAATGGTGGGATGGCACTACTTTTAAGGACATTTACACAGACGAATTCCTTAGGGTAGGTAGACGACTCTAGATACTTGCTCTAATTTCGAAAACAAATCAAAAAATACTTTTCACACCAAACACTTTTCAAAAGCTTTCAAAGCAAATTTTTCAAACACTCTGACGTACGAGTCGATCTGAAATTTTTCAAAGAAACTTTTTTAAACCCACATTGAAAAGCAAACAAACAATTTGAAAACACATTGAGCAAGTATCTAAGAGCCCATGGATAACCATGGATAGAAAGGGTGCTAACACCTTCCCTTTCTATAACCTACCTCCCGAACCGAGAGCAATCTCTTTAAGGAATTTTTCTGTGCTTTTGTCCTTTCCATTTGGAGAAAATAAAAGACGGTGGCGACTCTTGCTTCCGCGACATTTCGCGAACCAGCGTTAAACAGTCAGTTCCAGATCCACCGATCACACACATCATCCACAGAAACGGCATACAAGTCTTCATCAACAGCATTTACTCCATGCTGGGGCATGGGAGCAGTCACAACATTTTGCCTCTCAGGCGCCTCAAACTGTATCTCCTTCGCATCGATAAGGTCTTGAACCTTATTTCTTAGGGCCCAGCAATCATCAGTAGAATGCCCCGGGCTATCGGAGTGATAAGCACAATGGGCATTTGGATTATACTTAGAAGATGCAGTATTCACGACCTTCAGAGCCTCTCTGACGGTCACCAAGTTGGTTGATAGCAGCTGCGATAAGATTTGTGACAAGGTCATACTCAGCCGGGTATATTCTCTTCTGGGTCTCTCACCCCTTGGTTGGTTAGGTTGCCGAGGAGCGGCAGCAGGCTTAGCAATAACCACCGCGTTGACGGATTGGCGGCGCTCTGGTTTGTCTTACCTCCTAGGCCCATACCCAGCACTGACCTCCTTTTTGAAAGGCTTCTTCTTAGAACTTGAGGACGCACCTTTCTGAATCTTACCTGATTTCATGCCAGCCTCTATCCTTTCCCCAGTCAGAAGGAGATCAGTAAACCCTGCAGACGAATTGCCAATGAGATGATTGAAGAATGGCCCAGATAGGGTCCCCAAGAACATATCTACTAGCTCACGGTCTGTTAATGGTGGCTGCACCCTGCCAGCCAGGTCCCTCCACTTCTGTGCATACTCTTTAAAACCTTCTCCCGATCCTAGCGACATACCCTGGAGTTGGGTACGTGTAGGAGCGAGGTCGGCATTATATTGATACTGCTTATAAAAAGCAGTAGCCAAATCCTCCTAGTTACGAACCTTGGTTCCATCCAGCTGATAGAACCATTCGAGATGAGTCCCTGAAAGACTCTCCTGGAAGAAGTGGATCCACAAGTTCTTGTCTACAGTATACGGCTGAATCTTCCGCACATAAGATCTGAGATGTAGCTTAGGGCAGGACGCCTCGTCATACTTTGCGAAAGATGGTGCTTTGAACTTGTGTGGGATGATCACACCAGAAGATAAACCCAAGTCTCTGAAATCCAAACCAGGCACTTGTTGAATTTCCATGGCATTTAGACGGTCTTCCAACTGCTTATATCTGTATTCAGCTGGAGGGTACTGCTCCTCATTAAAATCAGTCTCATTGTCAGAGACCACCGGACTAGGAGCCCTTCCCCCCTGGGGACTGCTTTTTCCCACAGAAGAACCAGCTTGATCAACATCATTCTGCAGTGTGTTACCAAACCTCCGACCCGTGTTGAATATAACAGTTCTCTTCTCCTTCTTCTTCTTAACCAGTAGATCCTTCAATTCCTCATGTCCTTGGGCCAAACTCATAATCAGCTCTTGGAATTGGGTGTTCCGAGCCTGAAGGGCCTTGATAGACTGCTCGGTAGATGATTCAGGGTTCATGATGCTGAAATAAACAGCGAAGATCATTAAGCAACCTGAAAAGAAGAGTACATGTGATGCACATGATGAATGGAATGTGTATGATTTATGTTTTCAAAGACAATCGGGAATCAACTTTGTAAACAAAAAGGAACACACTTCATTAGATTCAACTTTGAAATTTAAATTGTTCAACTGATTTCCCTTAGGCGTTACGTAAAAGTGAAAATATTGAAAAGGGAAATAAAACTGCAAAAGAATATCCAGAGTTCATCAGTGATCCCATGGTCTCCTCTTCTCAGTACGGATGTAGTCATTCAAGGCTCGCTCGTTCTCCAACTGCTTTGTCAGCTTCTGGATCTTCAATTCCTGCTCGTTGAACTTTTCCCGATAAGAATCATGTTCTTCTCGCAGTTGCGCCCAAGACCTCTTTAGGGTATCAATATCAGTAGGTATCTGAGGAGGGAGAACAGTTGGAGGAATCCCGTCTCTATCAGGATACTCAAGAATGATGGGTCTGACAGCTTCATACGGCATACCTAACTTCTGAGCACGGATGCGGACCCATTTGTAGTAGGCTTCCATAGGTAGAGAAGTCTTTGGTCCCAACTCTTGTGGGTCGGCTTTGTGAATTCCGTCCCAAGCCTTGATGAACCTACGACGCAGCTCGTCACTATCTACCTGAAACTCAAAACTGATGTGAGGCACCAACATCTCATGAGGCCCTGCTCTTCTGGCCCTTCCAAACTGACGGAGAGCTAGACATGGATTATAAGAGATTCCTCCTTGGGTACCAATCAGAGGAACATTGGGATATTCTCCGCAACGATCAATAACAGCTACCTCATCCAAACCTCTGAGAGTCCAAATGATGTCATTATCAGTGAGAGACATTAACCTATGAGCCCAACCTCTTCCTTCTTTGTTCTTCAGCACGACCTTAGGGAGGTGCGAAATAAACCACCTCACCAACAAAGGGATGCAACACCACAGAGTTCCTCGTCTTCGGGCAGTACGAGCATAAAGTTGTTGCAAGATATCACCCAAGAGAGTGGGTACAGGGTTCCGAGACATGAAGATCCTTATGGCAGTGACGTTAATGAAGTTATCAGGATTAGGAAACAAGACTAAACCATAGATTAAGAGAGCCAGAATGTCTTCATATGCCCTAAAGTCCAGGTCATTCCAGAAACTGTTAGCCTTACCAATCAGAAACTTGGCCAAGAAACCCTTAACTTTGCTTCTAGTCACCCAGTTGTCCATTACCTCCTTGTGGGTCAAAGGAATAGCTGCAGCAATCTCCTCAAGCCTAAGAGTCTTTTCCCAACCAGTGTAGGGAGTCTTATCCAAGATAGGGATACCAAGCAAATCAGAGAACTCTTCCAGGGTAGGGACCAGCTGGAAGTCTTGAAAGGTGAAGCACTGGTACAGAGGGTCATAAAACTGTGTCAAGACACTCATCAGTTGTTGGTCCCACTTTGTCGTGACTAAACTGAGAAGAGAACCATGCCTCTGGATAAAGGAAGTAGTATTTGGAATTCTGCTAACCAACTCTTCAAGCAACTCAGGTGGGTGAACAAAGTTGAACCGGATAGTATTCCTTCGCATAGGCATCATGATGTCCTATAAAACAGAGCAAAGGTGAAACCCTCTTGTCTTTGAAATGGTCAGTCCTTATGCAGGATGCATGCAATGTTTATGATGGCATGATGTTATGATAAAGCACACCACAAATATTCACAAAGGCAAACATGATAAGGCACACAAGTCACACAAGACAAGCCCTTAGAGTTTAGGCCAGCATGGGGTCTAGGTATTACCCTCTTTCAGTTTGTTGGTTAAGACCTGTCCTATCAGAAGTAACCGGGTTCTAGAGGATCCCAATATCACTGACTATCCTCAATCGGTCATAACTCCAGCATCGCAATCTTTTCTTGCAGCCAGAACCATCACGAGAGTTTAACCTCAATGGGCGTAGCATACTGCTACTGTTCTATTGGCCAAGTTGAGTCATTTAAGGTTCTAAGGTCGGTTGGTGCTTGATGACTCCTCAGAAGACCCAAATTCTCCTCGTTGCGACACAAGGGATATCGGTATAGACCAAGGTGCCACACCAACGTAGCCATTGCTTCACCCGTGTCGGTCTACGCCGGACAGGTCCCTCACAGCTAATGCTACCTAACAGGGTATCCCCAGATCTGGGTTAGGATCTATGTAACTCCGATGCAGCCCACAATAATAAAGCAAACAAAGCACAACAATTGAAAACACAAGTGATCTTAGTTCTAAGGTACACCTCACTTATAATGTCCCCAGCAGAGTCGCCAGTTCTGTGATCGGTGGATTTAGAACTGACTATTTTTTAGCTGGTTTCGCGAAATGTCGCGGTAAGCAAGAGTCGCCACCATCTTTTATTTTCTCCAACCTGGAAAGGACAAAAGCACAGCAAAATTCCTTATGAGATTGTTTCTCGGTTCGGGAGGTAGATTTATAGAAAGGGAAGGTGTTAGCACCCTTTCTATCCATGGTTACCCATGGGCTCTTAGGTACTTGCTCTTATGTTTCCAAAATGTTTGCTTTTCAAAATGTGAGTGGGCTTGAAAAAGTTTCTTTTTAAAGATTTCAGATCGACTCTTGTATCAGTCCTCAAGAGTGTTTGAAAAATTGTTTTGAAAGCTTTTTGAAAAGTGTCGGTGTGAAAAGAGTTTTGATTTGTTTTTTAGAGCAAGTATCTATGAGTCATCTACCTACCCCAAGGAATTAGGCTGTGTAAATGTCCTTAAGGTAGTGCCATCCCACCATTGAGAGGTAGGTAGCACCACCGTTGGAGGTGTTCGGGTCAATTTGTTTGTTAGGGACAGTGTGGTCACCAGAGCAATAGTAGGACACCTTAGAAGCTACCCTTATGCCATTGATCCTTTTTAAATCCGAGGCAACTTTTCCGAGGAAACTTGTTTTGAGGCATATGGATCAACGGACATAAGGACTTACTAAGACGTCCTATACTCGACGACCACGTTTCGAGGGCAAGGCAACAGTGAGGCGTACCCTAAGAGTGGTGTGTGAATTTGTGTATTGTTTTCAGTTTAACCATTATCTTGGATCATGCATTGTGGTGAGCTACGCTTGCTTTTAGTTTAGGCATTGATTCTTTCATGCGATTATCAGTTTAAAAGTGTGGAAATTAAAGTGCGGAAAGTAAAGTCCTACGCTATTACAAGGCGCGGGTCTATACATCGCCAAATTAACAAAGACCCGTTTTTGATAAAAGATGCGGAAAATAAATAAATTCCTAATTACTATTACAAGGCTTGAGCAATTACATAATATTTACAAGAAAGATAAATAAGAATAAATGCGCGAAAAGAAATTAGAATCGAATATTCGAGGGTGTTGAACCCCTTTTGAAATTAAATTGAAATAAGAAAAGCTAATTAATTATTAATTTAAAGAAAAGAAATGGTTTTTAGATTTTTTGAGTTTTTAATGGAATAAGAAATTAAAATTGAAGAAAAACCCTAATTCTAAATTGTTTTTAATTATTAATGAAAAAGATTCAAGTTTGACCTAATTTACCCTAATTAATTAGTTACATGTTTATTTACAAAATTAATTAATAATTAATAATAATGATAATAAGAAAAAGTTATTTATTAAGAAAAAAGGATAAAAATGCTAAAAACCCTAATTTCTATATATTTTAGTTATTTAAGAAAAGATTAAAATTGAAAACCTAATTTTACTAAATTAATGGTTTAAAGATTTATTTACAAAAATATTAATGAATTAAATATTAAATAAACATATTTTAGTTTTGATTTTTCTGGTTTTATTATGAAAATTATTTTTTGTGTGAATTAAATAGAACAAATAAAAACAATTAAAATAAAAAGAAGAAAAGAAAAGGAAATTAGAAAATATGATGCAAACCATGGGGGTGTCTTGCCCTTTTGGAGGTGTATTGGAAGCAGTTTGGCCCAAGAATAAAGCCTTTTTTTGACTTTCAGGAATTATGTGTGGAAGGGTTGACTGGCGTGCATGATGATCTTCCCATTCTGGCCATCAGATTGAAACTCCTGGACACTTGGCAGGCCTGAGCGTTGGGACATATGGTGGTCTTTTGAACGAACGCTGCATGGAAGCATGTTAATGGAAAAATTATGAAATATATAAGGGGACCTGGGAATCGAACCCAGGTCCCAATACCTGCATGACAACTCAACTGCCAATTGAACCAACGCGCGTATTTGTTAACATAGTGATTGGAAAATATAATATATGAAAACAATGGTTAGTGGTGTCAACAACAATTCGCGCGCCAGGATTTGAATCCTCCACTCACGCTTGGACACATAGGCTTCGTCTTCATCTTTTCCCTGTAAACAAAAGCAAATAGCGGGGGTTTTAAACCCCCACTAAACCAGACCTGCAAAAATAGCGATTAGACGATAGTCAAATATAAAAAGGGCGCGAGGTGTGGATTGGCTTCGTCTGGATGTCCTGATTCCATTGGCATAGGTTTTAAGGCCTAATTTTTCCACATGAGGGAAACCCTAATTTAAAACTTCTGAAACCCTAGAACACGTCCATGGTGAATTCCTATTTAGGCAGCCATTCTTCAATTGAATGGTACCATTAGCTTCAGAATGTCATTGTTAGTATAAATCCACAGTTAAAAATCATGAATCATGCATGGAAATTAAAACACGATTATGGACAATTTTGAAAGGAAAGCAATTATGTTTTACCAATTCCTTGTGCGTGGAGACTTGGTTTCGATTGCAAAAGCTTCCTGGATCCCTTGGCAATGTATTAGAATACGTTTGGAGCTTTGAATCGTGCTCTAGATATGAAAACAGTTTCAAGGTTTTTTTGCCAAAATTGCAAGTTTGTTCTTTGTTTCCTGCGCAGCCTCTTGTGTCTAATGGAATAGGTTTCACTTGTGCATAAGTAAGTGAGTGAATTAGGTTAAGAAAACCAGCCCATAATCCATGCATTCATGTTTTTGATATTTGATTTCCAATCATATAAAATCCAATCTTTTTCAATCCTTTTTTATGCCAATCATTGTCAATCATGTAGAATCTTTCCTTTTTGAATGATGCACGAAATATTGAGCACATAATGAGTGAATTCTCTGCACAAAAAGATTTGAAAGGTATTATTTGCTATTTTTTCATATTTAATTTTAATTAAGTGAATTAATAATAATAAAAATTCAAATAATTAATCAAAAATGATAAAATAACTCCCTTGGAGGTCAATGGGTCGTGCATGGCCTTTGGGTAATGATTCATGGAAGAAATTGAGGCCCATTAGCATTTTTGAAGCCTTTTATGCAAAGTTGACTTTTCAAAATTCTCAAACATTTCCCAACTTCCACAAGGCATATCTTGCTCAATATTTAAGCTTTGATCATGTTCTTGGACATTTTGGAATGGTCTTGAAGTCCTCTAACCAATGTCTTTGGTCCCATGTCATTTTGATTTACCAATCTCAAGTTATGGTCTTTTACTTAAAGTGCCTTTTTGTTGACTTTTGAAAATGACCTATAATGTTGAAATTGATAACTTTTTGTGAGAGCATTTCTTGGACTTGAAGTGTGAATATGAGTTGTAGGAAATTTCATTCTATTCAAAATGAGCTTTGGATGGAATTTTTCTGATAAACCATGAAGAAGTTATGCCCTGGTCAACTTGCAGTTGACTTTTTCAACTGTCCAAGAATAGAAACTTTTGCATCTTGAGACTTTTTGAGCCATGATTTGAGAATCATGATCAAGAATTGATCAAATGATGTTTGTGGCTTCAAAATAAGATGTTGACCAAAATTTTTGACTTTTGACTGTCAAATGACCATTTTGCCCCTGCAGTTGACTGGGAAGCATTTAGGGTTTTTGACTGTGCAATTTGATGTTGTGGGTCTTGAAACTTGGCATATGGATGCTTGACAATGTTTATAGGCATGTGGGACTTGATTGGACCCTTGGAAACTTCAATTTCTTTTCCAAAACCAAAACCCTAATTTTTGACTGTTAGGAGGCAATTGGACTGTGCAACCCTTGGGAGATTTTGAAGCATGATCTTAGCAAACCTTGAAGAATATGGGAGGGCAAATTTTGGGGTACAACACCTACCCTGCTTAAATATTTGGTTGTCAGGATTCCAGAAACTACTTCCTTCATCAGAAGGCATGGTTCTCTCCTCAGTTTGGTCACCTCAAAATTGGACGAACAAATGATGAGTGTTCTGGTCCAATTCTATGATTCGTTGTACCATTGTTTTACTTTCCAGGACTTCCAGCTGGTTCCTACCCTAGAAGAGTTCTCTGAGCTGCTCGGTATCTATGTCTTGAAGCAGACTCCGTTTACTGGTTAGGAAAAGACTCTTAAGCCCGAAGAAATTGTTGTAGCCCTTCACTTGACCAAGGAGGAGGTAATGGCTAACTGGGAGACTGGAAGTGGAGCTAAGGGTTTTCTGACTAAGTTCTTGGTTGGCAAGGCTAACTACTTCTGGGACAACTTAGACTTCAAGGCGTTCGAGGATATTCTGGCTCTCTTAATTTATGGTTTGGTATTGTTTCCGAATCCTGATACTTTTGTTGATGTTAATTCCATAAAGATCTTCATCTCTCAAAACCCTGTACCCACTCTCTTGGGTGACATCCTTCATCAACTCTATGCTCGTACTGCCCGAAAACGGGGAACTTTGATGTGTTGTGCTCCTTTATTGTCGAGGTGGTTTATTTCGCACCTCCCTAAGTCCGCACTGAAGAACAAAGAAGGAATGGGCTGGGCTTATAGGGTGATGTCTCTTTCTAATAATGACATTATCTGGACTCTCAAAGGTATGGATGAGGTGACTATCATTGATCGCTGTGGAGAGTATCCTAATGTTCCATTGATCGGAACCCATGGAGGGATTTCTTACAACCCATGTTTAGCTCTCCGTCAGTTTGGAAGAGCCAGAAGAGAAGGGCCTCATGAGATGTTGATGCCTCATATTATCTTTTATTTTCAGGGAGATAGCGACGAGCTGCGTCGTAGATTTATAAGGGTTTGGGACAGAGTTCACCAATCTGACCCACATGAGTTGGGACCATATACTTCCCTGCCAATGGAGCCATATCTCAGATGGGTCCGCATTCGTGCCCAGAAGCTAGGTATGCCATATGAAGTTGTCAGGCCTGTTACTCTTGAAGTTGCTAATGAAGAGGGGGTTCTTCCAACTATTCTCCACCCTTATATGCCCACTGACATTGGGACACTGAAGAGGTCTTGGATGCAACTGCGGGAAGAACGGGATTCTTACCGAGAGAGGTTCAATGAACAAGAGCAGAAGATCCAGAAACTGACTCGACAGTTGGAGAATGAGCGGATTCTGAATGATAATGTCTGCACTGAGAAGAAGAGACCATGGGAGCATTGATGGACCTTTGTTGATTCCTTTTACAGTTTTTATTTACTTTTTAGTATTTCCATTCTTGTAACGCCTAAGGGAAATTTGTTGAACAATTTAAATTTTGAAGTTTAAATCTAATAAAGTGTGTTTACTTTCTTGTTTACAAATTTGAATCTCGATTGTCTTTGAAATCATAATCATACGCATTTCATCCCATGCACTCCATAAGCAGGTACCCATTACATGTCTCTTATCTTCTTCGCTGTTTATTTCAGCGCTCATCATGTCTGCTGAACTTTCCACTGAGCAAGCTATCAAGGCCCTCCAGGCCCAGAATGCCCAATTCCAGGAATTGTTCATGAATCTAGCTAAGGGTCAGCAGGACCTGAAGACCTTGATTCTGAAGGAGAAAAAGAAGAAGAAGAAGAGGACCATCCTGTTCAATACTGGACGTAGGTTTGGAAACGGGCTACAAAATGAAGTTGATATGACCACCTCATCTGGAGGGAAAGATAGTCCACAAGAAAGGAGGGCTCCTAGCCCTATGGTCTCCGACAACGAGACAGACTACGATGAAGAACAGTATCCTCCTGCTGAGGATAAGTACAAACAGCTGGAAGACCGTTTAAGCGCTATGGAAATTCAGAAGGTTCCCGGTCTGGACTTCGGAGATCTAGGTCTATCATCTGGGGTGGTGATTCCCCATAAGTTCAAGGCACCTGCCTTTGCCAAGTATAATGGAGCTTCCTGTCCAAAGCTGCACCTCCGGTCATATGTGAGGAAGATCCAGCCTTACACTGCTGATAAGAACTTGTGGATCCATTTCTTTCAAGACAGTCTCTCAGGGACTCAGCTCGAGTGGTTCTATCAGTTGGACGGAGCCAGTATCCGCAGCTGGGAGGATTTGGCTACTGCATTTTACAGGCAGTATCAGTACAACTCCAACTTCGCTCCTACGCGTACCCAACTCCAGGGTATGTCAATAGGAACGGGTGAAAGATTTAAAGAGTATGCGTAGAAGTGGAAAGACCTTGCCGGAAGGGTGCTACCACCTTTGGTTGATCGTGAACTTGTTGATATGTTTTTGGGGACCCTGTATGGTCCATTCTTTAACCATCTGATTGGAAGCTCTTCTGCTGGGTTTACAGACCTTATTTTGACCGGTGAGAGGATTAAAGCTGGTATTAAGGCTGGGAAGATACAGAAGGGTGCCTCAGCAAGCACTGAGAAGAATCCGTTTAAGAAAGAGTCCAGTGCTGTCTACAGTTCGAGAAGACAGAATAGACCTGAACACCGCCAAGATGTCAATGCGGTTGTTATTTCAAAACCTGCTGGTGCTCCTCAGCATCATAATCAACAAAAGGACGAGATACCTCGAAGGCAGTTCACTCGTCTCAGCATGACTTTGTCTCAGATTCTGCCACAGTTGCTGAAGACCAATCTGGTGATTCTAAAAGAAGCTCCGAAGAATCCAAGTACCACGTCACCAAAGTACAACCCTAATGCCCGCTGCGCTTTTCACTCTGATAGCCCGGGGCATAATACAGATGATTGTTGGGTTTTGAGGAACAGGGTGCAAGACCTAATTGATGCGAAGGAGATTGAGTTTGAGGCGCCCGAGAGGCCTAATGTTGTAACTGCTCCCATGCCCAAGCATGGAGTGAATGCTCTAGAAGAGGACTTGTTTGTGGTTTCCGTAGAAGATATTGCCACCCCTCTGATGACTGTCAAGAAGAACCTGTTGCTAGTCGGTTTATTTTCGGGCTGCGACGAAGGTTGCCATTTGTGTTCTGTTTTACCTACCGGTTGCCCATTCCTGAAGTCAGGTATCCAAAACCTGATGGATAGTAAAGAGATCCTATTTGAAAATACTGTTGTTCCTTCCGTTCATTCTGAAGAAGTTGCCATTATTACCATTTTCGACAATTCTTCCAAGGTTCCCTCGAGGAAGCCTGTTAGAATTACATCTGTTCCGAAGATCGCGCCTGTAATCATCATTGTTCCGGGGCCCATCCCCTACACCTCTGACAAAGTTGTCCCTTGGCACTATAGGGAAGATGTTTATGTTCTAGGAGTTAAGAAAGAGTTGGATGCTGATACCGGCGCCAGCAACATTACTGGACCTGCTAAAGTCACCCGCAGCGGCAGACTTTTCTCACCTGATATTGTTCCACCAACTGTCTGAAGACCTGTTGTCATTACACTTGCAAGTGTACCTACTGCCATTCCTGATCAAGTTCTTAGTCCTACCGCTGTCACCGAGTCATCTAATGCTCGGGGCAAAGGGATCACCACTGATGTGCCTGCCCAGACGGAGGCACCAAAGACCATTACTGTTGAAGCTTCCAAACAGGAGATGGAAGAGATTTTGAAGATTATTAAGAAGAGTGATTATAACGTAGTTGAGCAGCTGGGGCAAACCCCATCCAAGATTTCTATGTTGTCACTGTTGTTGTGTCCAGAGGCCCATGCTAAGGCTCTGATTACCTTCCTGAAGACTGCCCACGTGCCGCAAGAGACATCAGTTGATCAGTTTACAGATTGTGTGGCTAATTTAACTGCTGATAATGGTTTGGGTTTCTCCGACGCTGATTTGACTGCTAAAGGGAAGAACCACAACGATGCCTTGCATGTCTCCATTGAATGCAGGGGCACTACTCTTGAACATGTATTGGTTGACACTGGTTCCTCGTTGAACGTCTTGCCCAAGAAAGCTCTAGACCGGTTGGATTGCGAAGGGTTGGAGCTAAAGCCAAGTAACATCATTGTCAGGGCCTTTGACGGGTCTAAAAGGATGGTGCATGGTGAAGTTGATATTCCAATTAAAGTTGGTTCTCAGGTCTTCAATTCTACATTCTACGTAATGGACATTCGGCCATCCTATTCTTGTTTGCTGGGTCGTCCATGGATCCATAAAGCTGGAGTTGTAACCTCAACGCTCCACCAGAAGCTGAAGTACCCAGTCAGAGGGAAGATTGTGACAGTTCAAGGGGAGGAGGAGTACATGGTCAGCCACCTCAACTCGTTCAGATACGTAGAGATGGATGGGAAGTTCATTGAGACCCCATTTCAGCACTTTGAAGAGGTTCCTCAGACACTGGCATCAGCTGAGACTGTGGTTGAAGATTCTCCTATGAAGATGGCTTCCTTAAAGGATGTCCAGGCTATTATTGAGAAGGGTGAGTGTGCAAATTGGGGCCGACTTCCCGATTTCACTCAGAAGACTAACAAGTTTGGTTTGGGTTTCACTGCAGAAGCTCAAAGGGCTGTTCAAAGTGCAAGGATCAGAAGACCTCATGTGTTCATCAGCAACTCGGGAGTGAATGCCATTGAGGATGATGTGGAAGAGTCTGAATTCGATAGCTGGATCTATCCTACGACCAACGGTGGACCAAGCAACTAGACAGCAAAGGACTTCATCCCTATTACTTTTGTTACCCAGTAATGAACTCTTTGTTTTGAATTTGTAACAGACAATGTTTTGAAACTTTATGGCCCGGTGTCTTACCCGGGGCACCATGGCTTCATTTGTGAGGGCTTTTGGGTGCCATTTTCATATATCATTAATAAAAGCATTGGACGTCTTTTGCATTTCAAATTTTGCGCTCCTTGTTTCTCTTTATTATATATTGCAAAATAGCTATTTACACACACTCACATATACAGGTCCACATCCACTCTGGATCTCACTGGTAACGACTCTGCTACTGCCAGTTATGACTTCGAAAATCCGATCAACTTAGCCGAAGACGAAGGTGAAGATGATTGCGAAGTTCCTGGTGAACTTGCAAGACTGCTACTCCAGGAAGAGAGGGCCATTCAGCCACATGAAGAGCCAGTGGAAACAGTGAATCTGGGCACTGAGACAGACAAAAAGGAAGTCAAGATCGATGCAAATCTGGAGCTTAGTGTGAAACAGCGGTTGATTCAGATGCTGCATGACTATGTTAAGATCTTTGCCTGGTCTTACGAAGATATGCCTGGGTTAGATACTGACATTATGGTTCATCGCCTGCCTACCAAGGAAGACTGTCCTCCCATAAAACAGAAGGTTCGCCGTATGCGCCCAGAGATGTTCGAGAAAATCAAGGTTGAATTTATGAAACAATTCGACGCCGGTTTTCTAGCAGTGACTTCTTACCCTCAGTGGGTGGCCAATGTGGTTCCAGTATCAAAGAAGGATGGTAAGGTCCGAATGTGTGTTGACTACAGGGATCTGAACAGGTCCAGTCCCAAGGATGACTTCCCTCTACCTCATATTGATGTTATGGTTGACAACACTGCTCAGCACAAGGTCTTCTCCTTTATGGACGGTTTCTCTGGTTATAATCAGATAAAAATGGCTCCCGAAGACATGGAGAAGACCACCTTTGTTACTCAGTGGGGCACCTTTTGTTACAAGGTCATGCCTTTTGGATTGAATAATGCTGGGGCAATATATCAGCGTGCCATGGTTGCTTTGTTTCATGACATGATCCATCATGAGATTGAAGTATACGTCGACGATATGATTGCAAGGTCCCAGACTGAGGAAGAGCACCTTGACCATCTGCAGAAGCTGTTTGACATATTAAAGTTGTACAAGCTGAGATTGAACCCAAACAAGTGCACCTTCGGGGTAAGGTCTGGTAAGCTGCTGGGTTTCGTTGTAAGCGACAAAGGTATTCAAGTGGACCCTGCCAAGGTGAAAGCCATACAAGAGATGCCAGCTCCCAAAACAGAGAAAGAGGTCAGAGGCTTTCTAGGACGTCTGAACTACATTGCCCGATTCATCTCGCACCTAACTGCTACTTGTGAGACAATCTTCAAGTTACTAAAGAAGGATCAAGTGGTACGTTGGAATGATGAATGTCAGTCCGCTTTCAAAAGAATCAAAGAGTACCTCCAAGAGCCACCCATCCTGATGCCACCAGTTGAAGGGAGACCTCTGATCTTATACTTGACAGTACTTGACAACTCAATGGGGTGTGTGCTGGGGCAGCATGACGAGTCTGGCCAAAAAGAGCATGCTATTTATTACCTTAGCAAAAAGTTTACCGACTGTGAGACCCGATACTCACTGCTTGAGAAAACTTGTTGTGCTTTGGCATGGGCTACTCGCCGGCTAAGACAGTATATGCTGACTCACACTACTCTTTTGATTTCAAAGATGGATCCAATCAAATATATCTTCGAAAAGCCCGCCTTGTCCAGAAGAATAGCAAGATGGCAAATGATCTTGACTGAGTATGACATCCAGTACACGACTCAAAAAGAAATCAAGGGAAGTGTATTGGCAGACCATTTGGCACATCAGGCAGTGGATGATTACCAGTCTATGAACTTTGAATTTTCGGACGAGAATATCATGTTGATAACTGATTGTGAGACACCTGGACCGGATGAAGAACCTGAGGAGGGATCCCGATGGTCTATGTATTTTGATGGAGCTTCTAACGCTTTGGGTAATGGCATTGGCGCTGTGATCATATCTCCTAAAGGCTCCCATACTCCGTTCACCGCCCGATTATGTTTCAACTGCACCAACAATATGGCAGAGTATGAAGCGTGCATCATGGGTCTTCGAGCTGCAATTGACCTAAGGATTAAGTTTCTAAGTGTCTTCGGAGATTCCGCTCTCGTGATCAGTCAGATCAAAGGCGAGTGGGATATGAAACACCCAAATCTTATTCCTTACAAGGAGTATGTATTGACATTGCTTCCCCATTTCAAGGAGATAACCTTTAGACACTTCCCTAGAGAGGAGAATCAGTTGGCGGACGCGCTAGCTACAATGTCTTCTATGTTCAAAGTCAATTGGGACAACGAGGCTCCCCGGATCATTATTGAAAGATTGGATGAACCAGCACATTGCTGTGATCTTGAGACTGAAGAGGTAACAGAAAAGTCCTGGTATCATGAGGTGAAGAGGTATCTTGAAGCTCAGGAGTACCCCGAGGGTGCATCTGTTAATGACAAGAAGTTTCTGAGGAGGTTCGCAGCGAAGTTCTTCATCAGCAATGGCATTCTTTACAAGCGTAACCATGATTCGACCTTACTGCGTTGTGTGGATAAGAATGAAGCAGAAAGAATCATGACAAAGCTGCATGAAGGTACTTTCGGAACTCATTCCAGTGGACATACCATGGAAAAGAAAATCCTTCGAGAAGGATATTACTGGTCCACAATGGAAGCCGACTGTTATCAGCATTCTCGGACATGTCACAAGTGTCAAGTCTATGCTGATAAGGTGCACATACCTCCAGTTCCTCTAAACGTCTTGACAGCTCCTTGGCCTTTTGCAATGTGGGGCATTGATATGATCGGCGAGATCAGACCTACGGCATCTAACGGGCATCGTTTCATCCTTGTAGCTATTGATTACTTTACGAAGTGGGTTGAAGCAGCTTCCTTTGCTACGGTAACCAAGAACGTCGTGGCACGGTTCATTCGGCATAACCTGATCTGTCGATACGGTGTACCAGAGAGGATCATTACGGATAATGGTACCAATCTCAATAACAAGATGATCACTGAGCTCTGCAAGCAATTCAAAATACAACATCATAACTCTTCTCCCTATCGGCCGAAGATGAATGGGGCTGTCAAAGCAGCAAATAAGAACATTAAGAAGATTGTGCAGAAGATGACAGTGACATACAAAGACTGGCATGAGATGTTACCATTTGCTCTTCACGGGTACCGTACCTCAGCACAAACGTCAACAGGGGCAACACCCTATTCCTTGGTATATGGCATGGAGGCAGTCCTGCCCATTGAAGTTCAGATACCCTCTCTCCGGATCATGAAGGATGCAGGTTTGAGTGAAGATGACTGGATTCAGACCCGGCTTGATCAACTGAACCTAATCGATGAAAAAAGACTTACTACTGTTTGTCATGGTCAGACGTACCAAAAACGGATGATCAAGGCATTTAACAAGAAATTCAGACGACAAGAGTATCAAGTTGGAGACCTGGTAATCATGCGCATTATTCTACCTCAAGGTGATCCCAGGGGAAAATGGACCCCTACTTACGAAGAGCCATTTATGGTTAAGAACATTTTCTCAGGAGGAGCGATGATTCTAACCACCATGGATGGTGACGACCTTCCTCACCCCGTCAATGCAGACATAGTAAGAAGATACTATGCATAATCAAAGACCCGCTAGGTTGACTGGTCTAGGCAAAAATAAGGGCTTCCCGGCGAACCAAAAGGGTTCGGGCAAAAATAAGGGATGAAAATGAAAAAAAATATGTACACCCGGCAAGTCGAAAACCTGAAAAGGCGGCTCGGGCAAAAAAGGGTATCCCGGTGGACCAAAAACTCGAAAGGGCGGTCCAGGAAAAAATTAGGGATTAAAGCGTAACACTATGTCTCATCGGATCACCTCGCATCCAGACTTCGGTATCAACTATCAAGCTCGGACGACACTAATCAGTCTGATCCACCTTCAACCAAGTAGCAAAGTGATGAGATGCTCGAGGATATAAAGGCAATAGCAGAGTTGGAACCCAGCGAGACTATTCACATAGCTGTTTTGTTTTCTTTTCATAAATTGTATAGATTCTATTTGTTCGGCGGGGTTCTCTTACTAGGACGTCAGCCTCTTGTACAAAAATGCCTATTTACAGGCCAAACTTCAAAATCAATACAAATTCATTTTCAGACAAATTTCAAATTGTTTTTCCTTTATCTGTTTTATTTTGCAAAGAACGTCCAATGTTCATTTTTGATATATGCATTTGACATTAATTGCTGCTCATAAATATTTACATGTGAAACAAAGGACGAATTACGGGTAATATCAGAAACAGGGGCATAAGAAATGTCCAAACTGTGTAGTTACTTTGTCCACCAAGGTACCAAGGTAGGTTCAGCTGAAGAATATGACCAAGATACCATCACTCCCCACAGAGTAAAATAGTAATGGTAGCTCTCCCCACTGAGACTTGCAACTATGAATGAATCAGCAATGCTCTCCCCAAGCAGAGTTAATCTACCATCAGCCCTAAAAAGTTTGGGTATCCCCAGAAGGTCTTAATCTTCCCTAGCAGAGTATAAGGATATCCTCCAGCAAGTATAAGAGCATCCCCGACAATCTTAATATTCCTTAACAGAATATAAGAATGTTCCCCGACGGAATACAAGATACCCCTAGTGGAGCCATTTCCCCAGCATAGTCTAAAAAAGGCTTCCCCACCAGAGTTGAATCATCTTCCCCAGTAGATTCTGAAAGCTTATCCCCTGCAGAGCACAAATAAATCTCCCCAGCCAAATTCAGAAGGTTATCCTTACAAGAGTCTAACTATGTTATCCTCAGCAAGTTGCAACTGAAAGATCATCCCCAGCGAAGTTCTTTCTATCCCCAACAGAGTTCATCATTAAAATCCCCAACAGAGCTTATCAACAGAATCCCCAGCGGAGTTATCGTTAAAATCTTCAGCAGAACGTCTCTTCCCCACAGAGTAATTACCCTCAGAATAATCTCTTCATCAGTTTATTCCCCAACGGAGTTCTTTTCTCCTGCAAGTTTATTCTCACCACCATCTTCGTTCATCATCCCCAGCGGAAACGAAGAACTCTACTTTATTCTCCAACAGCTCCGGGATTTATTTTCCCCAGCTAAAACATCACACTTCCATACATCATGATACATGCATATACGCATCATACGAATACAACTTCATTTATTTTGAGAACATCATTGCCTGATCCATATCATGCATTGCATATGACTGACCTTTACCTTTCAGGAAAGATGCAGTTAAGTTCTCAGCTTAGTCGAAGACCTGACCAGTTCTTAAGTCTCAATTGAATCACCCTCGGTTGAATTTCAGATAAGGTTCTCAATCTCGACAGTTTCCCTACGTCATAGTATGGACGAGTACTATAACCTCAATGGTATACTCCGTTGAGCACGAGTCAATTCCTAGATCTTGATGTTTTCCTCCGTCATAGTATGGACAAGTTCTTTAACCTTAGCGGTATACTACGTTGAGCACGAGATAGTTCCTAGATCTTAATGAAAATGTTTCCCTATGTCATAGTGTGGACGAGTACTATAACCTCAACGGTATACTCCGTTGAGCACGAGTCAGTTCCTAGATCTTGATGTTTTCCTCCGTCATAGTATGGACAAGTTCTATAACCTCAGTGGTATATTACGTTGAGCACGAGACAGTTCCTAGATCTTGATGAAGATGTTTCCCTATGTCATAGTGTGGACGAGTACTATAACCTCAACGGTATACTCCATTGAGCACGAGTCAGTTCCTAGATCTTGATGTTTTCCTCCGTCATAGTGTGGACAAGTTCTATAACCTCAGCGGTATACTACGTTGAGCACGAGACAGTTCCTAGATCTTGATGAAGATGTTTCCCTACGTCATAGTTTGGACAATTACTATAACCTCAACGGTATACTCCATTGAGCACGAGTTAGTTCCTAGATCTTGATGTTTTCCTCCTTTATAGTGTGGACAAGTTCTATAACCTCAGTGGTATACTACGTTGAGCACGAGACAGTTCCTAGATCTTGATGAAGATGTTTCCCTATGTCATAGTGTGGACGAGTACTATAACCTCAACGGTATACTCCATTGAGCACGAGTCAGTTCCTAGATCTTGATGTTTTCCTCCGTCATAGTATGGACGAGTACTATAACTTCAGCGGTATACTACGTTGAGCACGAGTCAGTTCCTAGATATTGATGAAGATGTTTCCCTACGTCATAGTGTGGACGAGTACTATAACCTCAACGGTATACTCCATTGAGCACGAGTCAGTTCCTAGATCTTGATGTTTTCCTCCGTCATAGTGTGGACAAGTTCTATAACCTCAGCGGTATACTACTTTGAGCACGAGACAGTTCCTAGATCTTGATGAAGAATTTTCCCTATGTCATAGTGTGGACAAGTACTATAACCTCAACGGTATACTCCATTGAGCACGAGTCAGTTCCTAGATCTTGATGTTTTCCTCCGTCATAGTGTGGATAAGTTCTATAACCTCAGCGGTATACTACGTTGAGCACGAGACAGTTCCTAGATCTTGATGAAGATGTTTCCCTACGTCATAGTATGGACGAGTACTATAACCTCAATGGTATACTCCATTGAGCACGAGTCAGTTCCTAGATCTTGATGTTTTCCTCCGTCATAGTGTGGACGAGTACTATAATCTCAGCGGTATACTACGTTGAGCACGAGTCAGTTCCTAGATCTTGATGAAGATGTTTCCCTACGTCATAGTGTGGATGAGTACTATAACCTCAACGGTATACTCCGTTGAGCACGAGTCAGTTCCTAGATCTTGATGTTTTCCTCCGTCATAGTGTGGACAAGTGATATAACCTCGACGATATACTACGTTGAGCACGAGACAGTTCCTAGATCTTGGTGAAGATTTTCCCCCCAATTGGATTATGGACAGGTTCCTAAGACTCATCCGAGGCATTCTCTCAGTTGAAGTACAGGTAAGTTCCTAAATCTCAACAAAGGTTAGACTTCCCCAGCGGAACCTTTTACAACAACAGGTATGCAAGTTCTCGCTAAGGAATCTCTTATGCGATCGACATTCCTGCAGATGGCATCTATAAGCCCATCCTCCTACCAACAATCTCCAAATGGCATTTGTAAGCCCATTTCCCGACATCATAATGCTGATACTACACCATGCGAGTGCAAATTTCTGGGCACTCTAGTGTTCAATCATCTTCCACCTTCAAAAGGCCCGAACGCCAATCTATATCCTCAGGTTTAAGAAGATTGAACAGGGGCAACTGTTGTACCCCAAAATTTTCCCTCCCTTATTTCTCAAGACATGTCAAGAATCATCTCCAAGTTGTTCAAATTGGCTCAAGGGTTGGACAATCAAGTCACCTCCTAAGGCAGTCAAGTCAAAATTAGGGTTTTGTGTTGCATCAATGTCCTTGAATCCAAATGACCTCAAGTTCTCCCCAATGTCATAATATGTTCTCAAGTTCATCCATGTCAAATTTCAAGCCTTGCAGAGGAAGTTTGGTCAGTCAATTGCTCAAGAGGTCCAAAAATCGACTGTGCTAGGGCAAAAGTCAACTGTGACCTACAGACAGTCAAACCTCAAGATTTTTTGTCAACATTCTGATTTTTAAGGATAATTCATCATTTAATCAAGGGTTGATCATGATTCATCAAGGATTGCTCAAAATTCATCAAGATTCAAAAGTTGCTAAATTAGGGTTTTGCGGGAAAAGTCAACTCAACTTTGACCAAGCATAACTTTCTCATACTTTATGAGTCATGACCCATAAAAAGCTCATTTGGAAGAGTATGCAATTTCCTACAATCCATCTTCACACCCCAAGATCAAGAAATGCACTCACAAAAAGTTACAAATTTGGACATTATAGGTCATTTTTGAAAGTCAACAAAAACACCTTTTTTTAGAAAGCTTATAACTTGAGCATGGAAGATCCAAATTAGATGAGACCAAAAGGGTTGATTAGAGGACATCTCAAGGTTTCTAAAAAGTTCAATAACACCTCCAAAAGTTCAAAATTGAGGAAGTTATGCATTGTTGAAGTTGGGCATTTTTCCAAATTTACCAAAAGTCAACTATCCTCAAAACTCCAATTTTTGACAAAAGGCCCCACTTTTTTCCACTTGATATGGTCTTGTCATGCCACACACGTGTCCCATATTTGATTTCATGTCCATTCATTTATTTTTCTATTTTATTTAATTTTTATTGATTTAATTCATTTTTAATCAATATTAAATCAAATAAAATCTAAAAATTGATGAAATCATATCTTTGTGATTGGTACAACTTTCAATTGGCATGATTCATCAAATCAATTCGTATCAAGGCTCATTCAAGCATAAAAAAAATCAGATTTGGCCTATTTTTGGAAGTTTGAAAATGGTGATCAAAATCAAATCATGAATCTTCAATGCACTTGATTTCAGACCAAAAGATCAAACCTAATTCATTCTATAACACTCACACAAGCCACACAAAGGAAGAACACGCACACAACACTGCTGAAACGGCCAGAAGAAGTTTGAGAAAAAGCTTGAAAAAGTGAAGATCGAAATCAATATTGGAGGCCAATTCAATCCAAAATCACAATGTGGTGTTCTTGCTTGAAATCTCCTGAAGCTATAGCAACCAAAGCCAAGGCCTAAAGCTATCTGAAAAGCGCTGTAAGTGTTCTTGAAAACGGTTCTGAACATGAAATCGAAACCATTCATTCTTGAATCCTTTTGATAAACTATTGACATAATCTTGATCCTTATCAAATTTCTAACAAGTCTGCATAATTTAATTTCGTTTTCATGGCCTATAATCATGTACCCGAACCTAGGGTTTTATTGTGTTGTTTTTAGGCGTTTGAATTACAGGGAAAATTGGGCCAAATAATGGTTACAGGGATGACCAGGAGGAAGAGACGAGTGCATTGGTACTCTTAGGTTTCGTTTACATGGCCTGGAGAAGGTTTTTGAGATGCCCTACGAATCTTCCTGCGGATAAAAATCCGTAGGTAAATAACCAGGGTATTTGAGGAAGATGATAACGTGGCTTGCGTCCATTGGCCTATTTGAATTATTAGCGTGTTTTTTCTTTTATTTCAGGTTTAGCGTTTTATTTTGTATATAATATTTGTTTTCTATTCCACTAACGAATGTGCAGCATAGTTGAGTTGGTGAGAGAGGCGTGGCAAAACCCCTTGGGACCTGGGTTCGAATCCCAGGTCCCCCAAAACTTTATTTGATTTTTCTTCAGATACTCATATGCAGCGCTTAAAGAGTGGACCATCATGTTCTTCATCCCATCAAATGCCAAGTGGCTTCAGGCCAAGATCCAAAGGCCAAAGTTGCAGATCCACCATGGACTAAAGTCAACAAGCGCATATTGGAATGAGAAAGTCAAAACAGGCTGGTGTTAATGGGCCAAGAATTGCTGATCATACACCCAAATTAAGCCCAGCACCCCCCTGGGTTATTTCTTTTTCCCTTCATATTTTCATTTATTTATTTCATTCTAATTATTTATTTTATTATTAATTAATTAACCAATTAACATTTTTTTTCATAAAAAATAAGAAAACCCAAAAAATAAAAATAATATTTTTATTAATTTCACTATTTCATTATTTTTGTAAATAAATTTTAATCACTTAATTTAGTTTTTAATTAGGTACAATTTTAATATTTTTTGCATTAAATTAAAATTAATATAGAATTAGGGTTTTAATATTTTTAACCATTCTTATTTTATTTCCTTAAATAATAAAAAAACCAAAAATCTTTTCATTTAATTAATTAATTCAATTATTAACTTAGACTAATTTTTAATTCAAAAAACAAACAAAAAATATGTTTTATTTAATAAAAAGGGTCAAAACCCTAAAAAGCACTCCGATTTAATTTTCTCGCGCGCGAATTATTTTTGATCCATATTTCAATATTGTAACTGCTTTGGGAATGTAATAGTTTTTAACTTAGGATTTTATTTATTTATTTATCGCTTTTATTTATTCTTCGCAATTTAATTTTAAAAGGGTTTGTCTTTGGCGATGTAAATACCCAACGCCTTGTAATAGCTTAGATTTACTTTCCGCAATTTAATTTCCGCAACCATTAACTGTTAGATGTTTGATAAATAGGCAATACATGACAAGATTAATCCTTAACCTAAAATCAACAGTAGCTCACCATTAACATGTACAAAGATAAATAACTGAAAAACAATACACTCGCACATGCGCACTCTTAGGGTACACCTCACTTGGTTGCCTCGAACGTGGTCATTGAGTATAGGAAGTTTTAGAGGCCGTCCTCTTGTCCAAAGATCATAGTTTCCTCGAAATGGTTGCCTCGGAAAAATGATCTAAAACATTAGGGTTACCGCTAAGGCGTCCTAATATTGCTTTAGTGACCACACGTCCCTTAATCGAATTGACCCGAAAACTCCAACGACGGTGCTACCTACTCCTCAATAGTGGGATAGCATTGTCTAAAGGACATTTGTACAGATTAATTCCTTTTTGAGTAGGTAGATGGTTCTTAAGTACTTTCTCCTTTTAAAAACAAAACAAAACTTTTCGCACTTACACCCCTTTCAAACAAAAAACTCTTTTCAAACCCACAAACACAAAGAAAAGCAAACTTTTGAAAACATAATGAGCAAGTACCTAAGAGCCTGTGGATAACCACGGATAGAAAGGGTGCTAACACATTCCCTTTCTATAATCTACCTCCCGAACCCGAGAAATATCTCAAAAAAAGAATTTTTCTGTGCTTTTGTCCTTTCCTTGTTGGATAAAATAAAAGACGGTGGCGACTCTTGCTTACCGTGACATTTTGCAAAAACAAACGCAAACGCGAACCAGCATTCCAAAACAGTCAGTTCTCATTCCCATCGATCACAGAGAGCATCCAGAGTCCAAGTACCATGACTGGTGTTTTAGCCTTGCTGCTAAAGATATCTGCTACATATATAATTTTATCCTTAGGTACCCATATCTTTTTGGGTCCTGGTTTGTTAGTTTTACCAAAATTCTGGTTGAATTTTGGTTTGACAGAGTATTCACTACTAGTGTATTTTAGGTCATGTGTGTGCCCATATGTGACGGGTGATTTTAGTGATGTGCGTTTTATAACAAGGTCCATGACTTTCTTAGGTGGAGATACCTTACCTTGGTATCCTATTCCTTTTCTACCATTCCTGCTAACTCCATAGATCATTAAAGCCATCTTGCTTCTATCTATGTTTTTAGCCAGAAACTTCTGAAAGCTGTGATCATACTCTTTGATGATCTTATCAGCATTACTGGGAGTCTCTGAGATTATTTATTTCTGAGAGTTTTGTAAATCATTTTCTAATTTTAAAATATTTTCTTTTAACTCAGAATTCTCTAATCTAAGACTCTCATTATTTTCAGAGTCAGAGACAAGCTCCCTTTTCAGGTTCTTGAATTTGACTCTGATTTACTGATACCTTTCCAGAATTTCATTTATACTTTCTGCAAGTTCGGCCTTAGTAAAATTAACAGTGAAATCAGGGAATACCTCTTCTGTGTCTGATTTTGAGTCTGAACCAGAAGCTTCACTGTTTTCTGACACATTTTCCATGAGAGCTATGTTGGCTCTTTCATCATCTGACTCTAAGTCAGCATCAAAAGTGTCTGAATCGTCCCATGTTGCCATGAGGCTTTTCTTCTTCTCCTTGAAGAACTTCTTTTTCGGCTTCTCCTTCTGAAGCCTTGGACAATCACTTTTGTAGTTCCCTTTTTCATTACACTCATAGCAGATGATGTCTTTGTTATTTGACTTTTTGTGTCCTGAAGAAGCTTCAAATCTTGTGTCCAGAGGAGGACTCAGACTTTCTGTATCTAGAAGAGAATTCATTTTGATTCTCTGATCTTCTCGGGTTTCTGAATTTCCTTTGTCTCTGCTTCCACAGTTGATTGACCCTTCTGGAGAGAAGATACAATTCATCTTCTTCTGATAAGGATCCACCAGAGGTTTCTTCCATAGCCTGCAAAACCTTAGAATCAGATTTTTTGTTAGATTTTAATGCTAGAGGCTTACCTTGATTTTGAGGCTCATCTTCTTCTAGCTTTATCTCATGACTTCTGAGGGAGCTGACAAGTTCCTCCAGAGATATCTTGTTGAGATCTTTAGCCAGCTTAAGTGCAGTGACCATTAGCCTCTATTGCTTGGGTAGACTTCTGATGATCTTCTTTACGTGATCAATAGTAGAATATCCTTTGTCAAGATTGGCGCCAACCTAGAGCTCAACGTGAAGCAACGGTTGACCCAGATGTTACAGGATTATGTGGAGATCTTTGCCTGGTCCTACGAAGACATGCCCGGGATGGATACCGACATTGTGGTCCATCAATTGCCTACTAAGGAAGACTGCCCTCCGGTTAAGCAAAAGGTCCGCCGTATGCGTCCAGAAATGGCTGAGAAGATTAAAGTCGAGGTTATGAAACAGTTTGATGCTGGGTTCCTTGCAGTGACTTCTTACCCTCAGTGGGTTGCTAATGTGGTGCCGGTACCCAAGAAAGACGGTAAGGTCATAATGTGTGTCGACTACAGGGATCTGAACAGGGCCAGCCCCAAGGACGACTTCCCCCTACCTCACATTGATGTCCTTGTTGATAATACAGCTCAGCATAAGGTGTTCTCTTTCATGGATGGATTTTCAGGTTACAATCAGATCAAGATGGCACCTGAAGACATGGAAAAGACTACATTTGTTACTCAGTGGGGCACCTTCTGCTACAAGGTCATGCCTTTTGGACTAAAAAACGCTGGGGCAACCTACAAACGTGTCATGGTTGCTTTATTTCATGATATGATCCATCATGAGATAGAAGTGTATGTTGACGACATGATCGCAAGGTCCCAGACTGAGGAAGAACACCTTGATCATCTGCAGAAACTGTTTGACCGTCTGAAACTGTACAAGCTGAGATTGAACCTGAACAAGTGCACCTTCGGGGTAAGATCTGGGAAGTTGCTAGGCTTCGTGGTAAGTGATAAGGGTATTCAAGTGGACCCTGCCAAGGTTAAAGCTATTCAAGAGATGCCAGTTCCTAGGACAGAGAAAGAGGTCAGAGGTTTTTTAGGACGCCTGAATTACATTGCTCGGTTCATCTCACATCTGACTGCTACCTGTGAGCCAATCTTCAAGCTGCTGAAGAAAGATCAGGTAGTACGTTGGAACGATGAATGTCAGGCTGCTTTCGACAGGATCAAAGAATATCTCCAAGAACCACCTCTCCTTATGCCACCGGTTGAAGGGAGACCTCTGATACTTTACCTGACAGTACTTGATAACTCAATGGAGTGTGTGCTGGGGCAGCATGACGAGTCTGGCCGAAAAGAGCATGCCATTTATTACCTTAGCAAAAAGTTTACCGACTGTGAGACTCGATACTCACTGCTTGAGAAAACTTGTTGCGCTTTGGTATGGGCTGCTCGCCGGCTGAGACAGTATATGCTGACTCACACTACCTTGTTGATCTCAAAGATGGATCCTATAAAGTACATATTCGAAAAGCCTGCTCTGTCTGGGAGAATTGCAAGATGGCAAATGATCTTGACAGAATACGACATTCAGTACACGACCCAGAAAGCCATCAAGGGAAGTGTATTGGCAGACCACTTGGCACATCAGGCCGTAGATGACTATCAGTCAATGAACTTCGAGTTTCCGGATGAAAGCATCATGATAGTGACTGATTGTGAAGTACCTGGACCGGATGAAGGACCTGAGGAAGGATCCCGATGGTCTATGCACTTTGACGGAGCCTCTAATGCTTTGGGTAACGGTATCGGTGCTGTAATCATATCTCCTCAAGGCACTCATACTCCACTCACTGCCCGGATATGTTTCAACTGTACCAACAACATGGCAGAGTATGAGGCATGCATCATGGGTCTTCAAGCTGCGATCGACCTAAGGATTAAGTTTCTGAGTGTCTTCGGAGATTCCGCTCTTGTGATCAATCAGATCAAAGGAGAGTAGGATACGAAACATCCGAACCTTATTCCTTACAAAGAATGTGTGTTGACAATGATCCCCCACTTCACGGAAATAACCTTTGAACACTTCCCGAGAGAAGAGAATCAGTTGGCGGACGCGTTAGCTACAATGTCTTCTATGTTCAAGGTCAAATGGGATAATGAGGCTCCCCGGGTCATCATCTGGAAATTGGACGAACCGGCATACTGTTGTGATCTCGAGACTGAGTTGGTGATTGAGAAGCCTTGGTACCATGAGGTGAAGAGATATCTGGAAACTCAGGAATACCCTGAAGGTGCCTCTATCAATGATAAGAAATTCCTGAGAAGGTTCGCGGCAAAGTTCTTCCTTAGCAACGACATCTTGTACAAGCGAAACCATGATTCAACCTTACTGCGTTGTGTGGATAAAACTGAAGCAGAAAGGATCATGGAAGAGCTACATGAGGGGACCTTCGGTACACATTCCAGTGGACATACAATGGCGAAGAAGATCCTTCGGGCAGGGTATTACTGGTCCACAATGGAAGCTGATTGTTACCAATATTCTCGGACGTGTCACAAGTGTCAGGTTTATGCAGACAAGGTGCATGTTCCTCCAGTTCCTCTGAATGTCCTGACTGCACCTTGGCCTTTTGCAATGTGGGGCATTGATATGATCGGTGAGATCAGATCTACGGCATCTAACGGGCATCGCTTCATCCTTGTGGCAATAGATTACTTTACAAAGTGGGTCGAAGCAACTTCCTACGCTACGGTAACCAAGAATGTCGTGGCACGGTTCATTCAGCATAATCTGATCTATCGATACGGCATCCCTGAGAGAATTATTACAGACAACGGTACCAATCTGAATAATAAGATGATCACTGAGCTCTGCGAGCAGTTTAAAGTACAGCACCACAATTCTTCTCCTTACAGACCGAAGATGAATGGGGCTGTAGAAGCAGCAAATAAAAACATCAAGAAAATCGTGCAGAAAATGACAGTGACTTATAAAGATTGGCACGAGATGTTACCGTTCGCTCTACATGGGTACCGTACCTCAGCTAGGACGTCAACCGGGGCAACTCCTTTCTCTCTGGTTTATGGTATGGAGGCAGTCTTACCAATCGAAGTGCAGATACCTTCTCTCCGGATAATGAAGGATGCAAATCTGAACGAAGATGATTGGATCCAGACACGACTTGATCAGCTCAACCTTATTGATGAAAAGAGGCTTTCTGCTATCTGTCATGGTCAGACGTATCAGAAACGGATGATCAGGGCATTTAACAAAAAGGTCAGACCACAGGAATATCAAGTTGGGGATCTGGTAATCAAGCGAATCATCCTTCCTCAGAGTGATCCAAGGGGCAAATGGACTCCTACGTACGAAGGGCCATTTGTGGTTAAGCATGTGTTCTCAGGAGGAGCCATGATTCTAACCAACATGGATGGTGACGACCTTCCTCACCCCGCCAATGCAGACATAGTAAAAAGATACTACGCATGAAAAAGACCCGCTAGGCTGACATGCCTAGGCAAAAAATTAGGGCTTCCCGGCGAACCAAAAGGGTTCGGGCAAAATGAAGGGATGAAATAGAAAAAATCTGTACACCCGGCAAGTCGAAAACCTAAAAAGGCGGCTTGGGCAAAAATGGGTATCCCGGTGGACTGAAAACCCGAAAGGGCGGTCCAGGCAAAAATTAGGGATAAAAGCGTAATACTATGTCTCATTGATCACTTTGTATCCGGAATCCGGTATCAACATCAAGTCCAGACGGCATTGATCGATCAGCTTCATCTTCAACTAGGTCATCAAGTGATGAGACGCTCGAAGATATAAAGGCAATAGCAGAGTTGAAACCCAGTGGGATCATTCATTTCACACAGCTGTTTTATTTTCTTTTGTACAAAACTTGTATAAACTCTTTTGTTCGGCGGCGTTCTCTTACTAGGACGTCAGCCTCTTGTACATAAAACGCCTATTTACAGGCCATTCAAAAATCAATACAAATATACTTTTCAGTTAAAAGTGCCAATTGTTTTTCTTTTTCTGTTTTGTTTTGCGAAGAACGTCCAAGGTTCAATTTCTGATATATGCATTGACAATAATTTGCTAATTCATGAATATTTGCATACGAAACAAAGGATTAATTACAGGTAGCATTAGAAACAGGGGCAATAAAGAGTTGTCTGAGCAATCTAATTGTTCCATCCTCCAAGGTACCAAGGTAGGTTCAGCTAAAGAACATAATCAGATATCCTAATTCCCCAGAGAGTGAGCCAGCAAGTCAGTACACTCTCCCCGAGCAAAGTTACAATCAAACTTAAGGAAGTTGAGTATCCTCCAGCAGACCTCAGCATTCCCCAGCAGCATATGTATTCCTAACAAGCATCCCCGACAGTCTTGGCCTAAAGATTGTTCCCCGGCGGTATACCAGACGTTCAAAGGAATCACTTTCCCCGTAGTTCAAAACTTCCCCAAGAGGATCCAATCCAGTTTCCCCAGGAAAGTTGGAATTCATCTCCCCAAGCAGTAAGCTTATCCCCAGTAGATTCTGGAAGCTTATCCCTCGCAGAGCACGAACGCGTCGTCCGGATTTATTCAAAGAGTTATGTCCTTACCAGGATATAACTGGGTTATCCTCAGCCAAAAGCCATGGAAAGATCGCCGTCAACGCAGTCTTCTTATCCCCAGCGAAGTCTATCAGCACTTCCAGCACAGCAAAGATATCCCCAGCAAGTTATTATCAACAACTCAGCAAAGTATCTCTCTCCCCACAGAGTATTTCTTTCCAGCAAGATCGCTAGAGTACTTTTCTCCCCGCAGAGTTATCCATTCGCCAAGTTTATTCCCCAACGAAGTCATCTTCTCCTACCGGTATACTTGCAACTATCATCCCCAGCGGAGGCAAATCTATTCTTCAACATCAGCCCAGGAGTGACTTCCCGGCACCCGTCAAAGATTTACTTTCCTAGACGAAAAATGCATTCATAAACATAGCACTTCCATACATCATTATAGCATGCATAGATGCATCATATCTTACAAATCTCATTTATGTTGAGAGCATCATTGCTTGATCCATATCATGCATTGCATATGACTGACCTTTACCTTTCAGGAAAGATTCAGTTAAATTCTCAATCATATTCCAAGACCTAGACCAGTTCAGTTAAATCGACTCCAAAGATTTCTAATCCAGTCCAAGGCCTTCTCTAGTCCAGCTAAATCGACCCCAAGCAGATTTTTCTGATGAAGACTCAGTAGAAGTTATCAAAGGTTTTTCTCAATGCTTGCTTTTGAGATTATAATTGCCTATGGTTCTCTCCCCGATCCTGCGGAGATGATAATTCCATTCCGGGTTTTTCTCAATGATTTCTTTTGAGATTATAATTGCCTATGGTTCTCTCCCCGATCCTGCGGAGATGATAATTCCATTCCGGGTTTTTCTCAATGATTGCTTTTGAGATTATAATTGCCTATGGTTCTCTCCCCGATCCTGCGGAGATGATAATTCCATTCCAGGTTTTTCTCAAACGTCCGCTTTTGAGATTATAATTGCCTATGGTTCTCTCCCCAATCCTGCGGAGACGATAATTCCATTCCAGGTTTTTCTCAACGACCGCTTTTGAGATTATAATTTCCTATGGTTCTCTCCCCGATGCTGCGGAGACGATAATTCCATTCCAGGTTTTTCTCAAACGTCCGCTTTTGAGATTATAATTGCCTATGGTTCTCTCCCTGATCCTGTGGAGATGATAATTCCAACCCAGGTTTTTCTCAAACGTCCGCTTTTGAGATTATAATTTCCTATGGTTCTCTTCCCGATACTGCGGAGATGGTAATTCCCACCAAGATTTCGCTCAATGATTGCTGTTGAAGCTGAAGTTATCCAAGGTTCTCTCACCGTTCCTGCTGAGGTAGTAACCACCCCTGGTTCATTCATCGCCGTTTGAAGCTCCAGATCCAGCTCCTGTAACCAGTCAGGACATACCTATACAAAGCATCTGAAGACCGGCTCCTGCAACATGTCAGGTACTCATTTTTCTTTTTGCAGGAACACAAGTTCTCGCTAAGGAATCTCTTACGCGATCAACATCCAGATGGAATCTATAAGCCCATCATCCTATCCATCAATCTCCAAATGGCATCTATAAGCCCATTCCACCATCACACTGCTACCATGTGAGCGCAAATTTCTGGGCACTCTAGTGTTCAATCATCTTCCACCTTCGGATTACGAAAGGCACGTCAGCCAATCTGCATCCTCAGGTCTAAGAAGATTGAACAGGGGCAACTCTTGTACCCCAAAATTTGCCCTCCCATAATCTTCAAAGTTTTGCCAAACATCCTCTTCAAATGCTTCAAGGTCTACTCAAGGGCCACACAGTCAACCACTCTCCTAAGGCCAGTCAAATTAGGGTTTTGTTTCTGATCAAGAAAATGGAGTTTCCAAGGGTCCAATCAAGTCTCACATGCCTACAAATATAGTCAAGCATCCTCATACAAAGTTTCAAGACTTTCAGCACAAAATTGCACAGTCAAAAACCCTAATTGCACTACAGTCAACTGTAGGGGCAAAATGGTCATTTGACAGTCAAAAGTTCAAATTTTTGGTCAACATCTTATTTTGAAGCCACAAACATCATTTGATCAATGCTTGATCATGATTCTCAAAAGTATGGCTCAAAAATCATCAAGATGCAAAAGTTTCTATTTTTGGACAGTTGAAAAGTCAACTGTAACTTGACCAAGGCATAACTTTTTCATGGTTCATCAGAAAAATCCCATCCAATGCTCATTTTGAAGATAAAGACATTTCCTACAACTCCTCTTCATACTTCAAGTCCAAGAAATGCTCTCACAAAAAGTTATCAATTTCAACATTATAGGTCATTTTCAAAAGTCAACAAAAAGGGACTTTAAGTCAAAGGCCATAACTTGAGATTGGTAAATCAAAATGACATGGGACCAAGGACATTGTTTAGAGGACTTCAAGACCTTTCTAAAATGTCCAAGAACACGATCAAAGCTTAAAAATTGAGCAAGATATGCATTGGAGAAGTTGGGAAATTTTTGTGAAATGGCCAAAATCATTTATCCTTGAAATTTCATTTTTGACAAAAGGGGCCCACTTTTTCCACTTGAATTAACTTGGCCATGCTTCCCACGTGTCCCACCTTTTATTTCAGATTTTTTAATTAATTTTTTTCATTTTTTATTGATTTTATTGGATTTAATTAATTTTAAATCTTTTAAAATCAAGAGAAATTCAAAAAAAATTAATTTAAGGGAATATTTGACTTTGATTAACCTTGAAGCACCATTATGTATATCCCATGTTCGTGCCAAGGCTCAAAGAAGCAAGAATTCAAAAAATGATCCAAAAAAGGAAGTTTGGTTATGGAGTTTTATGGAGGATTTTGAACTTGAATGCTATACATTATGGAGCCATAATTCCTCTTCATACACATTGCCTAAGGTATATACAAGTGATCAGAAACCAAATTGGGACCTAAGCTGCGCATAAACTCAAGAAAGCAAACTCACATTTTTGGCCATTTTTTTGAAAACTGAAAACTGCCTTGGAGCATTTGTTGAGCCTCCATTTTGATCAAAACATATTCCTGAGTTCCCAAGGAAGCTCCAGCGATCAAAATCACACTCAAACGTGCAAGGAATCAGTCCCACAAAGCTACACGGTTTGTATATTTTTTCAGAAATGCATAGCACGAATCATCCATTTCCATTGATTTTTATTGCTTGATTTGTACTAACAATTGTCCTCTGAAGCTTTTGGTGTCATCCAATTGGGTTGTAGGTGTCTGAATCCGATTCTACCATGAACAAAAACTAGGGTTCATGAAACTTAGAATTAGGGCTTTGGTTATGTGGTAAAATTGGACCTTAACACTAGCATGAACGAAATCGTGGCAACATGAGGATTCCATTTTTGTTGTCGCGCTCAATTTATGTTTAGGCATGGCCTATTCGCTATTTTCAAATAGCTTGAGTTTTGGGGGGGTTTAAAACCCCCGCTATTTCATTTTCATTACAGGTACATTGGGGAAGACGACTGTGTGTCACGCTGTGAATGGCTGGTTTGAATCCAGCGCGCGCTTTTTTTATTTTATAACACTAACATGTATTTTCTTTTATATTATCTGTTTCTTATATAATATACAAGGCGCGTTGGATGGTTCAGTGGTAAGCATAGGCGTTGACAATGTTCATGACCTGGGTTCGAGCCCCAGGTCCTCACCCCCTTTCATATTATTTTCTATTTAACATTCCTATGCAGTTCAAACCTTGAAGACCATCATGCACCCCTTGATCCAGATTGACACGCGCCCATGGAGATTGATCCAGTGGCTCTGATCAGAGGAGCACCATAAGCCTGAGTCAATGCATCCACACGTGTCCTGGAAAAGTCCACAAGGCCAAGAGTAATTGGGCCCAAAGTACTAAAGACCAACCTCCAAATTAGGGGCTTCACCCCCTTAGGTTTGCAAATCCTTTTTATCTCTTTATTTTTATTATGTTTATTTCTTTTAATTATTGCTTTTTTTGATTAATTTATTATTTTCATAAAAAAACACCAAAACACAAAAAAATCAGAAAAGATAAAAATAATAAATATTTTATTTTAGTATTAATTTTGTAAATAAATCCCATAATAAATTTAGTTTTAATTTTAGGTTGTTAATTTAATTCTTTTTCTCAATAACCAAAAATAACAAAAAAATAGGCCTTTAGCACTTTTTATCTTTTTTTAATTAATTAAATATTTTTATTATAAGTATCATTAACCATTAATTTTGTAAATAAATTTTATAATTAATTAATTTTAATTCTAGGTTTTAACTTTAATGCATTTTCTTTAATAAAATAAAAAACAATTAGAATTAGAATTATTTAATTTAATTTTTTCTTTAATGTCATAAATACAAAAAAACATAAAAAATAAGTTTCTTTCTGTTTATTTAACTTAATTATTTAATAATTTCATTTTAATTCCTTTAAAGGGTCCAACGCCCTCGCATTCGATTATATTCTCTTTTCGCGCGTTTTATTTATTTCTTTGTTGTAAATATAATGTACTTGTTCCAAAGCCCTGTAATAGTCAATTAGACATTTATTTTCTGCACTTTATTTTAAATCGGGTCTGGATTAATTTGGCGTTGTAGACCCGCGCCTTTGTAATAGCGTAGGTCATTTATCTTTTTCCGCACTTTAAATTCCCGTACCTTTAACTGTTAAACAATAACATGAAAGAATGAATGCCCAAAAATAAAATCAAAGCGTAGATCACCAATACATGACAAGATAAATGCAAATGAAAACGACACACAAATCACACACCACCCCTAGGGTACGCTTCACTGTTGCCTTGCCCCTCGAAAGGTGATCGTCGAGTAGAGGATGTCTTAGTAAGTCCTCATGATCCGGGAACCTGGCATGAGGGTAGCTTCTAAGGTGTCTTCCCATTGCTCTGGTGATCACCATGTCCCGAACCTCGAATTGACCCGAACACCTCCAACGGTGGTGCTACCTACCTCTCAATGGTGGGATGGCACTACTTTAAAGGACATTTACACAGACGAATTCCTTAGGGTAGGTAGATTCTCATAGATACTTGCTCTTTTCAAAAACAATCAAAATACTTTTCACACCTTACACTTTTCAAAAAGCTTTCAAAACAACTTTTCAAACACTCTTGAGGACTGATACAAGAGTCGATCTGAAACTTTCAAAGAAACTTTTTCAAACCCCCTCACCTTGAAAAGCAAACAAACATTTTGAAAACACAAATGAGCAAGTATCTAAGAGCCCATGGATAACCATGGATAGAAAGGGTGTTAACACCTTCCCTTTCTATAACCTACCTCCCGAACCGAGAGCAATCTCTATAAGGAATTTTTCTGTGCTTTTGTCCTTTCCATTTGGAGAAAATAAAAGACGGTGGCGACTCTTGCTTCCACGATATTTCGCGAAACCAGTGTTAAACAGTCAGTTCCAGATCCACCGATCACAGAACTGGCGACTCTGCTGAGGATAAAACTTAAAGTGAGGTGTACCTTAGGGCTTAGTTCATAACTGTGTTTTCAATTGTATTGATTTGCTTGCTTTACTATTGTGGGTTGCATGGGAGTTACGTAGATCCTAACCCGGATCTGGGGGATACCCTGTTTAGGTAGCATAAGCTGTGAGGGACCTGTCCGGCGTAGACCGACATGGGTGAAGCAGTGGCTACGTTGGTGTGGCACCTTGGTCTGTACCAATATCCCTTGTGTTGCAACGAGGAGAATATGGGTCTTCTGAGGAGTCATTAAGCACCGACAACCTTAGAACCTTAATTGACACAACTTGGCCATTAGAACAGTAGCAGTATGCTACGCCCATTGAGGCTAAACTCTCGTGATGGTTCTGGCCGCAAGAAAAGATTGCGATGCTGGAGTTATGACCGATTGAGGGTAGTCGATGATATTGGGATCCTCTAAGAACCCGGTTACTTTGATAGGACAGGTATGAACCAACAAACTGAAAGAGGGTAGTACCTATACCTCATGCTGGCCTAAAACTTTAAGGGTTTGCTTTGTGTGACTTGTGTGCCTTACCATGTTTGCCTTTGTATCTATTTGTGGTGTGCTTTATCATGACATCATAACATCATGAGCATTGCATGTATCCTGCATAAGGACTGACCATTTCAAAGACAAGAGGGTTTCACCTTTGCTCTGTTTTGTAGGACACCATGATGTCTGTGTGAAGGAATACTATCCGGTTCAATTTTGTTCACTCACCTGAGTTGCTTGAAGAGTTGGTTAGCAGGATTCCAAATACCACTTCCTTCATTCAGAGGCATGGTTCTCTTCTCAGTTTGGTCACTGCAAAGCGGGATCAACAGTTGATGAGTGTTCTGACCCAGTTCTATGACCCTCTATACCAGTGCTTCACCTTTTAAGACTTCCAGCTGGTCCCTACCCTGGAAGAGTTCTCTGATTTGCTTGGTATCCCTATCTTGGATCAGACTCCCTTTACTGGTTGGGAAAAGACCCTCAGGTTTGAGGATGTTGCTGCAGCTCTTCCCTTGACACATCAAGAGGTAATGGACAACTGGGTAACTAGAAGCGGAGTTAAGGGTTTCTTGGCCAAATTTCTGATTGGTAAAGCTAACAGTTTCTGGAATGACCTGTACTTTAGGGGATATGAAGACATCTTGGCTCTCCTAATCTATGGGTTAGTCTTGTTTCCCAATCCTGACAACTTCATCAATGTCACTGCCATAAGGATCTTTATGTCTCAGAATCCTGTGCCCACTCTCTTGGGTGACATCTTGCAACAACTTCATGCTCGTACTACCCGAAGACGAGGAACCCTATGGTGTTGTATCCCTTTGTTGGTGAGGTGGTTTATTTCGCACCTCCCCAAGTTCGTACTAAAGAACCAAGAAGGAAGAGGTTGGGCTCATAGGTTAATGTCTCTCACTGACAAAGACATCATTTGGACTTGCAGAGGTTTGGATGAGATAGCTGTCATTGATCGATGCGGGGAATACCCTAATGTTCCTCTGATTGGTACCCAAGGAGGGATCTCTTACAATCCATGTCTAGCGCTCCGTCGGTTTGGAAGAGTAAGAAGAGCAGGCCCCCATGAGATGTTGGTGCCTCACATCAGTTTTGAGTTTCAGGTGGATAGTGACGAGCTGCGTCATAGGTTCATCAAGGCTTGGGACAAAGTTCATAAAGCTGACCCACAAGAGTTGGGACCAAAGACTTCTTTACCTATGGAAGCCTACTACAAATGGGTTCGCATCCGTGCTCAGAAGTTAGGTATGCCGTACGAAGCTGTCAGACCCGTCATTCTTGAGTGTCCTGACAAAGATGGTGTTCCTCCAACTGTCCTGCCTCCCCAGATACCCACTGATTATGAGACATTAAAGAGGTCTTGGTCGCAACTGCGAGAAGAACGGGATTCTTACCGGGAAAAGTTCAACGAGCAGGAATTGAAGATCCAGAAGCTGACAAAGCAGTTGGAGAATGAGCGAGCTCTGAATGCCTACATCCGTACTGAGAAGAGGAGACCATGGGATCAATAAGGAGCGCTGGATGTTCTTTTTATAGTTTTACTTCCCTTTTCAGTATTCCCTTTCATGTAACGCCTAAAGGCAACCTGTTGAATAATTTCAGTTTCAAAGTTGAATCTAATGAAGTGTGTTCCTTTTTGTTTACAAAGTTGATTCCCGATTGTCTTTGAAAACATAAATCATACGCATTCCATTCATCATATGCATCACAGGTACTCTTCTTTTCAGGCTGCTGACTGTTCTTCGCTGTTTATTTCAGCATCATGAACCCTGAATCATCAACCGAGACATCTATCAAGGCCCTTCAGGCGCAAAACGCCCAATTTCAGGAGCTGATCATGGGTCTGGCTCAAGGTCAAAAAGAGCTGAAGGCTATGCTTCTGAAGAAGAATAAGAAGAAGAAGAGGACTGTGCTATTTAACACTGGGCGCAGACTCGGGAACACCTTGCAAAATGAGGCTGAGAGGACTACTCCATCTGTGGGGGAAGGTAGTCACCAAGAAAGGGAGGTCCCTACTCCTGTGGTCTCTGATACTGAAACAGACTTCAACGACGAACAGTACCCTCCTGCTGAAGACTGGTACAAGCAGCTGGAGGACAGATTAAAAGCTATGGAAATTCAGCGTGTGCCTGGACTGGATTTCGGAGACTTGGGGTTATCTACTGGGGTGGTGATTCCACACAAGTTCAAGGCACCTGCCTTTGTGAAGTATGACGGGGCTTCCTGTCCCAAGATGCACCTTCGTTCTTATGTAAGGAAGATCCAGCCTTACACAGCAGACAGGAACCTTTGGATCCACTTCTTCCAGGAGAGTCTTTCAAGGACTCACCTCGAATGGTTCTATCAGTTGGATGGAACCAACATTCGTAACTGGGAGGATCTGGCCACTGCTTTTTACAAGCAGTATCAATATAATTCCGACCTCGCTCCTACGCGTACCCAACTCCAGGGTATGTCGCTAGGGTTGGGCGAAGGTTTTAAGGAGTATGCCCAGAAATAGAGAGATCTGGCTGGCAGGGTGCAGCCACCATTGACGGACCGGGAGCTGGTGGATATGTTTTTGGGGACCCTATCTGGTCCATTTTTCAATCATCTCATTGGTAATTCCTCTGCTGGGTTTACTGATATGATCCTGACTGGTGAAAGGATCGAGGCCGGTATAAAATCGGGGAAGATCCAGAAGGTTGCCTCCTCCAATGCTGAAAAGAAACCCTTCAAAAAGGAGGCTAGTGCTGTATATGGCTCCCGGAGACCAGAGAAATCTGAGCGCCACCAATCTGTCAGTGCGGTAATGATTGCCAAGCCTGCTGCCGCTCCTCGGCCGACCAATCCTCAAAGGGCTGAAAGACCCCGGAGAGAGTTTACCCGTTTGAGCATGACCTTATCGCAGATCCTGCCGCAGTTGCTATCCACCAACCTAGTGACCGTCAGAGAGGCTCCGAAGTTCCCAAATACTACATCTCCTAAGTACAACCCAAATGCTCGTTGTGCTTATCATTCTGATAGCCCGGGGCATTCCACTGATGACTGTTGGGCGTTAAGGAGCAAGCTGCAGGACCTTATTGACGCCAAGGAGGTACAGTTTGAGGCATCTGAGAAGCCTAATGTAGTGACAGCTCCCCTGCCCGCTCATGGGGTGAATGCTATTGGGGACGAAGAGGAAGTGGATGAAGTTGAGTTTGATAGCTGGATCTACCCGGCAACCAACAGTGGACTTAATAATTGGAGTGCAAAGGACAATCTATCTATTTCTCTTGTTACTAAGTAATGAATTCCTATGTTTTGGGTATCTGTAATGAACAATAATTTGAAACTGTATGGCCCGGTGTCTTACCCGGGGCACCGTGGTCTTATTTATGAGGGCTTTTGTTTGTCACTGTCATATATCATAAATAAAAGCATTTGGACGTTTTTCACATTTCAAATCTTGCGCTCTTTTTCTTTCCTTTCTTTATATATTGCAAAACAGCTGTATTCACACACACTCACTCATACAGGTTTCAATCCACTCTGGATCTCACTGGTAACGACTCTGCTACTGCCAATTATGACTTCGAAAATCCGATCAACTTAGCGGAAGACGAATGTGAAGATGATTGCGAAGTGCCTGGCGAGCTTGCAAGACTGTTACTTCAGGAAGAGAGGGCAATTCAACCACATGAAGAGCCAGTGGAAACAATAAATCTGGGTACTGAGACCGACCTTAAGGAAGTCAAGATTGGCGCCAACCTAGAGCTCAACGTGAAGCAACGGTTGACCCAGATGTTACAGGATTATGTGGAGATCTTTGCCTGGTCCTACGAAGACATGCCCGGGTTGGATACCGACATTGTGGTCCATCACTTGCCTACTAAGGAAGACTGCCCTCCGGTTAAGCAAAAGGTCCGCCGTATGCGTCCAGAAATGGCTGAGAAGATTAAAGTCGAGGTTATGAAACAGTTTGATGCTGGGTTCCTTGCAGTGACTTCTTACCCTCAGTGGGTTGCTAATGTGGTGCCGGTACCCAAGAAAGACGGTAAGGTCAGAATGTGTGTCGACTACAGGGATCTGAACAGGGCCAGCCCCAAGGACGACTTCCCCCTACCTCACATTGATGTCCTTGTTGATAATACAGCTCAGCATAAGGTGTTCTCTTTCATGGATGGATTTTCAGGTTACAATCAGATCAAGATGGCACCTGAAGACATGGAAAAGACTACATTTGTTACTCAGTGGGGCACCTTCTGCTACAAGGTCATGCCTTTTGGACTAAAAAACGCTGGGGCAACCTACAAACGTGTCATGGTTGCTTTATTTCATGATATGATCCATCATGAGATAGAAGTGTATGTTGACGACATGATCGCAAGGTCCCAGACTGAGGAAGAACACCTTGATCATCTGCAGAAACTGTTTGACCGTCTGAAACTGTACAAGCTGAGATTGAACCTGAACAAGTGCACCTTCGGGGTAAGATCTGGGAAGTTGCTAGGCTTCGTGGTAAGTGATAAGGGTATTCAAGTGGACCCTGCCAAGGTTAAAGCTATTCAAGAGATGCCAGTTCCTAGGACAGAGAAAGAGGTCAGAGGTTTTTTAGGACGCCTGAATTACATTGCTCGGTTCATCTCACATCTGACTGCTACCTGTGAGCCAATCTTCAAGCTGCTGAAGAAAGATCAGGTAGTACGTTGGAACGATGAATGTCAGGCTGCTTTCGACAGGATCAAAGAATATCTCCAAGAACCACCTATCCTTATGCCACCGGTTGAAGGGAGACCTCTGATACTTTACCTGATAGTACTTGATAACTCAATGGAGTGTGTGCTGGGGCAGCATGACGAGTCTGGCCGAAAAGAGCATGCCATTTATTACCTTAGCAAAAAGTTTACCGACTGTGAGACTCGATACTCACTGCTTGAGAAAACTTGTTGCGCTTTGGTATGGGCTGCTCGCCGGCTGAGACAGTATATGCTGACTCACACTACCTTGTTGATCTCAAAGATGGATCCTATAAAGTACATATTCGAAAAGCCTGCTCTGTCTGGGAGAATTGCAAGATGGCAAATGATCTTGACAGAATACGACATTCAGTACACGACCCAGAAAGCCATCAAGGGAAGTGTATTGGCAGACCACTTGGCACATCAGGCCGTAGATGACTATCAGTCAATGAACTTCGAGTTTCCGGATGAAAGCATCATGATAGTGACTGATTGTGAAGTACCTGGACCGGATGAAGGACCTGAGGAAGGATCCCGATGGTCTATGCACTTTGACGGAGCCTCCAATGCTTTGGGTAACGGTATCGGTGCTGTAATCATATCTCCTCAAGGCACTCATACTCCACTCACTGCCCGGATATGTTTCAACTGTACCAACAACATGGCAGAGTATGAGGCATGCATCATGGGTCTTCAAGCTGCGATCGACCTAAGGATTAAGTTTCTGAGTGTCTTCGGAGATTCCGCTCTTGTGATCAATCAGATCAAAGGAGAGTAGGATACGAAACATCCGAACCTTATTCCTTACAAAGAATGTGTGTTGACAATGATCCCCCACTTCACGGAAATAACCTTTGAACACTTCCCGAGAGAAGAGAATCAGTTGGCGGACGCGTTAGCTACAATGTCTTCTATGTTCAAGGTCAAATGGGATAATGAGGTTCCCCGGGTCATCATCTGGAAATTGGACGAACCGACATACTGTTGTGATCTCGAGACTGAGTTGGTGATTGAGAAGCCTTGGTACCATGAGGTGAAGAGATATCTGGAAACTCAGGAATACCCTGAAGGTGCCTCTATCAATGATAAGAAATTCCTGAGAAGGTTCGCGGCAAAGTTCTTCCTTAGCAACGACATCTTGTACAAGCGAAACCATGATTCAACCTTACTGCGTTGTGTGGATAAAACTGAAGCAGAAAGGATCATGGAAGAGCTACATGAGGGGACCTTCGGTACACATTCCAGTGGACATACAATGGCGAAGAAGATCCTTCGGGCAGGGTATTACTGGTCCACAATGGAAGCTGATTGTTACCAATATTCTCGGACGTGTCACAAGTGTCAGGTTTATGCAGACAAGGTGCATGTTCCTCCAGTTCCTCTGAATGTCCTGACTGCACCTTGGCCTTTTGCAATGTGGGGCATTGATATGATCGGTGAGATCAGATCTACGGCATCTAACGGGCATCGCTTCATCCTTGTGGCAATTGATTACTTTACAAAGTGGGTCGAAGCAACTTCCTACGCTACGGTAACCAAGAATGTCGTGGCACGGTTCATTCAGCATAATCTGATCTGTCGATACGGCATCCCTGAGAGAATTATTACAGACAACGGTACCAATCTGAATAATAAGATGATCACTGAGCTCTGCGAGCAGTTTAAAGTACAGCACCACAATTCTTCTCCTTACAGACCGAAGATGAATGGGGCTGTAGAAGCAGCAAATAAAAACATCAAGAAAATCGTGCAGAAAATGACAGTGACTTATAAAGATTGGCACGAGATGTTACCGTTCGCTCTACATGGGTACCGTACCTCAGCTAGGACGTCAACCGGGGCAACTCCTTTCTCTCTGGTTTATGGTATGGAGGCAGTCTTACCAATCGAAGTGCAGATACCTTCTCTCCGGATAATGAAGGATGCAAATCTGAACGAAGATGATTGGATCCAGACACGACTTGATCAGCTCAACCTTATTGATGAAAAGAGGCTTTCTGCTATCTGTCATGGTCAGACGTATCAGAAACGGATGATCAGGGCATTTAACAAAAAGGTCAGACCACTGGAATATCAAGTTGGGGATCTGGTAATCAAGCGAATCATCCTTCCTCAGAGTGATCCAAGGGGCAAATGGACTCCTACATACGAAGGGCCATTTGTGGTTAAGCATGTGTTCTCAGGAGGAGCCATGATTCTAACCAACATGGATGGTGACGACCTTCCTCACCCCGCCAATGCAGACATAGTAAAAAGATACTACGCATGAAAAAGACCCGCTAGGCTGACATGCCTAGGCAAAAAATTAGGGCTTCCCGGCGAACCAAAAGGGTTCGGGCAAAATGAAGGGATGAAATAGAAAAAATCTGTACACCCGGCAAGTCGAAAACCTGAAAAGGCGGCTTGGGCAAAAATGGGTATCCCGGTGGACTGAAAACCCGAAAGGGCGGTCCAGGCAAAAATTAGGGATAAAAGCGTAATACTATGTCTCATTGATCACTTTGTATCCGGAATCCGGTATCAACATCAAGTCCAGACGTCATTGATCGATCAGCTTCATCTTCAACTAGGTCATCAAGTGATGAGACGCTCGAAGATATAAAGGCAATAGCAGAGTTGAAACCCAGTGGGATCATTCATTTCACACAGCTGTTTTATTTTCTTTTGTACAAAACTTGTATAAACTCTTTTGTTCGGCGGCGTTCTCTTACTAGGACGTCAGCCTCTTGTACATAAAACGCCTATTTACAGGCCATTCAAAAATCAATACAAATATACTTTTCAGTTAAAAGTGCCAATTGTTTTTCTTTTTCTGTTTTGTTTTGCGAAGAACGTCCAAGGTTCAATTTCTGATATATGCATTGACAATAATTTGCTAATTCATGAATATTTGCATACGAAACAAAGGATTAATTACAGGTAGCATTAGAAACAGGGGCAATAAAGAGTTGTCTGAGCAATCTAATTGTTCCATCCTCCAAGGTACCAAGGTAGGTTCAGCTAAAGAACATAATCAGATATCCTAATTCCCCAGAGAGTGAGCCAGCAAGTCAGTACACTCTCCCCGAGCAAAGTTACAATCAAACTTAAGGAAGTTGAGTATCCTCCAGCAGACCTCAGCATTCCCCAGCAGCATATGTATTCCTAACAAGCATCCCCGACAGTCTTGGCCTAAAGATTGTTCCCCGGCGGTATACCAGACGTTCAAAGGAATCACTTTCCCCGTAGTTCAAAACTTCCCCAAGAGGATCCAATCCAGTTTCCCCAGGAAAGTTGGAATTCATCTCCCCAAGCAGTAAGCTTATCCCCAGTAGATTCTGGAAGCTTATCCCTCGCAGAGCACGAACGCGTCGTCCGGATTTATTCAAAGAGTTATGTCCTTACCAGGATATAACTGGGTTATCCTCAGCCAAAAGCCACGGAAAGATCGCCGTCAACGCAGTCTTCTTATCCCCAGCGAAGTCTATCAGCACTTCCAGCACAGCAAAGATATCCCCAGCAAGTTATTATCAACAACTCAGCAAAGTATCTCTCTCCCCACAGAGTATTGCTTCCCAGCAAGATCGCTAGAGTACTTTTCTCCCCGCAGAGTTATCCATTCGCCAAGTTTATTCCCCAACGGAGTCATCTTCTCCTACCGGTATACTTGCAACTATCATCCCCAGCGGAGGCAAATCTATTCTTCAACATCAGCCCAGGAGTGACTTCCCGGCACCCGTCAAAGATTTACTTTCCTAGACGAAAAATGCATTCATAAACATAGCACTTCCATACATCATTATAGCATGCATAGATGCATCATATCTTACAAATCTCATTTATGTTGAGAGCATCATTGCTTGATCCATATCATGCATTGCATATGACTGACCTTTACCTTTCAGGAAAGATTCAGTTAAATTCTCAATCATATTCCAAGACCTAGACCGGTTCAGTTAAATCGACTCCAAAGATTTCTAATCCAGTCCAAGGCCTTCTCTAGTCCAGCTAAATCGACCCCAAGCAGATTTTTCTGATGAAGACTCAGTAGAAGTTATCAAAGGTTTTTCTCAATGATTGCTTTTGAGATTATAATTGCCTATGGTTCTCTCCCCGATCCTGCGGAGATGATAATTCCATTCCGGGTTTTTCTCAATGATTTCTTTTGAGATTATAATTGCCTATGGTTCTCTCCCCGATCCTGCGGAGATGATAATTCCATTCCGGGTTTTTCTCAATGATTGCTTTTGAGATTATAATTGCCTATGGTTCTCTCCCCGATCCTGCGGAGATGATAACTCCATTCCAGGTTTTTCTCAAACGTCCGCTTTTGAGATTATAATTGCCTATGGTTCTCTCCCCAATCCTGCGGAGACGATAATTCCATTCCAGGTTTTTCTCAACGACCGCTTTTGAGATTATAATTTCCTATGGTTCTCTCCCCGATGCTGCGGAGACGATAATTCCATTCCAGGTTTTTCTCAAACGTCCGCTTTTGAGATTATAATTGCCTATGGTTCTCTCCCTGATCCTGTGGAGATGATAATTCCAACCCAGGTTTTTCTCAAACGTCCGCTTTTGAGATTATAATTTCCTATGGTTCTCTTCCCGATACTGCGGAGATGGTAATTCCCACCAAGATTTCGCTCAATGATTGCTGTTGAAGCTGAAGTTATCCAAGGTTCTCTCACCGTTCCTGCTGAGGTAGTAACCACCCCTGGTTCATTCATCGCCGTTTGAAGCTCCAGATCCAGCTCCTGTAACCAGTCAGGACATACCTATACAAAGCATCTGAAGACCGGCTCCTGCAACATGTCAGGTACTCATTTTTCTTTTTGCAGGAACACAAGTTCTCGCTAAGGAATCTCTTACGCGATCAACATCCAGATGGAATCTATAAGCCCATCATCCTATCCATCAATCTCCAAATGGCATCTATAAGCCCATTCCACCATCACACTGCTACCATGTGAGCGCAAATTTCTGGGCACTCTAGTGTTCAATCATCTTCCACCTTCGGATTACGAAAGGCACGTCAGCCAATCTGCATCCTCAGGTCTAAGAAGATTGAACAGGGGCAACTCTTGTACCCCAAAATTTGCCCTCCCATAATCTTCAAAGTTTTGCCAAACATCCTCTTCAAATGCTTCAAGGTCTACTCAAGGGCCACACAGTCAACCACTCTCCTAAGGCCAGTCAAATTAGGGTTTTGTTTCTGATCAAGAAAATGGAGTTTCCAAGGGTCCAATCAAGTCTCACATGCCTACAAATATAGTCAAGCATCCTCATACAAAGTTTCAAGACTTTCAGCACAAAATTGCACAGTCAAAAACCCTAATTGCACTACAGTCAACTGTAGGGGCAAAATGGTCATTTGACAGTCAAAAGTTCAAATTTTTGGTCAACATCTTATTTTGAAGCCACAAACATCATTTGATCAATGCTTGATCATGATTCTCAAAAGTATGGCTCAAAAATCATCAAGATGCAAAAGTTTCTATTTTTGGACAGTTGAAAAGTCAACTGTAACTTGACCAAGGCATAACTTTTTCATGGTTCATCAGAAAAATCCCATCCAATGCTCATTTTGAAGATAAAGACATTTCCTACAACTCCTCTTCATACTTCAAGTCCAAGAAATGCTCTCACAAAAAGTTATCAATTTCAACATTATAGGTCATTTTCAAAAGTCAACAAAAAGGGACTTTAAGTCAAAGGCCATAACTTGAGATTGGTAAATCAAAATGACATGGGACCAAGGACATTGTTTAGAGGACTTCAAGACCTTTCTAAAATGTCCAAGAACATGATCAAAGCTTAAAAATTGAGCAAGATATGCATTGGAGAAGTTGGGAAATTTTTGTGAAATGGCCAAAATCATTTATCCTTGAAATTTCATTTTTGACAAAAGGGGCCCACTTTTTCCACTTGAATTAACTTGGCCATGCTTCCCACGTGTCCCACCTTTTATTTCAGATTTTTTAATTAATTTTTTTCATTTTTTATTGATTTTATTGGATTTAATTAATTTTAAATCTTTTAAAATCAAGAGAAATTCAAAAAAAATTAATTTAAGGGAATATTTGACTTTGATTAACCTTGAAGCACCATTATGTATATCCCATGTTCGTGCCAAGGCTCAAAGAAGCAAGAATTCAAAAAATGATCCAAAAAAGGAAGTTTGGTTATGGAGTTTTATGGAGGATTTTGAACTTGAATGCTATACATTATGGAGCCATAATTCCTCTTCATACACATTGCCTAAGGTATATACAAGTGATCAGAAACCAAATTGGGACCTAAGCTGCGCATAAACTCAAGAAAGCAAACTCACATTTTTGGCCATTTTTTTGAAAACTGAAAACTGCCTTGGAGCATTTGTTGAGCCTCCATTTTGATCAAAACATATTCCTGAGTTCCCAAGGAAGCTCCAGCGATCAAAATCACACTCAAACGTGCAAGGAATCAGTCCCACAAAGCTACACGGTTTGTATATTTTTTCAGAAATGCATAGCACGAATCATCCATTTCCATTGATTTTTATTGCTTGATTTGTACTAACAATTGTCCTCTGAAGCTTTTGGTGTCATCCAATTGGGTTGTAGGTGTCTGAATCCGATTCTACCATGAACAAAAACTAGGGTTCATGAAACTTAGAATTAGGGCTTTGGTTATGTGGTAAAATTGGACCTTAACACTAGCATGAACGAAATCGTGGCAACATGAGGATTCCATTTTTGTTGTCGCGCTCAATTTATGTTTAGGCATGGCCTATTCGCTATTTTCAAATAGCTTGAGTTTTGGGGGGGTTTAAAACCCCCGCTATTTCATTTTCATTACAGGTACATTGGGGAAGACGACTGTGTGTCACGCTGTGAATGGCTGGTTTGAATCCAGCGCGCGTTTTTTTTATTTTATAACACTAACATGTATTTTCTTTTATATTATCTGTTTCTTATATAATATACAAGGCGCGTTGGATGGTTCAGTGGTAAGCATAGGCGTTGACAATGTTCATGACCTGGGTTCGAGCCCCAGGTCCTCACCCCCTTTCATATTATTTTCTATTTAACATTCCTATGCAGTTCAAACCTTGAAGACCATCATGCACCCCTTGATCCAGATTGACACGCGCCCATGGAGATTGATCTAGTGGCTCTGATCAGAGGAGCACCATAAGCCTGAGTCAATGCATCCACACGTGTCCTGGAAAAGTCCACAAGGCCAAGAGTAATTGGGCCCAAAGTACTAAAGACCAACCTCCAAATTAGGGGCTTCACCCCCTTAGGTTTGCAAATCCTTTTTATCTCTTTATTTTTATTATGTTTATTTCTTTTAATTATTGCTTTTTTTGATTAATTTATTATTTTCATAAAAAAACACCAAAACACAAAAAAATCAGAAAAGATAAAAATAATAAATATTTTATTTTAGTATTAATTTTGTAAATAAATCCCATAATAAATTTAGTTTTAATTTTAGGTTGTTAATTTAATTCTTTTTCTCAATAACCAAAAATAACAAAAAAATAGGCCTTTAGCACTTTTTATCTTTTTTTAATTAATTAAATATTTTTATTATAAGTATCATTAACCATTAATTTTGTAAATAAATTTTATAATTAATTAATTTTAATTCTAGGTTTTAACTTTAATGCATTTTCTTTAATAAAATAAAAAACAATTAGAATTAGAATTATTTAATTTAATTTTTATTTAATGTCATAAATACAAAAAAACATAAAAAATAAGTTTCTTTCTGTTTATTTAACTTAATTATTTAATAATTTCATTTTAATTCCTTTAAAGGGTCCAACGCCCTCGCATTCGATTATATTCTCTTTTCGCGCGTTTTATTTATTTCTTTGTTGTAAATATAATGTACTTGTTCCAAAGCCCTGTAATAGTCAATTAGACATTTATTTTCTGCACTTTATTTTAAATCGGGTCTGGATTAATTTGGCGTTGTAGACCCGCGCCTTTGTAATAGCGTAGGACATTTATCTTTTTCCGCACTTTAAATTCCCGTACCTTTAACTGTTAAACAATAACATGAAAGAATGAATGCCCAAAAATAAAATCAAAGCGTAGATCACCAATACATGACAAGATAAATGCAAATGAAAACGACACACAAATCACACACCACCCCTAGGGTACGCTTCACTGTTGCCTTGCCCCTCGAAAGGTGATCGTCGAGTAGAGGATGTCTTAGTAAGTCCTCATGATCCGGGAACCTGGCATGAGGGTAGCTTCTAAGGTGTCTTCCCATTGCTCTGGTGATCACCATGTCCCGAACCTCGAATTGACCCGAACACCTCCAACGGTGGTGCTACCTACCTCTCAATGGTGGGATGGCACTACTTTAAAGGACATTTACACAGACGAATTCCTTAGGGTAGGTAGATTCTCATAGATACTTGCTCTTTTCAAAAACAATCAAAATACTTTTCACACCTTACACTTTTCAAAAAGCTTTCAAAACAACTTTTCAAACACTCTTGAGGACTGATACAAGAGTCGATCTGAAACTTTCAAAGAAACTTTTTCAAACCCCCTCACCTTGAAAAGCAAACAAACATTTTGAAAACACAAATGAGCAAGTATCTAAGAGCCCATGGATAACCATGGATAGAAAGGGTGCTAACACCTTCCCTTTCTATAACCTACCTCCCGAACCGAGAGCAATCTCTATAAGGAATTTTTCTGTGCTTTTGTCCTTTCCATTTGGAGAAAATAAAAGACGGTGGCGACTCTTGCTTCCGTGATATTTCGCGAAACCAGTGTTAAACAGTCAGTTCCAGATCCACCGATCACAGATGGTTTCTGAAATCACGTTTTTGCTGGTCAAACATCCTTTTTTTTGTCTATCTTCTGACCACTTTCATCCACTGGATGTGTGTATCCATCAATTACCATGTCCCATAGATCAGTATCATGAGCCAGAAAGAAGCTCTCAATTATGTGTTTCCAGTAGTCAAAATTTTCTTCATCAAAGACTGGAGGTTTACCGTTGATTATGTCCTTGTCCTCATGATAGTCATTACTGATGTTTTGGCTTGGTCCCACCATAATGTTTTTCTAAAGCTTGGATCTTGTACTGACACAGTTAAGTGTATGAACTCATAACCAGGCGCTCTGATGCCAATTGAAGAAGTGAAAAACACAAGAAGGGGGGTTGAATTGAAACATAAAATCAAAAGCCCAGTAGACACGATATTTTTATCCTGGTTCATTTGATCTCAAAATACTCCAGTTCACCCGCCAAGGTGATTTCGCCTATCTCCAACGAGGACTTAATTCACTAATCAAAACTGATTACAACACAACTTTGACAACTGCCAAAGTCTTCTTAAGTACAACCACAACCCAGTTTATCTCAAGGAAAACTAGCTTAATCACAATTAAATAATATACTGTGTACTGTTGTTTTTCCTTACAAAAACTATATCACAACTGTGATATTTTACACAATTTTGAGTGTATATATGAATATGTAAGATTGCAGCGTTTGAGAGGTATATTGCAGTAGTAGTCAAAATCATGAACGATTTGTCCTCTAAGATTGTTTATATAGGCGTGAAAATCTTGTCCAACATAAAGCGTGATAAAGGATGTTCGATGCTATTTCCATATTGAGAAGATTCTTGTCTGAATGAAGCTGTTGCATATGATGATGTCTTAATTGAAAAGCAACACTTCAGAACTTAGAATCTTGCATGCTGCAATTGCTTCAGAACATTGATGACTCAGAGATGTGAGGATCTGATTGTATATTAAACTTCTATTCAGAATTAGAGTATTCTTCACTTCAGTGCAGATTCTGATAACCATTCTTCAACGCAGAATCTGATTACCTCAGCTTGAAAGCTTCTGTAGCTTAATTTCTGATGTTATTTCAGTCAGAACTTCTGCATATAAAATAACACAAATTTAGAGTGCATATTTGTTCTTTGTGTTTGTTATCATCAAAAATCTAATTAAGGGTTATAGACTCAAACTATGTTCTAACAGTTTGCTCATTTCTAAAATGCTTTTGTGCTTTGTGTTCGAAAACGCCTTAGTACGGAGAACTTTGTAATGTTTCTCGGGATAGTAGAGAATATATACAAAGTGTTTGAAAAATGTCTTTTGAAAAGTATTTTTTTTGTGTAAGTGCAAAAAAGTATTTTTGAGCAAACTTCTAACAACTATCTACTTTGTTACTCGAAAAGGGTCGTTCTTTTCCTCTTTTCCTTTAGACGGTGCTATCCTACTATTAGTGAGTAGGTAGCCTTGTCGTTGGATGTTTTGAGGGACAATCGAAGGGACGTTACAGTCACGAAGACAATTATGGAGATGCTTTAGCAATTCTGTTTTAGGGACTAGACATTTACCGAGAAGGCAACTGTAGGGTCATCGAGGGACTATGATCTTTTGTTTTTACGGGTCTTTGCTAAGACATTCCTGCCTCATGACTGTTTTTTTTAAAAGGCAACCAAAGTGGGCATACCTTAGAGGTGCTTGTGTGCAATTGTGTTGTGTTTCAATTATTTTTTGTCTTTTGGTTAAATTTGCTAGCATTTGATTATTAGTCTTATCATACAAGCCTAATTACTAGCAGTTAATATGACAAGCAGTATAATGCAGAATATAGAGATCCTACGCTATTACAATGCTTCGGGGAGGGGATTTATATTATACAAGGATAATGGGGAATAAAGCAGTAAATATCCTAATTTTTAATCTATTACATCCGGTAAACAAATACAATAATATTAAAATACGAAAATAAATAAACACGCGCAAAGTAAAAGAAAATATTTTTGTTGTTTTTGGTATAAAAGAAAATAGGGCCTAAGTCTATTTAATTTTAACTTTAAGAAAAAATGTTAAAATAATTAATTTATTTATTTATAGAAAATAATTTAGTTGGAAAAACAACTAGCCTAATATTTTTCTGATTTTTGATTTTTATGTTAAAAAATAAGTCAATAGAAAAATGAACCAAACAATAAAAATGCAAATGGGGGCACCTTTTAATTGCAGGGAAAGGTGGGGGCTTCAATCCCAGGAAAAACTATGGTCTTCGATTCAGGAGAAATGTGGCCTTTTCGATTCAGAAGAAAATGCCTTCTTTCGATTGGGCTAAGGAGTAAGCATGACTAGCCTTCGATCCAGGGAAAGGGAATGCCCTTCGATCCAGGCAGGGGATGTCTTCTTCGATCCAGAAGGAAATGCCTTCTTTCGATTGGGCTAAGGAGTAAGCATGACTAGCCTTCGATCCAGGGAAAGGGAATACCCTTCAATCCAGACAGGGGATGTCTTCTTCGATCCATAAGGAAATGGCTTCGATCCAGAGAAGGTGTCTCCTTCGATCTGGGATGCTATACCTGCAGATGTATGTTAGCGAAATAAAACACAGGGCCTGGGTATCGAACCTCAGGCCTTTGGATCCTGCGCACGCTAGGTCTTTTCAAGCTAAATCTGCAGCAAATGTTAGCAAACGAAGAACATGACCTGGGTGCCAAACCCAGGCCCTTTGATCCTGTCTAGGATGGAAAATCGAAGGGGACAACAAATATGGAGGTGTTATGCAAATGAAAAGTTTTGACAATTTATCCTTTCTTACCAACAAATGAATCTTCGATTTGGGTACTGGCTGGATGTGAGCACTTTCGATCTCAGGGCTTCTTGGCGTGGGCACCTTCGATCTGAAGGGCTGCTTTGGCTTGGAAAATGCTGACAACCTTTGATGGATTATATGGGCAGCGTCTCTCCCATGTTTTTTTCGTTCTCCTCCCCCTCTCTTTTGCAACACTTGTGATCTCTTTATATAGAGGGGGTAGAGGGGACGAGAAGGAAAAGATTTAAATAGCCTTGATTGTGTTTTAAAGTCATGAATAGGATTTTGTAACATTGGCCAAACACATGGGATCTTGTCCCTTTTTGAATTTTCTATTGTGTAACTGACCTTCGAATGCCCTCCTTCGAATGGGCTTCTAGCCTCCTTCGAGTGAACCTTTGCAAACTTCTTTGAATGGCTCTAATGAAGCTCCTTCGAATGGACTCTTTGCAAGCTTCTTCGAATGGATCTTCTGAGGCTCATTCGAATGGCTCTGATGAAGCTCCTTCGAATGGACTCTAATGCTCCAATCGAAGGAAGCTCTGATGCTCCAATTGAAGGAAGCTTTGATGCTCCAATCGAAGGAAGCTCTGACGCTCCAATTGAAGGAAGCTTTGATGCTCCGATCGAAGGAAGCTCTAATGCTCCAATTGAAGGAAGCTCTGATGCTCCAATCGAAGGAAGCTCTGATACTTCAATCGAAGGAACTTTTAGGAATGCCAATCGAAGGATCCTGTTGCAAGGCCAATCCAAAGGCTTTGCTGAAATGCCAATCGAAGGGAATTTTGGAGATGCCAATCGAAAGCCTTGACACAATTCCAATCGAAAGGCTTGTCATGAGGCCAATTGAAAGGTACTTAAACACCACTCAAAAATTTTCTTTTTTCTTAGGCAATGGTTTGTGACCAACCATGTAGGGGAAGATCTTGGAAAACATGAGAGGGCAAATTTTGGGGTACAACAGTTGCCCCTGTTCAATCTTCTTAAACCTGAAGATGTAGATTGGCTTTGTCTATCTTTCGTGATCTGAAGGTGGAAGATGATTGAACACTAGAGTGCCCAGAAATTTGCACTTGTATAAAGTGATACTGCCGGTGAATAATATCGGGAATGGGCTTACAGATGCCATTTGGAAAAGGTGACAAGAGACTGCCGGAGATGGGTTTAAAGATGCCATCCACGGAACATGCTGGAGAGTCATTAGAGATAGGCTTAAAGATGCCATCCAGAAGACTGTTGATTTCATGAGATACTCCTTTATGGGGATTCCTGTTCCTGCTGTCTGAGGAGGAGTCCTCTGAGGAATGTTGATCTCTGTCTTGGAACATAGAGTTTTAGGAGCTTTAGTCGTCCGTTACTTTATTGGGGAGTCATCTCTTGATTGAAGAGACGGAAGTGAACTGCTATTTGGTCAGGATCCAGGCTTCACAGTGACTTGCTGAAGATGATAAGGATGACTGCTATCTGGTCATGCTCCAGGATTCATAGTGACTTACTGGGGAAATGAGATTAAACTATTATCTGGTCGTACTCTAGGCTCCAGTGATTTGAACTGTTATCTGGTCGTGCCCAAGCTTCAGTGATTTGAAGAAATTAAGTTGTTATCTGGTCGGGTCCAGGCTTCAGTGATTTGAAGTGTTATCTGGTCGTACCCATGCTTCAGTGATTTGAAAAAATTAAGCTGTTATCTGGTCGGGTCTAGGCTTCAACTTGAATCTGAGGTGTACCGTTATCTGGTCGTATCCAAGCTTCGGTAATTAAGTTGTTATCTGGTCGGATCCAGGCTTCAACTTGAATCTGAGGTATACTACTATCTTGTCTAATCTAGGCTTCATAGTAACTAACAAAGTAAACTGCTATCTAGTCGGATTCCAGGCTTTGCAACACCTTATGCTGTTATCTGGTCGAAATCCAGGCTTCACGATGTCTTAAATTATTGGTTGACTATTATCTGGTCGGGTTCCGGGATTCATAGTAACTGACAGGGTAAACTTCTATCTGGTCAGATTCCAAGCTTCACATCACCTTATATTGTTATATGGTCGAAATCCAGACTTCACAGTGTCTTGAAGAAGTGAACTACTATTTGGTCGGATTCTAGGCTTTACAACACCTTATACTGTTATATCATCGAAATTCAGGTTTCACAGTGTCTTATATTGTTATCTGGTCGAAATCCAGGCTTCACAGTTTCTTTGAAGAAGTGAACTACTATCTGATCAAATTCCAGGCTTCACAACACCTTATACTATTATCTGGTCGAAATCCAGGCTTCACAGTTTCTTTGAAGAAGTGAACTACTATCTGGTCGAATTCCAGGCTTCATAGCACCTTATACTGTTATCTAGTCGAAATCCAGGCTTCACAGTTTCTTTGAAAAAGTGAACTACTATCTGGTCGGATTCCAGGCTTCGCAGCACCTTATACTGTTATCTGGTGAAATGCAGGCTTCACAATTTCTTTGAAGAAGTGAACTACTATCTGGTTGAATTCCAGGCTTCATAGCACCTTATACTGTTATCTGGTCGAAATCCAGGCTTCAGAGTTTCTTTGAAGAAGTGAACTACTATCTGGTTGGATTCCAGGCTTCGCAACACCTTATACTATTATCTGGTCGAAATCCAGGCTTCACAGTTTCTTTGAAGAAGTGAACTACTATCTGGTCGAATTCCAGGCTTCATAGAACCTTATACTGTTATCTGTTTGAAATCCAGGCTTCACAGTTTCTTTGATTGGAATGGAAATTAGAGAGATCTTAGTATCAATCTGACTGAACCAAAGAAGGTCTTAGGAGGACATTTTTCTGAGGAAATTGCTGAAATAGCGCTTCATCGGACGTAGCTTTTGAGAAGACTACCAGGTCACATAGGTAGTGGTGTTTGTTGATTTGATCTTTTCCTGAAAAAAGTAAAGAGTTAGTCATATGCAATGTCATGATGTATGAAATGCATTGTGATAACGTTCTCAAAATAAATTAGATGTGTATGCACATGCCATGATGTGTGAATATGGGATGTTATTGAGATGTTTCCCAGTATGGGAAAATAAATCCCTGACTACTGCTGGAGACTGTTGGGAAGCTGAATCCTTCATTTCCGCTGGGGATGATGAATGGAGATGATTCGCTGAGGATTTCCTCTTTCTGTTTGAGGATAACTTGATGGGGATTGACTCTTCTTGAGAATTGATTTTACTTGAGGATAACTCTGTGGAGAGAGATGCTTGTTGGAAGATTATGCCGATGTGGAGAAATAAACTCTGTTGGGAAATAAGCTTCCGCAGTTTGAGAAATAAACTATACTCGGAAGGAGGTTTTATAACCGTTTGAACTGGGCTGGGGAAAACAGACTTCAGTTGGAGAAGGTAATCCCTGCTTGGGGATGAAGGAGTCAAAACTCTGGTTGTTTATGCTCTGTGGGGAACATAGATGTCACAGGCGTATGCTGAGGATACGACAATGACTTTGCATCAGGATGTTTCTGCCTCTATGTCTGTTGGAGATTTCGTGGATGGATCTATGTCGGGATTGTACTTGAACATGTATTGAATGAGTGTTAGAATGACATCCGCCTCTGGATCGTATCTGCACTGTACTTGAAACATGTGTTGAATGAGTGTCAGAATGACATCCGTTTCTGGATCGTATCTGCACTGTACTTAGAAGATGGTCTGAATAAGTATCAGGATGGTATCTGTCTCTGGATCGTACCTGAACCGTTTCTAGGAGGTAATCTGGACTAAGTATCAGGATGACATCCGTCTTGGATCGTACCTAAAATGTTGCTAGAAGGGGATCTAGACTAAGTATCAAGATGGCATCCATCTCTGAATCGTACATGAACAGTTGCTAGGTGAGAATCTGGAGTAAGTGTCAGGATGACATCCGTTCTTGGATCGTACCTAAACGGTTTCTAGATGAGAATCTGGAGTAAGTGTCAAGATGACATCCGTCTCTAGATCGTACCTGAACTGTTTCTAGATGAGAATCTGGAGTAAGTGTCAGGATGACATCTGTCTCTAGATCGTACCTGAACTGTTTCTAGATGAGAATCTAGAGTAAGTGTCAGGATGACATCCGTCTCTGGATCGTACCTGAAATGTACTATTGAGAATCTAGAATAGGTGTCAGGATGACATCCGTTTCTAGATCGTACCTGGACCGTTTCTAGATGATGTGTTGAAATAAGTGTCAGAATGACATCCGTCTCTGGATCGTATCTGCATTGTATTGTTGATAATCTGGAGTAGGTGTCAGGATGTTTCCGTTTCTGGATCGTACCTGAACCATTTCTAGATGATGATCTTCTTTATTCAGAATGTTTCCATTGGGAATGGGAAACTCTGTAATCCGCTTGGGGAATACCGAGAAGCTTGGTGACTTCATTGGGGATTTTCATTGGAGCAGTAATTTGGAGACTTTGATATGCCAAGGGTATGAGAATACATGGCATCAATAGGCTTCATGCTAAGAACATAGCAGTGACCTTGTAGTAGAGTGCCCCTGTCTCAATACCTGTTGTAGATAATATCAACCGGGGATTCTGTAGATGGTTTAACTATTATCCTAACTCTTGGAGTCCTTGGAGAAATGCAGATCAGGGTAGTAAAACTTCTACTGTTTAGACAAATGACAAGATGACGGGACGTAGTCGTACGCTTTAATCCCTAACTTTTGCCTGAACTGTCTTTTCAGATTTTCAGTCCACCGGGATACCCTTTTTTGCCCAAGCCGCCTTTTCAGGTTTCGACTTGCCGGGTGTATAGATTTTTTTTGTTTTTATCCCTAATTTTTTCCTGAACCCTGGATGCCCTTATTTTTCCTAGGCCAGTCAACCTAGCGGGTCTTTGTTCATGCATAGTATTTTCTGACTATGTCCATGTTTACCGGGTACGGAGAATTGTCATTGTCCATAATAGTAAGTGTAGCCACACTGCCAGAAGATGTTTGTTTGATTGTACAAGATTCATTGCTGGAATTCATGTCCAATGCCCCAAGTGATTCAGATGGAGATCTGCCCCTTGCTATTTGGCATCTTTGAGAGATTCCTTGAATCTTAACTTGATTGCCCCAACTGATGGGAAATGATCATTCTGTGCCCCTTGGTTGGAAGTGTTTTTTCACTTGAGGTGATTTTGTCCATTGAGAAGATTTTTGTTCATCGAATATCCGTCTTGCGAGTTTCTCTGCTTTGAACAAATTATCATATGCAAACAATGGTATTTTAAGAATGCAAAGCTTATGTCTGTCTTGAAGTTTGAAAATTCATTTTTTTAGTAAAAACAAATTTTGCAAGAGAGTGATATCAACTCAGGATTTATGGCAAGTCCTACAGGAGTCAGGATACCTTTTGTAACAATATGCTTTTGAACTAACCTATGCTTCAGTTAGGACATTTAAGGGTTGTAGCGTGGCCTGGTTCACGGTTTAAGAAAAGAAAGGATAAAGGCTCAAATTTTATTTGTACCCACCCGTTCTTTGTGATGTTATTCAGTCCTATGCTCACTTAATTGTGCATTCAGATCCCAACTGAGTCTGACATCTTGTCCTTGATGTTCCGGTGATGGTTCGGATACTGAAAGTTTATTTTGAAGAGGCAGTCATTTTTGTACTCTTCTTTTTGTTGAGGATTTGTAGGACCTCTTTCTTTTTTGATTTTGTTATCCCTTCTTTTGCCTAAACTGTTTCTTTTTGTGGGTACAGTCAGCAGGATGCCCCAGTCTTTTTCCTAAGTCTCCTTCATAGGTTTTGACTTAGCGGGCTTTTATTTTGAGAAATGATGACTGTCTATTTTGATGATTATGCGGAACCATCACCGTCTTTTGTTTTGGAAGGACATCTTCGATGCCATTCACTCTATACGAAGCGGAAGATTGTGACTGAATGTGCATCTGAATTAACTGATAAACTACCCTGTCCCAGGTTATGATTAAGGGTTTTAATTTGTGTGAAAGAAAAACTCATACTCCCTCTGGTCTCATTTATAAGAAAAAGTTAACTTTTTAGATACATTAAATAAGTAATGTATTTGGACAATATATTGTCCAAATACATTACTTATTCAATGTATATAAAAAGTTAATTTTTTCTTATAAATGAGACAGGAGGGAGTACTTCTTTGGCTCAAAGGGGTTGAATATGGATTATCTTCCTTATAACTCCACTGTTTGGGTTTTGAAACAATTCTTGTACATCGTCAGCAAGGTCTGTTCAAAAGCACACTGTATGGATTGTGGCATCGTTTTTGTCATCCTCCCTTTAAAGGCTCAAAGCTTTTGATCGAGAGTTGAATATCACAAAAAGGAAGTAAGAAAGAAGTTTAAGCATGGTGCAAACAAATTAATTCAGGACAAACATGTGCAATGCATTGATGAAATAACAATGTTTGATATGAATAAATGTTCAAACAATCAAAATAAAATTACACATTTTAAAATTCTAATAAACAAAAAGTCTTCTTGAGAGAACTTGTCACTTCATATGGTGTGCCTTGGAGGGATGGCAGAAGAACTCAGCCTTACCGTCTTGTGCAAATTCTAGTGCTCCTTCGTCAATCAGGTCTTGAATTTTATTTCTCAACGTCCAATAACTGTTGGTGTCATGTCTGGGGCTGTTGGAGTGGTACGCACATCTTGCATTTGGATTGTACCTTGGGTAGGCTGTGTTAGGATTCTGAGAAGGGTCCCTTAACAAAACCAACTTGGCCTCTAACATGTGTTGCAATGCTTGAGCCAATGACATGTTGATTTCGGTGAAGCGTCTTTCAGATGTATTCCGCTTACGCCGATTACCCTGTTGTCATTGGCGAGGTTGTGATTAGGCTTGTGACGTAGCAGCAATTTGGAAATGTCTACTCTCCAAGCTAACTTTTTGTCCCATAAGGGGTTGATGAATGCCTTGATTCCCCGCCTCGACTGTTCGCCTCATACGGTTGCATCCGTCTTGAGGAAATTTGTTGATAAGGAGTCTTAACTCTTCTTTCCCCCGAGCCAAGCTTTGGATAAGGGCCATCTGACTATTCATCTGGATTCTAATCCTTTCCATTTCACCTTGCAGTTGTTCCAACTGGTCATCCTTATTGTCTTCAGGATTTTTCTTGGTTAGGTTCCCAGCGAGGAGTGCTTTCAACTCCTCCTGCCCCTTGGATAAGTTTAGGAACATTTCCATGAACTGAGCCTCTTGAGTTTGGAGATCTCTGTTGTCTTGTTTGAGAGCCATTGCTGAAATAAACAGCGAGAACATGAGAGACCTGTATTAGAGACAACCTATTATGCAATTACATGTATGATATGCGTGTGCAACGTTTTCAAGGACTCGCGGGGTAAACAAGAAGATATCAGCAGTTGAAATTTGTAGCTTTGATTGAAGAACTTCGCATCGTTGAGTGTCCTTCTATGAGAGTCAAGCTCACCATATCAAGTGGGTCATAACCCCTGACTCAAGTTGTTGAGTTTTGATCTTTTGACGGCATTGGCTAGAGGAAAATAAATCCCCTTTTCCCATTGCTAGACGTCTGATCTACCATAACCTGCATCACAAACCCTTGAGATCGTTGAAATGGTTAAGGAAATGTTGTGGTATGATGTTATGATATGTATGTTATGCGTTAAGCAAAAGTGTAAGCAAGAAATCCATGTTATTGGATAATGACTGTAAACAAGACCTGCAAGGAAATCATGTTGTCAGATAAAAACCCAGCAAGTTGTTCAAGTTGAAAGCAAACAAGTCACACAAGCAGCCTTAGGTTTAGGCTTGCATGGGTTTTAAGGCAGTACCCTCTTGAAGTTGGATTGGTTCCACCTGTCCTATAAATACTAGTCGGGCTCTAAGGGATCTCAATATCACCGACCTTTCCCACAAGCTTCATTCAATAGGCGATTGACTCACAACCAAACAAAACCCAAGAGTCGAGTCTCAATGAGTGTAGCATCGAGTATCTTCCGACTTTGGGAATACACCAAAGACGGCCATCTCGCTACGTCCTAATGGACAAGTTGTTCATTTAAAGGTTCTAAGGTCAGATAATGCTTCGTGACACCACGCGGCGGCCCCGTATTCTCCTTGATTAACTCAAGGGCTACCGCTACCAACCAAAGTGTCGCATCAACGTAGCCATCGCTTCAACCGTGTCGGTATATCCCGCACATTTTCCACAATCTATTTCTACTTACCTAAAAGGTGTCCCAGATCCGGGTGTAGGATCTATAGTAACCCCAAACAGAGCCCTCAAGAGTAAAGCAATCAAAGCACACAAAGCAGTTAAATAATGAACTAACTCTAAGGTAACCCCACTTTTTTATATTCCTCAGCAGAGTCACTAGTTCTGTTTTACGGTGGCAGAACCGACTGTTTAATATGCTGGTTTTTGTGTTTTTTGTTTGCAAATATGCGGTAAGCAAGAGTCGCCACCGTCTTTTCTTTTATCCAATAAAGGAAAGGGTAAAAAGAACAGAAAAATACATTTTCGAGATGTTTCGGAGTAAGGGGGTAGATTATGGAAAGGGAAGGTGTTAGCACCCTTTCCATCCATGGTTTTCCATGGGCTCTTAGAGGTTTGCTCATTTCTAAAATGCTTTTGTGCTTTATGTTTGAAAATGTTTTGAAAACGCCTTAGTGCGGAGAACTTTGTAATGTTTCTCGGGATAGTAGAGAACGTATACAAAGTGTTTGAAAAATATATTTTGAAAAGTAGTTTTTGTGTGTAAGTGCAAAAATGTATTTTTGAGCAAACTTCTAACATCTATCTACTTTATTACTTGAAAAGGGTCGTTCTTTTCCTATTTTCCTTTAGACAATGCTATCCTACTATTAGTGAGTAGGTAGCATTATCGTTGAATGTTTTGAGGGACAATCGAAGGGACATTACAGTCACGAAGGCAATTATGGAGATGCTTTAGCAATTCTGTTTTAGGGACTAGATTATTAACCAAGAAGGCAACTGTAGGGTCATCGAGGCACTATGATCTTTTGTTTTTACGGGTCTTTTCTAAAACATTCCGGCCTCATGAATGTTTTTTTTAAAAGGCAACCAAAGTGGGTGTACCTTAGAGGTGCTTGTGTGCAATTGTGTTGTGTTTCAGTTATTTTTTGTCTTTTGGTTAAGTTTACTAGCATTTGATTATTAGTCTTATCATACAAGCCTAATTACTAGCAGTTAATATGAAAAGCAATAAAATGAAGAATATAGAGATCCTACGCTATTACAATGCTCCGGGGAGGGGATTTAAATTATACAAGGATAATGGGGAATAAAGCAGTAAATATCCTAATTTTTAATCTATTACATCTAGTAAACAGATACAATAATAGTAAAATACGAAAATAAATAAACACGCGCAAAGTAAAAGAAAATCTTTTTGTTGTTTTTGGTATAAAAGAAAATATGGCCTAAGTCTATTTAATTTTAATTTTAAGAAAAAAATGTTAAAATAATTAATTTATTTATTTAAAGAAAATAATTTAGTTGGAAAAACAACTAGGTTAATATTTTTGTGATTTTTGATTTTTATGTTAAAAGAAGTCAATAGAAAAATGAACCAAATAGTAAAAATTAAAATGGGGGCACCCTTAGATTGTAGGGAAAGGTGGGTGCTTCGATCCCAGGAAAAACTATGGTCTTCGATTCAGGAGAAATGTGGCATTTTCGATTCAGAAGAAAATGCCTTCTTTCGATTGGGCTAAAGAGTAAGCATGACTCGCCTTTGATCTAGGGAAAGGGAATGTCCTTCGACCCAGGAAGGGGATGTCTTGTTCGATCCAGAAGGAAATGCCTTCTTTAGGTTGGGCTAAGGAGTAAGCGTGACTAGCCTTCGATCCAGGGAAAGGGAATGCCCTTCGATCCAGGAAGGGGATGTCTTCTTCGATCCAGAAGGAAATGGCTTCGATCCAGAGAAGGTGACTCCTTTGATCCGGGATGCTATACCTGCAGAAGTATGTTAACAAAATAAACTGCAAGGCCTAGGTATCGAACCCCAGGGCCTTCGATCCTGCGAGCGCTGGGTCTTTTCAGGCTAAATCTGCAGCAAATGTCAGCAAACAAAGAACATGACCTGGGTGCCAAACCCAGGCCCTTTGATCCTGTCTAGGATGGAAAATCGAAGGGACAACAAATATGGAGGTGTTATGCAAATGTAAAGTTTTTACAATTTACCCTTTCTTACCAACAAATGAATCTTCGATTTGGGTACTGGCTGGATGTGAGCACTTTCGATATGAGGGCTTCTGGGCGTGGGCACCTTCAATCTGAAGGGCTGGTTTGGCTTGGAAAATGCTGTCAACCTTTGATGGATTATATGGGCAGCGTCTCTCCCATGTTTTTTTCATTCTCCTCCCCCTCTCTTTTGCAACACTTGTGATCTCTTTATATAGAGGGCGTAGAGGGGACAAGAAGGAAAATATTTAAATAGCCTTGATTGTGTTTGAAAGTCATGAATAGGATTTTGTACTGTTGGCCAAACACATGGGATCTTATCCCTTTTTGAATTTGCTATTGTGTAACTGACCTTCGAATGCCCTCCTTCGAGTGGACCTTTGCAAACTTCTTCGAATGGCTCTGATGAAGCTCCTTTGAATGGACTCTTTGCAAGCTTCTTCGAATGTCTCTTCTGAGGCTCTTTCGAATGGCTCTGATGAAGCTCCTTCGAATGGACTCTGATGCTCCAATCGAAGGAAGCTCTGATGCTCCAATTGAAGGAAGCTCTGATGCTCCAACCGAAGGAAGCTCTGATACTTCAATCGAAGGAAATTTTAGGAATTCTAATCGAAGGATCTTGTTGCAAGGCCAATCAAAAGGCTTTGCTGAAATACCAATCGAAGGGCATTTTGGAGATGCCAATCGAAAGCCTTGACACAATACCAATCGAAAGTCTTGTCATGAGGCCAATCGAAAGGTACTTAAACACCACTCAAAAATTTTCTTTTTTCTTAGGCAAGGGTTTGTGACCAACCATGTAGGGGAAGATCTTGGAAAACATGAGAGGGAAAATTTTGGGGTACAACAGTGGGGATCCGTGGGGATGGAGACGGGGGAAAATATCTCCCCATGGCAGGGATCAGGGATGGGGACGGGAAACAAATTTGGGGACAGGGCGGGCAACGGGGAAGCATCCTCCACAAATTCCCTTCCCCATTGACATCCCTAGACGAGGATGTCGTTAAAGAAAACCGTGACAATTTTTCACAAGAATGGTTGTAAGAGTGTGTTCATGGCCGCTTGGAAATTCGAGGGTGTGTGCAGAGGCTTAAGGGCATAACACAAAATTCATAATGCCACTGGTGTGTTCGAAATGATGTCTTAGGTATATTAGCGGGTGCATTAGAATTTAGGGAAAGCCTTGTCGAAGGTCTAGTTTAGAAAACCAAAAGGCATTTCCTAACTCATTAAGTAATTCATCAATGGTTGGCATGGGGAAGCGGTCGCGGATAATGATGGTGTTGAGGGCTCTGTAATCATCGAAGAAACGCCAACCCCCGTCTTTCTTTTTGACAAGAAGTACTGGGGATGAGAATGGACTTTGACTAGGTTGGAAGAATTTGGTGTTAAGAATAGTTTGGATTTGGTGTTCAATCTCAGTTTTATGGAAGTAGGGGTAGTGGTAAGGGCGAGTGTTGATGGGGTTGAAGTTGGGTAAGAGATTGATTTGGTGATCAACATCACATTTTGGGGGGAGTCTAGGTTCTGAATTGAAGAGTTTAGAGAAATGATTAATTAGGGATTGGATTTCAGGGATATAATGTGGGGGAATTGGGTCAGGTTTTGGATGTGGTTGGTGGGTAAGATTTGTAGTTGGAATAGTTTAGCTGTGGAATGGGTTTGGATTAGGCGTTTAACTTGATGGGCCGAAGCTTGAGTTATTTGGGCCTTTTTGTGAGCAAATAGGGTGATGTGTTTATTTTGGTGGGTAAGGGATATATTGAGATTAGTATAGTCCATGAGTACAGGCCCAATAGCTTATAACCATGGGGCTCCCAATACTACGTCAAATCCACATAGTGGGAGGGCATAGAAATCAACAGGGAATTTCTCAGTTTAGAGAAGTTAAGGGACAGCGGCGCAAAAACGGTTAAAATCGAGGTTCTCATTGTTGTCGACCATGACTTTAAGGTTGGTGGTTGGAATTGAAGGGAGTTCTAGAAATTGAGAGGTACGATCTTGAACGAAATTGTGTGTACTTCCTCCATCAATTAACACGGTGACTGGGTGGTTGGAGATGTGTCCATTGAGACGGATAGTGGAGGCGGATACAAACCCTGAGAGTGCATGTAAGCTGATTTGAGCTTCTGCAGAAGTGTTGTTCTCGATGGTGGTGGGATCCCAATCGAAATCAGTAGGTGTGACATAGAGTAGATCAGAGGTAGTGTCAGGTGGTTTTTCACTAATGAGCATAGAAAATTGGCCTTTTCACTTGTGTTGGGGGGTGAAGGTTTCATCGCAGTTGTAGCACAACCCTTTTTTACAGCAAGAAGCCATCTCCTCTGGTGATATTTTTCTATAGTTAAGGCGTGAAATTTTTTGGGGTTTGGAAGTAGCAGCGGTAACTGTGGTGTGGGTGTAGTTGAGTGAGTTGTGGAGCGTGTGGGTTGTGGTGTGGAAGTTTTTTGAAGAAACGTTTTTGTTCTTCGATTTTGTCTTCTTGGAGTTTGGATAAGGCGGTGGCTTGGATTAGTGAGTATGGTTAGAGTGCCTGGACTTCACGACGGATCTCCGGTGATAGTCCAGAGATGAAACAATTGAGTAAAAAAGGTTGGGAAAGACCAACAATTCTATTGGCGGGACGCTCGAATTCTGTGAGGTATCGGTGGAATGTTGGACAAGTTTGAAAAGGGAACTGGAGGGATCATCGTAATATGAGGAAGCAAAGAGAGTTTCGAGTGCTTGTAAGAATCCAGTCCAGGTGGTGATTTGGCCGTTGCGGAACATCCATTGATACCAACTGAGATCAGAACCATCCATATAGAATTATGCAACAGTGAGGCATTCTACTTCTGGGGTTTGGTGATAATAAAAAAATTGTAAGATTTTGAAGATCCAACCTGGAGCGTCTGTTCAGGACATCGAGCTTCATTCTGGGCGCAGGGAAACAGATGGCGTGTAGGTGATTTGGGTGGTGAAGGTGGTGGTGGTGGAACGACGGTGAGAGCTGCGATTTGTTCAGCTAGGGCATCAGTTTTAGATGAAAGATCATCGAACCTTTCTGCATTGGTGGGTCTGTTTGCCATGAGAGGTGAGTAGGAGCAATGAAAACACCAATTTATTATGGATATGATCCTTGATTTAGTAGGACAAGGGAAATCCTACTTATAATGTAAGGTAAGAAGAGAGTTTGTTTTGAATTATCTTCCCTTTCATTCATGAGAAAAGATACATTATATAGATCTAGCTTTGGATCTAATTCTAATGTGATAAAATAGAATCCCACATTTTAAGGAGTGGAATATCTAATACAACTAATAGGAAAATCTACGATAGCTAATAATTGATCATAACAAACTTTAGAAACTTCTTTTATTATTTGGCATTTTGTGCTATTAGTCTTCAAATCTGCTGGGCCTTTTGATGGTTCTTTTGGGCCTGTTTGGAGCTGCTATTAATGTGCTTGAGTCCATAGTATTTTTGGGCCTTAGTTATGTAGTTGGGCTAACACTATGGGTGTGCAGGTCGGGGGGTGCTCGCAGCAACACACTTTCTGATTGGAAAAGGAAGGTTGAGACAAGTCTTTCTCGATGCTATAGCCTGAAACCCGCGAAGCCGAATATAATCGAGATTTGAAAACCTGAAAAAATGTAACAACAGTTTTATTATGGGAGCAATTTAGGAATTAGAATTCATGTTTGTCCATTGATATAATATGATTGAATTGTTGTCAATGTTGTGTGTTTCTAGATTTACAGAAGAGGGAGGTTCATGGTAGCAATGGTTTTGTGAATCGTGTTGTGTAAAAAATAGGTTTGGACTCAAGGTTATTCAGTGTCCGTGAGAGTAATTCGTGAATATACAGTGTGTATGTGAGTGGAAGTGAATGGAAATTGACCTCCAAAATAATTAATAAAAATATAATTTAGAAAATAAATTACGATAAGATAAACATCATGTGGTGTTTAGAATAATTTAAAATTAAAAGAGAATAAAAATTAAAAATTATGGGAGGCCTCATATTTGAATCATCGACTAAAATTTTGAATAGAAAACGCAGGAGTTTTGAAAATAAGGTTTTGAAAAAGTGTTGAAAATTATGGATAATTGTTCTTAGGTCATTGCCTATTCAAGACAACAACCTAAAACAAAAGTTGTGTAGGTGTTTTCTTCAAGACAAAACCCTAGCGTAAACTAAAAAAAAGAATTGTAATTTGTGAATTTCGTAGGTTTTCGTAGATGATTGTTGATATGTGAATAATTGTTGATGAAAATTAGGGTGAAAAGAGCTCTATTTATAAAATTAGAAATTAGGTTTAAAACACTAAAAAGGAAATTACATAAAAATCTCAAATTTTATAGACTCTATCCTGGTTCGTAAGTTGACCAATTATAAGTGAGTTATGACACAAATTGACATAAATTGACCAAAAACAAGCAATTAATCAGAAAAAAAAATATTTTTAGTATTTATTATAATTTTTTGCACACAATTTTGATAAAAAGTGCATAAAATCAAATAAATAATTATTTTAAAAAATTCATTAATTAAAAATACGAAAATAATATTTAAATAATAAAAAGTTATTTTTTTATTTTGAAAAATAATTAAAAATGAAAATAGTTAGTAAGAAATAAACAGAAAAAATATCCAGCTCCCTTATCAATTGTGATATGTCACTTGTTCGAAATAAAAATCTAATTGAAAGTATATGAAAGACGAGCAAGTATTTGCTATTTAAGAAACACAAATAATTTAACATAAACTATTATGTATATTTTTAAATAAGCAAACCAATATTTATAAAACCCCAAAATATTAATGTAAATAAACCAAAATAATTTTATAAAACCCAAATTTGAAATTAATTTCGACTGTAACACCACGACGGATAAATTTTGGGTATGACAACGTGGTACAATAGTACATGGTACAAACAAATGTTTCTCTCCACTACCATGAAAGGACGAACGCGTTGTACGGTCTTGTTCCTCTGCGTTGAAACAAGCTTCCAGCTTTCTGGAATTTCCAGAAATGCTATCCAACGAATATATTATTTTATTAGCTATATATATATGCCTGAAGATAAAGGAAAAGGCTGCTAATTCTTACGTTCTCTCATAAGACTGTTCATAAGCATTCCTTTATTTTATTAAGTCTATTGTTCTTGAAATACTGTTTATTATCATCTTGTGTAGAAGCAAATCTATTGTAAACAAATATTTTTCAAACTGTTGTTTGATTGTACCTTAAGGGACCAATTGGTCAGTATCCTTAAGAAGTCTAAGATTAATGTGTCTTAGAGGTTGTACGTGAGTCACTTGCAGTTAGCTTGTGCATTACAATAATCTGTGAGATTATTGGATTAAGACCTTGTTTGATAAGGCGAAGTTACCTTGGCGGATGAACTAGATTAACTTGATAATTTTCAAGTGAACTAGTATAAACATAACTTGTTGTTTCTTTCTTGCATCCTTAATATTATTATCAACAGTGAAGAAAAACTGTTTTTAGTTAAAAAGGGATCCTTTTTAAGATTTTTTTTTAATTTAAAACCCAATTTAAACCCCCTTTCTTGTGTTTTTCACACCTTCAATGTTAACCTTACATGTCAACTCCTCTCTTGACACATCAGAAATTCAAGTCCATCATTGCATGTCACAATCTCCAATCTTCGATCAATTAGATCTAACGGCTCCTCGCATCCTACGTCCGATGATAAGTAAGTTGTTATAACCGCTCTAATATAAAAAGATGAGTCACACCATTTTTAAATACAATTTAAATTTAAACTTCATTGACTCCCTCCCTACTCTCATACTGATTTGAACGTAAGAGTGTCAATCTTGTAAGTCAATCTTTCTTTCACCGCATCGGAAGTTTAAGTCTATCGTTACACCATATAATATTCAATATCTGATCAATTATAATTCCCTAACTGAATAATAATAATAAAATATTATTTATATTTAAAGAAATATGTCAGTTTGATAATCTTAATGTACTTTCTTTATAGCATGAAACCTAATCTTATTAGTTAAATAGATTTACAAAAAGTCTAAATCTTCTCTATCTAAAAAGAAACTTTAGTCTACTTGAGTATGTGTAGAATAGGTTGTTGACCCTCATTGATCGACTTGATTTATTTTCACTCCTAGTAATAAGAAGTGTGTTTAAAGTAAGATAATCAACATCGGATCGAACATCGAACCGGTGTATTTATGGATTCAGGATTTTAAGGTTTGATCGGGATTAAATCTAGATTGAACCGATTATATATAAATAAATATTTTTTGTTATATATAAGAATAAAAACGCACAAAAATAATTATATTTTATAAATAGTAAAAAATATTATTAATAATTTTTTAATAATTAATACTTAATAGTTTTTTAAATTTTTTTATAACCTTTTATATTTTTAATAGATTAGATGAATAAGTTCAAAACTTTCATTTTAATATAATAATAATAATAATAATAATAATAATAATAATAATAATAATAATAATAATAATTTAATAATTTTATCAATTGTTTGTTTACGATATTGTATGATCATTTTCTATGTATTGAACAATATTTTATCGTATTTATTTATTATTTAATATTATTTAAAATTAACTTTTTATTAAATGAATAGAAATAATAAAATAATTTAAAATAGTTTTTAATCTGATTTTTGTATGAAAATATGTATTAGAGTGATTGGAGAAGGAAAAAGAAAATAAAATCATGTATTATTTTGATTCAAAACGAATTTTTTTATTATATTTTTATAAATCAAATGCAAAATCTGATCTGATCCTAAAAATTGCATAAACAATCTATTTTCCGGTTTTTAATCGTTTTTGACCAATTTTCTTGTTTGAATCTCAGTTCTTCTGCATGTTGGTTTTTCAAATTCAAATATACCGATTAGAGTTTCGGTTTCTGATTTAACCAATTGAACTGACCAATCCCGTCTGATTTTGATTAGCTTGGTTTAAATATAGTCATGTGAAATACTAATGCTTTGAATCATACTATTCGTTCCATTAATGAAAAATCAAAGATTTAAATTAAATTAAATTAAATTATCTTTATGTCAAAATAACTTTGAGTTGACTATATCATAAATGTGAATTTTGATAAGAAAAATATAAGCACAAAACACAATACACAATACAAAAATGAGAAGAAAATTACTAAAACAAAAGGTAATTCATAAAATAACCATTAGAATTACATACGTAAATTCCAAATAGCTAGAAATCCTAAGAGTGATATGTTAGCCATAAAGTATTGCAATTTGTGTAACCATCAAATATTCAAATTCTAGATAGATAATGATAGATGAAATGTATAGTTGTCACTTTTTTTCTTCCAAAATAAACACAAGCTATTTTTCATTTGCAATCTATAATTGCCTTACAATACAAGAAATCTTACAATCCAAATAAAACAAAAACCTCTAAGTTCTTTCATAAGCACCACTCTTTATTTTCCTATTTCTTTGAATTTAATTTAACATAATAGTAAAATAGAAAAGTTTCTCAAATTTTCTTATTGAAACTAGAATTTGCTGGACCTTCCAAACGAATATAATCATACATAATTGCCTGAAATGGACCATTGCTTCTTGTTTGTGTCAAAAAGATGGTATTGTTATCTCCTTCAACAAGTAAAGAACCTTGTATGTCAATATTGTAGAGCCAATAAAGTCCATGAATTCCATGTCTAGCAATTGAGTTATCCTTCCCAATCAACCCACTTGAAAATATAGGGCGATTTGCTTTCGAGTCGTTAACTCGTACCTAAATTTATAAACAAATTATTTATCAAATATAAGATGAGTTTAAAATTTTTGATTACTAAGCGTTTGTTTGAATATGCGTTTTCTGATCACATATGTAGAATTCCTTATCTTTTTACCAACTTTCAACTTCAATGCGGATTTTCATTGTGATTTTGAAACTTTTCACCACATATCCAAACACTCGCTTAATAGTTCTCTTAATATTATTCCAATACACTCAATAAATTTTGAGATTTTACCTGAAGTTCTGAATATGTAGCTGATGCCAAAGCGACTCGAAGTTTATATCTATCTTTTTTGTTCACATTATCAAGATTAAACTTGATTTGCCAAGTGGTTCCTTGATATGTATTATCTTCTTTCTTCCTACAATTAAGGAGGAAAAAAATTTAAATATAATGTAAAGATAATTAGTTGTTAATGCAAAACTACTATGTTTACCTAGTAACTTGAGCAAAGAACCAATCTTTGGTGTAGTCACTAACACCAATGGTGTAGATCAAATCTTTTTCAGGGTATAGTTCTGCATATCTCTCCCATATCCCATATTGCCTAAACCTACAAATAGTTTTTAAAAATAAATAAAAATGATTGATATAATCACATGCATCACTATGAAATATACTCAGAGATGCATTCAATCTGAAGTGTCTTGTGCTACATTCAAAACTTATATCAAAACAATCATAAGTGGCATGTTTAATCAATAGTAATCATATGACAAATATTTAAATTGAAATGCATAAAAAAGTGATTCTAACTTATCAGGATGATCAACATATAGTTTGTTGATATATTTAGGATTTGGATCGGGAACATAGAACTCAGCAGCCGAGCGATCAGGGATGCCTATTTCCCACAATGTCGGTCCATCTCTTGGTGGCTCATAAACAAGATCACCAATATCTATGTCACAACCTTCTGTTATGGTAACTACTACATCATATTTATAATCACCAATAAAACCAGGCACCCATGCATAAACATTATAGTCGCCTGCCCGAATATTGTTGATAGAGAAATAGCCATCATCGTCCGCTTGAGTCCAAAACTGATAATTCTGATAACATTTTGATGTAAATACAAGTTAGCTTATAGTTTTTTTATATGCATACATTATAGAACAAAGAATTTGATAATTTTATATTTCAAAAGAACCCACTTTGCATTCTCTTTGCCAAGAACCTACATCTCCTGGTGTAGCCAAGCCAACATAAGCATATTTTGCTGATGAATAATCATCATCGTCTATAAACCTATATATGTTTTATCGATCAAAAATCTAATTAGTCGTATTATTTATTTTGACAACTAAACAGTTATGACTATTCAGAACGCACCTCTCTTTAACCATTAATCTGCCACTAATGTTACCCCGTTCGTCCCATTTTGGGAAATCTCCTGATTCAGGAAAATTGTAGGGCCAACTTTGAACTTCAACTAACATCTGTAAGTTATATAATTTGGTCATTGTCTTAGAAAATATAGATACATGCTTAACATATATATAAATTGTTAAGTATAAGTAATTTTGAACCTGAAGTTTAGCATCATCCCATAGCTTAATTGGGTCATCATAATCATTATATGGAGAATTGGCATAGATAAAAACTGGACCAAAAACTTTTTTCCATGCCTCATTAGTTTTGAACTTTGGCACTAAATCCTCTCCGCTATAATGCGCACTAAGAAACACCTGATTATATTATTTGGATAAGAAATTATAAAATCAGACTAAAAATATCAAAACTGTACTGCGAACACCTCTAGTATTATCAGACTACGATATGATTAAGCACTTACGGAAAGTGTGGTAGGTCCCACGTGGGAAGTTAGGTTTTGTTTGACAGGTCCACCGGATCGAAATTCATTGCTAGGCGTAATGAGCCAGAATCCAACAGCAGGATCCTTGCAAATCCATCCATGAACTTGACTATCTTTGTTGTCACATGAATATTGGTACTTATCATCCACCTCTCCTTTAAGTTCTGGTTCTATAGGATCAACGAGTAGAACTGCTTCTGGATAGGCAAGTGGTTGGCCTCTTGGTGGTATTCTGTCATCTGGAAGAGGCATATTCCTTTGTCTATTATCTGCCATTGCCATATATTGGAATCTGTCCACACCATCCCATTAGTTCAATCAACAACTTTAGTAACTGTTTAAAAGAGCTTATAAAAAAAGATAAGGCTAGTTAATTACTTGTCTTTTCTAAGCTTGAAAGCAATTCTTGTTTCATCAAGATTAAAAGCAGGCCAATCCTCCAAGTGTTCATAAATTGCATAAGAGTAGAAGCCGGATGAACCGCGAAGCATTATAAACCTAAAGTCACACATAAATTAAATTCATAAATTAAGGGCTTGCAAGACGGGCTACCGCGCTGACCTCAAAATTTGTCACGATTAAAATATTATTAAATAGAGTCACTATTTATTTTGTCATAATAAAACTGCGACTAATCCTCATAGTGCTTTCAAAAATTTGAGACGGCTCTGAATATATAGTAGCTAGTTATATGTCATGAGTCATGTGACATACCTTTTATCAATATTTAATGGAACCAACTTGCCCTCTAGGGAGGTATCCCATGTCCTAGTGAAGGATAATTCAAGTTGATCTTCATCCTCCAATATAACTTTGAATGTGCTTCCCTTTATCCTGTCCTCATTAATCATAATTCATAAAATGTTACTATAAGTCTACATTTTTAAAATCATGTGAAGGTAATGAAAGTTGGCAAGAGAAGATAGACATACACATCGAATTTTCCAGTGGTTCCTGTACTTGTTGGTGAGCTCCAAACAAGGTCCCAATATCTACATCAAAGGTTGCAAATACATTTTTATTACATAAAAACTTGATTTGTACAAAATTATGCAGAGTCATCCTTGAGAGCGTGTAAGGCGAGTTACTGTGTGATTTAAAATTTGTCACGGTTCAACGGTAGATAAATAGGACCTCATAAAATATTAGTCAGGACTAAACTAGAGTTAAATAAAATATCTAATTATTTTGTTATGATTGAACTGTAACTAATCTACACAACCTCCAAAAACTTAAGACGGCTAAAATATATATACCCTCTATTAGATTCGTCATTCAAGACTTCAAGCAAGTTGTCAATGCCATTATACTCAATTCCAATGACAACTCCATCAGGATTTGATAAAGTTACTTTTAATATGCCATTGTCCATGACCACCTATACACATGAATTAATGATGTCTTAGCAAAAAGTATTCACATAGATGGAAAAACATTCTAGAGATAAGATTTAAATTACATGATGATCTTGAATGATGAGTTGAACCCCTGGTGTAGCCATGGTGAACCAAGAGAAGTGTGCTATGAAAGTGTCACAAAAATGGATGAGAATTATAATGTTGAATATAATGAGAAGAAAGATAACATGGCTTTTTATTTTATATGGTGCTAATGGAAGGTTCTGAGCATAATGTTTAGATATAAGAGTTTGTGTTTAAGTGCTAATAGTTTAATACTCTGAAATCTAGCTACATAAATTGGATAGTATAGTTGAGGAGTTATATACATGTTGGTTTTATTAGTTTCCTTGAACTAGAGAAAAAGCATTCTTTAAATCTCTTTACTTAGTCGTCACATTTGTTTGGTGTATTAGATAAAGGCTTCAGAGTCAAGAAACGGTATATAACTTTTCAAAATTAACTTGTAACATGTATCAAAACTTTATTATAATCTCAAAATTAAAGAATAATGATACTACTATATGGAATGTAATGCTTAAAGTTAAGTAAACTGATATTTACCAATACCGTCCACATGGCTTGTGAAAGGGTTTTGTTGTGTTCATATTTCAAAATGATTTTTGGTATCAAAGAAGTCTAATACTAATAACATGGTACAGCCAACAAAGTCCTCAAATAGCGAAGAATTCAATCATATACTAATAGCAACACAATTTAAATAAGTGTTATATGGTATGCGAATTTTTCAATATATTGCGGCTGAGGTTCAAATACTAAGTGTCATACCCTCGTTCTTAAAAAAGGTGTGCACAAAACTAATGGTGGATGAATTGGTCTGACTTAAAAAGGTTAGATAGGAATTTTTCATAAGTACGTGGTACGGTGTACAAACGATGTGTTGATATAATAGTGCAGGTTTTAAGTATAGTAGAGTGTATGTGTGTCTGCAAGATTAGCACTTCAATCTACAAGTCAATAAGGTAAGAAAAATATAACTTACAAGACCGATCCTTGCTGCCATGTATGAAAATAGTATTGTGATGGAAGCTCCGAGACCGGCCTCAAGACCGTTCCTCTTTGTCGTCTCGATATTCCCAAGCAAGTCTCCATCTTGGAAATCAGGTCGAAAACGTGTTGAGTGAGAGGAGGTGCCCTTAAGAACATACATATTAAATGTCATTCTTGTAACTGAAACGTTTCACATCGTAAGTTCTCCTCGTGGCCCTAAGTTTCACGGAATAAAGATGATGTCTTTAGAGCACTCGAGTGCTATTATAGGATCAAGGTCAGATCTGGACCGTTGGTTGGGCATGCATGTTTTCCTCGATCTTCAAGTGTTAAACTGGGGAACTTCCTGCCATAGTGAAATGAGCCTTTGATCTGGGATATTATTATGTCAAGTATGCACCACGAAAAAAGATGGAAGAATAGTTTGTAGGAGGGCTTCCAAAACTGATAATCATCTCAGAGTTAGAACAATCTTATAAAATCCCAAGCGCCAAGATGAAGCTGCGAGGGGGAAACCACAAAACCTCAACACTTCTACTTTGAACTCGGACAAAGGAAACTGCTAATTTATCCGAGTAAATAGACATTCATAAAAAGTAATATAGTAGTCTCCGAAGCTGCTACATATAAATAATTCTAGCACACATATACCAGATGTCGAACCAGATGTTACGACACTAATATCAGATTAGTCACAACAATTAGAACAATTATACAAGTAAAATAAAGTGCAGAAAGTAAAGAACACAAATCAATTCTTAACTCAGTTCGGAGCAACATCATCTACTCTGGGGGCATCCAATCCAGGAAGGAAACCCACTAAAATAATATTAGTTTGAAGTTCTGAACAACCCCTATTTTAAAAACTTCTCACCTAATCACTACTCGTGCTATTTCTATCTAAGACCCTCCTAGATATGAGACTCTTTTCACTTTCATTCAGTCACAAACCAATGACAAACTAACAATGATAACTAAAGTAGAAGAACACTCTTCAAAGACAAACAACCAACTCTATTTAAAAGCTTATGACTGATGAACAAAGATAACTTGACACATAATCCACTTTTGCTTAAAAGCTTATGAGTGATTGACAAAATAACAACTCAAACTCATCCAACTCTAATATCAAAGTGATAAGAGAGTGAATCACAATGAACAATGAACAAACTAAAAACCCTAAACCCTTATCTCATGCACACGGTTTCTCCAAATGTTTTTAGGTTTAGAAAGTCCTTATAAAAAGAAACTTACAAGCACGGGCTTGGACTCTTCACGTATATCCAATATTCCACCTGTAAATCTTTTGCAAAATCTTCTCCACAAAAATAGGAACAAAAATATAAAGTTTTCTAAAAAGTCTCCAAGATCCTTTTTATGAAACAAAAGCAATTCTGCTATAGAATCAATGTTCCTAAAATATCTCTCTTTGAACTACGATTGTATGAGAACTAAAACCATACATAATCTCATATTTTAAAAACAAATCTTCTAAGAAGTAAAACCTAAACTTCACTGATGTTTTGGTATAACATGTTATGACATCGTGCTCAACATCTGTCTTCAGTGATGTCCGACCAACATGTCGAGACATTTGTCACAACATCTTGTTGAGATATACTCCCTCCGGTCTCATTTATAAGAAAAAATTAACTTTTTATATACATTGAATAAGTAATGTATTTGGACAATATATTGTCCAAATACATTACTTATTTAATGTATCTAAAAAGTTAATTTTTTCTTATAAATGAGACCGGAGGGAGTATGTTTTAGCAAAATTGCTGCCAATCATAATACCACAGACTTAACAATATCCTTTTGTCTAATTTCATAGAGAGAACCAACCAGTTAGAGGGACGACTTACCTCTACATTAGCCTCATTTACGACTGCAATACTATCTGTTGATATATATATATATATATATATATATATATATATATATATATATATATATATATATATATATATATATATATATATATATATATATATATATATATATATATATATATATATATATATAGTGTTAAGAATATTTGTATGTAGAATAGTCCCACATCGCCTATATCATCACAGTAGTTGTAATCTCTCTATATATAATAAAGTATCCGTAGTGCTTTTCAAAACACATGGTTTAACTTAAATTTATCTTAGTCTCTTTTAATTCAACATGGTATCTAGAGCCTACTAAGTGATAATTTTTTGCCGTGCTTTATCCGGTTGATCCACTGTCTTCAGGTGACAAATTTTTTTATTTTTGCAAACCATATCATCACTCCGATTTGCCTCTCACTTTCCAAAATTCTCCGGTAACCATCGGACTGCTTCCATCATTTGCCGCTACTAATTCTGGCGACCTTTCGGTAAACTAACCCTACCGGCAAAAACGCCTCCTTTGATCCGACCGATCACAATGATTTTTCCACCACCGCACTCGCCACCGTGCATTTTTTCCAAATCTAATACTCATGGCTACTCCTCAGAACTTTATGCCAAACTACGATGATTTCTTCAAGTGGTATCAAAATTATCAGAACTCAGATTCTAATGCTTCAGTTGCACACATTGGTAATTTGTCTATTTGCTTCTCTCAATCATCTTCTCTTGGACCTTGGATCCTTGATTCTGGTGTGTCTGACCATGTTACTGGTAATAAAAGTCTTTTCTCTTCCCTCCCTGCCTTTGGTTTCTTACCTACTATAACTTATGTCAATGGTTCTCAATCTCGATCAGAAGGAATTGGCACTGTTCAAATTCTACCATCTCTCTCTATTACTTCTGTACTCTATGTACCTAATTTTCCATTTAATTTACTTTTAGTCAGACGTTTAACTTGTTCTCTTGATTGTATTGTCACTTTCACTAATAATAATGTCACACTGCAAGATCGAAGTTCGGGATGGACAATTGGCTTCAGATATGAGTCTCAAGGCCTTTATTACTTCTCAGTGTCATCTCAGACATGCTCAGTCAAAGATTCTCCACTTACAGTCCATGCTCAGTTAGGTCATCCTAGTCTTCCCAAATTACAGAAGTTGGTGCCAAGTTTATCGAAAGTATCTAATTTACATTGTGAGTCATGTCAGTTAGGGAAACACACTCGTAGTTAATTTCTCAATCGAGTCAATAAATGAGCTTCATCCCCTTTTGCTTTAGTTTACTCCGATGTTTGGGGTATCTTACGTACTATCTATACCTTGAGCCTAGGTATTTTGTCACCTTTATTGATGATTTTTCACGTTGCACGTGGTTATTTTTAATGAAAAATATATCAAAATCATTTTCTATTTTTGAAATTTTTTATAAAGAAATAAAAATTTAGTTTGGTGTGTCTATTTGTACCTTAATAAGTGATAATGCTCGTAAATATTTATCCCAATAATTTCAAACTTTTATGTTCAGTAATGGTATTCTCCACCAAACATCTTGCCCTCATACTCCTCAACAAAATGGGGTAGTTGAACACAAAAATCGACATCTTGTAGAAACCACTTGAACCCTACTTCTCCATGGTAATGTTCCACTTCAGTTTTGGGGAGACGATGTGCTAGAGAAATGTTACCTTATAAATCGCATGCCATCATTTGTCCTTAACAATAAAATCCCTCATTCAATCCTTTTTCCCCATTCCCCCTTCACCCAATTTCTCCCCGAGTCTTCGGATCTACATGTTTTATACACAATCTCTCTCCCAATCTTGATAAACTATAAGCTCTATCACTAAAGTGTATTTTTCTTGGTTATCATCGATCCTAAAAAGGTTATCGTTGCTATTCATATACCCTGCAATGATACCTCATGTCAACCGATGTCATATTCTTCGAGTCTGTTCAATATTTCGAGTCCAACCAAGTAACTCTGGAACCCCTTCAAGAGAGTACTTGCACACCTCTTTCGGAAGTCCCATATGTCATTATCCCCCATCATTCTAGGGAACCTGACCCACTATATAACCCTACGGTTGACCCCTCTACTTCTCGTCCACTTCAAACATATCAGCACCGTCAACCAACATCTGTCGTACCTGTCCTTGAGGTCATACATGTTCCTGAGGTCGAACATGTCCCTGAGATCATTGTAGACTCTCCTCCGATGCTCTTTCCATCACCAGATCCGATCATGCAACCCGAGTTTGATCTTCTGATTTCCATTCAAAAAGGTATATGTCAAACACAAAATCCTTCTCCATATTATATTGATTTATTCTATCATCATCTTTCCCCTTTGCAGTATATGTGTTTGTCTTCTTTGTCTTTTGTTTCTATTCCTAACACTCCAAATGAAGCATTATCTCGCCCTGAGTGGAGGCAAGCAATGATTGATGAAATACGTGATCTTCAAACCAGTGGTACATGGGAACTGGTTCTTCTATCCCCTGGGAAATCTTTAGTAGGTTGTCGTTGGCTTTACACAGTGAAAATTGGTCCAAATGGAAAAATTGATCGATTTAAAGCTCGCTTGGTAGCCAAAGGATACACTCAGATTTTTGAGTTGAATTATAGTGATACCTTCTCGCCTGTAGCCAAGATGGTATCTGTTAGACTTCTTCTAGCCATTACAGCCATTCGACATTGGCCTCTTCATCAGCTTGACATCAAAAATGCATTTTTACATGCTGATCTTGAAGAGTAAGTATATATAGAGCAACCACCTGGGTTTGTTGCTCAGGGAGAGTCATCGAATATGGTTTGTAGGCTACACAAATCTCTTCACGCTCTTAAGAAATATCTGAGAGCTTAGTTTGGAAGATTCAACATTGTTGTACAATAATTTGCTATGGTCCATAGTGAAGCTAACCATTCTGTCTTTTTTTGTCACTCAGCCCAATGGTGTATTTATCTTATTGTGTATATAGATGATATTGTCATAACTGGTAGTGATGAGCCAGGAAGATTCTAGTTGAAACAACATTTCTCAAATCAGTTTCAAACAAAAGATCTTGGTAAACTCCGCTATTTCTTGGGTATTGAGGTAGCCCAATCCAAAGATGGTTTGGTGATTTCTCAACGGAAATATGCTATGGATATTTTGGAAGAAACAAGTTTGTTTAACGCTAAACCAGATGATACTCCTATGGATCCAAGTGTCAAACTACTACTAAATCAAGGGGAGCCTCTATCAGACTGGGGAAGGTATAGGAGATTGGTTAGAAAGTTGAATTATCTCACAGTCACTCATCCAGACATTTCTTTTACAGTCAGTGTGGTAAGCCAGTTCTTAAATTCCCCTTGTCAGGAACACATGGATGCTGTTATCCGGATTCTGAGATACATCAAATGTGCTCCAGGAAAAGATTTAGTGTATGAAGATAAAGAACATACTTAGATAGTTAGATACTCCGATGCGAATTGGATAGGATCACCAATTGATAGACAATCCACCTTTGGATATTGTGTACTTGTTGGAGGAAACCTTATATCCTGGAAAAGTAAGAAACAAAATATGGTTGCAAGATTAAGCGCCGAGGTAGAGTATATGGCCATGGCAATGGCAACATGTGAATTGATTTGGTTAAAACAAATGCTCAAAGAACTTAAAATTGAAGAAGCAAGACCAATGACACTTGTATATAATAATCAAGTTACATTTCACATTTCTTCAAATCCAGTCTTCCATGAGAGGACCAAACATATTGAGATAGACTGTCACTTTGTCAGAGAGAAGATTGAATCTAGCGACATTGTCACAAGCTTTGTCAACTCTAATGATCAATTGACATATGTGTTTACAAAATCTCTGCGAAGTCCCAGAACTAATTATATATGTGGAAATCTTGGTGCATTTGATTTATATGCTCCAGTTTGAGGAGGAGTGTTTATATTTGTGTGTGTGTATATATATATATGTATATATATATATATATATATAGTATTAAGAATATTTGTATGTAGAATAGTCTCTGTAGCGATAAAAAATGTAGCGGGGTAAATTAGAGATTGAGTTATTAATTAACTCGACTCACAAAAGCAAGAGTCGACACCGCGCTTTATTATTTCCAAGGGAAAAGGGAAAAGAGCGAAATAAAACCCTAAAATATGTAATGTAAAATAATACTTAAAAGTAATGAAAATACAATGCGTTTTTGAAAGAGATCTAGAGTTTAGGGGTTGATTATGCAATGGGAAGGTATTAGCACCCAATGCATCTGCGGTACTCCGCAGGAACCTTTTGAAATATCTGTTTTTTGATTAAAATTGGTTTGTTTGATTAAAATGGTTTGTTTGGTAAAAATGGTTGGTTTGGCTAAAAATGATTTGTTTGGACGATATTTTGAAGATACGACGACCTAGTGTCGAAGTTTTGACTTAAAAGGCGTGAGTTTGGAAATTGAATCTTTTTAGGAAAATTGACTTAAGTTTGGAAAAATAGTAAATAGAAAAAAATGAATGAACGGGTTCGCTTAATCGTAACAAATATATTTGATGACATGAAGTCAACAAAGTTAAAACATTTCCCTTGGATTTGAGACGGACGAAAGGTAAAGATTAAACGATCGAAAATAAAGTTAATTATAGCGACAATTGAACAATTAAATAAATAACAAAAATTAAATTATACTAGCATGCATTTTCAAACAAGAATTAAATAAAAGATTAGTTTATAAACATGTATTTAGACAAAAATCAAATAAAGATTAGCATGTATTGGAATAATTAATAAACAGCAAAATTAAATAAAGACTAATTTGATAATATGTTTTTGAATAAACAAGAATTAAATAAAAGATAATTTATTAGCATGTTTTGAATAATTAAATAAATAGAAAAAATTAAATAAAGACTAATTTGATAATTTTTTTTTGTATTTTTTTTAATGGCAAGAAACAAAATATATATACAAAATAAACTAAGTTAATATTTTGGTTATCAAGTATTTAATAAATTTTGGAAATAAGGCTAAAAGAATCAAGAAAAACAGAATAAAATAGCCCAGCAAAGAGTTGAACTCGTGTCCTTTAGGTCATCAATGGTATGCCTTGCCAATTGAAATTTGCTATTTATCTGTTATTACTATGTGCCCATGTTCAATCTTCTTAAGCCTGAAAAGTTAGATTGACGAGTTTTGCCATTTGTGACTCGAAGGTGGAAGATGATTGGACACTAGAGTGCCCAAAAATTTGCACTTGGTGATGTGATGGTTGAGGGAATGGGCTTAAAGATTCCATTTGGAGAGATGATGGAAAGTTGTTGGAGATGGGCTTGTAGATGCCACCAAAAAATGATTGATGAACTGAATCTGAAAGAGAATATGAATGAGTATCAGAATGGCGTCTGTGTCTGGAGTGTATCTGAAAGCTTGAATCTGAATGAGCATCAGAATGGCGTCCGTGTCTAGAGCGTATCTGAACTGTATCTGTAGGCTGAATCTGAATGAGTATCAGGATGGCATCTGTGTCTGGAGCGTATATGAATTGTATCAGAGAGTTGAGTATGAATGAGTATTAGGATGGCATCCGTGTCTGGAGCATATCTGAACTATATCAGAGAGTTGAATCTGAATGAGTATCAGGAAGACATCCGTGTCTATAGCGTATTTGAACTGTATTAGAGAGTTGAATCTAAATGAGTATCAGGATGGCATCCATATCTGGAGCGTATCTAAACTTTATCTGAAGATTGAGTCTGAATGAGTATCAGAATGGCATCCGTGTCTGGAGTGTATCTGAACTGTATCTGAAGATTGAGTCTGAATGAGTATCAAAATGGCATCCGTATCTGGAACGTATCTGAACTATATCTAGAAACTTTGAATATTGTTTATGGTAGCTGTTGGTCAACCTTATCCTGAAAAGGGTAAACTGTTAACTAATATCCAACGTCATGTTGTATGAAATGCATGATATAATGAGATTATGATACGTGCGTTCGTGTTATCAATGTTTATGATATATGGATGCGATGTATGCGTACGTGAGTTAATCTGCTGCACTGTTTGTTGGGTTGGGGAAAATAAATTCCCGACTACTGCTGAGGAAATGGAGTGTAAGTCTTCATGTTATGAAGTTGAAGTGTTGATGAATTTCCGCTTAGAGAAATAAACTCTGTTTTAAGGGAAATTTCGTGTACTGCTTGTAAAATCCTGTTGGGGAATCCTGAGAAATTGGACGACTTCTACTGGGGATTGATAACTGGAAGCTTTGTTCTACTGGGGATTAAACTGCACACTGCGGGGGATTTTATGGAAATAACTTAGAGATATTTCCCTATCTCTTAAAGCCACCAGTGATTGTCTTTCTATTTTTTTTATTTGTAAACAGTAATTATGTTAAAATGCATATGTTCAAAAATAAATCATTGGACGTTTTTGTAAACAAAACATGAGAGTAAAGAAAAACAGATAATTTTTAACTTTCAAAGGGATATCTTTGTATTGACTTTGAGTAAGTATTTGTGTACAATGAGACGAACACTCTAGTAAGAGAATGCCGTTGTAAAAAATGAAAATTGGATACAAAAAAAAGATATCTATATGCAATAATCCCATGGGATTCCCATTCTGCTATAGCCTTTGTGCCTCTAAGCCTCTTATTTATTTATTGCCTTGTCTGAAGTTGATTGAATTGATCAGAACCGTCGAGTTTGCAGGTTGTCTGTAAGGTGATCCAATGGGACATAGTCATATGCTTTAAATCCCTAACTTTTGCCTGGACCTCCCTTTCGGGTTTTCAGTCCACCGGGATACCCTTTTTTGCCTAAGCCACCCTTTCGGGTTTTCAGTTTGTCGGGTGTATAATTTTTTTGTTTTATCCCTAATTTTTTCCCTAACCTCTTTGGTTCGTCGGGATGCCCTTGTTTTTCCTAGGTGTGTCAACCTAGCGGGTCTCTTATGCGTAGTATCTTTTGACTATGTCTGCGTTCACAGGGTGCGGCAGGTCGTCGCCATCCATGGTGGTCAAGATCATTGCTCCACCAGAGAATATGCTTTTGATTACAAATGGTCCTTCGTATGTAGGAGTCCATTTTCCCCTGAGATCACCTTGCGACAGTATGATATGTTTGATCACCAGATCCCCGACTTGATACACTCGGCGTCTGACCTTTTTGTTGAAAGCCTTGATCATCCGTTTTTGATACATTTGACCATGATAGACAATGGTAAGCCTTTTCTCATCAATCAAGTTTAGTTGATCAAGTCAAGTCTGGATCCAATCGTCTTCACTCAGCCCGGCATCCTTCATAATTCTCAGAGAGGGGATCTGGACCTCAATAGGCAAAACAGCCTCCATGCCATATACTAGAGAGTAGGGTGTTGCCCCGGTTGATGTGCGCGCTGTGGTACGATACCTGTAGAGAGAGAATGGTAACATCTCATGCCAGTCTTTGTATGTGACTGTCATTTTTTGTATGATCTTTTTAATGTTCTTATTTGCGGCTTCGACGTCACCATTCATCTTTGGCCGGTAAGGGGAAGAATTGTGATGCTGGATCTTGAATTGCTCGCACAGGACGGTGATCATAGTATTGTTTATATTCGTGCCATTATCTATGATGATCCTCTCTAGGATACCATACCGACAGATGAGATTCTGTTTAATGAACCGGGCTACAACATTCTTTGTAACGGAAGCGAAGGAGGCTGCTTCAACCCACTTTGTAAAATAGCCAATGGCCACTAAGATGAAGCGGTGTCCATTAAAGGTTGTCGGTTTGATTTCCCCAATCATATCGATGCCCCACATAGCAAAGGTCCAATGAGCCGTCAAGACATTTAGAGGAACTAGAGGTACGTGCACCTTGTCAGAATAGATCTGACACTTATGACAGGTTCGAGAGTGTTGATAGCAATCTACTTCCATGGTAGACCAGTAATAGCCTGCCCGTAGGATCTTCTTTGCCATCGTATGCCCATTGGAATTGGTGCAAAAAGTGCCCTCATGTAACTCATCCATGATCTTTTCCACTTCAACCTTGTCTACACACCGAAGTAACACAAAGTCATGGTTGTGTTTGTAGAGAATGTCATTACTAAGGAAGAACTTAGCGGAAAATCTCCTTAAGAACTTCTTATCATTGACTGAAGCTCCTTCTGGATATTCTTGAGTCTCGAGATACCTCTTGACTTCGTGAAACCAAGGTTGGTCCACTACTTCTTCAGTATTAATCTCGTGACAGTGAGCTGGTTCATCCATTCGTTCAATGGTGATCTGGGGAGCCTTGTTATCCCATTTAAGTTTAAACATGGATGACATTGTGGCTAGTGCGTCTGCTAGCTGATTTTCTTCTCGCAGGAAATGCTCGAAGGTAATCTTCTCGAAATGTGGGATCAATGCCAACACATCTTCTTTGTAGGGGATAAGGTTAGGGTGTTTGGTGTCCCATTCCCCTTTGATCTGGCTGATGACCAAAGCTGAATCTCCAAATACATACAAGGATTTGATCCCCAAATCTATGGCAGCTTTGAGACCAAAAATGCACGCTTCGTATTTCACCATGTTATTTGTACAATTGAAGCAGAGTCTTTCCGTAAAGGGAGTATGACATCCTTCAGGAGATATGAGTACAACACCAATACCATTGTCGAGCATGTTGGATGCCCCATCAAAAACCATGGTCTATCGGGATCCTTGTTCAGGTCCGTCATATGGTCTGAATTCTTCACAGTTGTTTACCATCATGATGTCTTCATCTGGGAATTCGAACTTCATAGACTGGTAGTATTCCACAGCTTGGTGAGCAAGGTGATCAGCTAGTACACTGCCCTTTATTCCTTTCTGGATATTATACTATATGTCATATTCTGTCAGGATCATCTGTCATCTCGCTATTCTCCTAGAAAGGGCAGGTTTCTCGAAGATGTATTTTATTGGATCCATCTTGGATATCAACAAGGTAGTATGGGTCAGCATATACTGTCTTAGCCAGAGAGCAGCCCATGCCAGAGTGCAACAAGTTTTCTCGAGCAGTGAATATCTTGTTTCACAGTCGGTAAACTTTTTGCTCAGGTAATAAATAGCGTGCTCTTTTCGGCCAGACTCGTCATGCTGCCCCAGCACACACCCCATTGAATTTTCCAAAATAGTTAGATACATGATCAATGGTCTTCCCTTGACTGGTGGCATCAAAACAGGAGGCTCTTGCAGGTACTCTTTGATCTTGTCTAAAGCAGTTTGGCACTCGTCATTCCATTTGACTACTTGATCTTTCTTCAGTAATTTGAAGATTGGTTCACAAGTAACTGTCAGGTGAGAAATGAATCTAGCAATGTAGTTTAAACGTCCCAAGAATCCTCTGACTTCCTTCTTGGTACGAGGAGCAGGCATCTCTTATATCGCTTTCACCTTGTCAGGATCCACCTCGATACCTTTATTGCTGAAAACAAAGCCTAGGAGCTTACCGAACCTCACCCCGAATGTGCATTTATTTGGGTTCAACCTCATCATGTATTTCTTTAGTCTCTCAAACAGTTTTTGTAAATGATCAAGATGTTCTTCTTTCGTTTGAGATTTAGCTATCATGTCATCCACATAGACCTCTATTTCGTGATGTATCATGTCGTGAAATAGGGCTACCATGGCACGCTAATAGGTTGCCTTAGCATTCTTCAGTTCGAATGGCATAACCTTGTAGCAGAATATGCCCCACTGTGTGACAAAGGTTGTCTTCTCCATGTCCTCAGGCGCCATTTTGATTTGGTTGTAGCCTGAGAAATCGTCCATGAAGGAAAACACTTTGTAGTCCGAAAAAAAAGTTTTTGTTTAGGCCTGGTCCATTAGCCTTTTTTTTAAATCAAAAAATGAATAAAAAAGTTTAGGTTACATGGTATTGAGCAACCAGGGGGTATGTTTCAGTAAAAGAGAGGAAGCCCAAAGGGGGAGGCCCAGCCCTGCAAAGGAAAAAGAGAAAGAAAATGTGAAAAAGAAACAAAAGGCAGCGCGCTGAGGTTCGAACCCACGCCCTCTTAGTTACCAGCGTGCTGCCTTACCACTGGGGTGGCTATACATCCGTTTATTAAAATGAAATGATAAATACATAACACATAATGCTTCAAAGGCATGTACTTTGTCTTCAACCTTCAGCCAGCCAAAGCACCTGTAACTTGTTCATCTTTCAACAAAAATGGAAAGTACAAACATAAAAGTTGTGGCATTTCTTCCCACAAATCCAACCATATAAATAACTAAAGCTATAAATCAAAGATGAGTGAGAATTTTGCTGGCCCTGATTTAAAACCTAAAAATTTCAGAAACTTCAACTCTAAAATTCTCTATGCTCAAGCCATATAAATTCAAACTATGGATATGTACAGCTTCGTGGCAATGAGGTCTACATTTCATCTTTGAAGATGAAAGCCTAACAATGCCTATATGAGGAGTTCAAAAATCATAAAACTCACCTTGCAAATGGAGATCGTGTTTTGAGTTTGAGCAGCTTTTGATGAGTTCTAGTGATTGGGTTAGCTTCCTTAAGTTCCCAGGAAGTTAATGTGATGTTTGGCTTGAGCTGAAAGTGGCTGAGGAGTTCTGGAGAAGTCAAGTTGCAGACCCCTGTTTTTGAAAATGGAACTTGATGATGGAGGTGTTACAGTTGGGCAAGAATGGTTTGGATGGTTTGTATTTGATGTTTAGAAACTTTAGGAACCAAAAGGCTTGGAAACGCACGAGGGAAATGTAAGTTTCAAGTTTTTGGTCAGATTATGCAACAATGGAGTTTTTATGTATGATTCTGATTTCTAGGGAGTTTGAAGGCTTATGTATGCGTCCCTTAGCTTGTAAATAGTATCTCTATTTATAGAGGAAAGGTTTTGAGGTTTGAAATGATCAAAAACAAAGAATCACATGTTATGAGTTCTTGACTTGTTTTTGAAGTTATCTTGACAAACATGGTTCCAATGCAAGGTACATATCTTGTAGGGTGGCTAGCAACTCTAAACATGTTTGTTATGAGTTTATAAAGTATTATTGCACAGAAAGAACAAGTGCAAAGCTCCATACAAGTTGACTTTGTGATTAAAGTCACTTTTCAAGAATAGCAATGGTGCCTTTCTTCCAAAAATGGAAATGCAACTTGGATAATGGCTCAAATGCTTGGACAATGGCTCAATATGTTGTGTAAATAATTAATTAAGGAGTGAAACACAAGTTAGAAACCTGAAAAGTGAGATTATGCAATATGGCTATGTGATTTGGTCCATTGGGCATCACAAATTCTGCCTTGTAAAACAACTTGAAACCCTAACTTCTTGCCTTCGATTCTCCTTGATCAAAAATGATCTCAAGGAGTTCTTAGAAATTTTGGAAATCTTGTAATGTGATCTACAACCCATATGTTGGTCACTTTTGAAAATTCCCCTTGGAACTATGTGAAAAATTTCCATGAAGTTAGGTCAAAATCCTGCCTAAACTAGGGCAAAATTTCACTAAGTTTCCAAGTTTCATGAACATATATTCACAAAATCATAACTTGAAATACATAAATTTCTAGGAGGAGTTGTGTTCATCAATGTTTTATATCTCATTGAGATCTACAACTTTCATGTTGAAAGTTTCCTTTGAATCATCTTGCATCATAGTGAAAAATTGGCCCAAAGTTGTGAAAAAATATGAAGTTTTCAACACTTAAAAAAATTTCTAAGTTTGGAAATATGATCTTGCATCTTGCATTTTTTGATTTCTTGATGAACAAGTTTCATATTTTGACATTTTTAATGAAATATGATTGTTGAAACTTGATTTTACTCAAAAAGTCAAAGTTTGACTTTTCACTGTATCAGTTGACTTTTGATTAGTTGACTGAAAATCAACTGTCAATCAATTGATCTTGAGTAATGTTTTGAGTCATGCCATTAGGTCAAAATTATGCAATTGAAACCTTGATATCATGTCTCCAACCAATCAACCATTTGCTAGGTCAAAAATCAGAAATTGCCCTTTCTTAGTCAAAACCCTAATTTTGACCATTTTGCCCTTTTGATGATCTGATCAAATTTCTTGAGTAATTGTGATCCAAATTTGACCAAATGACATATATAGGTTCATGATCTTGATATGGATAAAAATTATGAAGTTTGAATTCAAATTGGCCACATATGACTTTTTTCCCAATACAGCTGATTTTTAGGTCAATTGATCAATTGACTGAACAAAAATGTGATCCAAGACATGAAACTTGACATGAGTAATCTTGAGGGTCTATAATGATCCATGAAAGTCATATGGGGCATTAAAAGTTCAATTATCCTTGTGCAATCTCGAACCCTAATTTAGTCATCAGTGCTTGAGGATGTGTCTTGAGCTATTCAACCCTAGTGCATTCTTGAACCAAAGGAGATCTTGTGAGAAATTACTTGATAAATGAGAGGGAAAATTTTGGGGTACAACATGTAGGTTCGTAAAATCTCTAAATTGTAATCATAGGGGCTTTGTTGTCCCATCTGACCTTGAACATTGAAGACATGGTTTCCAAGGCGTCAGCCAACTGATTTTATTCCCTAGGGAAGTGTTCAAAGGTGATCTCTTCGAAGTAGGGAATCATGGATAGTGTTGTACCCCAAAATTTGCCCTCCCATATTTCTCAAAATATTTCAAGAAAAATTCACAAGTCCAACCCGGCGCGTCATATTCAGGTATTCTTTTGCCAAGATATCTCTGATAACGTATTCTCAAATTCAGGTTCGGCTCAAGAGTCAATTCTTTAAAGAAGGTATCCGAATGTGTGAGTTTTCTCGAAGAAATATGGTGAAAAAGTGTGCTGAAAGTGCAGTTTTTACGCGCTAAAAAATTCATAACTTGAAGATCGTGGCTTGTTTTGAACCCGTTCCGGTGGCCAAAATTCCGTCTTGACATTATCTACGTTTTCATCTCTCACCGCTGGAAGCCAATTTCGATCAGAAGGTCTTCAAAAATGTGGATTTATCAAGTATTTTTATACAGAAAATTTGTGACAGAAGTTTATTTGCGTCATGTTCAGAAAATCATAACTTGGTCGATTTTCATCGTATCGAGCTGGTTCCGGCGCCAAAATTTCAAAAATTGAGTTGGCTACATTTTCACAGAAGGTATTGAGTTCAAACGGTATTCAAAAGGCCTTCATTTTTTGCTCAGAGTGCGTGACACGCTGAAAATCCTGAATGCTGAATATTATTTCATCTGGGCCGAAACTTCGAAAATTCATAACTCGGTCAATTTTTATCAGATTGGGCTCATATTTTTACACAAGGTCACTGACTCATAGATCTACAACTTTGCTTCAAAAGTTGAGACCGGATTATGCTCCGATCAATACCAGTTTTTTATTGAAGAACGTGTCAGAGTCGACACTGGAGCCCAAAATAAGTTTGTCTGAGCTGAAACTTCAAAAATTCATAACTAATTCACCGTTTATCCGATTGAGCCGATTTTCGGACAGGAGTTAGTTCTTGATGTCGGATATATTTTGTTTTCACATTTCAACTTCAAAAATTGCACTTAAGTCTCTGTGATTTAGCCTGGAAAGTGGCGAACTCAAGTAAACATTGGAGGCCCAATTGCACATTCAAAGCCCATTTTCTTTACCCTAATTTCCATTATATAATCACCTTCTTTTCACACAAACCAGGGAAGAGGAGAAAGAGAGAGAAAAAAAAATCTTGCCACAACACTGTTAGAATATCAAATTCTTTCAAGAACCCTAAAACCTTGAAATCCTTATTACAAATCCCTCTCACTACAAACAAGTCATCACAGTTACAAATCAACACCTCACTACTTCTTCAGTAAGGATAAGGCTGGCTTGATCTCCATGATCCAAAGGGCATAAAAGCATTCAGGTCACTAATTTTCCAGTAAGGGTAAGATTGATTTGATCTCCATGATCAAAAGGGTATAATCATTCATACATGTCATATTGTGCCTAAACATTAAATTTCTTCATATATTGGCTTTATTTGCATTTTATGATTTTATTTAATGTGTTCATGAGATTCAACACTGCAGATTTAGACAGGATCCCATGCAGGTTCATTAAGGAACGTTGAGGCCAAAAGCCAAATGGCCAAAAGCCAAAAGCCAACTGGCCAAATGGCCAAAAGCCAAAAGGCAAAAGCCAAAAGCCAAATGGCCAAAAGAACAACTTATGCATGACACCAATACATGACGAGACATACATCCTGAGAAGATTAAGGAACGTTGAGGGCAGAATACAAATGACCAACAGCCAGAACACAAATGGCCATGAAACCCAATCCAATGGCCAAAGAATGCAGACCACGGTACTCAGGAGTCAATGAACACGCACGTGATGCCAGAAAGTCAAACAGGGCTTTTTGTCTAATGGGCCAGAATACTTCAATAAACCTCCAAATTGGGTCAGACACCCCCATTGTTTGTATTCTTTTTTTAATTTCCTTTTCTTTTCTTTTAATTATTTTAATTGTTTTCTTAAATTCCAATAATTAATTTTCATAATATAAAAATCAGAAACTAAAATATATTAATTAATTTACTTATTAAATATTTTTTTTGTAAATAAATGTACATTAATTATTTAGTTAAATTAGGTTTTAAAATTTAAATCTTTTTCTTAACAAAGTAAAATATATAGAAATTAGGGTTTTTAAGTTTTTCATCCTTTTTTTTTATTAATGTTTTCTCATCATTATTATTATTAATTAATTAATATTTTGTAAATAAATATGTATATTAAATATTTAGTAAATTAGGTTAAACTTTAATGTTTTCTTAATAATTAAAACAACTTAGAATTAGGGTTTCTTTTAATTTTAATTTTAATTTTCTTTACTTTCATTAAATACAAAAAACATAAAAACATTTCTTTTCTTAATTAAATAATTAATTAGCTTTTTAATTTAATTTAATTTCAAAAGGGTCCAACGCCCTCGAACATTCGATTCTAATTTCTTTTCGCGCATTTATTCTTATTTATTTTCTTGTGAATATTATGTAACTGCTCAAGCCTTGTAATAGTAATTAGGAATTTATCTACTTTCCGCACTTTTATTAAAACGGGTCTTTGTTAATTTGGCGATGTATAGACCCGCGCCTTGTAATAGCGTAGGATTTTACTTTCCGCACTTTAATTTCCGCACTTTTAAACTACTAAATTGCATGAAAGAATGTATGGCCTAAATTAAAAAACAAGCGTAGATCACCATGATACATTTACAAGATAATATTAACATGAAAACGACACACAAATTCACACACCACTCTTAGGGTACGCCTCACTGTTGCCTTACCTTCGAAACGTGGTCGTCGAGTATAGGACGTTTTAGTAAGTCCTTATGTCCATGACATGATCCAGTTGCCTCGGAAAAGTTGCCTCGAATTAAAAAAGGATCAATGGCATAAGGGTAGCTTCTAAGGTGTCCTACCATTGCTCTGGTGACCACACTGTCCCTACAAACGAATTGACTCGAACACCTCCAACGGTGGTGCTACCTATCTCTCAATGGTGGGATGGCACTACCTTAAGGACATTTACACAGCCTAATTCCTTAGGGTAAGTAGATGACTCGTAGATACTTGCTCTATTCAAAAACAAACAAAACTCTTTTCACACCGACACTTTTCAAAAAGCTTTCAAAACAATTTTTCAAACACTCTTGAGGACTGATACAAGAGTCATTCTGAAATCTTTAACGAAACTTTTTTCAAAACCCACTCACACTTTGAAAAGCAAACACTTTTGAAAACACAATGAGCAAGTATCTAAGAGCCCATGGATAACCATGGATAGAAAGGGTGCTAACACCTTCCCTTTCTATAAATCTACCTCCCGAACCGAGAAACTATCTCATAAGGAATTTTGTTGTGCTTTTGTCCTGTCCATGTTGGAGAAAATAAAAGACGGTGGCGACTCTTGCTTCCGCGACATTTCGCGAACCAGCGTTAAACAGTCAGTTCTAAATCCACCGATCACAGAACTGGCGACTCTGCTGGGGAATTTTAAAAGTGAGGTGTACCTTAGGACTAAGATCACTTGTGTTTTCAATTGTCTGAATTGTTTGCTTTAAATTGTGGGTCTGTCTTGGGAGTTCTATAGATCCTAACCCGGATCTGGGGATACCTTCTTAGAAAGTAGCAACAAGGCTGTGAGGGAACTGTGCGGGGTATACCGACATGGTTGAAGCAGTCTGCTACGTTAATGTGGCACTTTGGTGTGTACCGGTAACCCTTGAGTTCAGTCAAAGAGAGTACGGGGCCTCCGTGTGGTGTTGTGAAGCATCAACTGACCTTAGGAACCTTAATTGAACCATCTTGGCCTCTTTAGGGTAGTGAGATAACTGACTTTGGTGCAGTCCGAGGTTGGTTGATACTCGATACTACACTCAATTGAGGGTTGTTTTCTTGGAATATTTCAGTCGCCAGTTCAGTGGCTAAATCGAAACGATGAACAATGAAAGCAATCCAATGATATTGGGACCCTTAGAACCCGGTTACTTTGTGTTGGCTGAAGATTTTGATAATATTATTAAAAGCCAAGTAAGTTGAACGTTTCGATCGAAATGAAACAAAGCGTCATGTTTCGAAGTAGCAGAAGCAGTGTTTCGAATAAGCGTATCAAAGCTTGGAGCTTCGAGTGGCAATTATGGGAACATATCTAAAGAAGTCTCGAAATGACAACAAGGCTGTGTCTGAGAAGTGCGTTCGAAGCGGAGAAATACCAAAACATTTGAAATTCAAATGGAAGCGGGACATTCGAAGTTTGAAATTTATGTGCTGGAGCATTTGGAGACACGTGGAAACAAGAGAGAGGCATTGTTCTACATGTTCTGAACGTGGCATGATCTTATAGCAAGACCGTTATGGTCGAATTAGTATAAATAGAAGTCTTAGTATTAGGATTTCGTGTGTCATATCTATTATACTAAATACTCAGTAAACATTCAAATTACCACATGGCAAGGGAAACGAATGCAAGAGCAATGTACGTATGATAGCACCACATGTTTATGATTTAATGAAAACCTTTTATCATTTCTAGTACTTTCCTTTATCTTTCTGCCAAATACCATTTACAAGTTTTCTCATTTAAAGTCTTTTTATTTCGAAATCTTTTCATTGAAGCCTTACATTTTAATGCTTTCTTTACATTTCAAACACTTTACATTTCAGAAAACTGTCATACTTTTCATGCCTTTACCTTCAAGTTTTGTCTTTCGAAAGCCTATTTTTACTTAAAGTCATTTACAGATTTCTTGCATTAAACGCTTTCTTCATATTTCAAATCTTTTACATTCCAGAACATCTTTTACATTAACTGTTTTTATAATTCAAAGCCATTTACTTGCTTTTTATACAATTTTACATGTCTTTACAATTAACATTTATTCATGCAAGTTAGTTTCGCGCACATACATTTTGATTACACCTTTAGATCTTTAAGAGAGAAATCGAAATAAGTCAAACACCTATACAACGCTCAAATACCAACCATGAATATTTGTTCGATCATGAGAGTTACCCTAATGACCAAGGAATCCTAGGATCAATCTAGTCGATCCTGTGAGTTACCAGAGAAATTGAATAACAGTCAGCAAGTTTATTCGATAGTTTGGAAGACTAGCGGTTGTTTACCAGAAATCACTGGAAACAAATTGGCACACCCGGTGGGACCAATAATTGGACATTAGAAATAAAGATTGTTGAGACATAACCATTATAAAAAACGTTGGAACCTAAGAAGTTTGCTGTTTTATGAACCTAAGAAGTGGTAAAATAACCAACAGCAACCAACCCTTATCCAGAAGAAAACGTTTGAACAAGATGTCTAGTTCTGACAATCAACAAGGGGAACAAAATGCCCCACATACAACAGGCACTAATGTGTCCACTTCGATGGGAACATCTAATGTGATCCCTTTGAATGCACAGTCTGTTGCATCTTCAACCAGTAATATAGCCACTAATGGAGTAAGTGGCATATCAACTAATAGTTCGATCTTAGGAAATACTGGAACCATTGGTTACCCTGGGGGATTTGTTCCACCATCAGGGACACAATCCCATTTCGCCACTCCACTAACTAGACCACCCGGTTTCGATGGTAATAAAACCAGAAATTCCTCTTATGGAATGCCAACTTTCTTTATGGCAGGTTTACACAATTCCACATCGAATTCATCACCACAATTAGGGTCTGGGTCTGGGGCGAATCAGTTTATGACAAATAACCAAGGGTCAGTGGGTTATAGCACAATGCCTATTTTAACCACAGAAAACCAGTTGGCTTTTAGGCAATTGATGGATGACAGTAACCATAATATGATAGGGGTGTTAGCACAAACTATGCAGGAAATATTTGCCCCAATAGTACAAAATGTGACTGTGACAAACAGGGAAAACGCTGACAACATGAGTCGAATAGCAGATTTCTTTGCTTCCCCAGAAAGGCGTAGGCAGAATCAGGCGGGATTTCGAGCAAACATGCCTGTTATGGAACAAGTTGCTAACGACCCGATTTATAGACCACCTAGGGAAGAAGTTAACTTGGGGGCCAGGGCATCAAGGTTAGAAGCCCCAATAATCCCAGGCCCACAAAGAGAAATTATGGAACCAGGAGCAAGGGTCGAAAGGTTAGAAGCCCCAGAGTTTCGAGAAGAACAACCTAGGGGGATTGTCATGGTTGGTCGAAATCAAGAAGTTGATGCTGTCGTTCATAGAATTCGAAACGATAACATCTTGGCAGAAAACAATCTGACCACCATGATAGAGAGAGTCATGGCCCAGAATGGCCTCAACACAAGAATGAGAAGGCCAAATTATGCTTCTCCTATATTAGATTGCATAATGCATACTGATTTACCAAGGGGATACAAAGTCCCTAAATTTACAAAGTTCGCTGGGGATACCAATGAGTCAACAGTCGAACACATAGCCAAATATCTAACCGAAGCGGGAGATATAGCCAATAATGAAGATCTCAGGATCAAATATTTCCCAAGTTCCTTGACTAAAAACGCCTTCACATGGTTTACCACTTTGCCTCCTGGGTCCATTGACACTTGGGATCTTTTGGAGAGATTATTCCATGAACAATTTTACATGGGACAGTCGAAAATAAGCTTGAAGGAATTAGCCAGTGTCAAGAGAAAGTTTACCGAACCCATAGATGATTATCTGAATAGATTTAGGCTTTTGAAATCCAGATGTTACACAGTAGTGCCTGAACATGAGTTAGTCGAAATGGCCGCTGGTGGTTTGGACTACTCTATTCGAAAGAAACTAGACACTCAATATTTGAGGGATATGGCTCAGTTAGCCGATAGGGTTCGAAAGGTCGAAAGGCTAAAGGCCGAAAAGGCCAGAGTCTTTAAGAATAGCAAGAAAGAAAGGATCTCCTATGTTGGAACTGAGGAAGTAGAAGAATATCCTGAATTCGAATTCGAAGAGGTCTTCGAATTCGAAATCGACCTCGCTGAATTAAAACAGGCTCCACCTTACTCCTGCAAATTATTGGTCCCCACGAAAGGGAAAGAGATTGTTGAAAATGAGAAAAGTGACAAATTCCCAAAGAAGGTTTATACCTTCGATGTCACTAAATGTGACGAGATTTTTGATTTACTTGTCAAAGATGGACAACTCATTGTGCCATCAAATGTCAAAATACCTCCTTTAGATCAGAGAAAGAAGAGAGGATTTTGCAAATATCATAGTTTCCTAGGCCACAAAACGTCACAATGTTTTCTTTTCAGGGACCTAATTCAAAATGCAATCAAAGATGGCAGACTAAAGTTTGCTGATAAGGCAAAGATGAAAGTGGACGAAGATCCCTTGGACGTCGCAGACACCAACTACTCCGAGCCTGCGTGCATTGGAGAGATTAACATGGTGGAAGCTGACCAAAGCGATGCCCCAACAGGAGAGAAAGGTACTGAAACTGAAAACTGGGTGATGGTCGGAGTCGATAAGGAGGTCACTGAAGACATCCAAAAGATACCAGAGACTTCGATTGAAGCAGCACCTGTAGCTGTTGCAAAAGAAACCCAGGCTACTGAAGGCCAGGGAAATCAAAACCAAGAACTAACACAGGTCACTGAAGGCTTGAGGCTGGAATTGGAGAAAGTCCAAATCACGAAGCCAACTTCCCCTCAGAAGGAAATATGGGACACTCTAGGGGAACCCAGTGGAAAATTTGACTATTTGGTCAAATATTCTGCCCCAGAGAGTTCGAAGGTTCACATTAAGGATATAAAGCCCACAGGATGGGGAGATGATGAAGCTAAGGGGGAATATGTTGAGATAAATATGGTGGATATGGAGAGGCCTCGCTCTGAGATGGAGGAGGTAGAAAAATACTTAGAGAAAGAGAAGTATAGAACGGAGGATAATCACGCTGGAGATGCTAGTCTCAAGGATTACCTCATGACATGCCACAAAGGAGATACATGCATGATATTATGCCCTAGGTGCAGCATCCTCTGCAATCAGAGAATCGCTGCGAATTTCGAGAGGGTACAGAGGACTCGAACTGGCAACAATTGGCGCCAGGATAACCAGTTGTTCAGGTGTTATCCTAAGGCTGGAGAAAGTTTGCTGGAATTTGTGTTTCGCTGCTACAAAGGGGCAACCAAGTTCTTGATTTGCCCAAGGTGTTTTGCCGTGTATGACCAAAGCATGGCCAGAGCCTTCGAAACGATTCCCTTCGCCCCTTACTGGAACCATCAAGAAACTGTCCAGATGGGCCCACGTTTCGACAGCAGACACAAACAACGAAGGCCTGATAGCCCTCACCCAAAGGCTGCTCGAAGAGTGACTTTCAAACTCCCTGTTGAAGTGCCAACCGACAGATGGTTGCAAGTCAGAAATGACAAAGGCAAAGACAGATGGAGAAACACCGAACGAAATGCACGCCATGCTATGACTTACAGAAGGCAATTCAACATAGCAAAAAGGGAGGAGGTAAGATTGGAAAACTACAAAGGAAGGAACCCCATGTCAAGATCCCAGTGGCGCAGGCAACAAAGGATTCGAAAGGCTGAGAGGGAAGCTGTGGCAAACAAAGGGGTCACTTCAACAAAGATCCAAGGTGAATCCAGCACCAATAAACCAAAAAATCAAACTGAAGACAAACCTCTAGTTAATAGGAGGCTCTTCTCTGAAGTACAACGGGATGAACCAAAGGAATACACTCCAGGCCCAGAAGAGGACGAAGATATGATAACAGATAACTTCGAATCGGAGGGGGAGTCTTCATTCAACCTAAATTGTAACGTGGTATCTGTGCTTCCCTGTGAATTTGGGCAGGAAACCGAAATTGATGAATATGAGGAAGAAGATACCACAGATTTGATGAAGCATAGGCCTGTGTGCTACTATGTGATGGACAATGGGGCTGTTGAGGAGCAAAATGCGTTCTTCGAACGTCCAGAACCTGCTATGAAGAACCATCTTAAGCCACTATTTATTCGGGCAAAAGTTGGTGCCCATGGTGTGAACAAGGTTCTAGTGGATGGGGGTGCTGCAGTCAATTTGATACCCCATTTCATGCTGAAAAGATTAGAGATCCGCGAAGGAGATATCAAGCCCCATAATATGGTTCTGTCCAATTATGAGGGAAAAGTGGGCAAAACACTGGCAGTGGTCCAGTTGGAATTGACAATAGGCTCAAGCTGTAGGCCCACCATGTTTATGGTGATCGAAGCCAAGGCCAACTATAACTTATTGCTGGGAAAGGAGTGGATCCATGGCGTGGGAGCAGTTCCTTCGTCAATGCATCAGCGACTAGTTTTGTGGAGAGATGATGGAATCGTGGAAAACATCGAAGCAGACCAGAGTTACTTTATGTCAACAGTCAATTTAGTTGACAAGAGGGATTATGATAAAAATCTGGCAAAGATTGCTCCGTGTGTTCCAAATGATGAGATTAACGAAACCAGAAACGCCCACTACTACATGACCCTTCGCCATGATGGCCTTTACTGGGATAGAACAATAATCAGTGAAGAAGAGGGAGTCGAAAGCACTATACAAAAACGGCCAGCAGGCTGGGACTTTGACAACCTTATCCATGACTGAGTCCACCTTTTTCGAAAGGATTTCGGCCTATATGGCTGAGAACGAATCAAAAGCGGCCTTAGAGGCTGAAATAAATAAATTAACTGTAAAGATGAACGAAGTAAGTGGGGATGGCTCGAAATGCTCACCCTTCAAAGAGTTTGAGATGGATCAAAGGTTTGATGCCATCTACGATAAAGAACCCTTAGGCTTCGAAAGGGACCCCATAAACTCAGGTGCCAAAATGTTGGCACAAGATCCACTCGAAGAAGTCAACTTAGGGGATGAAAAAACGAAAAGAATAACCTACATAAGTGCAAAACTTAGCCCAGACCTCAAGAAGAAAGTAATCGAAGTCCTCAAGGAAAACAAAGATTGCTTCGCATGGGATTATGACGAGATGCCTGGTTTAAAGAGGGAGTTGGTCGAACACAGACTGCCAATCAAAGATGGCAAGAAGCCCATCAAACAAACTCCCAGAAGATTCACACCAGTGGTTCTCACAAAGATTAAAGCTGAGATCGAAAGGTTGCTGCGTTGCAAATTCATCAGAACAACAAGGTACGTCGAATGGTTAGCAAACATAGTGCCTGTTATTAAGAAAAATGGTTCTTTAAGAATTTGCATAGATTTTAGGGATTTAAACACTGCAACCCCTAAAGATGAATATTCCATGCATGTGGCAGAAATGCTAGTAGATTCTGCTGCAGGGTTCGAATACTTGAGTATGTTAGATGGATACTCTGGGTATAATCAGATTTTCATTGCTGAAGAAGATGTTGCAAAGACAGCATTTCGTTGCCCATGAGCCTTAGGCACCTACGAATGGGTGGTGATGCCTTTTGGTTTAAAGAACGCTGGGGCAACTTATCAAAGGGCAATGAACTCAATTTTTCATGATTTCATTGAAACCTTCATGCAGGTGTATATTGATGATATAGTCATCAAATCTATATATGCAGAAACACATTTGCATCATTTGAGCCAATCATTCGAGCGAATGAGAAAACATGGCTTAAAGATGAATCCCCTTAAATGTGCATTTTTTGTGCAGGCTGGAGATTTTCTTGGTTTTGTGGTTCACAAGAAAGGGATTGAAATCAACCAGAACAAAACCAAATCCATAATGGAGACGAAAGCACCTTCGTCAAAAAGGGAGTTGCAATCCCTGCTAGGGAAAATTAACTTCCTCAGAAGATTCATTTCGAACCTGAGTGGAAGAACCCAAGCTTTCTCTCTGTTACTTCATCTAAAGCAAGGCCAAGCCTTCGAATGGAACGAAGCCCACCAGGAGGCATTTGACAGGATAAAAAGATACCTCTCTCAGCCTCCTATTTTGTCTCCACCTTCATGGGGGAAGCCCATGAGATTGTACATATCTGCCTCTGAAGTTAGTATAGGTAGTATGTTAGCACAAGAAGATAAAAATGGTATCGAAAGAGCCATATACTATTTAAGTAGAGTACTAAATGATGCAGAGACCAGATATAGCAATTTAGAAAATCTATGTCTCTGTTTGTATTTCTCTTGTACGAAACTCAAGTATTATATAAAGCTTGTTGATGTTTATGTTTCATCTCATTTCGATGTCATTAAACATATGCTTTCAAAACCAATAATGCATAGCAGAGTTGGTAAATGGGCTTTAGCCTTAACAGAATATTCTTTGACTTTCATGCCTTTAAAAGTTGTGAAAGGTCAAGTGATTTTTGACTTCATTGTGGACCATTCTTTGGTTGAGCAGACTGTCATGAGTTACGTCGAAATGCAACCATGGAAATTGTACTTTGATGGTTCAACCCACAGGAATGGAAGTGGTGTTGGAGTCCTTCTAATTTCTCCTGAAGGAATTCCAACAAAATTCAAGTATAAATTAGATGGTCCTCGTTGCTCGAACAACGAAGCTGAGTATGAAGCGCTCATTGTTGGACTTGAAGCTTTGTTGGAATTGGGGGCAACTAGAGTCGAAATTAAAGGAGACTCAGAATTAGTGGTCAAACAAATTACAAAGGAATATAAGTGCATAAAGGAAAACTTGATGATATACTTCGTCATAGTCAATAGGTTACTAAGGAAATTTGAATACATGGATATTCAACACATACCAAGAATGGAGAACCAAGAAGCAAATGACTTAGCACAGTTGGCTTCGGGTTATAAAGTTTCTACCAGGAACTTTAAGGATTTAGTTGAATTAAGGGGTAGAGTTATGGCTACTAGATTCACACCATCGGATCTGGAAAGTATGAAATTGGGATATGTTGAGAAACAGGGATTCGAAATATTAGCCATAAATACTCTGTCAGATGCAGATTGGCGAAGTCCACTGATGAGTTATTTAGCAAACCCAACTCTGAATGTGGATAGAAAGACAAAATACAGAGCATTGTCATATCTCCTCATGGGGAACGAATTGTTTAAAAAGACCCAAGAGGGTGTATTATTGAAATGCCTAGGAGAAAGTGAGGCATACTTAGCATTGTCAGAAGTCCATAATGGGGCATGTGGGGCACATCAAGCAGGCCATAAAATGAAATGGCTGTTATTTCGATACGGCTTGTATTGGCCTAGCATGCTCAAATATTGCATAGACTTTGCTAAAGGATGTGAGGAATGTCAGAAACATGCAGGGATTCAACATGCCCCTGCAAGTGAGTTGCATTCGATCATCAAACCATGGCCATTTAGAGGATGGGCATTGGATTTGATAGGAGAAATAAATCCTGCTTCGTCTAAAGGACAGAAATACATCTTGGTGGGGATAGATTATTTTACCAAGTGGATCGAAGCTATACCACTAATAGTTGTTGATCAAGAGGCTATTATTGAGTTTATACAGAAGCACATTATCTATAGGTTCGGATTGCCAAAGAGCATAACCACAGACCAAGGCTTTGTGTTTACTGGTAGAAAGATGCAAGAATTTGCCCAAGAAATGGGGTTTAGATTGCTAACGTCAACGCCATATTATGCTCAAGCAAACAGTCAAGTCGAAGCAGCCAATAAAGTGATAATAGGATTAATCAAGAAGCATATTGGTAAAAAGCCAAGAAACTGGCACAAAACTTTGGACCAAATATTATGGGCCTGTAGGACATCTCCTAAGGAAGCCACTAACACTACGCCTTTCCAACTCACATTTGGTCATGATGCAGTGTTGCCAGTAGAAATTTATCTACAATCAGTTCGAATTCAGAGACAAAACGAAATCCCAGCTGCATTATATTGGGAAATGATGATGAATGAATTAGTTGAGTTGGACGAAATTAGATTACATGCATTGGAAATTTTGATGAGACAAAAAGAAAGAGTGGCCAGAACATACAACAAAAGGGTGAAGAAAAAAGTATTCATTATTGATGACTTAGTTTGGAAAGTCATATTGCCCATGGACAAGAAAAATAAAGCACTAGGTAAATGGTCACCTCATTGGGAAGGACCTTTTCGAATATTAAAAGTATTCTCAAACAATGCATACGAAATCGAAGAACTGATGGATGATAAGCGTATCCTAAAGGTTAATGGGAAATATTTAAAGAAATATAAGCCACGCCTGCAGGAGATTCGAATAGTAACAACGTAATCAAGATATTATAAAAAGGCCAAAATGGCAAGATGAGATGCCAAAATGGCGTTGTTCGAATATTACATATAAGAAACCAAATTGTAGTCAAATAAACACTGAAATTTAGAAATAAGAATTATTTTTCAGTCTGTTGAAAGTGCTTCGAAATGATTCAAGTCTCTGCTGAGCGAAACGCCTGGCTCCTTCCAAGGTTGCCACTTCTCCTTTAAGTTGTTCTGCAGTTTCCATTTCTGCAAGCCCCTGGTTGAGAAGCTCTTCGAATTGGTTACCAGCAGTATTGGTTTCGAAGGCCATTTGTTGTTCTTTAGCCTCCTTAACCTTCTGTTGAAGTTCCAGAATCTGCCTTTCCCAAAGAAGTATGGACTCAGCTCGAGCCTCATAATCAGTTTTCGCCTGCTTTAGATGCATAGCTTGATCCTCAGCTTCTTGAGAGAGTTTCGAAGCTTGTTCATAAGCAGCATCCATTGCAATGCGTTTTTCTTGAACCTTCTTGGCAGCAGATTCATCTTGGAGAAGGTAGCCAGTTACGTTGTCCAGCAAAGCCTGGAGATCGAACAAGAGAGTACTAACTGGCAAGGAGCAGGTAGCAAGATTGACCTTTGTAAGCAACTCCTTCATAGTATAGCAAGCAGTACTATCTTGTTTGAGCACTTCGAATATATCCACATTGAGAATTGTTTTCCTAATCTTATTAAGAAGTACAATTCTTTCATCTGTGGGAAGAGGATAGTTGGTCGAACTTGTGCCGGCCCTAGCAAGTGGGATGTCCCTTTGAGCCAGCTTTGCCTTCATGTACCCAATAGGGTCATTTCTTCTCAGGAGTGCAAGCTCTTCGTCAGTCATTCGAGACAAAGAGGATTGAGGGAGTTCCACACGTAGGGGAGTCACGTCCATTTCAACCTCCATGGGTTTGTTGGTGGCATCACCATCCCCTTCATTCGTTTCGTGCTCGTGATCTTCTTCATCATCATCCAAGTCCACCACTTCGATGTCTTCCTTTTCACTGCTATTTGCATTGGACTCCGTCCCAGCAGTCGAACCATCATTAGCATCCTCTTCCTCAGACTCTTCGTCTGCAGATTCTTCGTCTCTTTGGCCAGAATCAGCTTTCTCTCCTTCAGTTTGAGTGTCCTTTGGGTCCTCTTGAAGGGTTTCAAGAGGGGACTTTTGAAGAGAAGCTCTTTGCAAATCTTCTGTAGATGTTTGAAGTGGTGTTTCGTTTGTCTCTTTCAGAGGAATGGAGGTGCCTTGATCATCCTGCTGTTCAGAAGTTCCAGCCAGAATCGCCATATTGGACGAACCTTTGTTCTGTACAAGGTTGCTGGAATCTCCTTGAGGAGAGGAGTTAAGTGGAGCAGCAGCTTTGGATGGTGAGTTCGAAGTAGTGGAAGTTGGATTCAAGGTGTTCTGCAAGGAGCAAAAGAATGTTAAAAACATGCTCCAAGGTAATAAGAAATTGTTATTTTCAAAGAGATTTAAAGTTCAATTTACCTGTGGACTCTCGGAGGAGAGGTTACTAGCTATGCGTTCCAACATTACGTTGGAGGTCGAAGGTGGAATTTTGGATTTGGGTGAGGGAGCAGCATCCCTGGAATCGAGTCCAGAGACACTAGTTGGAACGGTACTTTTCGAAATGAACTTCTTCTGTTTCTTCTTCGAATCAGTTGGTAAGTTTCCTCCAGCCTTGGGGTCTTCCCCAGTGGTGTTTGATTTCCGCTTCTTGGGAGTAGTAGGAGGAAGTTTGTTGGTCTGAAAAGATTTAAACAAAGAGTTAGATGCAAACCATAAAACATGAGTGAATTCGAAACATCAAGGCTAAGTGATTACCGTTGGAGTTGGAACACTGGTTGTTGTTGGTATTGTTGTTCTTGTTGTGGTTGCAGCAATGGTTGTTGTTTCGGGTGGAGTCACTTTGTCAGTAGTTTCGATAGAGGCTTGAGAGGCGCTCCCTTCTTTCGACTTCGAGGCGGCTGTCTTTATCCTGATGGCTGAAAATCGAAACAATTAAAGCAAAGGTTAAAGATATGGAAAATAAAAAACGTTTGGGATTTTCCCAAGCATTCGCACCTGTGCCTTGATCAGATTTAATTGACATGGCAGAAAGGTCGTATCGAAGGTGTCCTGGGAAATCATGAAGCCAGTGTCGAGCCCATGTCACAGTCTCAGATGGCTTTGGTTTCCTTTGAAGATGTTTGAACATCTCTTTGCAAGTGAACCACCAAGGGTATGGGGGAAACCAAGCCAGAGCCAGTTCTGAGGTAGGTAATCTGGGAAATTTAGGTGGATGCATTTCGAATTCCAACCTATACCTATCCTCAGGTGACAACCCTGAAGGAAGTTTTAACTTAGAAACTTTTTGTTTGAATTTTTCCTTCAAGGTCTCAGCTGCTTGATGCACAGTGGATTCCAAGTGCGTGGGGTCATAAGTAGTTTCAAAATAATTTTGAAAAGCTTTAATCTCTTTGGCATGAGTAAACATACCTTTCTTTGCTGGTACCTGCACATCGAAGGCATCAATTAGTTTCTGTTGAATTGTAAGTGTATCGAACATATAAGTTTGATAAAACTTGGTCCACCATTCCAGAAACCCTTTAGCTGTGAGATGGTTAGGTTCGAAGGTTATTAGCTCAAACTGGGCAAAGCCTTGGTATTGTTCTTGTTGTAATTTGGCTTCCCGTGCCTTGAAGGTTCGCCCAGAGGTAATGGCACTCTCAGTTTGAAATAAGGGTTCAGGAATTAGTTGGCATAAGCCAAACTGTCTCGAAACAAAATTTGGCTGGTAAGCGAAGAGGAAAATCTGATTCTTGGCAGGAGTTATTCTTGAAGAAATGAGTCTAGGCATCAAAAAAGCTCTCCATACATCCTGAATCTCCTTGCTCTTGACAGCTTCTGAGAGAGCCATGGTGAACCAGGAAGGTCCATGAGCCCTCGAAGCAAAAGGCACCATGCTCTCTTCGAACTTATGCCTTTTGGAGAATATCATGATGTACTTCGAGAATAGGAATTTGAAGTCATCTTTGTCGTCATTGGGAGTTAATCTTCGAAGCCTAGTGCCTTCGACTATCCTATCAGTTATCTCAGGGTCTTGTTCATCAATGATGTTGGCAGTTGACAAGAAGGGTTCGAACATGGCATTTAGCCATAGCTGAAGTAACCAAAAAGGGCCAGCCAACATGATATTTTTGGAGGTATGGGATTTTAGGCTCGAAACAGCTGACCTTAGGCTTTCATAAAGGTCAACTAAGAGCAGTTCACTTAAGCAGACTCTTCAATTTTCATGCAAATCCATAGCTAGAGGAACAAACCTACTGGCTACCTGTAGGGATCTACTGCAGAAGACGTATCTTGACAGCCATAGGGTTAGGAAAGCAATGTGTTCTACATCAGACACACTATCTCCCTCAGCATGGTAGTGACTGATAAATTTGGAAAAACTTGCTAGTTTGACTTCGAAGTCGATTATACTTGAATGTTCTTCGTTGTCAGGTATATATGTTTCTCCTACTGGCGATAGCCCAGTGATGGCCGCTATATCGAAGAAGGTAGGGGTGATCATTCCACCAGGGAGATGGAAAGTATTATAGGTACTGTCCCAGAAATAGAGGGACGCGAATAACAAAGGGTGGCTGTAAGTGAAACCAGGCTTCGACAGCTTAATCAGGTTGTAGATACCTAATTCTTCCCATTGCTGGGATTTCTTAGCTTCTACCTTCTTGAACCAGTTTTGATAAGCAGTATCGGAGGTGGGGCAAGATCGAAACGGTTTAAAATTACTTTTTACATAGTCTAATACAAAAGGGTCCTTAGGAGGAACAGTTGGATTTTCTATGGTGTTTGAGCCAGAAGATTCTATTGCCTTAGGGGCGTCCATTTTGTTAAACAAGGGTTTGAAACTATAGCAAACTGGGAAAATTGTCCTGGTATCTTTTAATATTTCAAAAACCGTAAGAGGGCCTATTAAGGCTAACCTCTTACCAGCAACGGTGGTAGGAATGAGTACCTGTGATGCATAAAGCATTTCTTTTTCCTTTGAGATCATCTGAGGAGCAAGAACGGATTGACCTTGGTGAGTAATAACCTTACTTTCCATTGAAGTTCCTGCGGTCTTTCCTTTCTTCTTGGAAACCTTTTTGAGTTGGGATGAAGAAGAAGAAGACATTTTTGAAGAATGTTGAAAGCTTAGGGTTTTTTGGCGAGAGAAGAAGGATAAAAGATTCAGAATATGGAAAGAAAAGAAAAAGACTAAGTTGATGATGTTTTATAATGTGGAAGTTTAAGCATCCACTGAATAAGGGTGTGATATGTGGAAATCATGGGTTGGTTTGATGAAGAGATGGCGTAAAGTTAACATGGGAAATAGGCGTGATTAAAGATAATCATTGTTTGTAACTGCACCATATTGTGAAGTGGCTCCAGGCGGTTAAGGAATCCAAAAAGTGCTATGATTGACGTGACTGGAGTCAAATGCATTAAATGTTAAGATGATTCGAAGGTCGCATCAAAATCTTGTGTAGATGTTTAAAATAGGTATTTCTCAGAGAGATCGAAATACATATTTTAAAGGGGCATTTTGTTGGCTGAAGATTTTGATAATATTATTAAAAGCCAAGTAAGTTGAACGTTTCGATCGAAATGAAACAAAGCGTCATGTTTCGAAGTAGCAGAAGCAATGTTTCGAATAAGCGTATCAAAGCTTAGAGCTTCGAGTGGCAATTGTGGGAACATATCTAAAGAAGTCTCGAAATGACAACAGGGCTGTGTCTGAGAAGTGCGTTCAAAGCGGAGAAATACCAAAACATTTGAAATTCAAATGGAAGCGGGACATTCGAAGTTTGAAATTTATGTGTTGGAGCATTTGGAGACACGTGGAAACAAGAGAGAGGCATTGTTCTGCATGTTCTGAACGTGGCATGATCTTATAGCAAGACCGTTATGGTCGAATTAGTATAAATAGAAGTCTTAGTATTAGGATTTCGTGTGTCATATCTATTGTACTAAATACTCAGTAAACATTCAAATTACCACATGGCAAGGGAAACGAATGCAAGAGCAATGTACGTATGATAGCACCACATGTTTATGATTTAATGAAAACCTTTTATCATTTCCAGTACTTTCCTTTATCTTTCTGCCAAATACCATTTACAAGTTTTCTCATTTAAAGTCTTTTTATTTCGAAATCTTTTCATTGAAGCCTTACATTTTAATGCTTTCTTTACATTTCAAACACTTTACATTTCAGAAAACTGTCATACTTTTCATGCCTTTACCTTCAAGTTTTGTCTTTCGAAAGCCTATTTTTACTTAAAGTCATTTACAGATTTCTTGCATTAAATGCTTTCTTCATATTTCGAATCTTTTACATTCCAGAACATCTTTTACATTAACTGTTTTTATAATTCGAAGCCATTTACTTGCTTTTTATGCAATTTTACATGTCTTTACAATTAACATTTATTCATGTAAGTTAGTTTCGCGCACATACATTTTGATTACACCTTTAGATCTTTAAGAGAGAAATCGAAATAAGTCAAACACCTATACAACGCTCAAATACCAACCATGAATATTTGTTCGATCATGAGAGTTACCCTAATGACCAAGGAATCCTAGGATCAATCTAGTCGATCCTGTGAGTTACCAGAGAAATTGAATAACAGTCAGCAAGTTTATTCGATAGTTTGGAAGACTAGCGGTTGTTTACCAGAAATCACTGGAAACACTTTGATAGGACAGGTTTGAGCCCACCAACTTCAAGAGGGTAATACCCAGACCCCATGCTGGCCTAAACTCTAAGGGTTGTGGTGTGACTTGTGTGCTTTCATACTTGACTACTTGCATGCTTGTTATCTGACACTTGAGTTTCTTGCAGGTTTTGTTTATAGTCCTTAATTGGGACTCATAACAAGGTTTACCTACATTACCCCACGCATAACATGACATCATACCATCATACCATTGCATACATCCTGCATAAGGACTAACCCATTTCAAGGATCTCAAGGGTCTGTGATGCAGGTCATGATGAATCAAAATGCCTAGCAAGGGGCAAAGGGGATTTATTTTCCTCTAGCCAAGGTTGTCAGGGGCTATGACCCACTAGATATGGTGAGCCTTTGACCCTTGAAGAAGGACTCTCAACAACATGCAGTCCCTTCAATCAAGCTATCGGATCCCAACTCTAACGATTTTCTTGTTTACCCCGCGAGATCCTTGAAAACATTGCATGCATACATACATATCATTGCATTACAGGTACCCCTTTTTTTGGGTTGCTTACCTTCTTCGCTGTTTATTTCAGCCGATCGTCATGAATCCTGAATCATCTACCGAGCAGTCCATCAAGGCCCTTCAGGCTCAGAACGCCCAATTCCAAGAGCTGATTATGAGTCTGGCCCAAGGTCAAGAGGAGTTGAAGTCTCTGCTGGTTAAGAAGAAGAAGAAGAAGAGAACTGTATTATTCAACATTGGCCGGAGGTTTGGCAACACACTGCAGAATGAGGTTGATCAAGCTGGTTCTTCTGTAGGAAAAGGCAGTCCCCAAGGGGGAAGGGCTCCAAGTCCGGTGGTCTCTGACAACGAGACTGATTTTAATGAGGAACAGTATCCTCTAGCTGAAGACAGATACAAGCAGTTAAAGGACCGTCTAAGTGCCATGGAAATACAAAAAGTGCCCGGCCTGGACTTCGAAGATCTAGGTCTGTCTTCTGGGGTAATAATCCCGCACAAATTCAAGGCACATGCCTTTGCCAAGTACGACGGGGCATCCTGTCCTAAGCTGCATCTCAGGTCTTACACAAGGAGGATCCAGCCCTACACGGCTGACAAGAATTTATGGATTCACTTCTTTCAGGATAGTCTGTCTGGAACCCAACTCGACTGGTTCTATCAACTGAATGGAGCTAACATCCGCAGCTGGAAGGACTTGGCCAATGCATTCTATAAACAGTACCAGTACAATGCCGACCTTGCTCCCACACGCACTCAGCTTCAGCGAATGTCTATGGGCACAGGCGAAGGCTTCAAAGAATATGCTCAAAAATGGAGGGACCTTGCCGGAAGGGTACAACCACCTCTGACTGACCGCGAGCTCGTCGACATGTTCTTGGGGACCCTGTCTGGTCCATTCTTCAACCACCTGATTGGGAATTTTGCCGCTGGGTTTATAGATCTGATCTTAACCGGGGAAAGAATAGAAGCTGGCATCAAGTCGGGGAAAATACAGAATGGTGACTCCTCGAACACTGAGAAGAAACCATCCAAGAGAGAATCTAGTGCTGTCTATGGCTCAAAAGGGCAGAATAGGTCCGAACACCGCCAAGATGTCAATGCGGTGGTTATTGCAAAACCGACCGGTGCTCCTCAGCGTCACAATCAGCAAAGGGAAGAGAGACCCAAAAGGCAATTCACTCCCCTCGGCATGACCTTGTCACAGATATTGCCACAGTTGCTGGAAACCAAGTTGGTAACTCTCATGGACCCTCCAAAGAATCCCAACAGGATGCCTTCAAGGTATAACCCCAACATTCGCTGCGCTTATCATTCTGACAGCCCGGGGCATGCTACAGATGATTGTTGGACTTTGAGAAACAAGGTTCAGGATCTGATCGATGCGAAGGAAGTCCAGTTCGACTCTCCAGAGACTCCGAATGTGACCATTGCTCCCTTGTCAAAACATGGCTAGGATTGGAAACTTTTGTTCATTTGAATGTTCAGATTGTAATTTTCTTTGATTGTTCAAACATTTTATTTCATGTCAAACTTGGTTATTTCATTAATGCATTACACATGTCTGTTTTGAAGTAATTATTTCGTATTCACTATATGCAAACTGTTTTCATATTTTTGTGATGATCAACTCTTGATTGAAAATTCTAAGCCTCTTGAGGGAGGATGACGAAAACGATACCACGATCTTTACAGTATGCTTTTGAACAGACCCCGCTGATGAGGTACATGCATTGTTTCAATTCCTAAACACTGGAGTTATAAGGAAGATAATCTCTCGTCAACCCCTCTGAGCCAAAGAAGTAGGAGTTTTTCTTTTCGAAATTTAAAACCCTTAATCATAACCTGGGGCAGGGTAGTCTCTTAGTTGATCCAAGTGCATAACGAATGGCACCAAAGAGGTCCTCACAAAACAAAAGACCGTGATGGTTCCGAATAATCATAAAGACAGGCAGTCATTACTTCTCAAAATAAAAGCCCATTAAGTCAAAACCTATGAAGGAGACTTACAAAAACTGGGGCATCCCGCTGACTGTAATCACAAAAGAAACAGTTCAGGCAAAAAAAAACAGGGATAACAAAATCAAAAAAAAGAAGAAAGAGGTCCTACAAACCCTCAACCAAAAAAGAAATGACGGCCTATTCGAAATAAACTATCGGTATCCGAACCATCACCGGAATATCAAAGTAAAGACTCAAACAAGGTCTAACGCACGATCAACTGAGTTTAGGTTTGAAGAACATCACGAAGAGCGGGTGGGTACAAATAATTTGAGCCTTTATCCTTTGTTTCTTAAACCGTGAACCAGGCCACGCTACAACCCTTAAAAGTCCTAGCTGAAGCATGGGTTAGTTCGAAAGCATACTGTTACCAAAGGTATCCTGACTCCTTAAGGCTTGCTATAAAATATTGAGTTGACATCACATTTTACAAAATTTGCTGGTTTTATTGAAAAATGCATTTTTCAAAAACTTCAAGACAGACATAAGCTTTGCATTTTTAACATAACTTTGTTTGCATATGACTTTTTGTTTGAACAGCATAGAAATTCGCACGACGAATGCCTAATGAACAAAAGCACCTCCAATCAAGGGGCATGGCCTGATCATTGTCCATCATCTGGGACAGTCCAGTCAAGATTCAAGGAATCTCTCAAGATGCCAAACAGCCAGGGGCAAACCTCCGCCTGAGCCACTTGGGGAATTCGACATGAATTCCCAGCAATAAATCTTGCATGACCAAATATCTTCTGGTAGCGTGGCAACACAATAACAGGGGCACCTCCCTACATCCTGAGAGCATGGACATAGTCGGGAAAAATACTACGCGTAATCAAAGACCCGCTAGGTTGACACACCTAGGCAAAAATAAGGGCTTCCCGGCGAACCAAAAGGGTTCGAGCAAAAATGAGGGATGAAATGAAAAAAATATGTATACCCGGCAAGTCGAAAACCTGAAAAGGCGGCTTGGGAAAAAATGGGTATCCCGGTGGACTGAAAACCCGAAAGGGCGGTCCAGGCAAAAGTTAGGGATCAAAGCGTACGACTATGTCCTATCATCTCGTCACTTGCCTACCAGAAGAAGATTTGTCAATTGGCAGTCATCAAACACCTTCACAGGTACCTTCTTCTCCAACATAAACTGGGGCAATAATGAGTTGTCTAAATGATCCGGTTGCCCTGTCCACCGAAGTGCCAAGGTAAGTTCAGCTGAAGAATGCGACCAAGATACCTTCATTTCCAACAGAGCACAACAACGAAATCCCCAGCGGAGTTATCATCAAATCTCAGCGAAGTATCTCTTCCCAGAGTAATTCCCCACAGAGTAATCTCTTCGCCAAGTTTATTCCCCAACAGAGTTATCTTCTCCGACCGGTATTCTTGCAATCATCATCCCCAACGGAAACGAAGAATCTCACTCTTCAACATCAGCCCAGGATTTGACTTCCCGGCATCCGTCAAGGATCTATTTTCCTAGACGCAGATACATTCATAAACATCACATTGTTATACATCATGATACATGCATATACGCATCATATCATACAATCTCATGTGTTGAAAAATATTATTGCTTGATCCATATCATGCATTGCACATGACTGACCTTTACCTTTCAGGAAGGATACAGTTAAAAGATCAGCTATGTAGACGAATACAGTCAAAAGAGACCAACCCAGTCAAAGAATACAAATCCAGTTAAATCAATGCCGAAAGATTTCTCTGATCCAACTCGTCGTTATAGACACTCGTCTCTATAGACACTCGTCGCTATAGACACTCGTCGTTATAGACACTCGTCGTTATAGACACTCGTCGTTATAGACACTCGTCGTTATAGACACTCGTCGTTATAGACACTCGTCGTTATAGACACTCGTCGTTATAGACACTCGTCGTTATAGACACTCGTCGTTATAGACACTCGTTGTTATAGACACTCGTCGTTATAGACACTCGTTGTTATAGACACCCGTCGTCATAGACACTCGTCGTCATAGACACTCGTCGTTATAGACACTCGTCGTTATAGACACTCGTCGTTATAGACACTCGTCGTTATAGACACTCGCTGTTATAGACACCCGTCGTCATAGACACCCGTCGTCATAGACACTCGTCGTCATAGACACTCGTCGTTATAGACACTCGTCGTTATAGACACTCGTCGTCATAGACACTTGTCGTCATAGACACCCGTCGTTATAGACACCCGTCGTTATAGACACCCGTCGTTATAGACACCCGTCGTTATAGACACTCGTCGTTATAGACACTCGTCGTTATAGACACTCGTCGTTATAGACACTCGTCGTTATAGACACTCGTCGTCATAGACACTCGTCGTCATAGACACTTGTGGTTATAGACACCCGTCGTTATAGACACTCGTCGTTATAGACACTCGTCGTTATAGACACTCGTCGTTATAGACACTCGTCGTTATAGACACTCGTCGTTATAGACACTCGTCGTTATAGACACTCGTTGTTATGGACACTCGTCGTTATAGACACTCGTCGTTATAGACACTCGTCATTATAGACACTCGACACTCGTCGTTATAGACACTTGTCGTTATATACACTCGTCGTTATAGACACCCGTCGATAAAGACCACCCGTCCATGGAAATAACCTGTCAGTAGAGACAACTCACCAACCTTTCTGAATTCCAGACTCGATTCCTATATCCGGCCATGGTACGTCTGAAGAGTTCGAAGATCCGATTCCTGTATCTCGCCAGGGTGTATCTGTTGACGACTAACATTACCAGACTCGATTCCTGTATCTTTCCAGGGCACGTCTGAAGAGTTCGAAGATCCGATTCCTGTATCCTGCCATGGTGTATCTGTTGGCGACTAATATTCTCCGGACTCGATTCCTGTATCCTGTCAGGGTACGTCTGAAGAGTTTAAAGATTCGATTCCTGTATCCAGCCAGGGCACATCTACGTAAAGAGTTTGAAGATCAACTCCTGTAACAGGGCAGGTAATTATTTTTCTTTCTCAGGTACGCAAGTTCTCGCTAAGGAATCTCTTACGCGATCGACACCTAGGTGGCGTCTATAAGCCCATTCCCGACAAGGTACTATCATACTTCCAGATGGCATCTATAAGCCCATCTCCACATGCCTACAGTCTCCAAATGGCATCTGTAAGCCCATTCCCTGCATCACACTGCTGATATTCTACTATGTGAGTGCAAATTTCTGGGTACTCTAGTGTTCAATCATCTTCCACCTTCAGATTATGAAAGGCACGCCAGCCAATCTACATCCTCAGGTCTAAGAAGATTGAACAGGGGCAACTGTTGTACCCCAAAATTTGCCCTCCCATATTTCTCAAAATATTTCAAGAAAAATTCACAAGTCCAACCCGGCGCATCATATTCAGGTATTCTTTCGCCAAGATATCTCTGATAACGTATTCTCAAATTCAGGTTCGGCTCAAGAGTCAATTCTTTAAAGAAGGTATCCGAATGTGTGAGTTTTCTCGAAGAAATATGGTGAAAAAGTGTGCTGAAAGTGCAGTTTTTACGCGCTAAAAAATTCATAACTTGAAGATCGTGGCTCGTTTTGAACCCGTTCCGGTGGCAAAAATTCCGTCTTGACATTATCTACATTTTCATCTCTCACGGATGGAAGCCAATTTCGATCAGAAGGTCTTCAAAAATGTGGATTTATCAAGTATTTTCATACAGAAAATTTATGACAGAAGTTTATTTACGTCATGTTCAGAAAATCATAACTTGGTCGATTTTCATCGTATCGAGCTGGTTCCGGCGCCAAAATTTCACAAATTGAGTTGGCTACATTTTCACAGAAGGTATTGAGTTCAAACGGTATTCAAAAGGCCTTCGTGTTTTGCTCAGAGTGCATGACACGCTGAAAATCCTGAATGCTGAATATTATTTCATCTGGGCCGAAACTTCGAAAATTCATAACTCGGTCAATTTTTATCGGATTGGGCTCATATTTTTACACAAGGTCACTGACTCATAGATCTACAACTTTTCTTCAAAAGTCGAGACCGGATTATGCTCCGATCAATACCAGTTTTTTATTGAAGAACGTGTCAGAGTCGACACTGGAGCCCAAAATAAGTTTGTCTGAGCTGAAACTTCAAAAATTCATAACTAATTCACCGTTTATCCGATTGAGCTGATTTTCAGATAGGAGTTAGTTCTTGATGTCGGCTACATTTTGTTTTCACATTTCAACTTCAAAAATTGCACTTAAGTCCCTGCGATTTAGCCTGGAAAGTGACGAACTCAAGTAAACATTGGAGGCCCAATTGCACATTCAAAGCCCATTTTCTTTACCCTAATTTCCATTATATAATCACCTTCTTTTCACACAAACCAGGGAAGACGAGAAAGAGAGGGAAAAAAACCTTGCCACAACACTGTTAGAATATCAAATTCTTTCAAGAACCCTAAAACCTTGAAATCCTTATTACAAATCCCTCTCTCACTACAAACAAGCCATCACAGTTACAAACCAACACCTCACTACTTCTTCAGTAAGGATAAGGCTGGCTTGATCTCCATGATCCAAAGGGCATAAAAGCATTCAGGTCACTAATTTTCCAGTAAGGGTAAGATTGATTTGATCTCCATGATCAAAAGGGTATAATCATTCATACATGCCATATTGTGCCTAAACATTAAATTTCTTCATATATTGGCTTTATTTGCATTTTATGATTTTATTTAATGTGTTCATGAGATTTAACACTGCAGATTTAGACAGGATCCCATGCAGGTTCATTAAGGAACGTTGAGGCCAAAAGCCAAAAGCCAAAAGCCAAAAGCCAAATGGCCAAAAGCCAAAAGCCAAAAGCCAACTGGCCAAAAGCCAAAAGCCAAAAGCCAAAAGCCAAATGGCCAAAAGAACAACTTATGCATGACACCAATACATGGCGAGACAGACATCCTGAGAAGATTAAGGAACGTTGAGGCAAGAACACAAATGGCCAACAGCCAGAACACAAATGGCCATGAAACCCAATCCAATGGCCAAAGAATGCAGACCACGGTACTCAGGAGTCAATGAACACGCACGTGATGCCAGAAAGTCAAACAAGACTTTTTGTCTAATGGGCCAGAATACTTCAATAAACCTCCAAATTGGGTCAGACATCCCCATTGTTTGTATTCTTTTTTTAATTTCCTTTTCTTTTCTTTTAATTATTTTAATTGTTTTCTTTAAATTTCAATAATTAATTTTCATAATATAAAAATCAGAAACTAAAATATATTAATTAATTTAATTATTAAATATTTTTTTTGTAAATAAATGTACATTAATTATTTAGTTAAATTAGGTTTTAAAATTTAAATCTTTTTCTTAACAAAGTAAAATATATAGAAATTAGTGTTTTTAAGTTTTTCATCCTTTTTTTTATTAATGTTTTCTCATCATTATTATTATTAATTAATAAATATTTTGTAAATAAATATGTATATTAAATATTTAGTAAATTAGGTTAAACTTTAATATTTTCTTAATAATTAAAACAACTTAGAATTAGGGTTTCTTTTAATTTTAATTTTAATTTTCTTTACTTTCATTAAATACAAAAAACATAAAAACATTTATTTTCTTAATTAAATAATTAATTAGCTTTTTAATTTAATTTAATTTCAAAAGGGTCCAACGCCCTCGAACATTCGATTCTAATTTCTTTTCGCGCATTTATTCTTATTTATTTTCTTGTGAATATTATGTAACTGCTCAAGCCTTGTAATAGTAATTAGGAATTTATCTACTTTCCGCACTTTTATTAAAACGGGTCTTTGTTAATTTGGCGATGTATAGACCCGCGCCTTGTAATAGCGTAGGATTTTACTTTCCGCACTTTAATTTCCGCACTTTTAAACTGCTAAATTGTATGAAAGAATGTATGACCTAAATTAAAAAACAAGCGTAGATCACCATGATACTTGTACAAGATAATATTAACATGAAAACGACACACAAATTCACACACCACTCTTAGGGTACGCCTCACTGTTGCCTTACCTTCGAAACGTGGTCGTCGAGTATATGACGTTTTAGTAAGTCCTTATGTCCATGACATGATCCAGTTGCCTCAGAAAAGTTGCCTCGAATTAAAAAAGGATCAATGGCATAAGGGTAGCTTCTAAGGTGTCCTACCATTGCTCTGGTGACCACACTGTCCCTACAAACGAATTAACCCGAACACCTCCAACGGTGGTGCTACCTATCTCTCAATGGTGGGATGACACTACCTTAAGGACATTTACACAGCCTAATTCCTTAGGGTAGGTAGATGACTCGTAGATACTTGCTCTATTCAAAAACAAACAAAACTCTTTTCACACCGACACTTTTCAAAAAGCTTTCAAAACAATTTTTCAAACACTCTTGAGGACTGATACAAGAGTCATTCTGAAATCTTTAACGAAACTTTTTTCAAAACCCACTCACACTTTGAAAAGCAAACACTTTTGAAAACACAATGAGCAAGTATCTAAGAGCCCATTGATAACCATGGATAGAAAGGGTGCTAACACCTTCCCTTTCTATAAATCTACCTCCCGAACCGAGAAACTATCTCATAAGGAATTTTGCTGTGCTTTTGTCCTGTCCGTGTTGGAGAAAATAAAAGACAGTGGCGACTCTTGCTTCCGCGACATTTCGCGAACCAGCGTTAAACAGTCAGTTCTAAATCCACCGATCACAGATAGCAAAAGTGCCTTGTAAGGGATGATATTAGGGTGTTTAGTGTCCCAATATCCTTTTACTTGGATAATCACTAGAGCGTAATCCCCAAACACATTCAAATGCTTGATCCTTAAATCAATGGCAGATTTCAGACCCAAAATGCAGGCTTCTGACTCAGCCATATTGTTCATACAATCGAAGTATAATCTGGCAGTGAAAGGAGTGTGGAAACCTTCAGGGGAGATGATCACAACACCAATTTCGTTACCCAAGGCATTGGAAGCCCCATCGAAGACCATAGTCCATCGGGATCCTTGTTCAGGTCTGTCATACGGTCCAGGTTTTGCAGCAGTCGGTTACTAGCATGATGTTCTCATCAGGGAAGTCGAAGTTCATAGACTGATAATCATCAACAACTTGATGGGCCAAATAATCCGCTAGTATGCTTCCTTTTATGGCCTTTTGCATTATGTATTGAATGTCGTACTCAGTCAAGATTATTTTCCACCTAGCTATCCGTCCGGAAAGAGCAGGTTTATCGAAGATGTACTTGATTGGTATGAGTCAACATATACTGTCTTATCTGGAGAGCAGCCCATTCTAAAGCGCAACAAGTTTTCTCGAGCTGTGAATATCGGTAAAATTTTTGCTAAGGTAATAAATAACATGCTCTTTTTGGCCAGACTCGTCATGTTGGCCCAAAACACACCCCATAGAGTTCTCTAGTACCGTCAAGTACATGATCAATGGTCTTCCTTCAACTGGAGGCATGAGAATAGGAGGTTCTTGTAGATATTATTTGATTTTATTGAAGGCAACTTGACATTCATCATTCCATCTGACTATCTGGTCTTTCTTCAAGAGTTTGAAGATTGGCTCACAAGTAGCAGTCAAGTGAGATATAAAGCGGGCAATGTAGTTGAGACGACCCAAGAATCCTCTAACTTCCTTTTCAGAGTGGGGGACTGGCATTTCTTAGATGGCCTTTACCTTGGCAGGATCAACTTCAATGCCTTTTCCGCTGATAACAAAACCTAGAAGCTTTCCAGATCGTACTCCAAATGTGCACTTGTTAGGGTTCAACCTCAACTTGTACTTTTTCAATCTTTCGAATAGCTTGTACAGGTGATCGAGATGTTCCTCTTCAGTTTGTGATCTGGAAATCATATCATCCACATATACCTCTATTTCATGATGGATCATATCATGAAACAAAGCTACCATAGCCCTTTGATATGTTGCCCCTGTATTCTTCAATCCGAATGACATGACCTTATAGCAGAAGGTGCCCCATTGCTTAACGAAAGTGGTCTTCTCCATGTCTTCGGGAGCCACCCTAATTTGATTATATCCTGAGAAGCCATCCATGAAAGAGAAGACCTTATACTGAGAAGTATTATCGACTAAGACATCAATATGAGGTAGAGGGAAGTCATCCTTGGGGCTTGCCCTATTCAGATCCCTATAGTCTATGCATATGCGAACTTTTCTGTCTTTCTTTGGCACTGGAACCACATTGGCAAACCATTAGGGATAAGATGTCACATCCAGGAATCTTGCATCAAATTGTTTCATCACTTCAGCTTTTATCTTTTCAGACATGTCAGGCCTCATGCGATGAACTTTTTATTTGACAGGAGGAAAATCTTCCTTTGTCGGTAGACGATGAACTACAATGTCAGTATCCAACCCAAGCATATCTTTATACGACCAAGCAAACACTTCCACATAGTCATGCAACATTTAAACCAATCTGCTCTTGACAATGCTTTCCAGGTTAGCGCCGATCTTGACTTCTTTCTTGTTTGTCTTAGTACCCAGATTAAGGACTTCAACTGACACTTGTGCGGTTGAATAGCTTTTTCCTCTCGTGATAGAAGTCTAGCTAGTTCTCCCGGTATTTTACAATCTTCCTCGCCTTCGTCTTCGGCTTGGTTAATTGGACATTCGAAGTCATAGTCGACAATAGTAGAGTCATTAGTAATGAGATCCAGAGTGGATGAGGACCTGCAAGAGTGTGTGTGTGTGCATGTAAGATACATGGCTATTTTGAAAAATGTATTTGAAGGAAAATAAAGACAATAAACACAAAGATTTGAATGCAAAAGATTCAAATGATTTGTATTGAATAATCATATGATTAGATGAACATAGATAAAACCCTTGACAAATGGACTATAGTGCCCCGGGCCAGGCACATGGCTTAAAAGTCATTGTTAAATATTACAGACAAAATGTTCTTGAATTAATAAAAAAGCAATAAACAAGTAGATTACTCCTCAATGAAGGAGATGGGCTCGAAGTTCTTTGCATGCCAATTCTCCAGCTTCGTTGTAGTAGGATACACCCAATCTTCAAATGCAGCTTCAACATCTGAATCACCCACAACGTTAACTTCATGGATTCCAATGCAGAAATGTGGCTTCCCTGCACGAGCGCGCCTCACTTCCTTCTAAGCCTTGACGGTGAAACCCAAGCCAAATTTGTCCGCTTTGAATGGCATCTCGAGGAATTGCCGCCAAGTATCATAACTTCCTTCTTCAATTGCAGCACGAACATCTTTGACTGACACCATCTTCGGCACGGCCTTAATAGCTTTGGACACATCAGAGGAACATTTGGTAGTGGCGATCATTGGTGGCACAACTTCAAAGGCTTGAAATGGGGTCTCTATGAATTCTCCATCCATCTCTACGTACTTGAAAGAGTTGAGGTGGCTTACCATGAACTCGTCCTTGCCACAGACAGTGATGATTCTTCCCTTGACAAGATACTTAAGCTTTTGATGGAGAGTTAAGGTTACTGCCCCAGCTTTATGGATCCAAGGGAGGCCCAACAAACAAGAATAGGCAGGACAAATATCCAAGATTTAGAAGGTGGAGTTGAAAATTTGTGAGCCCATCTTGATTGGAAGATCTACCTCCCCATGAACTGTCCTTTTTGATCCATTGAAGTCCCTCACGATGATATCACTTGGTTTCAAGACTAAACCTTCATAGTCTAGACGGTCTAACGCCCCCTTGGGTAGCATGTTTAAAGAAGAACCAGTGTCGACCAGAACATGTGCCAGGGTGGTCCCCTTGCACTCGACAGAAACATGTAGAGCTTTACTATGGTTCTTCCCAAGCGGTGTTAGATCAGCATCTGAGAACCCAAAACCATTATCAGCTGTCAGGCTAGCCACAAAATTCTCAAATTGCTCAGTTGTGGTCTCATGAGGGACATGAGCCTTTTTCAAGAATTTGATTAATGTCTGAGCATGGGCATCGAAACAGAGTAGCAATGACAACATAGAAATCTTGGAAGGGGTTTGTCCCAACTGCTCGATAATCTTGAAGTCACTCCTTTTTATTATTTTCAATATTTCGTCCATCTCACAAGCGGAAGGTTCTCCATCAGCAATGTCCTTTGCAGGTATTCCCGTCCCGACCGGCTCAACAACTTTCTCCTTCCCTCTCGTATCAGTACTTGGCCTAGCAGCGGTGATGCAGATGGGTGCCTTTGTAACAACTGATGGTGAGATGTTGGGTGAAAATATTCTCCCAGTTCGAGTTACCTTACTTGAGCCAGTTATGTTACCAACATCATCAGCTTTGTCTTCTTCGATCCAAGCGTCTTGTTTTATCCCATGGTAAAACACCTCAGCACCATAGTTCCATGGCACTGCCTTGTTTGAAGAGTAGGAAATTGGTCCGGGGTTGGTAATTATTAAGGGAGCAACACCTGGTTCATTTGAAATCCTGATAGGACCTTTGGAGAAGACCCTAAAATGCTTGTTTGAGATGGTTATAATGGAGAGATCTTCACATTTATTAGCCAAACTTTTGGCAAGCGGAGTCTTCTCAAATAGAATTTCATGGCTATCCATCAGGCGTTGAATGCCTTCCTTTAGCTATTCGCATCCATTGAGTTGTTTGGCACAACAAACATAGTCTTTCACACAGTCAGGGAAAATCCCGACTTTCAACAGATTCTTTTTGATGATATTCAAAGGAGTAGTCAAGTCTTCGACAGAGACAACAAGAATTGTATCTTCAACAACATTAACACCCTTGCCATGATACGGCATAGGTGTGGTGATTACATTTGGAGTTATAGGAGGATCAAACTCAATAGTCTTGTTATCGATCAAGTTCTTAATTTTATTCTTCAAGGCCCAGCATTGGTCAGTCTCATGCCCGGGGCTACTTGAGTTGTAAGCACATTTAGCGTTTAGATTATACTTTGGTGAATAGGTATCTGTATTGGCATGAGGATCGCGTAATGTCACCAAATTAGCCTTTAGCAAGTGTTGTAAGGCTTGAGATAATGACATGCCTAACCTTGTGAATTGTCTTATCGGAGTTTCAAAACGTTGATGATTTGCAGATGGTCTTTGAGCAGGAGTTGGATTGGAGATTCTGACAACATTAACAGACGAATGATCATTCTTCTTGGTATGGGCCCTTGCCCCATACACAACATTGACTTCCTTCTTTGCGGAAAAAGGTTTCTTTACAGTATTGGAAGTGGAGGAAGATGCCATGGAAATCTTCCCACTTTCGATGCCGCTTTCAACTCTTTCACCGGTTAAGATTATCTTGGTGAAACCAGAAGAAGACCAGCCAACCAACAAGCCAACCAACAAGTTAAAGAATGGACCAGATAAAGTGCCCATAAACATGTAAAGGTGCTCCCTATCAGTCAAGGGTGGTTGAACCCTACTAGCAAGGTCTCTCCATTTTTGGGCGTATTCCTTAAATCATTCGTTCTTCCCCATTGTCATATCTTCCAACTGAACTCTTATCGGCGCCAGGTCGGCATTATATTGCTACTGGTGGTAGAATGCGATAGCTAAGTCTTCCCACGTATTGATACGGGAACCATCTAACTGGTAGAACCACTCTAGTTGCATCCCGTCCAAGCTCTCTTGAAAAAAGTGAACCCAGAGTTTCTTATCAGCGGTGTACGGCTGTATCTTGCGCACATAAGATTTCAGGTGGAGTTTTGGATAAGAAACCCCATCGTACTTTGCAAAGACTGGTATTTTTAATTTGTGGGTAATAACAACCCCAGAGATCAAACCTAAATCATCAAAATCTAAACTGGGGACGGCTTGGATCTTGACGGCCTTCAATCTGTCTTCTAACTGCTTGTACTTGACATTGGCGGGTGGATACTGCTCATCAAAATAATAATCATCAGATGCTTGATCATTAATACAGCCAGTCTGGGTGCTCTTAACTTCACCAATCTGATTATCGTCTTCTTCAGATGAGTCTTCCACTACCGGGATCTCACGGACTGACTCTTTGAACCTTCTACCCATGTTGACCAGGGCCTTCTTCTTGGGTTTCTTATTAACTTCCAGCAATGCCATCATATCTTGTTGCCCCTTGCCTAGGGCCAGTAGAGTCTCTTGGAATTGAGAGTTTTGTGCCTGAAGATCCTTCACAGTTTTCTCTAGATCCATCTTGCTGAAATAAACAGTAGAAAGATAAGGAGACATGTTGTGTGAAAACCTGTCATGTTATGATGCATGGAAGAGGTATATGCAAATTATTTCAAGGATTTCTGAAATTTAAATTTGTATAGATGTGATACGGTGGGAGAACTGATTATGGTTTTGCGTTTGTTTTCGCAAATGTTTCGGTTGAGCAAGAGTCGCCACCGACTTTTTATTTTATCCTAAGGAAAGGTTAAAAAGCACAGCAAAAACCTTTGAGATGTTTTCTTGGGTTCGGGGAGTAGATTATAGAAAGGGAAGGTATTAGCACCCTTTCTATCCATGGTTATCCATGGGCTCTTAGTTACTTCCTTAGATCACTTGCCTTTTGTTTTCAATTGTTTGAAATGGTGCTTTGTGTGTGTGGGTTTGAAAATGTTTTGAAAAGAAGCCAATGTGGTGGCAACCTTTGTAATGATCCATGTTGGGATGTATACAAAGGTGTATGTCTTTTGAAAAAGTTTTCATGTGTTTTTGAAAGTTGTTTTGAAAGTGTTGTGAGATGTGGTTTTAGAAAATAGGCAAGTGTTTTGTTTTTTTTTGCAAGTTTGATTCAAGTAACTAAGAGGTTATCTACTCCTAAATTTCTCAAAGTTTATTGCTATGTTTTAACCCTTTTAACAAGTTTGCTCCACCATTGTATTTGGCGGACAATCTCATGTTAGGATGTGAAAGGGACGGGCGCGGGTCATCGTTTAGACCATAATTGCAATGGTGTCAAGTATCTTTGGGCAATTTTCTTTAAGGGACTTGATCATTTGTTTAGGCAACATTTTGAAAGCGTCATCGAGGGACTATGATCATTTGATTGGTGTTTGCTTTACCCAAAGAGACCTAACATGCAATATAGCCCATTTATTGAAGGCAACAAGTGGAATACCCTAGGGGGTGCAAGTGTGATTTGTGTGTCCATTTTCATGCTTGTTTATCTTGAAATTAGGTCAAACTATTTTCATTGTTTTTCGCATACAAACCCTAATTCTAACATGGTATAATTAGAAAGCAATAAAGTGCGAAAAAATAAATTTACTAAGCTATTACAACATAATATATGGGAAGGGGGGTACAAATGTTCAAATGGGGATTTTGACAAGGAATTTAAACCTAAACTATTACATCAATATTGAATTATTTACAAGATAATTTAATTGCGTAAATTAAATAAAATAAGAATAAATATGCAAGATGCAAAAATGGTTTTTGTATATATGAAAAAAAAAGTATTTTTATATGTCAAAATAAACAAAAAGAAAAGTATTATTTTTTTGGAGCTTTTTCATGTTTAGGGCTAAACCCTAATTTTATTAAATAAAATGTATTATTCATTTATTATGCATAATATTTATTTATTACAAAAAATAAAATAAAAAAAAGAAGTATATTTGTGAAAAGGGTATTTTTATATTAAATATTAATAAAAAATAAAAATGTGTATATATATATGTATTATTTTCTTAATATATATTGTATTATATATATGTAAAAATGTGCATAATATATATATATGTATTATTTTCTTAATATGTATTATATATGCAAATTAATAATATTTAATATTTAATAAAAAAAAGTATTTTTTATATAAAACATTTTCAGAAGGTAAAACAAAATAAAAATGAAAATAAAAATGTTTTTACATATTTTTAGTATTTTTTAATAAAAGTGTATCTATTTATTTATTTATGTATAAAAACTAACCTAAATAAACAAATACCTAATAAATAGGAAAATAGTGCAAAAAATTATTTTTATATTTTTTATATTATGAGGAAAAATAAACAAGTCAAACCAAAAAAAGAAAAGTCAAAAAATCATTAAAATGAACAAAATGGGCTCAGGGGGTGTAAAAGCAAAATCAGGGTGCAAAAAGAAATGTGAAACAGGCCCAGCCCAGAACCAGGTCATCTTCAACCTCAGAACATCTCTTGTTCAACCAAACACGCGTTTTCTATCTCCCAATTCCTGGACTTTCAAGCAAAACTTTCAACATGGAAAATGTAGAGCATGAGAAGACGAATCCAGGGATATAAATAACTTGACTTAACTCTCTAAGATGAGAGAGAATTTCTTCTCCCCCAATTCCTGACCTAGTTTTTCATCAATGTTCAGACTCAAAATTCTCTAAGCATACATAATATAAATGAAATCTAATCATATGGGCATGTTCAGGGCTATGATTGTGACATGTTTCCTTCACAAACCTAAAGCTAACAATGCCTATACTGAGAGATAGAACTTCATGAATATACTTGTTCAGTTGGAATCGTGTCTTGCAATGGAGGAGCTTTCAGAGCAAGATGATGATTTGTACAGCTTCCTTGAAGTGTGAGGATGCTATTCCAAGTTCTACTTTGTCCTGAAACTTCTTGAATCGTGCTAGAGAACTTCAACTGCAAAACAAGAAAATGAAAATGGTGAAGATGCCTGGGAGTGTTACAGGTCGTGTCTTAGGTTTTGGTTAGCTTGCATTGATGGTAGGGAAGGTGTTTGAACTGGTTTGGGCAAGAATGTATGAAAGGATTGAGCTGGGAAACTCAATCTGCAGCAAGCTCTGTTTTTGTGCAGTTCAAAGGTGATTCTGAGTTTGTGAAGGTATTGGGGATCTTAGGTTCGTGCTTCAGCTTAGGATGAGTGTTTGGAATGTGTTTGATAACTTTCTCTAAGCCTTGGTTAACTGATATGGAAGTTGGTACATGTTATGATGTGTTTCTTGAACTTTAAGCAAGCAATGGCCACTTTGTGTTCTAGACAGGTAGAGGCCCCCTAAACATGCTGCAAAACCTTGTCTTGATCAGAGTGATTAACTCATAAACTTGTGCCAAAGAGATTTTTCTTGTACCTTCTTGATTTGCTTTAAACATAAAGTGTAACTTTTGCAAAAATGGATATAATGCTTTTTCCAATTTGGGATTAATCCTTTAGGCAATGCTTGAACACATAGAACATGGTCTTGGCACAAAGGATTGGCATTAAATTTATGAGTGTAATTGAGATAAAAGACCTGTAATCAAGTTGTGCAAGCTGAGATTGAAATGCATAGTGTTATGAACATGTAACTTGGCTAATTCAAAAGTGAGTTTTTCCCATATTGCAAAATTCGATTCTCTCTAACCATGAGGTTGTTTGATGAGTTCTTGGACATTTTGGAAAGCTTGGAATGTGTACTACAATCCATCTTTGAAATGCAAGTTGAAATTCCAAGTGGAAGTGTATGGAAAATGGTCTTGAAGTTAGGTAAAAAACATGCCTAAAATAGGTCAAATTTTCACTAAGTTAAGAATGGTTTGGCACCCTTGTTCCAAAAATTGTAACTTGAGATACAAGCTTCTTTTGGGAAAACTTTGTGAATCAAAGTTGTATATTATGCAATAGGCTACAACTTTCATGTTTTGACTTTTGCTTGAATCCAAATGAATCTTGGTGAGAAAGTGGGGCAAAGTTGGGAAAAAATTAGGGTTTTTCATAACTTAGAAAAATTCTAAGTTATGAAAAATTCTCATTTCAAACCCTAATTTGCATTTCTTGATTTCTTGATGGACAAGTTTCACGATTTGGCATGTTTTAATGAAAAATGAATCTTGACACTTGATTTTGACCAAAAAGTCAAAGTTTGACTTTTCAGTATACAGTCAAAATTGATCAATTGACTGGTAAATTCAACTGTCAATCTTGTGCATTTGGGATCTTTTGAACTTGTTGAGCATGTCAAGACAATTCCATGGGGTCCTTGAGTCCATATGTGAGCTTGGTTTGCCATTGGCTAGGTCAAACAGTCAAAAATTGCCTTTGTGCAGTCAAAACCCTAAAAATGACCATTTTGCCCTTTTGGTGATCTGATCAAATTTCCTGTGGAATTGTGATCCAAACTTGATCAAATGGTCCATGTGAGTTCATAATGTTGATGTGGGTCAATTTTCATGAGGTTTGACTGTCAATTGGCCACAGTTGACTTTTTCCCCAATACAGTTGATTTCTAGGTCAACTGTCCAATTGACTGGGCAAAATTTGGAATCAAGACTTGAAACTTGGTATGGATAAACTTGGGAGTCCAACATGAAGCATGAAAGTCATCTTAGGCATTTTAGGTCAAAATATCTTTGTGCAATCACAAACCCTAATTTGGGTCAATAGTGCAAGGAGAAGTCTTGAGCAGAGGAAACCCTAACTGGATCTTGATCTCCAAGGGTCTTGTGATGAGAAAATGTTGAGGAAATGGGAGGGCAAATTTTGGGGTACAACAGTTTCCCCTGTTCAATCTTCTTGAACCTGAAGAGTTAGATTGGCAAGTTTGCCTTTCGTGACTCGAGGGTAAAAGGAGATTGGACACTAGAGTGCCTGGAAATTTGCACTCGCATGTTGAAGTATCAGCAATGTGATGTGATGTCAGGAATGGGCTTACAGATGCCATTTGGAGAGATGGTGGATAGGGAGATGGGCTTATAGATGCCATCTGGAGATGCGACAGAACCTTGTCGGGAATGGGCTTATAGATGCCATTTGGAAGTGTTGATCGCATAAGAGATTCCTTAGCGAGAACTTGTGTATTTGAGAAAGACAGATGTTTTCCTGGTTTGTTACAGGTGTTTGATCTTCAATCTCCTCATGCAGATATGCCCTGGCTAGATACAGGAATCGAATCTACAATCGGTTGCTCACAGATGTGCCCTGGCTGGATACAGGAATCGAATCCGGAAATAGTCGTCAACAGATATGCCCTGGCTGGATACAGGAATCGAATCTTCGAACTCTTCAGACGTGCCCTGGCTAGATACAGGAATCGAGTCTGGAAATGTGGCCAACAGATATGCCCTGGCTGGATACAGGAGTCGAATCTGGAATTGTGATAGTTGATAGATATGCCCTGGCTGGATACAGGAATCGAATCCGGAAATAGTCGTCAACAGATATGCCCTGGCTGGATACAGGAATCGAATCTTCGAACTCTTCAGACGTGCCCTGGCTAGATACAGGAATCGAGTCTGGAAATGTGGTCAACAGATATGCCCTGGATGGATACAGGAGTCGAATCTGGAATTGTGACAGTTGAAGGTAGTTGTCTTTGGGATTGTCTTTTTCCCTGAAAAGGCAAAACATAAGTTGTATGCAATGTCATGATGTATGATATGCATGATGTCCTGATGTTCAACATGAGATAGTGTTGTATGCACTTTTTCATGTATGTAAGCAAGATGTATGAAAACGTGAAATGTCTATGAATGTATTTTCGTCTTAGGAAAATAAATCCTTGACGACCGGCCGGGGAATTGCTCTGTGGAAGAGATACTTTGCTGAAGTTTTGATGAGAGGCCTGCTGAGGACTTCAATGATGGACTCCACTGGGAATAATGATGATAAACTCCGCTGGGGATACCAAAGATAAACTCCGCTGGGGAATACCAAAGATAAACTTCGTTGGGGATTGAAAGAACTTTGCCGAGGGCGATCTTTCGTGGCAATTAGCTGAGGATAACCCAGTTATAAGCCCTTGTGAGGAATAACTTTGAATAAAGCTCGGGAGAGACGTCCGTATTCTGCAGGGGATAAGATTCCGGAATCTACTGGAGATAAGCTTTAAGACCTGCTGGGGATATGGATTCCACCTTCCTGGGGAAACTTTTGGAATTGTACTGAGGTACTGATATTCTGCCGGGGAATGTTGTGCCTTTTCAGGATTGACGGGGAACCAACTCTGCTTGGAAAGTATTGTTGAATCTTGTCTTATTCTGTGGGGAGTTGAGAGAACTTGGTCACATTCTTCAGTTAAATCTACCTTGGTACCTTGGCGGACAAAGCAACCAGACTGCATCAGACAACCTCACATTGCCCCTGTTTCTGATGTCACCTGTAATTAATCTTTTGTTTCATATGTAAATATTTATGAATCAGCGATTTAATGTCAAATGCATATATCAAAAATGAACATTGGACGTTCTTCGCAAGACAAAACAGAAAAAGGAAAAACAATGGCAATTTGTATGGACAAGTGAATTTGTATTGATTTGAATTTTGCTTGTGAATAGGCGTTTTTGTACAAGAGGCTGACATCCTAGTAAGAGAATGCCGCCGAATAACATAGAATTTACAATTTTGAAAAGGAAACAAAACAGCTATGTGAACAATCCCACTGGGTTCCAACTCTGCTATCGCCTTTATGTCTTCAAGCGTCTCATCACTTTGCTGCTTGGTTGAAGATGAAGCTGATTGATCGATGCCGAGATCTGAGCCAGATAGTTGATGCCGAATTTCGGATGCAAAGTGATCCAATGAGACATAGTGTTACACTTTATCCCTAACTTTTGCCTGGACCGCCCTTTCGGGTTTTCAGTCCACCGGGATACCCATTTTTCCCAAGCCGCCTTTTCAGGTTTTCGACTTGCCGGGTGTACAGATTTTTTTTATTTCATCCCTTATTTTTGCCCGAACCCTTTTGGTTCGTCGGGAAGCCCTTATTTTTGCCTAGGTGTGTCAACCTAGCGGGTCTTTTATTCATGCGTAGTATCTTTTCACTATGTCTGCATTGGCGGGGTGAGGAAGGTCGTCACCATCCATGGTGGTTAGGATCATGGCTCCTCCTGAGAACACATGTTTAACCACAAATGGCCCTTCGTATGTAGGGGTCCATTTGCCCCGGGGATCACTTTGAGGAAGGATGATGCGTTTGATTACCAGGTCCCCAACTTGATACTCTTGTGGTCTGACTTTCTTGTTAAATGCCCTGATCATCCGTTTTTGATACGTCTGACCATGACAGATATCGGTGAGCCTCTTTTCGTCAATCAAGTTTAATTGATCAAGTCGAGTCTGGATCCAGTCATCTTCACTCAAACCTGCATCCTTCATTATCCAGGGAGAGGGTATCTGGACTTCAATTGGCAAGACTGCCTCCATGCCATAAACCAAAGAGAAAGGAGTTGCCCCGGTTGACGTCCTTGCTGAGGTACGGTAACCGTGAAGAGAAAACAGTAACATCTCGTACCAATCTTTATAGGTCACTGTCATCTTCTACACAATTTTCTTGATATTCTTATTAGCTGCCTCTACAGCCCCATTCATCTTCGGCCGGTAGGGAGAAGAGTTGTGGTGTTGTATCTTGAATTGTTCGCAGAGCTCAGTGATCATTTTGTTATTGAGATTGGTACCATTGTCCGTAATAATTCTTTCCGGGACGTCGTACCGACAGATCAGGTTATGCCGGATGAAACGTGCCACGACGCTCTTGGTTACCGCTGCGTAGGAAGCTGCCTCAACCCACTTCGTGAAGTAATCGATCGCCACCAAGATGAAGCGATACCCATTGGATGCTGTCGGTCGGATCTCCCCGATCATATCAATGCCCCACATTGCAAAAGGCCAAGGTGCCGTCAGGACACTCAGAGGAACCGGAGGGATGTGCACCTTGTCAGCATAGATCTGGCATTTGTGACAAGTTCGAGAGTGTTGGTAACAATCGACTTCCATTGTGGACCAGAAATGTCCTGCCCGAAGGATTTTCTTTGCCATGGTGTGTCCACTGGAATGTGTTCCGAATGTACCTTCGTGCAGTTCTATCATGATCTTCTCTGCTTCAGCCTTATCCACACAACGCAGTAGAGTTGAATCATAATTCCGTTTGTAAAGAATGTCGTTGCTGAGGAAGACTTTTGCCGCAAACCTTCTCATGAACTTCTTGTCATTGATCCTTAAGTCGATTGCAGCTTGCAGACCCATGATACATGCCTCATATTCTGCCATGTTGTTGGTGCAGTTGAAACATAATCGGGCGGTGAGTGGAGTATGAGTTCCTCTGGGAGATATGATTATAGCGCCGACGCTGTTACCCAAAGCATTGGAGGCTCCGTCAAAATGCATAGACCATCAGGATCCTTCCTCAGGTCCTTCATCCGGTCCAGGTACTTGACAGTCAGTTACCACCATGATATCTTCGTCCGGAAAATCAAAGTTCAATGATTGGTAATCATCCACAGGTTGGTGTGCCAAATGATCTGCCAGTACACTTCCTTTAATTGCTTTCTGAGTTGTATATTGGATATCATATTCTGTCAAGATCATTTGCCATCTCGCTATTCTTCCAGACAGAGCAGGCTTTTCAAATATGTACTTGATGGGATCCATCTTTGAAATCAACAAAGTGGTGTGAGTCAGCATATACTGTCTCAGCCGGCGAGCAGCCCATACCAGAGCGCAGCAAGTTTTCTCGAGCAGTGAGTAACGAGACTCACAGTCGGTAAACTTTTTGCTCAGGTAATAAATAACGTGCTCTTTTCGGCCAGACTCGTCATGCTGCCCCAGCACACACCCCATTGAGTTGTCAAGTACTGTCAAGTATAATATCAGAGGTCTTCCTTCCACTGGTGGCATAAGAATGGGTGGCTCTTGGAGATATTCCTTTATCTTTTCAAAGGCAGCCTGACATTCATCGTTCCAGCGTACTACGTGATCTTTCTTCAGTAATTTGAAGATTGGCTCACAAGTAGCAGTTAGATGCGAGATGAATCGGGCAATGTAATTTAGTCGTCCCAGAAAGCCTCTGACTTCTTTCTCTGTCTTGGGAGCTGGCAACTCTTGTATGGCTTTTACCTTGGCAGGGTCCACCTGAATACCTTTATCACTTACAATGAAACCTAGCAATTTTCCGGACCTCACCCCAAAGGTGCATTTGTTGGGATTCAACCTCAGCTTGTATAACTTGAGTCGGTCAAACAACTTCCTCAGATGATCAAGGTGCTCCTCCTCAGTTTGGGACCTTGCAATCATGTCATCAACATATACTTCAATCTCATGATGGATCATATCATGAAATAAAGCAACCATGGCACGTTGGTAGGTTACCCCAGCATTTTTCAACCCGAATGGCATGACCTTGTAGCAGAAGGTGCCCCACTGAGTCACAAAGGTAGTCTTCTCCATATCTTCCGGAGCCATCTTGATTTGATTATACCCTGAAAAACCATCCATGAAGGAGAACACCTTGTGTTGAGCAGTATTGTCAACAAGAACGTCGATGTGAGGTAAGGGGAAGTCATCCTTGGGGCTTGCCCTGTTTAGATCCCTGTAGTCGACACACATCCTGACTTTTCCGTCCTTCTTCGGCACTGGCACCACATTGGCAACCCACTGAGGGTAAGAAGTTACTGCTAGAAACCCGGCATCGAATTGCTTCATAACCTCAGCCTTGATCTTTTCGGACATCTCTGGGCGCATACGGCGGACCTTTTGCTTTACCGGAGGGCAGTCTTCCTTGGTTGGCAGGTGATGAACTACAATGTCGGCATCCAAACCAGGCATGTCTTCATAGGACCAAGCAAAGATCTCCATGTAATCATGTAGCATCTGGATCAATAGTTGCTTCACGCTGAGCTCTAGATTAGCCCCAATCTTGACTTCTTTCCTATCTGTCTCAGTACCCAGGTTAACTGTTTCCACCGGCTCTTCATGTGGTTGAATAGCCCTCTCTTCTTGGAGTAGCAGTCTTGCGAGTTCACCAGGCACTTCGCAATCATCTTCACCTTCGTCTTCGGCCAAGTTGATCGGATTCTCGAAGTCATAACTGGTGGTAGCAGAGCTGTTACCAGTGAGATCCAGAGTGGATTGAAACCTGTATAAGTGAGTGTGTGTAAATATAGTTGTTTTGCAATATATAACACAGAAAGAAAAAGAGCACAAGATTTGAAATGCAACAAACGTCCAATGTTTTGATTGATGATATATGGAAATGTCATACAAAAAGCCCTCACAAATGGAGCTACGATGCCCCGGGTAGGACACCGAGCCAACAAAGTTTCAACATATTGTTTGTTACAAATTGAAAATCAAAAGAATTAATTACTGCGTGACAAATGTGATAGGTGTAAAATCCTTTGCCGTCCAGTTGCTTGGTCTGTTGCTGGTGGTTGGATAGATCCAACTGTCAAACTCTACTTCCTCTACGTCCTCCTCGATAGCATTCACCCTTGGGTTGGAGATAAACACCGGAGCCTTTATGATCTTGTCCTTGCGCACTGCCCTCTGAGCCTCTTCAGTAAAGCCTAACCCAAACTTGTCGTTCTTTTGAGTGAAGTCAGGAAGCTGACCCCAGTTTGCACAATTGCCTTTCTCGATTACAGCCCGGGCATCCTTCAAGGACGCCATTTTCAACGGAAAGTCTTCTTCAACCACTGTTTCAGCTGATGCCAACGTTGGAGGAACCTCCTCAAAATGCTGAAAGGGGGTTTCAATAAACTCCCCGTCCATCTCGATATACCAGAATGAATTCAAGTGACTAACCATGTATTCCTCCTCACCCTGCACAGTAACAATCTTCCCTTTGACAGGGTATTTGAGCTTTTGGTGTAGAGTGGATGTTACTGCCCCAGCCTTGTGAATCCAGGGTCGACCCAACAAGCAGGAATAAGATGGACGAATATCCATTACATAGAACATTGAGTCGAAAACCTGGGAACCCACACGAATAGGAATGTCTACTTCACCGTGCACCATCCTCTTAGAACCGTCGAAGGCTCTAACAATGATGTTACTAGGTTTCAATTCCAGGCCCTCACAATCCAAGTGATCCAATGCCTTCTTGGGCAAAACATTCAGGGAAGAACCGGTATCCACCAATACGTGTGCGAGAGTAGTGCCCCTGCATTCTATGGAAACATGCAGGGCATCATTGTGATTTTTCCCTTTGGCAGTGAGGTCAGCATCTGAGAACCCCAAACCATTGTCGGCTGTCAAATTAGCCACACAGTCAGTGAATTGATCTGCAGAGGTCTCTTGCGGCACATGGGCCGTTTTCAGAAATGAAATCAGGGCTTTTGCATGGGCCTCTGAGCATAGCAGCAATGATAGCATAGAGATTTTGGAGGGGGTATGCCCCAACTGTTCAACAACATTGAAGTCACTCTTTTTAATGATTTTAAGGATTTCCTCCATTTCTTGTTGGGAGGCCTCAACAGCAGTCTTTTTTGGTGCCTCCGTCCTGGCAGGCAAATCGGTAGCAACTTCTTTGCCCCGAGTATTAGAGGACTCGGCGGCAGTAGTAGACACAGGAACTTGATTCGGAACATGCACACTTGCGGGTGTGATGGTAAGAGGTTTTCGGATAACTGGCGGTGCAATGTCAGGCGAGAAGAGCCTGCCACTGCGGGTAATCTTGGCGGGACCAGTGATGTTACTGATACTGGTATTGATGTTGAACTCCTGCTTCACCCCAAGCACATACACGTCGGCCCCATAATGCCATGGGACCGCTTTATCAGACTAATAGGGGAGAGGCCCCGAAACAGTGATAGTAATGGGTGCAACAGACATAATTTGGACTGGCTTCCTCGGGGGAGCTTTGGTAGGATTATAAATTGTGACAACAGATATTTCTTCAGCGGAAACAAACGGAACAGCAGTTTTCTTGAACAGAATTTCTTTGCTATCCATCAGGCTTTGGATGCCTGATTTCAGCAGCGGACAATCGGTAGGGATAACAGCACACAGGAGGCAACCCTTGCTACAACCCGGAAATAAACCAGCTAGTAGTAAGTTCCTCTTAACAGTCAATAAAGGGGTAGCAACATCATTCACTGAAACAGCATATAAATCTTCCTCAATGGCATTTACTCTATGTTGGGGCATAGGAGCAGTTACAACATTTGGCCTCTCAGGCGCCTCAAACTGAATTTCCTTCGCGTCGATAAGGTCTTGCACCTTGTTTCTCAAGGCCCAGCAATCATCAGTAGTGTGCCCGGGGCTATCGGAATGATAAGCACAACGAGCATTTGGGTTATACTTAGGAGATGCAGTATTCACGACCTTCGGCGCCTCTTTGATGGTCACCAAGTTGGTTGATAACAGTTGCGGTAAAATTTGTGACAAGGTCATACTCAACCGAGTATACTGTCTCTTGGGCCTTTCACCTCTTTGTTGATTGTACTGCTGAGGAGCAGCAACAGGTTTTGAAATGACCAAGGCATTGACGGCTTGGCGACTTTCTGGCTTGACTTGTCTTCTAGGACCATAGACGACACTCGCTTCTTTCTTGAAAGGCCTCTTCTTAGTACTTGTGGAGGCAGCTTTTTGTATCTTTCCTGACCTGATGCCAGCTTCAATTCTCTCACCCGTCAGAATCAAATCCGTAAACCCAACGGAGGAGTTACCAACCAAATGATTGAAAAATGGACCAGACAAAGTCCCTAGAAACATATCAACCAGCTCACGATCAGTCAATGGAGGCTGCACTCTGCCAGCCAAATCTCTCCATTTTGTGCATATTATTTGAACCCTTCACCCGTTCCTAGAGACATACCCTGAAGTTGGGTACGCGTAGGAGCGAGATCAGAATTGTATTGATATTGTCTGTAGAATGCAGTTGCCAAATCTTCCCAGTGTCGGATGCTAGTTCCATCTAGTTGGTAGAACCACTCAAGTTGTGACCCCGAAAGGCTATCTTGGAAGAAGTGAATCCAAAGGTTCTTATCTGCCGTGTAAGATTGGATCTTCCTTACGTATGACCTTAGATGCAGCTTTGGACAGGAAGCCCCGTCATATTTGGCAAAGGCAGGCGCCTTAAACTTGTGTGGAATTACTACCCCAGAAGATAACCCCAAATCTCCAAAATCCAACCCCGGCACATTCTGAATCTCCATGGCGCTCAAGAGGTCCTCCAATTGCTTGTATCTGTCAGCAGCAGGTGGGTATTGTTCGTCATTGTAGTCCGTCTCGTTGTCAGAGACTGCAGGACTAGGAGCTCCTCCCCCTTGGGGACTGTTTTTCTCAGTAGAAGAAGTAGTTGGTTCAACTTCATTATGGAGAGTGTTCCCAAACCTGCGTCCGGTGTTGAATAACGCAGTCCTCTTTTTCTTCTTCTTCTTCTTCAGGAGTAGGGTCTTCAACTCTTGCTGACCTTGGGCCAGGCTCAGGACCATTTCTTGAAACTGGGCACTTTGGGCCTGAAGGGCCTTGATTGCTTGCTCACTGGATGAGTCTGGATTCATGATGACTGTTCAAATAAACAGCAAAGAAGATTAAGCAACCTGTGAAATAGGGTACCTGCTATGCATATGGTGCAATGAGATGCGTATGTTTTATGTTTTCAAAGACAAACAAGATTCAACTTTGTAGACAAAAGGGAAACGCACTTCATTAGATTCAAAATTCAAATTGTTCAACAACTTGCCCTTAGGCATTACAGGAATGAAAAATACTGAAAAGGAAATAAAAGCTGTAAAAGGAAATATCCAAAGCCCATCAGTGCTCCCATGGCCTCCTCTTCTTAGTGTGGATGTAGTTGTTTAGGACCCGCTCTTCCTCCAATTGCTTAGTCAGCCTCTAGATCTTCCGTTCCTGCTCGTTGAACTTTTCCCGATAGAAATCCCGTTCTTCCTTTAGCTGCGCCTAAGATCTCTTCATTGTGTCAAAATCAGTGGGTATCTGAGGAGGGAGGACAGTTGGAGGAACCCCATCTTCATCAGGAGATTCAAGAATGATCGGTCTGCCAGCTTCGTACGGCATACCTAACTTCTGAGCACGGATGCGGACCCATTTGCAATAGGGTTCCGTTGGTAGAGAAGTCTTTGGTCCCAACTCATGTGGGTCAGCTTTGTGAATTCTGTCCCAAGCTTTAATGAATCCATGGCGTAGTTTGTCACTGTCTGCCTGAAACTCAAAATGGAAGTGAGGAACCAACATTTCATGAGGCCCTACTCTTCTGGCTCTTCCAAACTGGCGGAGAGCTAAGCATGGATTATAAGATATTCCTCCTTGGATACCAATCAAAGGGACATTGGGGTATTCTCCGCAGCGATCAATAACAGCTACCTCATCCAAACCTCTGAGAGTCCAAGTGATGTCATTATCAGTGAGAGACATTAGCCTATGAGCCCAACCCTTTCCTTCTTCATTCTTCAGCACGAACTTAGGAAGGTGCGAAATAAACCACCTCACTAGCAAAGGAGCACAACACCACGGAGTTCCCTGTTTTCGGGCAGTACGAGCATAGAGTTGTTGCAGGATATCACCCAAAAGAGTGGGTACAGGATTCCGAGACATGAAGATCCTTATGGCATGGATACTGATAAAGGTGTCAGGATTGGGAAACAATACCAGACCGTAGATCAAAAGAGCCAGAATATCTTCGTACGCCTTGAAGTCCAAGTCATTCCATAAATCATTAGCTTTGCCAACCAGAAATTTGACCAAAAATCCCTTAACTCCACTTCTAGTTTCCCAGTTAGCCAATACCTCTTCTTTGGTCAAGGGGAGAACTGCAGCAACCTCTTCAGGCCTAGGAGTCTTTTCCAAACCAGTGAAAGGAGTTTGCTCCAAGACAGGGACCCCAAGCAAATAAGAGAATTCTTCCAGGGTAGGAACCAGCTGGAAGTCTTGAAAGGTGAAACAATGATACAGGGGATCATAAAACTGGGTCAGAACACTTATCAGTTGTTGGTCCCATTTTGCAGTGATCAAGCCAAGGAGAGAACCATGCATGTTGATGAAGGAAGAAGTGTTTGGAATCCTACCAACCAAATCCTTGAGCAAAGTTGGTGGTTGAACAAAGTTGAGCCGGATAGTATTCCTACGCACGGGCATCATGATGTCCTACAAAACAGAGCAAAGATGAAACTTTTTTGTCTTTGAAATGGGTTAGTCCTTTATACAGGATGCATGCAATGGTATGATGGCATGATGCTATGATGAAGCACACCACAAGTATTCAAACAAGCAAGCATGATAAGGCACACAAGTCACACAAGACAACCCTTAGGTTTCAGGCCAGCATGAAGTTTATGTATTACCCTATTTTGGTTTCGTTGGTTAAAACCTGTCCTGTCAAAAGTAACCGGGTTCTAGAGGATCTCAAATCATTGACTACCCTCAATCGGTCATAACTCCAGCATCGCAATCTTTTCTTGCGGCCAGAACCATCGCGAGAGTTTAGCCTCAATGAGTGTAGCATACTGCTACTGTTCTAATGGCCAAGTTTGGTTAATTTAGGGTTCTAAGGTCGGTTGGTGTTTGTGATCGGTGGATCTGGAACTGACTGTTTAACGCTGGTTCGCGAAATGTCGCGGAAACAAGAGTCGCCACCGTCTTTTATTTTCTCCAAATGGAAAGGACAAAAGCACAGAAAAATTCCTTAAGAGATTGCTCTTGGTTCGGGAGGTAGGTTTATAGAAAGGGAAGGTGTTAGCACCCTTTCTATCCATGGTTATCCATGGGCTCTTAGATACTTTCTCATTGTGTTTTCAAAAATGGTTTGTTTGCTTTTCAACTGTGGGTTTTAAAAAGTTTCTTTGAAAATTTCAGTTCGACTCTTGTATCGGTCCTCAAGAGTGTTTGAAAAGTTGCTTTCGAAAGCTTTTTGAAAAGGTGTCGGTGTGAAAAGTATTTTTTGATTTATTTTGAAATTTAGAGCAAGTATCTAGAGTCGTCTACCTACCCTAAGGAATTCGTCTGTGTAAATGTCCTTTAAAGCAGTGCCATCCCACCATTGAGAGGTAGGTAGCACCACCGTTGGAGGTATTCGGGTCAATTCGAAGGTTCGGGACATGGTGATCACCAGAGCAATAGGAAGATACCTTAGAAGCTACCCTCATGCCAGGTTCCCGGATCATGAGTACTTACTAAGACATCCTCTACTCGACGATCACCTTTCGAGGGGCAAGGCAACAGTGAAGCGTACCCTAGGGGTGGTGTGTGATTTGTGTGTCGTTTTCAGATATTTTGTCTTGTTCATGTCATGGGTGATCTACGCTTTTGTTTTTATTTTAACATTCATTCTTGCATGCAATTTATTAGCAGTTAAAAAGTTGCGAGAAATATAAAGTTTCTAAACTATTACAAAGGCGCGGGTCCACATCGCCAAATTAAATCCAGGACCCGATTTGACATAAAATAAAGTAAAGTGCGAGACATATAAATATCGAATTTACACGGCTTTGGGAGAATTACATAAAAGGAGGAAATAAAATAAACGCGTGAATTGGAATTATGATCGAATGCGAGGGCGTTTGACCCTTTTTAACGAAATTAAATTATGATTAATAAATTAATTAAAAAAGAAAAAGGAAAAGATTTTTGAGTTTTTTTTGTACTTATGGAATTTTAATGAGAAGATTATGGAATTTAAAACCTAATTCTAGTTATTTTTTAATTTATTAAGAAAAGCATTAAAATTTAATCTAAAATTAACCTAATTAATTAATACTATTTTATTAAAAAATAAATAATTAATTATTAATAATGAGAAAAGAAAAGGATAAAAGTCTTTGAAAACCCTAATTCTACAAATTTTTAGTTTATGAAAAAATGTTAAAATTAACCCTAGAATTGAAAACTAAATTAATTAATGAGATTTATTTACAAAAAAAAGTTTAAATGAAATATATTTATATTTTGGGATTTTCTGATTTTTATATTATTTTTATATTTTATGAAAATAAATTAATTTAAAGAATTACCTTAAAACTAATTAAAACAAATAAAAGAGAAAAATATGAAAAAAAAGAATGAGAAGCAAACCAATGGGGGGTTCTGTCCCCAAACTGGAGGTATGACTCAGTAATTCTGGCCCAATTAGTTTCTGGCCTTGTTGACTTCTGGAAATTACGTGTGGACTCGTTGACCAACGCCCAAGGTGCTCTTCAAACATTGGCCTTTGGATTTCCCTCAGTGGCCATGTGGCGTGCCTGGATTGTGAGTGTATGGTGGACGCTTGGAGAGAGACTGCATAGGATGATATTAAAACAAAACATATCAAGAATATGGGGGGACCTGGGAATCGAACCCAGGTCCCAGTGGTTATAGGACAGCGCATCCACCACTTGTGCCAAACGCTTTCTTTGTAAGATTATTGGAACATGATTATTATAAAAAAAACAAAACGCTAATGCTAACAACCAAAAATAAGCGCACTGAATTTAAATTACCCAACCACAGCTTGCCACATAATCTTCTTCTTCGTTGTCCCTGAAACAAAAAAGAATTAGCGGGGGTTTTGAACCCCCCCAAAATGCAAGCTTTTCAAAAATAGCGATTAGCCCATCTTGCTATATAAATTAGGCGCGATTAGTGGGTCATGTTCATCCAAGCTTCCTGAGTCTAGCCATGGTACTAGGATGTCCTAATTTTACAGTATTCGAAAATGCCCAATTTGAAGCTTGAGGAACCCTAGCGTGCTTCAATGGCGAAATCGTGTATGATGCATAAAAGCTTAATTAAAACACATGGTTAGCTTCAGAATGGTCAGATTAGTCCAAATCAATAGAAAGAATGCAATGAAAATGCTTATAAATCGAGACATGAATATGTACAAAATTCGAAACAGGATCACTTAGTTCTACCGTTTCTTGATGTTAGAGTTGATGATTTTGATTCAGACACGTTCCTTGAAGCCTCAGGAATGCAATAGGATAGTTTTCTTGCCCTGAAATGCCTTGGAACCACGTTTTCAGTTTTGGAATTTTTCACAAAAAGTGCAATGTTCTTCTTCAGCTTTGGGCGCATCTTTTCAGGTCTTTTGGCATTAGGTTTGCATCAGTATATGTATGGGAACTGATTAGGGTTAAAATTTTGATCCAAAACCCTTTGCATTGATGTCCAAGATATTTGATTTTCATGGCATATCTTCCAAATCTTTTTTTCACATGTTTTTGATTCCAATCATGGCAAAACCTTCCAATTTTGATTATGCACGAATCTTGAGCCTTTAAGAAGAGTTTATCTTGCACAAAAAGATTTAAAAATTTTGGTTTAGTATTTTTCACATATTTTATTTTATTAAATGAATTAATAGCAATTAAAAATTCAAATAAATAAATAAAAATGATGAATAAACTCCCTTTGGGCCAAATGGTCGTGCATATGCTTTGGATGATGAATCTTGGAAGAAAATGTGGCCCATTAGCAATTTTAAGACATTTGAAGCAAAGTTGACTTTTCAAAATACCCAAAAATTTCCCAACTTCCACAAGGCATATCTTGCTCAATTTTTAAGCTTTGATCATGTTCTTGGACATTTTGGAAAGGTCTTGAAGTCCTCTAACCAATGTATTTTGTCCCATGTAATTTTGATTTACCAATCTCAAGTTATGGCCTTTGACTTAAAGTCCCTTTTTGTTGACTTTTGAAAATGACCTATAATGTTGAAATTGATAACTTTTTGTGAGAGCATTTCTTGGACTTGAAGTATGAAGAGGAGTTGTAGGAAATGTCTTTCTATTCAAAATGAGCTTTGGATGGAATTTTTTTGATAATCCATGTGGAAGTTATGCCTTGGTCAAGTTACAGTTGACTTTTTCAACTGTCCAAATATGGAAACTTTTGCATCTTGAGACTTTTTGAGCCAAGCTTTGAAAATCATGATCAAGCATTGATAAAATGATGTTTGTGGCTTCAAAATGAGATGTTGACCAAAAATTTGAACTTTTGATTGTCAAATGACCATTTTGCCCCTGCAATTGACTGTAGGGCAATTAGGGTTTTTGACTGTGCAATTTTGTGATGTGAGTCTTGAAACTTGACATGAGGATACTTGGCAATGTTTATAAGCATGTGGGACTTGATTGGACCCTTGGAAACTTCATTTTCTTTTCCAGACCTAAAACCCTAGTTTTTGACTGTTAGGAGGCCCTTGAACTGTGCAACCCTTGGGGAGATTTTGAAGCATTCTTTTGGCAAATCTTGAAGAATATGGGAGGGAAAATTTTGGGGTACAACAGTTGCCCCTGTTCAATCTTCTTAGACCTGAGGATGCAGATTGGCTGACGTGCCTTTCGTAATCCGAAGGTGGAAGGTGATTGAACACTAGAGTGCCCAGAAATTTGCGCTCACATAGTAGTGTGATGGTGGGAAATGGGCTTACGGATGCCATTTGGAGATTGATGGATAGGATGATGGGCTTACAGATGCCATGCTGAGAGATGATGGATGGGCTGATGGGCTTATAGATGCCATCTGGATGTTGATCGCGTAAGAGATTCCTTAGCGAGAGCTTGCGTACCTGCAAAAGAAAAATGATTACCTGACCCGTTACAGGAGCTGGTCTTCAGATTCTTTGTATAGATGTGTCCTGACTGGTTACAGGAGCTGGATCTGGAGCTTCAAACGGTGATGAATGAACCAGGGATGGTTACTACCTCAACAGGAACGGTGAGAGAACCTTGGACGATTACTACCTCAACAGGAACGCTGAGAGAATCTTGGGCGACTTCAACCTCAACAGTAACGCTGAGAGAATCTTGGATATCTTCTACTGAGTCTTTATCAGAAAAATCTGTTAGGGGTCAATTTAGCTGGACTAGAGAAGGCCTTTGACTGGATAAGAAACAGGAAAATCTTAGGGTCGATTTAACTGAACCGGTCTAGGTCTTGAAATCTTCAACTGGATAAGAAACAGGGAGATCTTAGGGTCGATCTGACTGAACTAGAGAAGGCCTTTGACTGGATAAGAAACAGAAAAATCTTAGGGTCGATTTAACTGAACCGGTCTAGGTCTTGAAATCTTCAACTGGATAAGAAACAGGGAGATCTTAGGGTCGATCTGACTGAACCAGAGAAGGCCTTTGACGGGATAAGAAACAGAAAAATCTTAGGGTCGATTTAACTGAACTGGTCTAGGTCTTGAAATCTTCAACTGGATAAGAAACAGGGAGATCTTAGGGTCGATCTGACTGAACCAGAGAAGGCCTTTGACTGGATAAGAAACAGGAAAATCTTAGGGTCGATTTAACTGAACCGGTCTAGGTCTTGAAATGTAGCTGAGAACTTAACTGGATCTTCCCTGAAAGGTAAAGGTCAGTCGTATGCAATGCATGATATGGATCAAGCAATGATATTCTCAATATAAATGAGATTTGTGAGATATGATGCGTAGATGCATGCTATAATATGATGTTTATGAATGTATCTTTTTGTCTTTTAGGAAAATAAAAATCCTTGACGGGTGCCGGGAAGTCACTCCTGGGCTGATGTTGAGGAATAGATTTTTGCCTCCGCTGGGGATGATAGTTGCAAGAATACCGGTAGGAGAAGATGACTCCGTTGGGGAATGAACTTGGCGAATGGATTACTCTGCGGGGAGGTAAGTACTCTAGCGATCTTGCTGGGAAGCAATACTCTGTGGGGAGAGAGGCACTTTGTTGAGTTGTTGATAATAACTTGCTGGGGATACCCTTGTTGTGTTGGAAGTGTTAATAGACTTCGCTGGGGATAAGAAGGCTTCGTCGAGGACGGTCTTTCCGTGGCTTTTGGCTGAGGATAACCCAGTTATACCCTGGTAGGGAAATAACCTTTGAATAAAGTCGGGAGACGCGTTCGTGCTCTGCGAGGGATAAGCTTCCAGAATCTACTGGGGATAAGCTTACTGCTGGGGAGATGATTCCAACTTTCCTGGGGGAGATGGATTGGACTCTCCTGGGGAAGTTTTGAGATGTACTGGAAGTAACTCCACTGAATGTTTGATATGCCGCCGGGGAACAATCTTTAGACCAAGACTGCTGGGGATGCTTATTAAGAATGCCTGTATATTGCTGGGGAATGTTGAGATCTGCTGGAGGATACCCAACTTCCTTAAGGTTGATAATAGCTTTGCTTGAGGAGAGTGTACTGACTTGCTGGCTCACTCTCTGGGGAATTGGGATGTACTGGTTATGTTCTTCAGCTGAACCTACCTTGGTACCTTGGAGGATAGAACAATTAGATTGCTTAGACAACTCTTTATTGCCCCTGTTTCTAATGTTACCTGTAATTAATCCTTTGTTTCGTATGCAAATATTCATGAGTTAGCAAATTATTGTCAATGCATATATCACAAATTGAACCTTGGACGTTCTTCGCAAAACAAAACAGAAAAGGAAAAACAATTGGCAATTTTAACTGAAAAGTATATTTTGTATTGATTTTGAATTTGCCTGTAAATAGGCGTTTATGTACAAGAGGCTGATGTCCTAGTAAGAGAACGCCGCCGAACAAGAGAGTTTATACAATTTGTACAAAAGAAAGTAAAACAGCTGTGTGAAATGAATGATCCCACTGGGTTTCAGCTCTGTTATTGCCCTTATATCTCCGAGCGTCTCATCACTTGATGACCTTAGTTGAAGATGAAGCTGACTGATTGATGCCGTCTGAACTCGATGTAGATACCGGATTCTGGATGCAAAGTGATCCAATGAGACATAGTATTACGCTTTATCCCTAACTTTTGCCTGGACCGCCCTTTCGGGTTTTCAGTCCACCGGGATACCCATTTTTGCCCAAGCCGCCTTTTCAGGTTTTCGACTTGCCGGGTGTACAGATTTTTTTCATTTCATCCCTTCATTTTGCCCGAACCCTTTTGGTTCGCCGGGAAGCCCTAACTTTTGCCTAGGCATGTCAGCCTAGCGGGTCTTTTTTCATGCGTAGTATCTTTTTACTATGTCTGCATTGGCGGGGTGAGGAAGGTCGTCACCATCCATGTTGGTTAGAATCATGGCTCCTCCTGAGAACACATGTTTAACCACAAACGGCCCTTCATACGTAGGGGTCCATTTGCCCCTTGGGTCACTCTGAGGAAGGATGATTCGCTTGATTACCAGATCCCCAACTTGATATTCCTGTGGTCTGACCTTTTTGTTAAATGCCCTGATCATCCGTTTTTGGTACGTTTGACCGTGGCAGATAGCAGCAAGTCTCTTTTCATCAATAAGGTTTAAATGACCAAGTCGTGTTTGGATCCAATCATCTTCGTTCATATTTGCATCCTTCATTATCCGGAGAGAGGGTATTTGCACTTCGATCGGTAAGACTGCCTCCATACCGTAGACCAAGGAGAAAGGAGTTGCCCTGGTTGACGTCCTGGCTGAGGTACGGTACCCATGTAGAGAAAACGGTAACATCTCGTGCCAATCTTTATAAGTCACTGTCATCTTCTGCACGATTTTCTTGATATTTTTATTTGCTGCTTCTACAGCCCCATTCATCTTCGGTCTGTAAGGAGAAGAGTTGTGGTGCTGTATTTTAAACTGCTCGCAGAGCTCAGTGATCATCTTATTATTCAGATTGGTACCGTTGTCTTTAATAATTCTTTCTGGGACGCCGTATCGACAGATCAGATTATGCCGAATGAATCGTGCCACAACAGTCTTGGTTACCGTAGCATAGGATGCTGCTTCGACCCACTTCGTGAAGTAATCAATCGCCACTAGGATGAAGCGATGCCCATTAGACGCTGTAGGTTTAATCTCACCGATCATATCTATGCCCCATATTGCGAACGGCCAAGGCGCAGTCAGAACATTTAGAGGAACTGGAGGAACATGCACTTTGTCTGCGTATATCTGGCATTTATGGCATGTCCGGGAATGTTGGTAGCAGTCTGCTTCCATTGTGGACCAGAAATACCCTGCCCGAAGGATTTTCTTTGCCATAGTGTGTCCACTGGAATGTGTTCCGAAGGTCCCTTCATGTAACTCTTCCATGATCCTTTCTGCTTCAGTCTTATCCACACAACGCAGTAAGGTCGAATCATGGTTTCGCTTATACAGGATGCCGTTGCTAAGGAAGAACTTCGCTGCGAACCTTCTCAGAAACTTTTTATCATTGACAGATGCACCTTCAGGGTATTCCTGAGCTTCCAAATATCTCTTCACCTCATGGTACCAAGGCTTCTCAGTCACCAATTCAGTCTCGAGATCACAACAGTATGCCGGTTCGTCCAGTTTCCAGATGATGATCCGGGGAGCCTCATTATCCCATTTGACCTTGAACATAGAAGACATTGTAGCTAACGCGTCCGCCAGCTGATTCTCCTCTCTCGGAAAGTGTTCGAAGGTTATCTTTGTGAAGTGAGGGATCAATGTCAACACACATTCTCTGTAAGGAATAAGATTCGGATGTTTCGTATCCCACTCTCCTTTGATCTGATTGATCACAAGAGCGGAATCTCCGAAGACACTCAGAAACTTGATCCTTAAGTCGATCGCAGCTTGAAGACCCATGATGCATGCCTCATACTCCGCCATGTTGTTGGTGCAGTTGAAACATAGCCGAGCAGTGAGTGGAGTATGAGTGCCTTGAGGGGATATTATCACAGCGCCGATACCGTTACCCAAAGCGTTGGAGGCTCCGTCAAAGTGCATAGACCATCGGGATCCTTCCTCAGGTCTTTCATCCGGTCCAGGTACTTCACAATCAGTCACAATCATGATGCTCTCGTCTGGAAACTCGAAGTTCATTGACTGATAGTCGTCTACTGCCTGATGTGCCAAGTGGTCTGCCAATACACTTCCCTTGATGGCTTTCTGGGTTGTGTACTGGATATCGTATTCCGTCAAGATCATTTTCCATCTTGCTATTCTCCCAGACAGAGCAGGCTTTTCGAATATGTACTTTATAGGATCCATCTTTGAGATCAACAAGGTAGTGTGAGTCAGCATATACTGTCTCAGCCGGCGAGCAGCCCATACCAAAGCGCAGCAAGTTTTCTCAAGCAGTGAGTATCGGGTCTCACAGTCGGTAAACTTTTTGCTAAGGTAATAAATGGCATGCTCTTTTCGGCCAGACTCGTCATGCTGCCCCAGCACACACCCCATTGAATTGTCAAGTACTGTCAGATATAGTATCAGAGGTCTCCCCTCAACCGGTGGCATAAGGATGGGTGGTTCTTGGAGATACTCTTTGATTTTGTCAAAAGCAGCCTGACATTCATCATTCCAACGTACTACCTGATCTTTCTTCAGCAGCTTGAAGATTGGTTCACAAGTAGCAGTTAGGTGCGAGATGAACCGAGCAATGTAATTCAGGCGTCCTAAAAAGCCTATGACCTCTTTCTCTGTCTTAGGAATTGGCATCTCTTGAATAGCTTTAACTTTGGCAGGGTCCACTTGAATACCTTTATCACTTACAACGAAGCCTAGCAACTTTCCAGATCTAACCCCGAAGGTGCACTTGTTCGGGTTCAATCTTAGCTTGTACAATTTCAACCGGTCAAACAACTTCTGCAGATGATCAAGGTGTTCTTCCTCAGTCTGGGACCTTGCGATCATGTCGTCAACATACACTTCTATCTCATGATGGATCATATCATGAAATAAAGCAACCATGGCACGTTGGTAGGTTGCCCCAGCGTTCTTCAGTCCGAAAGGCATGACCTTGTAACAGAAGGTGCCCCACTGAGTAACAAAGGTAGTTTTTTCCATGTCTTCAGGTGCCATCTTGATCTGATTGTAACCTGAAAAACCATCCATGAAAGAGAACACCTTATGCTGAGCTGTATTGTCAACAAGGACATCAATGTGAGGTAGGGGGAAGTCATCCTTGGGACTGGCCCTGTTCAGATCCCTGTAGTCGACACACATTCTGACCTTACCGTCTTTTTTTGGTACCGGAACCACATTAGCAACCCACTGAGGGTAAGAAGTCACTGCAAGGAACCCAGCATCAAACTGTTTCATAACCTCGGCTTTGATCTTCTGAGACATCTCTGGACGCATACGGCGGACCTTTTGCTTAACCGGAGGGCAGTCTTCCTTAGTAGGCAAGTGATGGACCACAATATCGGTATCCAACCCGGGCATGTCTTCGTAGGACCAGGAAAAGATCTCCATATAATCATGTAGCATCTGAGTCAACCGTTGCTTCACGCTGAGCTCTAGGTTGGCACCAATTTTTACCTCCTTTCTGTCTGTATCAGTACCCAGGTTTATTGTTTCCACTGGCTCTTCGTGTGGTTGAATTGCCTTCTCTTCCTGAAGTAACAGCCTTGCAAGCTCGCCAGGCACTTCGCAATCATCTTCACCTTCGTCTTCGGCTAAGTTGATCAGATTTTCGAAGTCATAACTGGCAGTAGCAGAGTCGTTACCAGTGAGATCTAGAGTGGATTGAAACCTGTATGAGTGAGTGTGTGTAAATACAGCTGTTTTGAAATATATAAAGGAAGGAAAGAAAGAAAAGGAGCATAAGATTTGAAATGCGAGAAAACGTCCAAGATCTTTATTCATGATATATGAAATGACAATTTATATGCCCTCACAAATGAAGCCAACGGTGCCTCGGGTAAGACACCGGGCCATAGAGTTTTAATTGTTGTTTATTACAAATAACAAAACAAAGAAATTTATTACTGCGTAACAAAAGTAACGGGAGTATGGTCTTTGGCAATCCAATTGGTCAATCTGCCCTTAGTTGTCGGGTAGATCCAGCTATTGAACTCTGACTCTTCCACTTCATCTCCGTCCCCAACAGCATTCACTCCTGGGTTGGTAATGAGCACAGGAGGTCTTCTGATCTTTGTCTTCCGCATAGATTTCTAACCCTCTGCAGTAAAACCCAGTCCGAACTTGTCAGTTTTCTGTGTAAAATCAGGGAGCCTGCCCCAGTTAGCATATTCACCTTTCTGGACCACAGCCCGGGCATCCTTCAAGGAAGCCATCTTCAAAGGAACATCCTCTTCGACCGCTGTTTCTGCTGCTGCTAAAGTTGGAAGTACCTCCTCGAAATGCTGAAAGGGGGTTTCAATAAACTCCCCGTCCATCTCAATATACCTGAAGGAATTCAAATGGCTCACCATATACTCCTCCTCTCCCTGCACAGTGACAATCTTCCCTCCGACGGGGTATTTTAGCTTCTGGTGCAAGGTAGAGGTCACTGCCCCAGCTTTGTGGATCCAAGGTCGACCCAGTAGACAAGAATAAGATGGACGGATATCCATCACATAGAAGGTAGAGTCGAATACTTGAGAACCCACACGGATAGGAATGTCTACCTCTCCATGGACCATCCTCTTAGAACCGTCGAAGGCTCTGACGATGATATTGCTAGGTTTCAACTCCAGGCCTTCACAATCCAAACGGTCTAAGGCCTTCTTGGGTAGCACATTTAGGGAAGAGCCAGTGTCCACCAACATGTGCGCAAGAGTAGTGCCCCTGCATTCAATAGAGACATGCAGGGCATCATTGTGGTCTCTTCCTTTAGCAGTAAGGTCAGCATCCGAGAAACCCAAGCCATTGTCCGCTGTCAGATTTGCTACGCAATCAGTAAACTGGACCGCAGATGTCTCTTGTGGCACATGGGCCGTCTTGAGGAATGAAATCAAGGCCTTAGCATGGGCCTCGGAGCATAGTAATAAGGAGAGCATTGAGATCTTGGAGGGCGTATGCCCCATCTGCTCGACAACATTAAAGTCACTCTTCTTGATTATTTTTAGAATTTCCTCCATCTCTTGTTGGGAGGCCTCGGTAGTCACAGATTTTGGCGCCTCCATCCAGGCAGGCTCATCTTCAATCCCTTTGCCCCGAGCATTAGATGACTCGGTAGCAGGGGAAACAACTTGATCAGAACTGGGAACAGGTACACTTGCAGGTGTTATAGTGAAGGGTCTTCGAATAGCTGGTGGTGCAATGTCAGGCGAGAAGAGCCTGCCACTGTGGGTAACCTTTGCTGGACCAGTGATATTGTTGATGCTGGTGCCAGTATTGAACTCTTGTTTGATTCCATTCACATACACGTCTGCCCCATAGTGCCAGGGGACAGCCTTATCAGATTCGTAGGGGAGAGGCCCCGGAACAGTAATAACAACAGGTGCGACAGTCATGATTTGAACTGGCTTCCTTGGGAGAGCCTTGATTGGATTATTAAAGATTGTAACCACAGAAACTTCTTCCACCGGAACAAACTGAACAGCAGTCTTCTTGAACAGAATCTCTTTGCTGTCCATTAGGCTTTGGATGCCCAACTTTAGCAAAGGACAACCAGATAGGGAAACAGCACAGAAAAGGCAACCTTCACTACAACCCGGAAATAAACCGGCCAGCAGTAGGTTCCTCTTGACGGTCATTAAGGGAGTAGCTACATCATTCACAGAAACAGCGTATACATCTTCATCAACGGCATTTACTCCATGCTAAGGCATAGGAGCAGTCACCACATTCGGCCTCTCAGGCGCTTCAAACTGTATCTCTTTTGCGTCGATAAGGTCTTGCACCTTATTCCTCAAGGCCCAACAGTCATCAGTGGAATGCCCCGGGCTATCGGAATGGTAAGCACAGCGGGCATTTGGATTGTATTTGGGAGAAGCAGTATTCACAACTTTGGGGGCCTCCCTGACAGTCACTAGGTTGGTGGACAGCAACCATGGCAAGATTTGTGATAGAGTCATACTCAAACGGGTAAACTCTCTCCTGGGTCTTTCAGCCCTTTGAGGATTGGTTTGCCGAGGAGCGGCAGCAGGCTTAGCAATCATCACCGTGTTGACAGACTGGCGGCGCTCAGGTTTCTCTTGTCTTTTAGACCCGTATACAGCACTGGCCTCCTTTTTGAAGGGTTTCTTCTCAGAACTTGCAGATGCACCCTTCTGAATTTTACCTGACTTCATCCCAGCCTCTATTCTCTCTCCAGTCAGAATAAGATCAGTAAACCCTGCAGATGAGTTACCGATAAGATGGTTGAAAAATGGCCCAGATAGGGTCCCCAAGAACATGTCTACCAACTCCCGGTCAGTCAACGGAGGCTGCACCCTTCCAGCCAGATCCCTCCACTTCTGTGCGTACTCTTTAAAACCTTCGCTTGGCCCTAGCGACATACCCTGGAGTTGGGTACGCGTAGGGGCAAGGTCGGAATTATATTGATACTACTTATAGAAAGCAGTAGCCAACTCCTCCCAGTTACGAACCTTGGTCCCATCCAGCTGATAGAACCATTCGAGATGAGTCCCTGAAAGACTCTCCTGGAAGAAGTGGATCCACAAGTTTTTGTCCACTGAGTACGGTTGAATCTTCCGCACGTAAGATCTGAGGTGTAGCTTGGGACAAGATGCCCCGTCATACTTGGTAAAAGATGGTGCTTTGAACTTATGAGGAATGATCACACCAGTGGACAAACCCAAATCTCCAAAATCCAGCCCAGGCACCTGTTGGATCTCCATAGCATTCAGTTTGTCCTCCAACTGCTTGTACCGGTCTTCAGCCGGAGGATATTGTTCCTCATCAAAATCAGTCTCGTTGTCAGAGACTACCGGACTAGGACCTTTTCCCCCTTGGGGACTGCTCTTGCCTATAGAAGAACCAGCCTCTTCATTTTGCAGAGTGTTGCCAAACCTTCGGCCCGAGTTAAAAAGAACAGTTCTCTTCTCCTTCTTCTTCTCCTTCTTCAGGAGCAGAGCCTTCAGCTCTTCTTGGCCCTGAGCCAAACCCATGATTAGTTCCTGAAATTGCACATTCTGCGCCTGAAGAGCCTTGATAGACATCTCGGTTGATGATGAGTCAGGATTCATGATGCTGAAATAAACAGCGAAGAACGGTAAGCAACCTGAAAAGAAGAAAACCTGCTATGCACATGATGAATGATATGTGTTTATGCAATGCATTCAAGGGTTCGAAAGTTCAAATTTGTTGTAGACAAAAAAGGAACACACGTTATCATTAAGGAAATAATTGTTCAGTACATCAAAGCCTCATGGGAACGTATTACAAAGCAAATCAATCCCAAAAGACACTACGCATCCTCTTTGGAGCTATGTAGGTGTTGAGATTCCTCTCCTCATGCAATAGGCGGGTGAGCTCCAAGACCTTCTTTTCACTAGCATGTAGACTGGTCTCAAGAGAATTCCGTTCTTCCTTAAGCTGGATCCAGCTCTTCTGCATCTCTTCCCAGGATGTGGGCATGTCAGGATGTTGAATGGTGTAGGACACCTTTCCTTCCAAGACTGGCTCTTTGATCACAGGGAGCATATGAGGATAAGGCATTACTAACTTCTGGGAGCGGGCGCGTACCCACTTGAGATAAGGTTCCAACGGGATGGAGTTCCTATGTCCCAGTGTCTTACTGTCTATCCTACTTGGCATCCTCCAAGCTCTGATAAATCTCTGGCGAAGTCCTTGTGCATCGTTGTCAAAGTTAAAAACTATGTCAGGAATTAACATGTCACGAGGGCCATCCCTCCGAGCATAACCAAACTGTCTCCAAGCCAGGCATGGGTTGTAAGTAATACCTCCTCTGATTCCAAGTAAAGGAACATTAGGGTACTCCCCGCAACGATCAATGATAGTGACATCCTCTCTGGACCGGGGGCACCAATGTATATCTACATGTGTAAGAGTCATCAACCGTTGTGACCATCTTAAACCCCGCTCGTTCTTCAACGCTGATTGTGGAAGGTGCGAAATAAACCACCTTCCCAGGAGAGGAGTGCAACACATAAGGACACCTCTTTTTCTCATGGTTCGAGTGTAACATGAGTGAAGGATGTCCCCTAGCAACGTAGGTATAGCATTCCTGGACATGAAGATCTGGACAGCACTGATATCTATAAGCTGATCTGGGTTAGGGAACAACACCAAACCATAGACAAGGAGGGCCACAACTTCTTCAAAAGCTTGTAAGTCAAGGGAGTTCCAACATTCATGGGCCTTTTCAAACAGAAACCTGGCTAAGAACCCTTTGATACCACTTCTAACTTCCCAATGTCCCTTGAGGTCAGATGATTGTAGGTGTAAGGCTTTAGCAATCTCTTCAAGCTTGGGTTCCTTTTCTGTACCGTTGTAGGGTAGTTGATCAAGGATAGGGATCTTCAGGAGCCGGGAGAACTCCTCCAATGTAGGTACCAGCTGATAGTCCAAGAAGGTGAAACAGTGATGCAGAGGGTCAAAGAACTGGAACAGGACCTTTATCATGTCTTCCTCAATGTTGGTGTTGACCAAGCTGATGAGTCTTCCATGTCTTTTGCTGAATGAAGAGCTCTCGGGAATCCTGGATATAAGCTCCTTAAGCTGAGGAGGGATCCTTACAAGGCTGATTTGAATTGTCTTTCTGCGAACAGTTTCCATGTCCTACAAAACAAGAACAAAGATGAAGATTCGAACCCCTGAAATGGTTAGTCAATGCATATGATGCTGGATGATGTCATGATGCTATGATTAAATACACCACAGATATTTACAAAGACAAACATGTAAGGCACACAAGGCACACAAGACAAGCCCTTAGAGTTTAAGGCCAGCATGGGGTCTGGGTATTACCCTCTTGAAGTTGGTGGGCTCAACCTGTCATATCAGAAGTAACCGGGTTCTAAGGGTCCCAATATCACGGGATTGCTTTCATTGTTCATCGTTTCGATTTAGCCACTGAACTGGCGACCGAAATATTCCAGGAAAGCAACCCTCAATTGAGTGTAGTATCGAGTATCAACCAACCTCGGACTGCACCAAAGTCAGTTATCTCACTACCCTAAAGAGGCCAAGATAGTTCAATTAAGGTTCCTAAGGTCTGTTGATGCTTCACGACACCACGCGGAGGCCCCGTACTCCCCTTGACTGAACTCAAGGGTTACTGGTGCACACCAAAGTGCCACATCAACGTAGCAGACTGTTTCAACCATGTCGGTATACCCCGCACAGTTCCCTCACAGCCTTGTTGCTACTTTCTAAGAAGGTATCCCCCAGATCCGGGTTAGGATCTATAGAACCCCCAAGACAGTCCCACAATTTAAAGCAAACAAGGAAAGCAATTGAAAACACAGTTATGAACTATCCCTAAGGTACACCTCACTTTAAGTTTAAGTCCCCAGCAGAGTCGCCAGTTCTGTGATCGGTGGATCTGGAACTGACTGTTTAACGCTGGTTCGCGAAATGTCGCGGAAGCAAGAGTCGCCACCGTCTTTTATTTTCTCCAAATGGAAAGGACAAAAGCACAGAAAAATTCCTTAAAGAGATTGCTCTTGGTTCGGGAGGTAGGTTTATAGAAAGGGAAGGTGTTAGCACCCTTTCTATCCATGGTTATCCATGGGCTCTTAGATACTTGCTCATTGTGTTTTCAAAAATGGTTTGTTTGCTTTTCAATTGTGGGTTTTAAAAAGTTTCTTTGAAAATTTCAGTTCGACTCTTGTATCAGTCCTCAAGAGTGTTTGAAAAGTTGCTTTCGAAAGCTTTTTGAAAAGGTGTCGGTGTGAAAAGTATTTTTTGATTTGTTTTGAAATTTAGAGCAAGTATCTAGAGTCGTCTATCTACCCTAAGGAATTCGTCTGTGTAAATGTCCTTTAAAGCAGTGCCATCCCACCATTGAGAGGTAGGTAGCACCACCGTTGGAGGTATTCGGGTCAATTCGAAGGTTCGGGACATGGTGATCACCAGAGCAATAGGAAGATACCTTAGAAGCTACCCTCATGCCAGGTTCCCGGATCATGAGGACTTACTAAGACATCCTCTACTCGACGATCACCTTTCGAGGGGCAAGGCAACAGTGAAGCGTACCCTAGGGGTGGTGTGTGATTTGTGTGTCGTTTTCAGATATTTTGTCTTGTTCATGTCATGGGTGATCTACGCTTTTGTTTTTATTTTAACATTCATTCTTGCATGCAATTTATTAGCAGTTAAAAAGTTGCGAGAAATATAAAGTTTCTAAACTATTACAAAGGCGCGGGTCCACATCGCCAAATTAAATCCAGGACCCGATTTGACATAAAATAAAGTAAAGTGCGAGACATATAAATATCGAATTTACACGACTTTGGGAGAATTACATAAAAGGAGGAAATAAAATAAACGCGCGAATTGGAATTATGATCGAATGCGAGGGCGTTTGACCCTTTTTAACGAAATTAAATTATGATTAATAAATTAATTAAAAAAGAAAAAGGAAAAGATTTTTGAGTTTTTTTTGTACTTATGGAATTTTAATGAGAAGATTATGGAATTTAAAACCTAATTCTAGTTATTTTTTAATTTATTAAGAAAAGCATTAAAATTTAATCTAAAATTAACCTAATTAATTAATACTATTTTATTAAAAAAAAATTAATTAATTATTAATAATGAGAAAAGAAAAGGATAAAAGTCTTTGAAAACCCTAATTCTACAAATTTTTAGTTTATGAAAAAATGTTAAAATTAACCCTAGAATTGAAAACTAAATTAATTAATGAGATTTATTTACAAAAAAAAGTTTAAATGAAATATATTTATATTTTGGGATTTTCTGATTTTTATATTATTTTTATATTTTACGAAAATAAATTAATTTAAAGAATTACCTTAAAACTAATTAAAACAAATAAAAGAGAAAAATATGAAAAAAAGAATAAGAAGCAAACCAATGGGGGGTTATGTCCCCAAACTGGAGGTATGACTCAGTAATTCTGGCCCAATTAGTTTCTGGCCTTGTTGACTTCTGGAAATTACGTGTGGACTCGTTGACCAACGCCCAAGGTGCTCTTCAAACATTGGCCTTTGGATTGCCCTCAGTGGCCATGTGGCGTGACTGGATTATGAGTGTATGGTGGACGCTTGGAGAGAGACTGCATAGGATGATATTAAAACAAAACATATCAAGAATATGGGGGGACCTGGGAATCGAACCCAGGTCCCAGTGGTTATAGGACAGCGCATCCACCACTTGTGCCAAACGCTTTCTTTGTAAGATTATTGGAACATGATTATTATAAAAAAAACAAAACGCTAATGCTAACAACCAAAAATAAGCGCGCTGAATTTAAATTACCCAACCACAGCTTGCCACATAATCTTCTTCTTCGTTGTCCCTGAAACAAAAAAGAATTAGCGGGGGTTTTGAACCCCCCCAAAATGCAAGCTTTTCAAAAATAGCGATTAGCCCATCTTGCTATATAAATTAGGCGCGATTAGTGGGTCATGTTCGTCCAAGCTTCCTGAGTCTAGCCATGGTACTAGGATGTCCTAATTTTACAGTATTCGAAAATGCCCAATTTGAAGCTTGAGGAACCCTAGCGTGCTTCAATGGCGAAATCGTGTATGATGCATAAAAGCTTAATTAAAACACATGGTTAGCTTCAGAATGGTCAGATTAGTCCAAATCAATAGAAAGAATGCAATGAAAATGCTTATAAATCGAGACATGAATATGTATAAAATTCGAAACAGGATCACTTAGTTCTACCGTTTCTTGATGTTAGAGTTGATGATTTTGATTCAGACACGTTCCTTGAAGCCTCAGGAATGCAATAGGATAGTTTTCTTGCCCTGAAATGCCTTGGAACCACATTTTCAGTTTTGGAATTTTTCACAAAAAGTGCAATGTTCTTCTTCAGCTTTGGGCACAGCTTTTCAGGTCTTTTGGCATTAGGTTTGCATTAGTATATGTATGGGAACTGATTAGGGTTAAAATTTTGATCCAAAACCCTTTGCATTGATGTCCAAGATATTTGATTTTCATGGCATATCTTCCAAATCTTTTTTTCACATGTTTTTGATTCCAATCATGGAAAAACCTTCCAATTTTGATTATGCACGAATCTTGAGCCTTTAAGAAGAGTTTATCTTGCACAAAAAGATTTAAAAATTTTGGTTTAGTATTTTTCACATATTTTATTTTATTAAATGAATTAATAGCAATTAAAAATTCAAATAAATAAATAAAAATGATGAATAAACTCCCTTTGGGCCAAATGGTCGTGCATATGCTTTGGATGATGAATCTTGGAAGAAAATGTGGCCCATTAGCAATTTTAAGACATTTGAAGCAAAGTTGACTTTTCAAAATACCCAAAAATTTCCCAACTTCCACAAGGCATATCTTGCTCAATTTTTAAGCTTTGATCATATTCTTGGACATTTTGGAAAGGTCTTGAAGTCCTCTAACCAATGTCTTTGGTCCCATGTCATTTTGATTTATCAATCTCAAGTTATGGCCTTTGACTTAAAGTCCCTTTTTGTTGACTTTTGAAAATGACCTATAATGTTGAAATTGATAACTTTTTGTGAGAGCATTTCTTGGACTTGAAGTATGAAGAGGAGTTGTAGGAAATGTCTTTCTCTTCAAAATGAGCTTTGGATGGAATTTTTCTGATAATCCATGTGGAAGTTATGCCTTGGTCAAGTTACAGTTGACTTTTTCAACTGTCCAAATATGGAAACTTTTGCATCTTGAGACTTTTTGAGCCAAGCTTTGAAAATCATGATCAAGCATTGATAAAATGATGTTTGTGGCTTCAAAATGAGATGTTGACCAAAAATTTGAACTTTTGATTGTCAAATGACCATTTTGCCCCTGCAATTGACTATAGGGCAATTAGGGTTTTTGACTGTGCAATTTTGTGCTGTGAGTCTTGAAACTTGACATGAGGATACTTGTCAATGTTTATAAGCATGTGGGACTTGATTGGACCCTTGGAAACTTCATTTTCTTTGCCAGACCTAAAACCCTAGTTTTTGACTGTTAGGAGGCCCTTGAACTGTGCAACCCTTGGGGAGATTTTGAAGCATTCTTTTGGCAAATCTTGAAGAATATGGGAGGGCAAATTTTGGGGTACAACAGTGTTTAATGACTCCTTAGAAGACCTATATTCTCCTCATTGCAACACAAGGGATATAGGTACAGACCAAGGTGCCACACCAATGTAGCCGCTGCTTCACCCATGTCGGTCTACGCCGGACAGGTCCCTCACAGATTATGCTACCTAAAAAGGGTATTCCCCAGATCCGGGTTAAGATCTATGAAACTCCGATGCAAAGCACACAAATATAAAAGCAAACAAGGCAAACAATTGAAAACAAAGGTGATCTAAGCCCTAAGGTTACTCCACTTTTAAATTTGTCCCCAGCAGAGTCGCCAGTTCTGGGATACGGTGGGAGAACTGACTATGGTTTTGCGTTTGTTTTCGCAAATGTTTCGGTTGAGCAAGAGTCGCCACCGACTTTTTATTTTATCCTAAGGAAAGGTTAAAAAGCACAGCAAAAACCTTTGAGATGTTTTCTTGGGTTCGGGGAGTAGATTATAGAAAGGGAAGGTATTAGCACCCTTTCTATCCATGGTTATCCATGGGCTCTTAGTTACTTGCTTAGATCACTTGCCTTTTGTTTTCAATTGTTTGAAATGGTGCTTTGTGTGTGTGGGTTTGAAAATGTTTTGAAAAGAAGCCAATGTGGTGGCAACCTTTGTAATGATCCATGTTGGGATGTATACAAAGGTGTATGTCTTTTGAAAAAGTTTTCATTTGTTTTTGAAAGTTGTTTTGAAAGTGTTGTGAGATGTGGTTTTAGAAAATAGGCAAGTGTTTTGTTTTTTTTTGCAAGTTTGATTCAAATAACTAAGAGGTTATCTACTCCTAAATTTCTCAAAGTTTATTGCTATGTTTTAACCCTTTTAACAAGTTTGCTCCACCATTGTATTTGGTGGACCCATTGTATTTGGTGGACAATCTCATGTTAGGATGTGAAAGGGACGGGCGCGGGTCATCGTTTAGACCATAATTGCAATGGTGTCAAGTATCTTTGGGCAATTTTCTTTAAGGGACTTGATCATTTGTTTAGGCAACATTTTGAAAGCGTCATCGAGGGACTATGATCATTTGATTGGTGTTTGCTTTGCCCAAAGAGACCTAACATGCAATATGGCCCATTTATTGAAGGCAACAAGTGGAATACCCTAGGGGGTGCAAGTGTGATTTGTGTGTCCATTTTCATGCTTGTTTATCTTGAAATTAGGTCAAACTATTTTCATTGTTTTTCGCATACAAACCCTAATTCTAACATGGTATAATTAGAAAGCAATAAAGTGCAAAAAAAATAAATTTACTAAGCTATTACAACACAATATATGGGAAGGGGGGTACAAATGTTCAAATGGAGATTTTGACAAGGAATTTAAACCTAAACTATTACATCAATATTGAATTATTTACAAGATAATTTAATTGCGTAAATTAAATAAAATAAGAATAAATATGCAAGATGCAAAAATGGTTTTTGTATATATGAAAAAAAAAGTATTTTTATATGTCAAAATAAACAAAAAGAAAAGTATTATTTTTTTGGAGCTTTTTCATGTTTAGGGCTAAACCCTAATTTTATTAAATAAAATGTATTATTCATTTATTATGTGCATAATATTTATTTATTACAAAAAATAAAATAAAAAAAAAGAAGTATATTTTTGAAAAGGGTATTTTTATATTAAATATTAATAAAAAATAAAAATGTGTATATATTGTATTTTAACCTAAATATCCTAATAAATATATATATATATATATATATATATATATATATATATATATATATATATATATATATATATATATATATATATATATATATATATATATATATATATATATATATATATATATATATATATATATATATATATATATATATATATATATATATATATATATATATATATATATATATATATATATATATATATATATATATATATATATATATATATATATATATATATATATATATATATATATATATATATATATATATATATATATATATATATATATATATATATATATATATATATATATATATATATATATATATATATATATATATATATATATATATATATATATATATATATATATATATATATATATATATATATATATATATATATATGTATTATTTTCTTAATATGTATTATATATGCAAATTAATAATATTTAATATTTAATAAAAAAAAAGTATTTTTTATATAAAACATTTTCAGAAGGTAAAACAAAATAAAAATGAAAATAAAAATATTTTTACATATTTTTAGTATTTTTTAATAAAAGTGTATCTATTTATTTATTTATGTATAAAAACTAACCTAAATAAACAAATACCTAATAAATAGGAAAATAGTGCAAAAAATTATTTTTATATTTTTTATATTATGAGGAAAAATAAACAAGTCAAACCAAAAAAAGAAAAGTCAAAAAATCATTAAAATGAACAAAATGGGCTCAGGGGGTGTAAAAGCAAAATCAGGGTGCAAAAAGAAATGTGAAACAGGCCCAGCCCAGAACCAGGTCATCTTCAACCTCAGAACATCTCTTGTTCAACCAAACACGCGTTTTCTATCTCCCAATTCCTGGACTTTCAAGCAAAACTTTCAACATGGAAAATGTAGAGCATGAGAAGACGAATCCAGGGATATAAATAACTTGACTTAACTCTCTAAGATGAGGGAGAATTTCTTCTCCCCCAATTCCTGACCTAGTTTTTCATCAATGTTCAGACTCAAAATTCTCTAAGCATACATAATATAAATGAAATCTAATCATATGGGCATGTTCAGGGCTATGATTGTGACATGTTTCCTTCACAAACCTAAAGCTAACAATGCCTATACTGAGAGATAGAACTTCATGAATATACCTGTTCAGTTGGAATCGTGCCTTGCAATGAAGGAGCTTTCAGAGCAAGATGATGATTTGTACAGCTTCCTTGAAGTGTGAGGATGCTATTCCAAGTTCTACTTTGTCCTGAAACTTCTTGAATCGTGCTAGAGAACTTCAACTGCAAAACAAGAAAATGAAAATGGTGAAGATGCCTGGGAGTGTTACAGGTCGTGTCTTAGGTTTTTGTTAGCTTGCATTGATGGTAGGGAAGGTGTTTGAACTGGTTTGGGCAATAATGTATGAAAGGATTGAGGTGGGGAAATCAATCTGCAGCAAGCTCTATTTTTGTGCAGTTCAAAGGTGATTCTGAGTTTGTGAAGGTATTGGGGATCTTAGGGTCGTGCTTCAGCTTAGGATGAGTGTTTGGAATGTGTTTGATAACTTTCTCTAAGCCTTGGTTAACTGATATGGAAGTTGGTGCATGTTATGATGTGTTTCTTGAACTTTAAGCAAGCAATGGCCACTTTGTGTTCTAGACAGGTAGAGGCCCCCTAAACATGCTGCAAAACCTTGTCTTGATCAGAGTGATTAACTCATAAACTTGTGCCAAAGAGATTTTTCTTGTACCTTCTTGATTTGCTTTAAACATAAAGTGTAACTTTTGCAAAAATGGATATAATGCTTTTTCCAATTTGGGATTAATCCTTTAGGCAATGCTTGAACACATAGAACATGGTCTTGGAACAAAGGATTGGCATTAAATTTATGAGTGTAATTGAGATAAAAGACCTGCAATCAAGTTGTGCAAGCTGAGATTGAAATGCATAGTGTTATGAACATGTAACTTGGCTAATTCAAAAGTGAGTTTTTCCCATATCGCAAAATTCGATTCTCTCTAACCATGAGGTTGTTTGATGGGTTCTTGGACATTTTGGAAAGCTTGGAATGTGTACTACAATCCATCTTTGAAATGCAAGTTGAAATTCCAAGTGGAAGTGTATGGAAAATGGTCTTGAAGTTAGGTAAAAAACATGCCTAAAATAGGTCAAATTTTCACTAAGTTAAGAATGGTTTGGCACCCTTGTTCCAAAAATTGTAACTTGAGATACAAGCTTCTTTTGGGAAAACTTTGTGAATCAAAGTTGTAGATTATGCAATAGGCTACAACTTTCATGTTTTGACTTTTTCTTGAATCCAAATGAATCTTGGTGAGAAAGTGGGGCAAAGTTGGGAAAAAATTAGGGTTTTTCATAACTTAGAAAAATTCTAAGTTATGAAAAATTCTCATTTCAAACCCTAATTTGCATTTCTTGATTTCTTGATGGACAAGTTTCACGATTTGGCATGTTTTAATGAAAAATGAATCTTGACACTTGATTTTGACCAAAAAGTCAAAGTTTGACTTTTCAGTATACAGTCAAAATTGATCAATTGACTGGTAAATTCAACTGTCAATCTTGTGCATTTGGGATCTTTTGAACTTGTTGAGCATGTCAAGACAATTCCATGGGGTCCTTGAGTCCATATGTGAGCTTGGTTTGCCATTGGCTAGGTCAAACAGTCAAAAATTGCCTTTGTGCAGTCAAAACCCTAAAAATGACCATTTTGCCCTTTTGGTGATCTGATCAAATTTCCTGTGGAATTGTGATCCAAACTTGATCAAATGGTCCATGTGAGTTCATAATGTTGATGTGGGTCAATTTTCATGAGGTTTGACTGTCAATTGGCCACAGTTGACTTTTTCCCCAATACAGTTGATTTCTAGGTCAATTGTCCAATTGACTGGGCAAAATTTGGAATCAAGACTTGAAACTTGGTATGGATAAACTTGGGAGTCCAACATGAAGCATGAAAGTCATCTTAGGCATTTTAGGTCAAAATATCTTTGTGCAATCACAAACCCTAATTTGGGTCAACAGTGCAAGGAGAAGTCTTAAGCAGAGGAAACCCTAACTGGATCTTGATCTCCAAGGGTCTTGTGATGAGAAAATGTTGAGGAAATGGGAGGGAAAATTTTGGGGTACAACAATAGACAAAAGAAATAAACAAACGTCAATTTTCATTAATTAGTTCAAATTGATTACATCACGCCTCTTGGGCTTACAAAATAACTCTCTAAGATAAAAAGACCGAGCACATCCTCTTCAGTGCAATGTAGGCGTTCACACATTGCTCCTCATGTAGCTTCTTTGTAAGCTCCAAGACTCTCTTCTCACTAGCATAGAATTGAGCTTCGAAGGTATCTTGTTCCTCCTTTATCTGAATCCAACCCTTTTGCAATTCTTCAAGAGAGGTTGGCATGTCGGGATGGAGGACAGTGTACATGACATCTCCTTCAACCACAGGTTCCAAGATAACTGGTAAGATGGAAGGATAAGGCATCACAAGTTTCTGAGCACGAGCTCGTACCCACCTAAGATAAGGTTCAAGTGGAATAGAATTCTTGTGTCCCAACGTCTTGCTATCCACCTTGTTCACCATCCTCCAAGCTCGTATAAACCTCTAGCGGTAACCTTGATCGTCGCTCTCATAGTCGAATACCACTCCTTGGATGAGCATCTCATGAGGACCATCTCTTTGGGCATATCCAAACTTACGTAAGGCTAAGCAAGGGTTGTAAGTGACACCTCCTATAATTCCAAGCAAAGGTACATTATGGAATTCCCCACAACGGTCGATGATAGTAACATTCTCCAAGTATCGAGAACACCAATGGATATCTGAATGTCTGAGCATCATCAACCTATGGGACCACCTCAAACCTTGCTCATTCTTCAACACAGGTCGGAGAAGATGCGAAATAAACCATCTTGCCAAGAGAGGAGTGCAACACATGATGGCTCCTCTCTTCCTCATAGTGCGAGTGTGGAGAGAATGTAGGATATCTCCCAACAAAGTAGGCACCGGATTGCGAGACATGAAGATTTTGACAGCATTGGCATCTATGAGTTGATCAGGGTTTGGGAACAAAACCATCCCATAGATGAGAAGGGCCAAGATTTCTTCAAAAGCTTGTAAATCCAAAGAGTTCCAACGGTCTTGAGCTTTCTCCAATAAGAACTTGGCTAAGAAACCTTTGACACCACTCCTTGTTTCCCAATTAGTTGTGATATCATATTTTTGCAAGTGTAGTGCTCGGGCAATCTCTTCAGGTCTTAGATATCTTTCTGTACCGTTGAAAGGTAGTTGATTGAGAATAGGAATCCTCAAGAGTTGAGAGAATTCCTGCAGAGTAGGCACAAGTTGATAATCAGGGAAAGTGAAGCAATGGTGTAGAGGATCAAAGAATTGGAACAACACCTTCATCATATCTTCATTTGTACTAGAGGTAACCAAGTTTAGGAGGCAACCATGTCTTTCGGTGAATGAAGAGTTCTCAGGGACCCTTGATGCTAGCTCTTTGAGTTGAGAAGGAATTCTTATGAGATTGACTTGAATGGTTTTCCTGCGGATAGAAGCCATGTCCTACAAAACAGAACAAAGATAAATCCCAAAAATCCTTGAAATGGTTAGTGAGAATGAGTATGATGTTATGATGTTTATGATGTTATGTACAAGTAAGCATATACACCAAATCCAACAACACAACACAGTATCTCAGTAACATAAAATTATACCCATAGTAATTTTCCACAACCAATTTATTGACAGCAACCACATCTCAGTATCAATTACAACAATTAAACACAAACAGGGGCAATTTTGCAAACCCAATCCCACATAGAATTTGTCATACAACCCATTAGATAGTCAGAACCCCACCCTTACCTTGGACTGACGGTTCTCTATAATTTACGATTTCACCTTACTGCTGCCATAGCTCCAAACCTTTCTTCTTCTTCTTCTCCACTCAAAACCTTATTCCTCTTTCTCTTCTCTTTCTTTCTTTTTCCCGATAACACTAACTCTTTTCCTCTCTTATTTTCTAATAATAATATATTATTATTCTATTAATCCAAATAAATCCAATTGGGCCTAAATGCTACACCCCGCTTTTACTTCTTGACGCCATAACATAAGCCCATTATCATATTTAAGCTTAATAATAAAAATAATACCTCAACTTAATTCCACCAAATTAATCCGATTATTTATCTTGCCACTAAATAAAATAATTCCGACTTTGACGATAAAAAATTAGAATTAATATAAAATATTCAAAAATATTTAATTAAATAAATAATTAAATATCGGGGCGTTACAAGTTCCACTTAAAAAATATCATAAGCAATTGAGAGAGTATAGCCATGTCATGATTACAATGAATCCATCATTTCTTGTACCATGTCTTAACTTAAAACAATCTCAATTGAAAACCAATATTGAAACCCTAGTGATCTCGCCCTTGATGAAAATGACAACTTTTTAGCTTGATGAAATAAGAGATCCATGATAACCATGAATCAAACTCTAATTTCACAATCCAATGTTTATTAGGCTTTTTAATGTAGGAGTCTTCAAATCATGTGGAACCCTAGATTTATTGATTCCCTGATCCCACGCCAAGTTTATTGATTAATGATGCATGATGTGTTTAGATGACCTAATGGAGGGTAGGACAAATTTGGGGTATGACAGCTTCCCCTATTTAATCATCTTTCGACTGGACGATACGAGAATACGCAAGTCTCGCATGTTCTGATCGGAAGTTTATGAAATATTGGAGGCCCCCGAAATTTGTCTGAAAGATTACAAAGATACATTGCACAGTGTTCCCATGTGTGCGAAGAATAGGTGTAGATGATGATGTATCATCTAACCCGCATTTGAACCGAAGTTTACCTGATTTACACATGACAACACGAGTAACTTGTCGGTATCTAAAGGAGATTGCAGAAATTTGCATATTTACTGTACTCTAGGAGGTAAATGATATAAGTTTGAAAAAGCTGACTTACCAATGATTGGAGACTAATATAGTAAGTTTTGGTTTGATTTGTTTTTTCCTATTCATCACAACCCAGGGGATGGATAAAACAAAGTCTGATAACACATTATTGCATGGAGACTAATGCAATGGGTTATATCTTAGGAAGAAACTATGAGGGGGATATTGCTGCCTGGAGACTGATGCAACATATTAGGTTTGATAATGACATTTCTGCATGGAGACTGACGAAATGGGTTGAATTTCAGATTTCTCACATTGCTACATGGATCCTGACACAATGAGCTAGATTATGAAGAAAGAACATATTGTTGCATGGAGACTGATACAATAAGTTATATGTAGAAAATTCACACATTATTGCATAGATACTGATACAACGGGTGAAGTTGTTGACTTTGCAACATTGTTGCCTGGGGTCTGACACAACGAGCTAAGAAAGAAACATATTGTTGCGCGGAGACTGGCGCAACAAGTCAAATGTAGAAAAATCACACATTGTTGCATAGAGACTGACACAATGGGTGGAATTGCTAATTTTGCAACATTGCTACACGGAGTCTGACACAATGAGCTAGATCGCAAAGGGATAACATATCGTTGCATGGAGACTAACACCATATGTAGAATCACTCACATATTGTTGCTTGGAGACTGACATAACATGTTTGAATGAAAAGGAAGTTATTTTGGGTGATCCATATCTTAGTTAACTAAAACTGAGATGAGAACGGATTTTGCTGGTTATTTGCTTCTAACCGAGGTAAGAATTTATTGGAGGGCCCTTAAGATACTGGCTTTATTTGTAGTGGGTTTCGAGGAATGTCATATGTGATGTATGATGTGTAATGATTTATTGATGTATGTAATGTGATGATTGATTGATGTACATGGTGAATGACTTGGATAATGTGTGAATGAATTCTTGGATTTTGAAATGTGAATGCGTATGTCTTAAATATATATATATATATATATATATATATATATATATATATATATATATATATATATATATATATATATATATATATATATATATATATATATATATATATATATATATATATATATATATATATATATATATATATATATATCCTAAATTTTAGTCCATTGGTTTTGAGTTCTCCTTTTTAATCCTTTTTGTGGAAATGCCTTGAGTACCTCTACCTTCTGAAGTTCCACCTTTAAAATCATGACCTTCACCAGAAGCATGATCATCTTCAAACAGTCTTCCCATTTGTTGTACCCCAAAATTTTCCCTCTCATTTTTGAAGACAATTGATTCAAGACACCTCCTCATGCTCCTAGGGTTCTCAATTGCTCAAGAATACTCAAGGGTTTAAGCATGCAAGCACCTCTCCTAAGCAATGGCCTACAATTAAGGTTTTGGTTTTATCAAAGAAAATTGAGCTTATAATGCCTCAAGTGAGTTTCATGGTTCCTCATATGCTTCAAAGAATCCTCATGTCAAGTTACAAGCCTTACATCACAAGTTTGCTCAGTCAATTGCTCAGATGAGTGAAAGTAAACTATACTGAACAAAAAGTCAATTGTGGTCAACATACAATCAAACTTCAAGATTTTTGGTCAACATCAATATTTTAAGGTTAAATTTATCATTTGATCAATGGTTGATCATGATTCCTCAAGAAAAATCAAGATTCATCAAAAGTCAAAAGTCACTAAATTAGGGTTTTCTTAAAGAGAAGTCAATTGAACTTTGACCAAGCATAACTTTCACATGCTTCATCAGAAATTTTTTAACCAAAGCTTATCTTGAAGGAAATTCAATTATCTAAAACTTTGTCTCTCTAAGCTCAAGTCCAAAAAATGCTTCATTTGAGAGATATGAGCCAAGACATTACAAGTCATTTTGAAAGTCAATAAAAAGTCATCTTTTGTCAAAGCAATTTACATCAAGATAAAGACTTCAAATGAAAAAGTGACCAACATGAGAGTTGTAGGGGACATCTTGAGCTTTCCAAAAAGTAAAATATGGCCTTCTTATAACAATAATTAAGTGAGATATGATTGGTGCAAGTTGAGAAATTTATGAGAAATGCATGAAACCTTAATTGAGCAATTTTGAAAATTTTTGGACTAGTGGACCTATCTTCTAAGGTCTAAACATGTTCATGACCTTATAGAGAACTCCTAAACTCATTCATACCTTACCATGATTTATTTATTTATTTATATTTATTATTATTTTTATTTAATTAAATACAAAATAAATAAAATAAAATAAAAAATGATGGACCAAGGCATGTGGGCTTGGTTTTGGATCAAATTTGAGGCCCAAGAGCACATATTCAACTTGCCAAAACCGTGGGAGGAAAGATTGGGATATAATCTTCTCAAAATGGAATGTTTGAAAACATGTTTTTTGTGTTTTGGTAAGGCATTGAATACTTGGTCTTTTCCTCTTTTGTCTTGATCTATTTTCTTCCTCTATAAATACTCAACTCATTCATACACTCAAGATCGTGAATTGATACCTTAAGAGCAAACTCCAAGAATCACAAAAAATTCTCAAGAACTAGGGCAAGCGTGAAACCCTATTTGTAGCCTCTCCCAATCAATTCCAAGCATGCCATTACACTCCTGAAGATCCTAGGAGTCATTTCCAATCTTTCAACAAGCTTGAGACATCCCATAACATGCTCTCTCAAGAACACTGGTTGGGTAACTTTTCCAAAATCCTAAACTTCTATTTTATGTATTGTTAACTAATCTTGTGTGTTCATGTATGTTTATGATGATGTTTAGAACAAGTCACGACCATTACATGGAGTTCATAACGTCCAAATCCCGGTTGGCCATTGATGAACCGATTTCCACCCCATGCATTTTTAGTTCCATTTTTTTCCAACTTTCTTTCTTTATATTTTCTTACTCATTTAATTAATTTCTATTAAATCAAAAAAATTCATAAAAAAATATAATAAAATCAGATTTAGGTTTTTAATAGATTAATTTAATTTAGACAAACTTTTCTTTTATTTAATTATTTAGAACTAAGGTTTTCATATAATTAATTAAGTATTTAATTTAGGTTTTAAAATCTATTTATTTTATCATTGAAAATTAACCAAAAATATAAACAAACAAAAATTAATTATTAGGACATTAAAAATAATTTACTAACATTTTATTTTATTTTTCTATTTCTTTTATTAGACAAATTGTATAGGATGTACAAATTTTTTAATAACCTAGTTTAAATTCCCGCACAATTTCTATATCATGTAACTTCCCCCAAGGCCCTGTAATAGCGTAGGACTTTAGTTTTCCACACTTATTATTTATGTCTTGTATATATATAATTCTGTAGTGATAGACTTGTATGGCAAGATAAAATTAAACGGTAGATAACCTTAAACAATTCCAAGATGACATAACGGAACTGAACTCACTTTGCACACATACACCTCTAGGGTAACCTCCTCTGTGGCCTTCAGAAAACAATGGTCATGTTCCTCGAAAATAGGGATGCTTTAGCAAAAGACCCTCGAATAAAGATCATAGTCCCTCGATGACCTTTTGATGTTGCCTACGAAAATAGATCTAGCCCCTCCGATACAATTGCTAAAGTATCTTTATAGGTTGCCTTCAATGGTCATTCGATGACCCTTCGCACGTCCCTTAACATCCAATGGAAAAGACTTCTTACCAACTAATGTCATAGATAGTCTCTTTCCTCTAAAAGAAAGGAAAGAATAGGAAAGATTATAAATTAAGTGGGTAAGACTCTAAAGATTTATTGCTTAATAAAACTTTTCACATCACATTTTCAAAATCAAACAACAAACCTTTTCAAAACTCTTTGCAAATTTTCTCGAGGACAGATACGAGAATATTTGTAAAGCTTACCTTCCATTGTCACATTTCAAAACAAATCACAAACAAATCATTTTTACACATCATACTTTCAAACAAATATTTTCAAAAAACTTTATATGCATTCTTGAGGACTGATACAAGAATCATTACAAAGTTTGCCTTACATTGGCATTTCAAAATATTTTCAAACAATCACACATACAAAGAAATTTTTAAAGTGATCAAGCAATTAAGAGCCCGTAGATAACTACGAATGAAAAGGGTGCTAACACCTTCCCTTTTCATAACTTACCCCCTGAAATCAAATCTATCAAAGGTCTTTCATGTTCTTTTCACCTTTCCTTGTTGGATAAAAGGAAAGTCAGTGGCGACTCTTGCTAACCGCAACATTTGCAATAAAATGCTAAAAAAGTCAGTTCTCCCATTGTGTTACATAATTAGTGACTCTGCTGGGGATAATACTAAAAGAGGGGTTACCTTAGAGTCTTAGATCACTTTTTATTTTCTTTATTTGCATTGTCTGCTTTATCCTTAAGGGTTGCTTGGGTTTCATTACTTGTAAAGATCCTACACCCGGATCTAGGGATGCCTTAGGTAAGTAGCAATAGATCATGGAAATTATACAGCATAGACCAATATGGTTGAAGTGATAGCTACGTTAGTGCAACACTTTAGTTTGTACCGATGTTCCTTGAGTCAGTCGAGGATAACATTGGGCTGCAGCATGGTGTCATAAGAACTAACTGACTTTTAAAACCTTAATTGACCCATCTTGACCATTAGAAGGTAGTGAGATATCCGGCTTTGGTGCAGTCCAAAGTTGGTTAATACTCGATGCTACACTCATTGAGATTCAATTCTCAGGTTTTTTTTGTGGCAAGTCAGTTTCCGTGCTAAAATCATTGATATTGAGATCCCTAGAACCTGGTTACTATTTTAGGACAGGTTGAGCCAACTTGACTCTAATAAAAAAGGGTACTTACCTATGGACCTCATGCAAGCCTTTAAACCTAAGGCTACTTGTGTGACTTATTTGTATTCACTATCTAACAACTTAAATTCCTCGCAGGTTTTGTTTGTATAAACTCATTTATTCTCCTCACCTTACGCTTTTGCTTAGTGCATGGCATACACATAATGTCATCTCATAACATAGCACTGTTACTAACCATTTCAAGTATCTTAGGGATTTATGGTGCAATATTTTCAAGATTGTTATAAGCCAAATTTCTATCAAGGGACAAGAGAATTTATTTTCCTCTAGCCAGATGCCGTCAAGATCAAAGTGCAATTTCTTGAGTTAGAGGCTAGAACCCACTTGATATGGTAAGCTTGATTCTTATAGAAGGACGTCCGAAGATGAAAACTCAAAGTTCTACAAAGACAAAGCTGCAACCAGATTCTTTTTCTAATATTTTAAATCCCATAAGATCCTTGAAAACATTGCATATGCATCTACATGTCATGCATATCATTACATAACATGTTTTCTCATCTTCTTGTTGTTTATTTTAGTAGAAATGGCTCTCAAACAAATGGTGAAGGATCTCTAGTCTCAGAATGCTCACTTTTAGGAATTTGTTCTAAGCCTATACAAGGGGAAAGAGGAATTGAAAGCACTCCTAGATGAGAACATGGCCCAGAAGAATCCTGAAGACAACAAGGATGACCAGTTGGAACAACTGCAGGCTGAGATGAGAATCCATATGACTGATCATATGGCTCTTATCCAAAATTTATCTCGGGGACAAGAAGAGTTGAGAATCCTCATCAGTGAGCTTCATCAGAACGGATATGACCGTATAGGACAAACTGCTAGAGTTGGGGATCTGATCATTAATCAGCCTCAAATGAGACATGAAACTGACTTGGTTGAAAGTAGGAGGGGAATAAGAGAGGAAAAGAGACAAGCTGACATTTCCAATCCTTCGGTTAATGGAAAAGGTCCTTTCCAGTTTGTTATTACATCTCCAGCTCAACAACGACCTCGCCAACAACAACATGGTAATCAGCGTAAACATGATACACCCAAAAGACAATTTGCCAAAATCAACATGCCGATGTCGCAAGCTCTGCAACACATGTTGAAGATGAATTTGGTCACATTGGAGGATCCTCCTCAAAATCCCATACTTCTTCTCCTAACTACAATCCTAATGCAAGGTGTGCATATCACTCCAACAGTCCTGGACATGACACTAACAGTTGTTGGACGTTGAAATATAAGATTCAGGACCTGATTGATGAAGGAGTTTTAGAATTCACACAAGATGGTCAGATTGAGTTTTTCTATCATCCCTCAAATATCAAAATTGTAAGGCACAACATTTTGAAGTGACAAGTTCAGACGGAGAAGCTTCAAAATCATATGAATTTTTATGTGTAATTTCTTTAGTTGTTCAAACACTTATATTTATGTAAAACTTTGGTTTTTCACATTAATGCATTGCATATGTTTGTCTTGAATTAATCCATTCGTTTTCACTATATTTAAACTGTGCTTTTTACTTCCTTTTTGTGATATTCAACTCTCGTTAAAAGCTATAAGCCTTTAGAGGGAGGATGACAAAAATGATACCATAATCTCATACAATATGCTTTTGAGCAGACCTTGCTGAAGATGTACATGCATTGCTTCAATTCCTAAATAGTGGAGATATAAGGAAGTTAATCCCTAGTCAACCCCTTTGAGCCTAAGAAGTAGGAGTTTTCTTTTTCACGCAATTTGAAACCCTTAATCATAACCTGGGGCAGGATAGTTTCTCAATTAATTTAATTGTGCATTCAATCACAAGCTTTTTCTTCGTACACAACATGTAGTATCAAAGACATCCTTCCAAATCAAAAGTCGGTGATGGTTCCCCATAATCATTAAGTCGGGCAGTTATTATCTTTCAAAAGAAAAGCCCGCTAAGTCGAACCTATGAAGGAGACTTAGGGAAAAAACTGGGGCATCCCACTGACTTTAATCGCAAACAAAATAGTTCATGTAAAAGTTAGGGATAATAAAGTCAAAAAGAGGTCGCTACAAATCCTCAACAAAAGAAAGATGTTACAAGAAAAAATGACTGCCTTCTCAAATAAACTTTCGGTTTCTAAACCATCACTAAGTATCAGTGCTATAATTCCAAACTCTATTGGAATCTAAATGCATATTTAACTGAGTATAGGACTGAAGGACATCATGGAGAACGAGTTGGGTATAAATAAACTTTGAGCTTTTATCCTTTGTTTCTTAAACCGCGAACCGGGCCATATTACAACCCTTCAAAGTCTTAACTGAAGCATGGGTTAGTTCGAAAACATATTGTTACAAAAAAGTATTCTGACTCCTGTAAGGCTTACTATAAATCCTGAGTTGATATCACATTCTTACAAATTTTGTTTTACTAAAAAAAATTCATTTTTTAAACTTCAAGATAGACATAAGCTTTGCATTTTAGTACCATTGTTTGCATACGACTAAGTGTTTGACAACAGAGAAATTCGCATGACGAATATTCAATGAATGAAAATCCTCCCAATAGACAGAATTACTTCAGAGGATGGGTCAAAGAGAAAGACACTTCCAGTAACAGGCCTTTCATGGACACAATTGGTTATAAATCAAGGGGCATGACATGTTATTGTCTAACTCATATGTGGCGATCAAGTCAAGATTCACATAATCTCTCAAAAGTGTTTAATAGCCATGGGTAGATCTTCGTTTGAATCACTTGGGGCATGTTACGTTGATCATGAGTTTTAGCAAAATCCATTATGAAAATTGAATCTTTGGTGTCACCAAGTTGCTTGTCTATGTTAGCAGTATCAGATGGTGTCATTCAGCCGTGACAGTTCTTAGAAAAATACTGAGGAAGGTCAAGACTATCAATGGTTGATCAATAACTTCAAACATTGGGTGCACCAGACTAATCCCATGGGCAAATGGACTCCCACATATGAAGGGCCACGTATGATCAAGAAAATATTTTCTGGCAGTGCTACAACACTTACTACCATGGACAGTGAAAATTCCCTGCGTCCTATGAACGCGGACATAGTAAAAAATACTACGCATGAAAAAGAGACCCACTAGGTTGATTCCTAGGAAAAAATAAGGGTATCTCAACGAGCAAAAATGGTTCGGACAAAAATTAGGGACATATAAATAAAATTGTGCACCTGGTAAGTCGAAAACCTGAGAAGGCGGCTTGGGCAAAAAGGGGTATCCCGATGGACTGAAAACTTGAAAAAGACAGTCCAGGCAAAAGTTAGGGATTAAAGCGTATGACTATGTCCTGTTATCTTATCAATTGTTTATCACTCTAATCAGCATTTACTAAAGACTCTAGGAGTTAGGATAATGTTCAAGTCATCCATAAATCCCCACAGAGCAATCTCCATGGAATTATCTCTACAGAGTTATCTTCACAAGCTCATCCCCAACAGAGATATATTCCCCAGCAAGTATAATATGCCCTTAGGCAGAAGTTGGGGCATCTTCTAGCAGTTCACCTCCATGTCCCTAATAGATACCTTGACCTGATCATCTTCCCCCAATAGGGCCCCTAGCATATAAGGAAGTTTGATCATTTCCCTAACATACAGTGGAGACGTCCTCAGCGCAACCTATAAAATTCCAATCCCTATCAGAGTTTACTTCCTCGACACAGTTTACAGGAATTTAATTCCCCAACGGAGTTTATTACTTTAACACTGTAAATCCCTAACAAAATTCTCTTCTCTAGCAGGGTTTAATCAAAGTTGCTATCCCCATAAGAGTTTCTATGGTATCTGAAACCTGGATAGATAGCACACCGAAGGAATATCCATATCTTTTATCCCCAGTCAGGGTACGTAAGAATCAAATCCTCCAATAAAAAGAACGGCGAACGACCGACTCTCTTTGAATGCCTTTATCCTCAAGCAGAATTCAAAGATCCCCAGTGGAGTACAGAATGCAGGAATTCCCAGCAAAATTATTCTAGCAAATTATCCCCAACAAAAGTTGAAGAATCACTCTCTTCATCCCCAGCAATAGTCAGAGATTTATTTTCCCCAGCCAGAGTTGTTACAAGGAGCTATCGATACGCTTCAATGACACATTGCATCCATCATCATTTCACAATACATTATAGCATATGCATACCAAGACGCATATAACATTCTAATCTATTTTGAGAGCATCATTACGCAATTCATTACATACTTCATGACATTGCATAAAGCTAACTTTGTCTTTTCAGGTAAAGTTCGCAAACAGACGAATATCATCAGCAATTTTCGAACAGGTCAGTGATTAATTCCCAAAACAGGACGGGGAAACTATATATATGATCAGGTGGTATGAATTCCGAAACAGAACGTGTTTACCAACAAAAAATAGGTCGCAGATTAATTCCCAAAACAATACGGGGCAACTATCTATATGACCAGGCGGTATGAATTCCCGAAACAGGACGGGTATACCAACGAAAAACAGGTCGCAAATTAGTTCCCGAAACAAGACGGGGCAACTATCTACATGACCAGGCGGTATGAATTCCCTAAACAGGATGAGTTTACCAACGAAAAACAGGTCGCAGATTAATTCCCGAAACAAGACGGGGCAACTATCTATATGACCAGGCAATATGAATTCCCGAAATAGGACAGGTTTACCAACAAAAAACAGGTCGCAGATTAATTCCCGAAACATGACAGGGAAACTATCTATATGACCAGGCGATATGAATTTATGAAACAAGATGGGTTTACCAACAAAAAACCAAGTCGCAGATTAATTCCCAAAACAGGACGGGGCAACTATCTATATGAGCAGGCAGTATGAATCCCCGAAATAGGACGGGTTTACCAACAAAAAAACAGGACGCAGATTAATTCCCGAAACAAGACGGGGCAACTATCTATATGACCAGGCGATATGAATTCCCAAAATAGGACAAGTTTACCAACGAAAAACAGGTCGCAGATTAATTCCCGAAACAAGACGGGGCAATTATCTATATGACCAGGCGGTATGAATTCTCGAAACAGGATGGATTTACCAACAAAAAACAGGTCGCAGATTAATTCCTTAAACAGGAGAAGACAACTATCTATATGACCAGGCAGTATGAATTCCCAAAATAGGACGGGTATACCAACAAAAACAGGTCAGAGATTAATTCCCGAAACAAGACGGAGCAACTATCTATATGACCAGGCGCTATGAATTCCTGAAATAGGACGGGTTTACCAACGAAAAATAGGTCAGAGATTAATTTTCGAAACATGACGAAGCAACTATCTATATGAGCAGGCGGTATGAATTCCCGAAACAGTTCGAGTTTACCAATGAAAAATAGATTATAAATCAATTCCTGAAACAGGACGGGGTGACTATCTACATGACCAGATGAGTTTCTTCTGAGACTAAATTCTGACAAGCATCCCCCCTCAGAGACCAAATTCTAACGAGCATTCTCCTTCAGGGCCTCCATTCTGAAAAATCATCCCCCAGAGACTGAATTCGGATGAGCATTCTCCTTTTGAAAAGCATTCTTCAGATACAGTCAGGTGTAGACTCATTTTGATACTCCTATCAACACTTACTTTGGATGGCATTTGTAAGCCCATCTCCAACGACACTCTGTCACCTCTCTGAGTGGCATCTTTAAGCCCATTCAAGCAGTATAATCAATCAACAGTGTTACTTTGTGCACATGTTAGTGCAAATTTTTGGGCACTTAAGTGTTCAATCTTCTTCCACCTTCAGATCACGAATGACGGACATGCCAATCTAACTCTTCAGGTTTAAGAAAATTGAATAGGGGCAGTTGTTGTATCCAAAAAATCTCCCTCTCATTTTTTAAGACAATTAATTCAAGACACCTCCTCATGCTTCTAGGGTTCTCAATTTCTCAAGAATACTCAAGGGTTTAAGAATACAAGCACCTCTCTTAAGCAATGGCCTACAATTAGGGTTTTGGTTTTCACAAAGAAAATTGAGCTTCTAATGCCTCAAGTGAGTTTCATGTTTCCTCATATGCTTCAAAGAATCCTCATGTAAAGTTTCAAGCCTTGCATCACAAGTTTGCCCAGTCAATTGCTCAGATGAGTGAAAGTTAATTATATTGAACAAAAAGTCAACTGTGGTCAACATACAGTCAAACTTCAAGATTTTTGGTCAACATCAATATTTTGAGGTCACATTCATCATTTGATCAATGGTTGATCATGATTCCTCAAGAAAACTCAAGATTCATCAAAAGTCAAAAGTCATTAAATTAGGGTTTTCTTAAGGAGAAGTCAATTGAACTTTGACCAAGCATAACTTTCACATGCTTCATCAGAAAATTCTCAACCAAATCCTATCTTGAAGTAAATTCAATTATCTGCAAATTTGTCTCTCTAAGCTCAAGTCCAAAAAATGCTTCATTTGTAGAGATATTAGCCAAGACATTACAAGTCATTTTGAAAGTCAACAAAAAGTCATCTTTTATCAAAGTAATTTATATCAAGATAAACACTTCAAATAAAAAAGTGATTAACATGAGAGTTGTAGGGGACATCTTGAGCTTTCCAAAAGGCCAAAGATCACCTTCATATGACCAAAATTAAGTGAGATATGATTGGTGCAAGTTGAGAAATTTTTTAGAAATGCATGAAACCTCGATTGAGCAATTTTGAAATTTTGGACTAGTGGACATATCTTCTAAGGTCTAAACATGTTCATGACCTTATAGAGGACTCCTAAACTCATTCATACCTTACCATGAATTTTTTTATTTATATTTATTTTGATTTTTATTAAATTAAATACAAAATAAATAAAATAAAATAACAAATGATAGACCAATGCATGTGGGCTTGGTTTTGGATCAAATTTGAGGCCCAAGAACACATATCCAACTTGCCAAAACTGTGGGAGGCAAGATTGGGATATAATCTTCTCAAAATGGAATTTTTAAAAACATGTTTTATTTGTGTTTTGGCAAGGCATTGAATACTTGGTCTTTTCCTCTTTTGTATTGATCTATTTTCTTCCTCTATAAATACTCAACTCATTCATACACTCAAGACCATGAATTGCTACCTCAAGAGCAAGCTCCAAGAATCACAAAAAATTCTCAAAAACTAGGGCAAACGTGAAACCCTATTTGTACTCTCTCCCAAGCAATTCTAAGCATTCCATTACACTCCTGAAGATCCCATGAGTCGTTTCCAGTCTTTCAACAAGCTGGAGACATCCCAGAACGTGCTCTCTCAAGAACACCGGTTGGGTAACTTTTCCAAAATCCTAAACTTTTATTTTATGCATTGTTAACTAATCTTGTATGTTCATGTATATTTATGATGATGTTTAGAACAGGCCGCGACCATTACATGGAGTTCATAACATCCAAATCCTGGTTGGCCATTGATGAACCGATTCCCATCCCATTCATTTTTTAGTTCTATTTTTTTCCAACTTTCTTTCTTTACATTTTCTAACTCATTTAATTAATTATTAAATCAAAAAAATTCAAAAAATATAATAAAATCAGATTTAGATTTTTAATAGATTAATTTAATTTTAGACAAACTTTTCTTTTATTTAATTATTTAGATATAAGGTTTTCATATAATTAATTATGTATTTAATTTAGGTTTTAAAATCTATTTATTTTATCATTCAAAATTAACCAAAGATACAAAAAAAATTAATTTCTAACATTTTAGATATTAGGACATTAAAAATAATTTACTAATATTTTATTTTACTTTGCTATTTCTTTTATTAGACAAATTGTATAGGATGTACAAATTTTGTAATAACCTAGTTTAAATTCTCGCACAATTTCTTTATCATGTAATTGTCTCAAGGCTCCGTAATAGCGTAGGACTTTACTTTTTGGCACTTGTTCTATATGCCTTATATATATATATATATATATATATATATATATATATATATATATATATATATATATATATATATATATATATATATATATATATATATATATATATATATATATATATATATATATATATATATATATATATATATATATATATATATATATATATATATATATATATATATATATATATATATATATATATATATATATATAGTGTGTGTGTGTGTGTGTGTGTAATAATAGACTTGTATGGCAAGATAAAATTAAATGGTAGATAACCTTAAACAATTCCAAGATAACATAACTGAACTGAACTCACTTTGCACACATACACCTCTAGGGTAACCTCCTCTATTGTCTTCGGAAAACAATGGTCATGTCCCTTAAAAATATAGATGGTTTAGCAAAAGACCCTCGAATAAAGATCATAATCTCTCGATGATCCTTCAATGTTGCCTACGAAAAATGATCTAGTCCCTCTGATACAATTACTAAAGTATCTTTATAGGTTGCCTTCAATGACCATTCGATGACCCTTCGCCTGTCCCTTAACATCCAATGGAGAAGACTTCTTACCAAGTAATGGCATAGATAGTCTCTTTCCTCTAAAAAAGGAAAGAATAGGAAAGACAATAAATTAAGTGGGTAAGACTCTAAAAATTGTTTGCTTAATAAAACTTTTCACATCACATTTTCAAAATCAAACAAAAACCTTTTCAAAACTCTTTGCAAATTTTCTCAAGGACAGATACGAGAATCTTTGCAAAGCTTGCCTTCCATTGGCACATTTCAAAATAAATCACAAATAAATTATTTTTACACATCACACTTTCAAACAAATATTTTTAAAACACTTTGTACGTATTCTTGAAGACTGATACAAGAATCATTACAGAGTATGTCTTACATTGGCATTTCAAAATATTTTCAAACAATCACACACACACACAAAGCAATTTTTAAAGTGATCAAGCAATTAAGATCCTGTAGATAACTACGAATGAAAAGGGTGTTAACACATTCCCTTTTCATAACTTACCCCCAAACTCAAATCTATCAAAGGTCTTTCATGTTCTTTTCACCTTTCCTTGTTGGATAAAAAAAGTCGGTGGCGACTCTTGCTAACCGCAACATTTGTGATAAAACGCTAAAAAAAGTTAGTTCTCCCACCGTATTACACCATTCTTCACTTTAACTTTGACATTTCTTATACCTTCTGCATTAAGGTATTTATCATCAGCACATCTGATTTTTGTCCTCCTTCTGGAGTCAAAATCTATCAGCCATTGTTTGTTTCCAGTCAAGTGATTTGAATAGCCAATGTCCATATACCACCAGTCTACCAAACACTTTCCATCAGACCCAGAAGTCATCTGTAGCACAAGTTCATCATCAGAATCTCCTTTGACTATATTTGCTTCTTCTGATTTCCTTCCTTTATTTGACCAGTAATCTTTAGCAAAATGGACAAATTGCTTACAACAGTAACATTGAACTTTCTTCTTATCAAACTTATCCTTTCCTTTATGATGTTTCTTCTCATAAGAAGTAGAGGTTTCTGACTTCTGGAATCTATCACCACGTCTATTCTTAGTTTCTGACCAAGAATGCTCCTGGTCCTTCTTGACAAAAGAAGCCTTCAGAGCCTGCTCAACTTTCCTCTAAGAAGTTCTTTCAGTCACACGCAACTCTTGCGTCTATAGACTATTTTGCAGCTCTTCTATTCTCACGGTTTCCAGATCTTAAGATTGTTTAATTGCTACAACAATGTAATCAAATTGAGGAGTAAGCGACCTCAATATCTTCTTAATGATTACTTGTTCCGAAAGGGTTTCTCCACAAGCTTTTATCTCATTAGTGATCAGAATCGCTCTGGAGATGTACTCAGAAACCTTCTCATTGTTCTTCATATTGAGATTCCCATATTGCTTTCGCAGGGACTGAAGCTTCACCTTCTTCGCTGATGCGTCACCACCATAGCATCTGACCAGTGTGTCCCATGCCTCCTTCGCCATCGTCGCATCAGTAATTTTCTCAAACACATTAACATCCACACACTGATGGATGTAGAACAACGTCTTCTGATCTTTCTTCCTCTCGTCTCTCTATTTATTTCTCTCTGCTTTTGTCGCATCTGTTGTAACCGGAACGTAGCCATTAGTAACAAGCTCAAGAGCATCCTGAGCACCAAATAACACGTGCATCTGAATCATCCATCTGCTCCAGTTCTTGCCATCAAAAACAGGAACTTTGGTACTCAAATTACCGTTTTTGTTCATCTTCAACCTTGTAAAGAACACTCAGATCTTACTAAACACAGTATTTCCCAATCCCTCAGAATCAAAAAATATGATTCTGTTCAGATTTTGTTCAAGATTTAATACGAATTCAAGAACCAAAACTCAATCACACAACGCCTTATTATTTCACTCGTGTTTTCCGTGTTTCCCAAGAATCAGAATTGAAACTTTAGATATCAATTTTGTTGGTGCACAAGGTGATGAACAAAAGGAATATATATTTAAGAGAGCAAATAGATTGACAGTTGTAAAAGCTACAAGAGAAATAATGATGTTGTTGTTGTATTTATGACATTTACAACTAGTCTATTTATACACACACAAAAAATGTCACATAGACCCTAATAGAATAGATTTAATAACTAAATTATATAAAACAATTAACAATACTAAATTACCATCTAATAAAGTGGCAGTGGTAAAAAGTTGTTACGGAATATTTTATTTTTTTTAGTATTGTGAATTTTTGGTTGAGTGCCACATGAATAGCCATAAATAATTTTGAAAGTGTTTTAATTGGTTGATTTGTTAAATATAATATTGATCTTGGTGTTGTCTAATTTCTAGAAACCTTGGTATTGTTAAATAATTTTAAAAGTTCTTTTTTATTGCAAATAGGCAAAGTTTGAATTTTTTTTTAAAGCGTAGTTAAATAAATAGGTCGGACGAGAGCCTTTACAAATGTCTCTTAAAATTTACCAGACTACTTACTTAACTAAACATAAATAATATTTTTCTATTACTATTATTATACTATATTTTATATTTTTGATTAATTTGTAAACTCGTTGATCTTTTGAATAATTTATACTTCTTAATCCAATTTAATTTTTGCATATTTAATTAAATATTATAAATTATAATTGAAATTTAATATTCTATACATAGATTAAACATTAATTATTTAATAAATTTAATTAAAATTTGTTTATAAAAAGAAATAGAGAGTATTATATATAAAAAATAATTGTTTATAGTATTAGTGCAAAATATTTTACATGATCACCATCACAATCATTCACAAGTAATATTTTATATGTGATTTTAAAAAAATCAAACATATATAAAAATTTAACGGTTATAATTTATTGATCATATAAATTTTTTTTATATTAATAGTATATTTCAATTAAATTTTTATATATAAGATAATTTTCTAAAAAATTTATGTTAAATATTAAACTAAAATTTAATTTTATTAACTTGTTATTCAATTTAAATATTGATGAGACACTATTTAAATAAACTTATATCAAATAAAATTTTAAATTAACTAACAAACTCAATTCAATTTTCAAGACTAAGTCTTAAAATTAAATATATGATAACCTTCAAATCAGGCTTACCTTTACATTTTCAATAATTCGATCTTAAACTCTACACGCTATCATTAAAAAAGTTAATTAAAACTAATAATTTTCTAAATTTTATCTCAAACACAAAGTGAAATTTGGTAGTGTATAAGATGATAATGGTAGAAAAATAAGAAAATGTATATTTATTATTTTGTAATGACAGCTAAAAAAATATAAAAGATTAATTATAAATAAAAGTTATTATTAGTCTATTTATATATAAAGTAAATTGTCACGTAAGTCTCAAACAAAAAATAAATTAAAAGACTAAATTAATAAATAGATTAAACTTAACAGTTATGCCAACAAAATGAATTAAAATCCCAGAAACTAAACATATTTCTGAACATAATCTCATAAACATTTGTTTTTTACTAACAACTTCAAAAACTCTACTGTTTTTAAAGAATAGTATTTTTAATTCTAATAACTTTTAAATATAAATTAGTTCTAACAAAATTAAAAAAAATATTGTGGTTGAAATTCAATAATTAAGCCACATTAAATATGTTTGAACTCAAATAAATGGTAATTTGAATTAAATAACATTTATATTTAAATAATGATCAAAGTGATCAAAATTTTATGATTTTTTTCTATAATAGTGGAAGGAGTAGATGCATCACCGTCTAAAGTTAATAATAGCAAAAAGTAAAAATGAATATATGGACGGCAAAGTGCACATTTTGCACATTACACTGACTTTTAGATTTCTCAACAATTCGAATTTTGCAACATTGGTCTTCAATTTCAACTTTCAACTTTCAACGTTCAATCTCTCATTGAATATATAATCATAAACACAGCTTCCAAAACAATCACTCCTTAATCAACTCCAAACTCCTGCAAATTAAAACATTTCCCTCCTCCCTTCCTTTCATCTATACTCTATTCCTAAGTTCCCATCCAAAAATGGCATCATCATTTCTTATCTCAATATCCTCCCCTTTCCTCCAAACTGAATTTCCATTAAAAAGAACTAGAAAACCTCTCACTCGATGCTCCATGTCCGAATGCCCTTTCACTCCACTTTCAGTTGCTCCATTAAAAGCATTTGCGTCCGGCACAGCCGATTCTTCACTATCAATCTCTGTGCCCGACACAGACACAGATACAACGACTCCAATAACAAACTCATTGTCTGAAACCAACACAACACTAACCACAGTTCCGCAAAAACCAATATCTGAACTTGAAACAACAAAAAAACTCCCACTCCGAAGAATCCCCGGAGACTACGGCCTCCCTTTTGTAGGCCCCATCAAAGACCGTCTAGACTATTTCTACAACGAAGGCCGCGACAAATTCTTCCGAACCCGAATCCATAAATACAAATCAACCGTTTTTCGCGCCAATATGCCACCTGGCCCATTCATTTCAACCAACCCAAACGTCATCGTTTTACTCGACGGCAAATCCTTCCCCATCCTCTTCGACAACTCCAAAGTAGAAAAACGAGACCTCTTCACCGGAACCTTCATGCCTTCAACCGAACTCACCGGCGGTTACCGAATCCTCTCTTACCTCGACCCCTCCGAACCAAAACACGACCAACTCAAACGCTTTCTCTTCTTCCTCCTCAAATCTCGAAGCACCCATTTCATCCCTGAGTTTCGTTTATCCTACACAAAACTCTTCGACACCTTAGAGGACAATCTTGAACAAACGGGAAAAGCGATTTTCGCTGATGTTAACGATCAAGAAGCTTTTAACTACCTTTCAAAAGCATTCTACGGAGTTAACCCTTCCGAAACAAAACTCAAAACCGATGGTCCAAGCATAGTTACAAAATGGACTCTTCTTCAACTAGCTCCAATTCTTACATTAGGTCTTCCTAAATGTATTGAAGAACCACTTCTTCATACTGTTCGTCTTCCACCGGCTTTGGTGAAGAAAGATTACCAGAGACTTTATGAATTTTTCTACCAAGCATCGTCCGGACCGATCTTAGATGAAGCAGTTCGACTCGGAGTTTCTAAAGAAGAAGCAGTTCATAACCTTATATTCGCCACTTGTTTTAATACTTTTGGTGGAATGAAGATTTTGTTTCCGAATATGTTGAAGTGGATTGGACGAGCGGGGGTTAATCTTCATGCTAAGTTAGCCAATGAGATTAGATCGGTTGTTAAATTGAATGGCGGGAAAGTCACTATGGCGGGACTGGAGCAAATGCCGTTGATGAAGTCGGTGGTTTATGAGACGTTTAGAATTGAGCCTCCGGTGCCGTTGCAATACGGGAAAGCGAAACATGATTTTGTGATAGAGAATCATGAGAATGCGTTTGAAGTGAAGGAAGGTGAAATGCTGTTTGGTTTTCAACCGTTTGCGACTAAGGATAGTAAGATATTTGATAGAGCTGATGAGTTTGTTGCGGATAGGTTTGTTGGGGAGGAGGGAGAGAAGTTGTTGAAACATGTGCTATGGTCGAATGGTCCTGAAACGGAACAACCTACGGTTGGGAATAAGCAGTGTGCTGGGAAGGATTTTGTTGTGCTGTTTTCTAGGCTTTTGGTGGTGGAGTTGTTTCTCAGATATGATACTTTCGGGATTAATGTTGAGAAGGCGCCTATAGGATCTGCTATTACATTTACCTCTCTTAAGAGAGCAACTTATTAGTTATTTTTGTTGTGGGTTTATATATGTTGTCATGCATGATGGATGTTGTTTTGTCATTTTTTGGTTTTGAATGGAATCTATGAAGATTAACCGGTCATGTATAGCTTTACAATTAATCAAGTTAAATTGGGTTTGCATGATAATGGTGATGGTGCGTTTTCTGCCAAGAAAAACTATGACTTCTTATAATTATAAGTACTAATGTATTTTGTCAAAAAGAAATTTTTGTCAAAATACACTAGCTTCCAACTAAAAAGAGTATATATTGTCTGGATATTCTTCTATTATTTCTTTTGAATTTTCTATTAACAACCGGAGTCATGTTATTACAAGTCCTTTTAAGCGTTTTAGGTATGTTTAGATTGACTTCTATTGATTTATTTGTGTTGTTTGAATTTCAAAATACATAGTTAGACATCGGAAAGGGTTGGCTGAGAAAAGATTGAGATAGCTGTGATGTTAGTGGAGTGGAGAATGAGTTCGACCAATCTCATGATGAGTAGCTACAATAAATAAGAGTTTATTAGTTATTAGTCGAAATACATGTGAGTGAGAGCAATGTGTTTTCGTCATAAATATCATGCGATTCACCTTAACTAAGAAATTTTCGTGATGACTATCCAAAATAACCTTAAGGCGGGACAATTTAATGTGTTACTCGTACAAAAGTCGGCATACTCAATGGAAAATAGCATGACAAGGACAAAATGTTATGTGAATACAGAGGAGAGTAATGCTGAGAAAAGAGTGAGGGATAAAAAATAACGGAATATCGAGAAACCTAAATCATCTAATTCCAAAATAATCCAGTAATTTAGTCCAACCGAAATAGGAACAAATTCAAACCAACATGGACGCCGACGTGTTTTTTCACACCTTTAAACATTCCGAGAAGTCGAACACTACGAGAAGTAATACCATACTAGAGTGATTCCTCCCCCTCATGTACAAAGAAATGAGGTAATGGGAAGTGACCTTGATAGATGGTGCAAATAACTTAAAGTGAAGGGGCATCATACAGATGATTTTCACTAGTTAAAGAAAGAAATTGAACATTTAATACAGAAATGTTACTTAAGGATATATGTGTTTGGGGTTGCACGTAACAAAGATGAATGACCACACTAAATCAAAATAACTCAATCGAGAAGTCCTATGGCAAGAAAAAATAGAGACTAGTAAGATGTTGAGCTAGTGTGACACCCGCTTAATACTATTTCTGGAGGTTTTACAGGGAAAAGGTTAAACTCTTATCGAATGAGGTATACTCGTCAGGTTATGCATATTTTTTAATCATTATTAGAGTTGAAGGTATCATATATGGCCAAGATTGTCTTTTCATAGCGGGGTGCAACAGGAAGATGACCTCTTGGTCATTAACTTGCATATATTTGAATGGGATATCAAAAGTGTCATCATTAACCCAAAGAGTTTAACTAATATTTTATATTGGGAAGTGTTTGAAAGGTTACAACTTAACTCATAACTCCTTCAGCCTTTTAAAGGCTCGTTGGTGGGATTTTTGAGCAAGCAGGTGCAAGTTTGAGGTCACAATTCCATCAAAACCACATTTGGGAAAGGAGAAAATGTCACCACAATCAATGTCATATATCTCGTAAATATCTCGTATAGCATCATCATTGGCAAGTCTCCGTTCAATGCATTGGAGACCGTCATATCCACTCTCTACTTAACCATAAAGTACTGTTTACCTTGGGTTTTGGTAAACAACCGCTGATCCTCCAAATGGTTACTTATTTGGTTACTCGCAGGATCGATCAGATTGATCCTAGGACATAGGTTGATTTTGAAGTTTGATTGAATTGGATAAGGCTTTAAATAAATTGGCTTTAAATGAATTGCATAAAGGAAAGACTTGGTAAAATAAACAAGGCTTTAAAGTAAAAGGTTCGACAAGAATGTAAAGGAGAAAGCAAGTAAATTTCTGGAAAAGTAAATGACTTTAATTGATAAAATTGGTGTTTCACACATACATTTCTCAACAATTCTTTCTCACACGCTGGGTACTCGAATCTATATGAGTGACTTTGTATAGAATTGTGAACACACCCGAGAAACTACATGTCTACTCCTATTTATACTAAAACATCCCAAGTAACCGTCGGGCAGTTACACTGCTTCGAGATCAATCCACTTGGCACGTTCTCCATGCTCGACGCTCCAGATCCTTGCACGTTTGCACGTAGTAACTGCTGGAAACCGTTTTCCCTCCAAACGCTTGAATTTCAAACTGCTCCACTCTGAATCATCGAACACTTTCGTCAAGAGACATCTTCGACGAGAAACTCCTTCGACGTCGAAGGCAACCAGCCTTCTTTCTTGGAAGAAATCTCCTAAGTACTTTGCCATCTTTCGACGGGCATTTCGACAGACTTAACCAGTCGAAGACATCCTTCAGCTTTAATGGCTGACATCAATCAAAACAAAGGTGTCGAATTTGGGAGCCAACAAATTGCCCCCCAAGAATGCCTTATTTCGACTCTGAAAGAAAAAGGCATTCTTTGAAACGCCATTCGACACCTGTCTTTCCACGCTTAGTCACAAATTAACTTGTGCACTTTTTGTTGCTTTTTACCAACTATTGGCAATCCCAAGAAAACCATCATTGATTTGATCCTAGGACGTCACTTTCAGTACGGCGTGCAGTACCAAACGTCGTTTCAGAATTTGTCATTATGACAATTCCCAAAAACGAGGACGCACGCTGCGTCCCTCTATTTCTGCAGAAACGGCCAAAACAACAGGGGGCTGCCACGCGTCCCACTAACTCCTGCAGCATTAAATGGCATTTAATGTCCTCGTTATTGGGGATTTTTCCCACTACTATAAATAGTAGTAAGTACCCCATTGTGGGACTTTTTACGCCATCTAGCCTTTCAAACCTCTCTGTTTTCATACAAGCTTGTTATCTTTGCAGAAACTCTTCCTCTTTCACTTCATCTTCAACCTCATCTCAAACAATGGCATCTGCTTCTACTGCTCCTAGTGCTAACGCACCAACTGAACATGCTAAACCCAAGGTTTTCGTCACTGCTCCGGTAGTAAATTCTACAGGCAAACGAAGGGTTCCTGAACCTTCTGACATCGCCGTTCGTGATGCTTACTCGCGCCACTTGATGATCCCGGTTGGATATTCCAACCAGATCTTTGCAATGTCTGGCCCCATGAATCCAAGTATCTCTGAGGCTCTGAAGATCAAGAGCTATTTCCCGATAGTCGAGAAACTCAAACCAGTCGCATGCGCCAAGAAAGACGCAGAAGACAATGAAGACCCTGCACGTGAAAAAATCGACCTCCGCTTCTTCAACAGAGGTGTTAGGGTCTTCAGGTCTTGCCCTAACCTTACCTCCGATTACGTTGCTTGGCTAACAAAGGTGGAGAAGCACCAAACTTCGATCTGGAAGGATATGGGAATCTTCGACCTAGTGATGCTGTCGAAGACAGGTTTGAACTACTCCCCGGAGATGCTGATAGCTTCACTGTTGTTCTGGGACTACTCCCACTTCACTTTTCATCTTCCCTGTGGGATGCTAACCCCCACACTCTTCGATGTGGCCGCTATTACTGGCCTTCGACCCACCGGGGATTACTTCGATCCGGAGGAGATGTCGGAGGACCAAATTGGCTTCTCTGAGACCAAACCAACATACACCACTTTCATCAACCATTATCACGACAGGTCGACAGATGCTGTGTCGGATGTCGAACACATAGCGTTTCTAGCCTTATGGCTAACTCGCTTTGTGTTTTGCTCGAAGTCTCTGCAGGTGACCAAAAAGATGGTCACTCTTGCTACTCAACTGCATCATCGCCAAAACATCTGTTTGGCAGAACTGATTCTGGCTAGCCTCTATGATTCGATCAGCAATGGGGCAACTCTTCTGAAACATATCGAGGACAGGGCCAGTTTGCTACTCGCTGGGCCTTTTTGGCTACTCCAACTGTGGCTCAACGCCACTTTCGAATCTTTCTTGCCCAAGAAGGTTCAGGTAAATGAACAGGCTCCAGCGATAGCGAATAGACGCGTCGAGGGAACCAGGCTGACTCTGCTGACACCTACAGAAGATGGACTGGAGTTTCAGCAAACCTTCACCAACTTCGTTCTGATGTTCGCTCGAAGGAAGGAATTTGTTTCAACTATGGCTCCATTCGCTCGACGACAGGTAGGCCCATCATGGTTCACAAGGCCACATCCAAGAGCGTCGAGTGGTCCCAATGTCGATGAGCATACAATACTTTGGGAGGCGTTCCTTACACCAAGGATCATGCCTCTTCGATTCAAGAGCTCAAAGACTCATTTGAGTCTGATTGCCTACCAACCAAACCTGGTATCTCGCCAGTTTGGTATTATCCAAACCCTACCTTCTCCGATTTTTCAAAGAGAGAAGTCAATGTTGTACTTCTGCAATGATTATACAGAAGAAGCTGCCATCAAGCATATCGGAAGATATGCTGGTCGAACAATCCTCTCGCTGTTTGACTACCAGCTCAATTTCCTTTGCTCACCATCCTTCGAGGAGTGGTGGAAAAGCTATTATGCTGAGTACTTCTTCGACGAGAAGGACTTCATGGATGAGCTGCAGAAGTCTTTTGTCCTTGTGTTGGACAAAATAAAGAAATGTAAGTTCATGTTCTCACATTACTTTTTGTCTTTTTCGACTGCTAGCCTGTTAACTTTTTATTTGCTTTCAGTTGTTCGAAAGCCTGTAGCCAAGAAGGCTACAGAAGGCCAACAGGGAGGAGGCCCTTCAACAAAACCTCCACTGCCGGCGAAGACTACAGCGCCGGCGAAGACCATAAGCAACCAACAGGGGGAAGGCTCTTCGAAGAAGCCTTCTATATCGGTAACCAGATTTTCTTCATTTTCCTTCTGGCTTTCGATTTTTGATTTTCGATGCAATTATCTAATCGAATTCCTATTGGTTTTCTAGGCCCCTTCGCCCAAGAAACGGCCAGGACTGGTGGTCGAATCTGGGAGTGATGAAGAAAGTGATTCCCCTCCTGCCCCTCTAAAGAGGCGAAAGTTGACGAAGGATGCTTCTGTTCCTGCTCCTGCTCCTGAAGGTCGAACTGTCAGAATAAAGGTTGCTGTGAGAAAGCCTAGGCCACCTCCAGTGATCATCGAGGAGCCAACTGAGGAGGAACTAAACATTCTTCTTAACAAACCTGTCGAAAGTGACAATTCCAGCCCTGGGGCTGAAGCTAATCCACAGGTAATCTCTTAGACCCTTTTATAACTTAGGTATAGATACCCATATTCGATTGTGTCTCTTTCGATCTCTGAAGATTTGTCTTCTTTCCCTTTTCAGGACACTACTGAAAGTTCTCCGCCAAGGACCTCAGAAACGCTGGAATCTGCTGAACTTAGCAGGCCTCAGGAAAAAGGCTTGGGCAATGACGAAGCCCATACTGAGAATGAGGCCAATGCTGAAACGGTAGAGAAACCAACAGAGGAACCTCTGGTGGAGGAACAACAGCCAGAGAACGGTTCAGGTGGTGGATCTGTCAGAAGAGAATCATGAAGAAAGGGACCAAGGCAATGCTGGCGAAGAAAATCAAAATGCTGCCGACGAAGAGAACCAAGGTGGTACTGGCGAAGGACACCAGGGTGACGCTAGCGAAGAACACCAAGATGACGCTGGCGAAGGGCCCCAGGGTGATGCTAGCGAAGAACCACAAGTCGACGCTGGTACTGCCCCAGTCCGAGTCGAAGAGCAACCAGTCGAGGCACCTAACACTCAAGAACCTCAAACCCAAGACAATATTGTTGCAAGGGTTACCTCCTCGAAGCACAGGTCAAAAGAGGACTTAGAACTCTTGAAACAAACTGACCCTGTTAGCTATCTCAACGCAATCATCGAGAGTAAGAGTTCGTCTGACGCTAGTCAGGAAATTCCTACCCTGTCGGGGAAGTCTACTGAAACTTCTCCCCTTGATGATGCTTTGGCGAAGGTTAAGGCCCAGTTCTTCAAGAGGGACTTGATGAAGGCTTTAGAGGGGGACCCCACTGCTCCATCATGCTTGAAAGAGGTCTTGAATGCTATCGACTTTGAAGCTGTAGCCCCAGAAGTCTCAGACTTGATCATGGAGTTACACTCTATGATTGATCAAGTCTCAGCAGATTACAGGCGCCAAAGGGGGTTTAACAGTCAGCTTGAGGTGTTGTATGGCAAAAGCTCCTCTGCGTGGACTGCTGTCTCAGATTCGACTTCTCAAATTGCGGAGTTGTCGAGACAAAAAGCGTCTGCGCAAGAAAAAGTCGATGCCATTGATCGAGAGAATGCTTCCTTCCGGGCACAAATCGCAGAAATAGAGGCGAAGATAAACGCCAACACTGTACTCAAGGAGGAACTTCTTTCGACCATCTTAGACACCGAGAGCCAAACTGAGATCAAACAAGGCCTGGAATTCGCTGAGAGGGCCCAAAGCCTCGACGCTCAGATTGCCAAACTAGTGCAGGAAAACTCCTGGTGCAAGAAGAGGTTGGAGCTGCAGCAAGCCAAGTATCTTCGACTCAAGAACTCTCTTACCTTTTGATTGATTCTCTTTTGTAACCATATTCTGTAATCGTTATTCGACAACAATTGCCATCTTGGCTGAAATATATAAAATTTCTATTTTGGCATTTTTATGGTTAATTTAGACTTGTTCTTTTATTATTTTATTTTTATCTCTTGAAGTATAGGTTTGTATTTTTTCAAATATTTACCATTTACTCTCAAGAGCCTTTTATCTCCACTTAACTCTTCGACTTCATAGGCTCCACCAGAAAAAGTTTGGATAACTCTGAAGGGTCCTTCCCATTTGGGTGACCATTTCCCCATGCTTCGATCCCTTCGATCCATGGGAAGAATTACCTTCCAAACTAGTTCTTCAGACAAAAATACCTTAGGTTTTACCTTTCTATTATAAGAGTCTTCTACTCTTTTCTTCTGAAGCCTGAGTAGGTCGAGAGCGTGCAATCTCTCTTCGTCTAAATCCACCAGTTCATCTAACATCATGTTCCAATACACTTCAGAAGGAATATCATAATGCCTCTGAACCCTTGCAGATTGAAGACAAATTTCTGCTGGCAACACTGCATCATGGCCAAAAGTTAGCCTATACGGTGTTGTACCAGTGGCTTCTTTTGGGGACGTTCGACAAGCCCATAAAATCTGGTCTAACGTCTTATGCCAACTCTTTGGTTTCTTCCCAACATGTTTCTTTATCAAGCCAATCACCACTTTGTTAGCTGCTTCGACTTGACCATTCGCCTGTGCATAATAAGGCGTTGATGTTAGGAGTTTGAAACCTGTTTCCTGAGCAAATTCCTGCATCTTTCGACCAGTGAAAACTGACCCTTGATCAGTTGTTATTGTCTCAGGAATTCCATATCTAAAGATAATGTTCTTTTGAATAAATTCAATGACATTTTCTTGGTCCACATTGACTAAAGGGACAGCTTCGATCCACTTAGTAAAATAATCAATGCCTACCAATATGTATTTCTGACTCTTTGATGATGCTGGTCGAATCTCTCCAATGAGGTCCAACGCCCATCCTCTAAAAGGCCAAGGCTTCACTATCGAGTGAAGTTCACTTGCTGGTACATGTTGGATGCCTGTATGGATTTGACACTCTTGACAACCTTTGGCGAACTCAACACAATCTTTCAGCATAGTGGGCCAATATAGTCCTTGTCGAAACAACAACCATTTCATCTTATGGCCTTCTTGGTGAGCCCCACATGCCCCAGCATGCGTAGTCGAAAGGGCTATGTATGCTTCAGTTTCACTTAAACATTTAAGCAACACCCCTTCAGGCGTCTTCTTGAATAACTCATTACCCATGAGTACAAAACTCAACGCCCTGTATTTTGTTTTTCGTTCTGTCGAAGCTCCTGGATTTTGAAGATAGTCCACAATAGGTTTCCTCCAATCTTGCTCTGACAAATTATCAATGAACGAAATCTCGAAGTTACTGTGATCAGCATATCCTAGTCTCGTCGATTCCAAGTCTGTTGGTGATAGACAAGTTGCCTTTATCTTTTCTCTAACTTCGATTGCTCTTTGTAGTCTCGTTTTTGAAATCTTATACCCAGATGCAATTTGTGCCAAGTCATTGGCTATTTGATTTTCGACTCTGGGTATGTGTCGAATATTGATACTTTCAAATTTTTTCAATAAACGATTTGCTATCACAAAGTACATAATGAGATTTTCTCTTATGCATTTATATTCCTTTGTGACTTGCTTAATGACTAACTCTGAGTCTCCCATTATTTCGACTCGAGTTGCCCCCAATTCCAACAATATCTCAAGGCCAGTAATTAGAGCTTCATACTCAGCCTCATTGTTCGAACAAGAACCTGATATTTTGTACTTGAATGTTGTTGGAATTTTATCTGGAGAAATAATCAAGACTCCTACCCCTGTTCCATCTTTATGGCTGGAACCATCGAAGTAGAATTTCCAAGGTTCTATCTCCACATAATTACTATCCTCGACTTGAATTGAGTGGTCGACTATGAAATCTGCAACCACTTGTCCTTTTACTGCCTTAAGAGGCATAAAGGTCAAGGAGTATTCAGTTAATGCTAATGCCCATTTTCCAATTCGACTATGCAAGATAGGTTTCGACAACATATATTTGAAAACATCAAAATGAGACGAAACATAAACATCAACTGGTTTTATATATTGCTTGAGTTTTGTACAAGAAAAATACAGACATAGACACAATTTTTCAACTTCGCTATATCTAGTTTCTGCATCATTCAAAACTCGACTGAGATAGTAAATGGGTCTTTCGACTCCATTCTCATCCTCTTGGGCTAACATACTTCCCAGAGTTTTGTCAGATGCAGCTATGTACAATCTCATACTCCTATTGCTACAAGGAGGCACCAAAATAGGTGGCTTAGTGAGGTACCCTTTGATTTTGTCGAAGGCTTCTTGTTGCTCCTGCCCCCATTCGAACCCCTCTTTATTCAGTCGAAGTAAGGGTGAAAAGGCCTGAGCTTTCCCACTTAGATTAGATATAAACCTCCTTAAGAAATTTATCTTGCCTAAGAGAGATTGCAGTTCCTTCTTATTCGATGGCGCTTTCGCTTCCAGAATTGCCTTCGTCTTGTTCTGGTTGATTTCGATTCCTTTCTTGTGGACAACGAAGCCCAAGAAATCTCCAGCTTTCTCACAGAACGCACACTTCAAAGGGTTCATCTTCAGACCATGTTCTCTCATTCTTTCGAATGATTGTCGAAGGTGGTCAATATGGTTCTTCCTGGAAACATATTTTATAACAATATCATCAATATATACTTGCATAAAAGTGTTAATAAAATCATGGAAGATAGTATTCATTGCTCGCTGGTATGTTGCCCCGACGTTCTTTAGGCCAAAAGGCATCACTACCCATTCGTAAGTGCCTAAGGCCCCAGGGCATCGAAAAGCTGTTTTCGACACATCCTCTTCAGCAATGAATATTTGATTATATCCTGAATAACCATCGAGCATACTCAGGTATTCATAACCGGCGGCAGAATCGACTAGCATTTTCGCCACAGGCATAGGATATTCATCTTTGGGGGTGGCAGCATTCAAATCTCTGAAATCTATGCACACCCTTAATGTGCCATTTTTCTTAATTACTGGCACAATATTTGCAATCCATTCGACATACCTTGTAACACGGATGAATTTGCATTTCAGAAGTCTTTCGACCTCCGTTTTGATCTTCGACAGTATTTCTGGAGCGAAGCGCCTTGGATTTTGCTTGATTGGCTTCTTCCCAGGTTTGATTGGCAACTGAAGTTCTACCAATCCTCTGTCGAGACCAGGCATTTCGTCATAATCCCATGCAAAACAGTCTTTAAACTCTTTCAGCAATTGGATTACTTCCAACCTAAGTTCTGGATCGATTTTGGCGCTGATGTAAGTTGGCCTTTTCTCTGATCCTTCGCCTAAGTTGATTTCTTCTAAAGGGTCTTGCGCTAACATTTTAATGTTGTTCGCCAAGGGATCCTTTTCGAAGCCCAAAGGCTCATCGTCATAGATGGCGTCGAGCCTCTGTTCCTGCATTTCTTCTGGCATGATATCAGGAGGTTTTGGATCGAAATCCTTTCCTGGGCCTACAGCAGATAATTGTTGATCATTGGCCTGTGTGGCCATGTACTTTACTTCGGCTTCGAGAGCCGTTATCATCTTGGTTTCGGCTACATAAGCCGAAATTCGCTTCAAAGATTGTGACTCAGTCATTATCACTGAATTCACTTCCCCAACCAGTTGGTTGGATATCAGTTAACCCACTGAAGTCTATGTGGGACAAGTCTTCTCTGTCCCATTGGAAACCATGCTCAGGATGCAAGTATAGGGAACAAAAGGTGTTTGGCGCTGGCGCCATGTCGAAGTCAGGTGTGGGACATGGCCCTATGTGAGCCAAGTTCTTGTCGAAATCTGCCAAACCCAGGTGATTCACTTCGCCAAGGTAGTAGCTTTGATCTGCCTCTATGTTTTCGACCATCCCATCTGGACGCCATAGGAGCAGCCTTTGGTGCATTGATGAAGGCACAACGCCAACACCATGAATCCATTCACGGCCCAACAAAAGGTTGTAGTTAGGTTTGGCCGATATGACCATGAACATCGTTGGTCGAAGGATAGACCCCACTTTGATATCTAGCTGGATCACTCCCATGGTGGTCCCAATGCCGCCCTCATAGTTCGACAGGACCATGTTGTGAGGTTTAATGTCCTCATCTCTTTTGCCAATCTTCCTTAGCATAGAGTGAGGGATAATATTGATGGTTGCCCCACAATCGACCAATATTTTATTCACAGTAGTTTCTTCGAGCTTAGCCCTTATGAACAAAGGCTTGAGGTGATTCTTCATCGCCTCTGTAGGTGGCTCGAAGAAGCCATTTTGTTCCTCAGTAGCGCCATTGTCCATGACAAAATAGCATACTGGCCTATGTTTGGCCATTTCTTGTTCCACTTCCCAATCACTTGCTTCGACTTATACCTGTCGATTGAATTCTCTGGGCAGCACTGAAACGATATTCACCATTATATCCAAAGTATCGTCAGACTCAGCATCGTCTTCGTCTTCGACTTCACTTTGGTTAGGCCAAACTAGCCTGTTGGTAACTGGCTCTCTCTCTAGAGGCTTCCTTTGTTTCCTTTGAGGGACATTCGAACTAGTTTCTGCCTTAGGTTCGTTGGCAGCCTCCCTTTCAGCCTTTCGTCTCCTTTGATATCTCCTCCATTGAGATCGAGACATGGGATTTTTACCCTTGTAGTTGCTGGACACTTGTGCAACCTTAGGTGCAGCAACTTGAGGCTCTTTCTTTTGAGTCAAAGAGGAACCTCTTGGCACATCGAAAGAATGCCATTTCTCCTCACTTGGCCTTTTCCGGCCAGAGGTTTTGTACCAAGTGTCTACTGGCACATTTGTCGGAGGCCTAAAAGTCAATGGCCTCTTGTCTTGGTTAGACCCTCTTCTGGGATCATGTCGAAGGTCAGCATTCTCCCTTCTCTTATTCGCTGCTCTTACGCCCTGAATGTGCTCAGCAGCTTTTTTATCAAAGATCGAACTGCATCTTGGACACAGCATCACCTCTGATTTCTTTTTCTGGCATCTTTGTAGAAAATCTGCCAAGTTTTCGTTTTCCCGAGGGAAAGCAGTTTTATTAGCCTGTTCTTGCCTTATGGCCTCTTCTGATGCTTTTGGGTCAGACAGTTCGACCATGTTGATATTCATTGTATCTTTGTTAGCAAGAGTTAACTGCTTCATTTGTATCTCCAGATTCTCCGTCTGGCCTTGAACGGTGGCCAAGTGGGAACTGGGCTTTGATCCAGTTTTTTGTGCTTCAGCAGTCTCCGACTTCGGGTTCTCGACCGCTTTCTGGACAGCTTCAATTGTCTTCCTGGATAAATTTCCAGAAAAACTGCCAAAGATTGGCATGTTGATGTGGTCCTTTGAGACTTCGACCATGGTAATTCCTGGCTTCTTCGACTGGATCCTGGTTGCCTCTATCATGTTCACCTCAGAGGGTTCAGCATAGTGGGCTTCAGCCTTCAGTGGATTGGAGTCGATAGCCATGGGGGATTTGTCTGCAAACTTTAATCTCCCTTCCTCAATAGCGTCTTGCACAAGATTCCTGAAAAGAAAACATTGAGAAGTTTTATGGCCCAAAAAATTATGATATTTGCAAAAACCTCTCTTCTTTCTTTGATCAAGAGGAGGCACTTTTACCCCTGGAGGTACTATCATTTGGCCATCTTTAACCAGCAAGTCGAATATTTCATCACACTTTGTGATGTCAAAACTATAAGTCTTTTTTGGGAACCTATCGTTGGTCCTTTCTGGACCAATGGGATTTTTCCCATTTGAGGGGACTAACAGTTTACAAGAGTATGGTGGCCCTTGTTTTAGTTCTGCTAAATCGACTTCTCCTTCTTCGACAGTTAAAGTATCGTCGAAGGATTCTAGATCTTCGTCGTCCATCTCAACGTATGCTATTCTCTCTCTCTTGTGAGTCTTCGTTGCCTTAGCTTTTTCAGCTTTGAGGCGTTCCACCTGTCGAACTCTATCGGCCAATTGGGCCATGTCTCTTAGGTATTGGGTGTCTAGTTTCTTCCTAATGGAATAATCTAAACCGCCTGCGGCTATTTCGACCAACTCATGTTCTGGCACTTGTGTGAAACATCTCGCCTTGAGCAACCTAAACCTATTTAGATATTCGTCTATAGGTTCGGTGAAACGTCTCTTCACACTGGCCAGTTCTTTCAGGCTTATCTTGGTCTGCCCCATGTAGAATTGTTCATGGAACAATCTTTCCAACTGGGTCCAATGATGGATCGAATTGGGGGGGAGAGTTGTAAACCAAGTAAACGCGTTCTTGGTTAAAGAACTTGGGAAGTATTTGATCCTTAAGTTTTTGTTATTCAAAATGTCTCCTGCTTCGATCAAATATCTCGCCACATGCTCGACAGTAGATTCTGTTGTGTCCCCAGAGAACTTGGTAAATTTGGGGACTTTGCATCTAGGAGGTAAGTCCGTTTGTAACACGTATTCTGACAATGGAGACGTAAAGTTGGGCCTTCGAAAGCCCATGTTCATCCCATTCTGGGTCATGATCCGTTCGATCATGGTTGCCAGATTGTTTTCCAAACCCATGTTTTGGTATTGGATATGCTGAACCACTTCGTCAGCATTTTGGTTTCTGTTAACTAACCTTACCTCTGGGGCTATTACCCTAGGTTCTTCGACAGGTGGTTCTAATCGTGCCCTAAGGTTTTCTTCGACAGGCTGTTGAGCCTGGTTAATGGTGGTTTCTTCCTCTAAAAATATCCCCTGATTTCCCCTTATTTGCGCCCTTTGGGGCTGTCGAATAGGTTGGGGTACTCCAAAGAAGTCAGCCAAACGCGTCATTTGCGCTGTTACTTGCTGATTCGATTGAGTAGTGTTTTGTATTAGAGGGTTTAGCACTGTACTCAAAGTTTGTGCCAACATTTGCACCATATCATGGTTGCTTTCGTCCATCTGTTGCCTCAAGACTGTTGTCGAGGCATTTGTAAGGCCATGGGCTACTTGGGACGTCCCTCCTAAGAGTTGGGTCCTATTTCTATTCGCCATGCCTACTCCAGAGCCTTGGAGTGGCAAAGAGGCACTCACGAAAGGGTCTGAAAAAGTGGACGCAGCATTCGTCAGGCTTGCCACTTCAGAAGTTGGCATACCGTAGAATGGAATAAATCCTGGGGGAACCAAAGGCCTTGTGCCTAAATTTCCCCTTGGTGGGGGAGTTCCCAAAGGTATCCTGGGGCCTGTTAACGAAGGTATTGGCCCCGTGGTTGTGACCGACACTGCTGGTGTCGAACCAACGTTTGTCGCTTCACTTACGGTCATACTAACCGTTGCTCCCACACTCGTTTGTGGGATTTCGTTATTGTTTGGCGGATTCGCCATCTCTTCCCTCCTTCTGGCAGTATTGTTATCGTTAGTGTATCTTCTACCACTTCTCAATAACATACAACTCGAAAAGATGAGATTATTTTCAACAATCAACACACTGTCCCACTGGGCGTGCCAATTTGTTTACCTTGGGTTTTGGTAAACAACCGCTGATCCTCCAAATGGTTACTTATTTGGTTACTCGCAGGATCGATCAGATTGATCCTAGGACATAGGTTGATTTTGAAGTTTGATTGAATTGGATAAGGCTTTAAATAAATTGGCTTTAAATGAATTGCATAAAGGAAAGACTTGGTAAAATAAACAAGGCTTTAAAGTAAAAGGTTCGACAAGAATGTAAAGGAGAAAGCAAGTAAATTTCTGGAAAAGTAAATGACTTTAATTGATAAAATTGGTGTTTCACACATACATTTCTCAACAATTCTTTCTCACACGCTGGGTACTCGAATCTATATGAGTAACTTTGTATAGAATTGTGAACACACCCGAGAAACTACATGTCTACTCCTATTTATACTAAAACATCCCAAGTAACCGTCGGGCAGTTACACTGCTTCGAGATCAATCCACTTGGCACGTTCTCCATGCTCGACGCTCCAGATCCTTGCACGTTTGCACGTAGTAACTGCTGGAAACCGTTTTCCCTCCAAACGCTTGAATTTCAAACTGCTCCACTCTGAATCATCGAACACTTTCGTCAAGAGACATCTTCGACGAGAAACTCCTTCGACGTCGAAGGCAACCAGCCTTCTTTCTTGGAAGAAATCTCCTAAGTACTTTGCCATCTTTCGACGGGCATTTCGACAGACTTAACCAGTCGAAGACATCCTTCAGCTTTAATGGCTGACATCAATCAAAACAAAGGTGTCGAATTTAGGAGCCAACAAGTACTTAGATAATGGTCGGTTATGAGTAATAAAGGGAGATCAAGAAATAGCTCGGAACTACTATCGAGATAGTCTAAAGGTCAAGAAAAAAGGCAGCATCAATCTTTCAAAAGCCAAACTCCCACAATATCAACTTTGTGAATTTGAATCTCAGAGAATAACTCATGGAGGATCGACTAATGCCCTTAGAAGGGTTGACGAAAATACAAATAGGTTCCCAAAACTTTCAAACTTCAAAGTTTGGAACATCTTAATGCTTCAA